>OV281366.1:10300000-10975833 GCA_923062675.1 Marasmarcha lunaedactyla
TGCTTCAATTTTGATAAAATATTCAAAAAAACTATTGCTAGCTCAGTGGGCATTTTCTTCTGAATTTTGGCCGATTAAGTTGTTTATACCATACCTACTCTAAAAAGCTTATTTTATTCACGTAAAACAGTGAATAAAAAGGCCTTTTATTCACTGTTTTGTTTTTATTCACTGTTTTGGTGTTTGAATTTGGAACACAAAATATATCCGATCTCCATTTCAATGCTTACACAAACTCCTTGCGCTAAGATTCGAAATTCAAACTCTTTGGTGCAAATAAATTCTCGAGATTTGATTGGTCGATATTTGCGACAAGGAGTTTGGCATTAGATTAATAAATATTGTTTCACAAGTTGACCACCCTAATGATAATAATAAGAAAATTACGTTTAATTTCAGTCATTGCTCTAATTTTAATGTCCATTTCAATTAATGTAACATTTATTATTTCTTGATTAAATTTCTATTTTCGCTTAAATTATGTCTTTTTCTCGTAGTCATGGTATAAAGTATAGTATGCAACTCCTGAATAAAGTACGAATTTATATCGAGGGCCATGAATCACTCGCGTCGCTCAGGATTCTAACAGTTGAATCACTCGCTGCGCTCGTGATTCACCTACGGCCCTCGCTTTAAATCCGTCCTTTATTCACTAGTTGCATAATATACTATTTTAATGTGTTTACCAACTAAAATTAACTTTTTTTGAACGCATCTTTAATCCTTAAAAATTTACAAATTATGTTAAATTTTTAATAAAAATTTATGAGATACGCTTCAAATTGGAACACAAAACAAATGGCCGTCACGTGTATGACAGAACCTGTCCAGGGTTAATAGTGTTAATAATTCGAACATTGACCCATTGAATTAATACCATAAAGCCATCAAGCTAATATTTACTACGGTCAACCGGAAGGATCACTCCTTATATTATGTGAAACAAAAGTAAAACTATTTTATATGATATACATAATACAATTCTGTAATAATTAACTCACTGCTTACCTTTCTTACCGATTGCCAAATCAAATGTTTAATTAATTATTAGCAGATCTGAATTCTTCGGCACTCGTCACTGCCTTAGTCGTCCATATTAGCGATGAGGTCTCAAGACTCCAGGTGCGAATGGAATTTCTAACCATGCACTTAAGCACCTGCCCCAGCAAGTGCTTGCCTTGCTAGTAATCATCTTCAATACCTGTTTTGACCTTAGCTACTTTCCAAAAGCATGGAGAGAAGCAATAGTCATAGGCATCATTTCCATCTGCTTCCTCAAGGCCATGCCTAAACTTCTATGTTTCCAATAGATGGTGACCCCCACATAATTTCCCATAAATTTGGGAACTCCTGCCCTCAGCAAGTTCATGGCATAGTTGAGTACATACTCGGTGGCTTCTACCCGAGGCGATCTAAGACAATCGCGGTATTCTTCGATGTAGCCAAGGCTTTCGATAAATTTGGCTTAAGGGTCTCATTTACAAACTTTACAACATATGCTTACCGGATTGCCTAGTCAGGACCATCGGATCCTATTTAAAAGATTGCATATTTCGTTTTAAACATGAAGGTACGCTCTCCGCCCTTCACACCGTGTACACGCCCTCTCTGCCGATGATATTACCGTTTACACCAAAGGGCACCGTGTGTAGGATTCCATCACCAAACTCCAACAGGCTGCCAACGCCCTTAGTCAATGGTTTTAAAAATGGCGTATTGATGTGAATCCACATAAAAAGTTCTACGATTCGCTTTGACCACAATTCTCTGGAAATGCAATTTTCTTAGGCGTCACCTTCCCACATCAAAGAGTCACCCGTCTCTACCTGGGTCGCCAAAACGGTTGCTTAGGTAGACACAGTAAAATGTATATTAGTATCAAGCGAACGCTCTTTAAAGTCTGCGTTAGACCTGTCATGACTTATGCTTCAATGATATTTGCCCACGCCAACCCCTCCCTTCTATACAAGCTGCGGGTAGTTCGGAATCTCTTTTGTCGCAGGTGCTTCTTTCGGACGCTTTCTTTTAGCACTCAGAGGCCTATCCCAATCATTTAATGCGCGAGACAGTCTCATATACTGCCCCGTCCCTAAATTTGAGGTACAAAGTCCCTAGACCGCGAAACGCTCTCTCAGACCCCCCTAACCAGTATTCGGCCGAGTCTAACTCCAATGTTACACCTTAAGTGCTGTGATATTAATATAGTGCAGCTGGGTTCAAGGATGTGAGGCGAAAATTTCCAGAGCCATACAGGAAGTTTTTAGTAGGAAAACGACTCTAGGTTGAGAGGGAGTCCAACATACTCGCGCAGCCAGGTGCGATGCATGCGTAGGAACATTTTTCCCACCTCCCTCCTCAATTAGAGTGCCTAAAAAGCTGGGACTCATCTTATCTATTCGTCTCTCGCTCATTTTTTGTGTTCCCCTCCAAGGGGAGGGCAGGAGGAACTAAAAAATCGCTCCGAGCCTACCAGAGCCTCTACCCACAAAAAAACCCCTGAATGACTATGGCAATCTTTTGCCTCACAGCCTTCATCTGAAGCGACGGTCAATTGGAGAAAAAGGCCGCGCAAGCGGGGCCCTGAAGGTGTCACCTGCTGGGAATTACATAGCACTGAAGGTGCTCAAACCACTGAAGGTGAATTCATAGCACTGAAGGTGCTCAAAATTGCAAAGAGAAATTTAATTAAATCGAATTAAAATTTGAATTAGAATTAGAATTTGCAGCCAGAGGAGCTTTGAGGTTGTTTGACAGGGTGGCTTCGTACGCTTGCGCATTCCTAGGCCTAGCGACTTTGAATTTCGAATCAAGGACAGGGGTAGTATACGAGGCTGAAGCTCGAACTAAGGGATTGGGGTGGGTTTCGGAGCGTTTGAAGAACCCTTCCGAGAGTTTTGAGGTGCTGTTGCACTGTAGGTAGTTCAAGATCTCTGAGCAGGTCCGCGTTACGCACGTACCAAGGTGCGTTTATGGCCCTGCGGCAAAAGAGATTTTGAACTACCTGCAGTTTGTGCAGGACGGAGGGTTTGGCATGGGCAAAGATTATCGAGGCATAAGTCATGACGGGTCTAACGCAGGTCTTAAAGAGCGTTCGTTTCGGCGTGTTGTGTGTGGCTTGAAAGAAAGCGTCTAGTCTAGGGTGACGCCTAAGTATTTGGTACTGCGCTTCCAGAGGATGGGAATACCTAACACTCGAACGTGGAGATTGTCGGCGATGCGACGTCGTTTGAAGTCGAAGTAAACCGCAGAACTCTTGTCTGGGTTCACATCGATACGCCATTTTTGAAACCATACACCACGGGCGTTAACGGCCTTTTGGAATCTGGTGATGAGGTTCAGAACACAGCGGCCTTTGGTGTAAAGGGCGGTGTAGTCGGCAAAGAGGGCGAGTTCTACGCCTTTCGGCGGGATGGGAATGTCGTTAGTGTACACGGTGTACAACAGAGGGGCGAGGACTGAGCCTTGGGGGACTCCAGCCTTCATAGGACGAGGCGCGGAAAGCGTGCCTTCATGTTTAAAACGAAACGACTGATTTTTGAGAAACGACGCGATTATCCTGACTAGGCGATCTTGTAAGCCTATTTTATAGAGTTTATAAACGAGGCCGCTGTGCCAGACTTTATAGAAAGCCTTGGCTACGTCGAAGAAGACTGCGACCGCTTTATGACGTTGCGGATAGAAGACGTCGAGTATGTACTCGACGATACGATGTACTGGCTAAGGGCAAGAGGTGAAAGCCGAACTGATAGGGACTGATGAGGGGATCGCCATCCGTTGGAAACAGATGATTGCGCATTTGAGAGAGTATGTAGGCTAATTCCTATTCTACACTCAATTTACATTTTTATATTTATATTTAACAAATATGTATTATGTAATTTATTATATTTCCATATAAAAGTTTCTATTTAATAAAATTACTATTTTACATATTTAGAACTTATTTATTTAATATATTTGAGCTTTTAGTACATTATATATTTAGTACTTATATATTAATATTAATAATATCACGATATAATATATTTTCATTTTATTCTTATAACCGTGCCATGGAAACGTACACCAATAACCTGACTTTTGTTCTATTAACAATCCATAGCTGCGCGCACGCACGGACTGCGTGGCGCGCTCGGGCTTCGGCGACCCTAGTCGGAATTGAACGGTCGGACGTGGAACTTGTTCCGTTCGCCTTGCCGACACGCCTTATGTACTCGCTGCATCTTGCTTGTTATAATTATTAATTATTTCTGTTTATTGTATTGCGTGACTGTGCTACCTACTCATAACTTACTCCTTCTTCTGTTAAAGTGAATATAATATCTGTGTCTGTGTACCTATTGTTTTCTTCATACTCTTCGTACACAAGTAAGCCCTGACTTTAACATATAAGCTAAAGTACTATCCACAAGTATGACTCTCTCGAGAAGTTTAGCCATGGCCTTGAGGAGGCTGATGGATCTGTGATTTGCCGGGATATTCAGAGTTTTACCCGGCTTGGAAATGCCTATGACTGTCGCTTCTTTCCAAGCTTTTGGGAAGTAGCTAAAGTCGAAGCAGGCATTGAAAATGATAATTAACAAGGTAAGCACCTGTTGAGGCAGGTGCTTAAGTGCATGGTTGGAAATCCCATCCGCACCCGGAGCCTTTTTAGACTTTTGACTTCTAATGAGAAGAGATGTCATCATTAGACACTGTGACGGGGACGGCGGTGATGGGGAGAGTCCCTGCGGAGGAATTCCTCCTCCGCCGCCTGGATATGGGAGGGATCCGCGGGTTGCGTACTGAGTATTGTGAAGTAATGCTGTCAATGAAGCATTCGGCTTTCTCTTCGTCTTCGAAAGCGGTAGTGCCGTCGGAACGAGTGAAAGGAGGAACGTGAGAGGCGGCGTCTACGCGTAAGGCTCGCGCCAATCTATAATACGCTTGGTGGGACGGGGAGATATTCTCCATGAGATCGTTCATCTGAGCGTCTCGGAGATCCGCGAGGCAAGACCTTTACGTTGTAGCTGATTGCAGCTAATCTATATGCGGGCGTGGGATATTTCTTGGCTCTCCGGAGAGCCGCGGTCTTAGCTTTAATAAGATTGCTAACGGCTAAGGGAAGCGTGGGTTTCCTTGCTTAGCTACCTTTTCGTTATCACTGATGGCTGAGTTGATAGCAACAGTGAGGGAATCGGCTAACGAGTCTATTTTTGGCCGGGCTATCTAGAGATTTGGGCGAGAGCGCGAGCGGAGAGAGTTCCAGTTGGTAAAGGTCTTAGGAGACGTAACGTTGTCGTTGGGCGGTCCTAGCACGAGGGAGACGGGGCGATGATCGGAGCTAAGGTCATCAAGCGGTTCCATAAACCTGAGATCGAGGTTGATATGCTTTACTATCGCAAAATCGAGGATGTCGGGAGAGTGGTTCGGGTTGTCGGGATAATGAGTGGGAATTGAGTGGGAGTGATGGGAAAAATGACGTCTAAGTCGAGTGAGTCAGTGATGTTATGGAGCGCGACACCACTGTTGTTGGTCGAGTGGCACGTCCAATCAGAATGCTTGGAATTGAAATCCCCGAACATAATGACTGAACGGCTGAGGGCGAGAATGGCCTCAAAGTCGCTACGGATAGATCTGGTGCGACTAGGTATGTAGATTGAAGCTATGATGACGGTTGGATGACCTGTCATAGCCAACCTACACACAGTGGCCTGCATGTTGAGGAGAGGAGGGGTAGGGAGAGAAGAGCAATGGAAACCTCTTTTACAGTAAATAACTGTGCCGCCGTGACCGTCGGCGTTGGGCCTATCGTTACGAGTAAACGCGTATTTAGGAATAGCGAATCCCCTGGAGCGAGATGGAGAGAGCCACGTCTCTTGGAGGTGAAGTAAGTCTGGCTCGTTGTTCTGAAGGAACAGTTTGAGCTCAGGAAAGTTAGAATTAAGGCTACGAGCGTTAAATCAAACTTGGGTTTGATACGACCGGACGAGGTACTTAAAGGTCTAATCATTGTATGAACTAAAGAAATGAAACTATTTATAGAATTAATAAAAATTTACAACGAACTAAGAAGCGAGTGATGCTCGGCTACCACGAAGAGACGCTCTTGAGGAGAGCGGGCGGCTCGCAGTTTGCGTGCGAGTATGGCGATTTCCCTAATGTCGACGTTTTGAATAACGTAGAACACGGTCTTCATGTCCTCAGCCAACGACGACTGAGGTGTCGGGTCGTGGGCCTACGGGAGCTGGGATAGGACGGGAAGGTGGAGCGGCCAGACGCTGTCTCCAGTTTCCAAATGGGAACGGCTTCGGCTGCTCGGGCTTTGCTTCCGGGGGACGCCGGTTGCGCAGCGGCGGGAAATTGGCGGAGTGAACGGCGGCGCCGGTTTAGGTGCGGCCCTCTTAGCGGAGGAGCCCGGGGTACGCGGACAACCCCTATAGTAAGCTGTGTGGCCGGACTGGCCGCACAGCACACATGTAGGGGGGGAAGTGGAATCGGGAGTGCGAGTGCACTCCTTCGTAATGTGCGACCTGGGTGGAGCTGAGCAATTAGCCGCTGCGTGGCCGTAAAGCTGGCAACGGTGGCATTGCCCTGGGTGACCGCGACGGTTAGGAGGCTCGACGGAGATATTCGAGAGGCCGCAGATTATGCGAGCCTTCGTTAGGACCTAGTCGGGGATAGCGACACCTGACGCGGTGAGTGATTGGGCGAAGGCCTTCGCAAAGCTTATTAGGCTTTGCGAATCCATGGGAGGGCTTGGTAGGAAAATATAAATATATAAATAAATAAAAGGTGCCTAGATTTCCTAGCAAACCTAGCAACCCTAACGGCTAACCTCCACTACCAGCCCTACCAGCAGTAGGGGGGCTAGGGAAAATAACTTAAAACTAACCGTAGTTCGCCGAAGGCCGCTACATCCAACCAAATGTTTTGGCTGAATATGTTGATACCAATAATCTTAACGGACAAAGAGCAGAAGATAATAGAAGAATGACTGCTACAGATCCGGAATCGGCGGATTTACCTCATTTAAACAATCGCAATTATGTCTTGTTTGCAATGGGCACTAAACATGTTAAGTGTGCTTTTGTATTTAAGGGAGCATTTAAGTGCACACACTTACAAGGTTTAATAATAAATTCAATCATAGATGTGATCTTTTAAACGACAAGCACTTACAAAAGCATGATTTTCAACATAAGCGCTCAAGTACGCTTTTTATTTTAAGCCGATAACGTTTGTTACAATAGTTTTATTGAAACTCATGCCATTTATTTGAAATGTATACTACTATCGTAACATTTCGCGGCAATATGCAGTTGGCACGTGCTCCAACTCGTTACGTCACATAGGTCTCGTGGGCAACGTTCATTCGATATTATACCTTATTAAAATATAAATTAGGTCGATTGACACTTTCAATTAGCGGAAGATAGATGACCAGCTGCTGAGGCACGGACTTCAAAAATCTTGTTACTAGTCGCCTGATTTTACTTCTGAAATGGTTTATGGTATAACGGTTAATGCTCCATTATATACATTTGTATCCTCTAGTCATTATTTCTGTTTCACTAATTCACAAAGTCACACTAACACACCACAAGTTATAAGTATATCTCACTTTTCTTCAACTAAACTCTTATTTTGTAGATTTTTAGTTTAAATTCGTATGAACTGAGTGTTGCACTAAAATTGTCACAATTCTGCAACCACAAATTTGAGAGGGATGATAATTTACTAGTCTTTTAGAAAAAGTATTACCACAAATATAGTATCCGAGGTTTCAGATGTGACAATTTATTCGGGAATCTGAACTGAGTGTTCAAGTCTCTTGTCCATATCCGATTTTACTCAACTTTTAGAAATTTAGACCTATTCTTTGAGTTTTTACTATTTTTTACTAAATATCCTATAACTCTCTATTTGTTTCCCAAAGATTCAAAAAAAGGAACGCTCGATCACACGCACGTAGGTACTGGAATGTTTTACTAACTAATTACGTCACACATAAAGGGTGAAGGGACATCTTTACAAGTCTTTATTTCTTTGTGGAACCTGTTAGAACGCCTCGGGGTAGAAACAAAATTTATCAACGTCTTTTGAATAAATGAAATTGAGGAAGATATCTGACGTACTTGAACTATGAATCCAGCACACAGACAAACTAAAGTACATTACATTGTTTAAACTTTAATGAAATTGAGAAAGACAGAATGCTGCAATGACGAAGAGCGCGAGTGAACGGAATGAAGTTTCTTTCGTGTCGTGTACCGCCTCGTTTCATTGCGACTAAGTAAAGCGGGCGACGAAGACAAGTGCTGCGTTCCGTTTGCCGATTACAGCGCTCACAGCGCTCATATACCCGTTCCGTTTGCCCGTGAGCGCGCTCACAGCGATATCGATACGTCATCAATGACGTCATAAACGCCGCCTCGTCCCGCTCACAGTGCCAACGCTACGGAGCATGGTCGCTGTGAACGGCCTGTCAAAACTGACACATGACGTCACTTTGTTGATGTTTTTATTAGTCAATTAAAGATTTTAAAAGCTTGCTTATTCATTTTCTTTTGTAATAATGTTAAAAAATGGCTCCTGCTTCATTCAGGGTCAAAGATCTTAATGAAATTGTAACTTTAGACTTAAGCGACGAACAATCAGAATGTTAGCGCGATATTTACCGTTCCGATTGCAATAGCACTAATAACACTTTTAGCGCGCTCAAACGAATCGGAACAGTTTTGAGCACTTTTAGCGCTGTAATCGGCAAACGGAACGCAACAATTGTTTGTGAAGTACGTTCGTCAGGAGCCCATCATCTAACTCCCGCTACTTTACTTCAACCAAATCATTATGGGTGGTCCCTAAGATATGGAAAAGTTAATAAAACCAATGATTCTAACATTACATATTTATTTTTCCATTATACAACGAAATACTTAAACATTCATGTTTACCAATAAACAATTTATTTTAAACATCTATAAAGTATTAAATGGAACATGACTTGCTTTTAGCAATTTATTTATTCAGATTTAAAGCTTCGTAATGATTGAGGGCCAAAAATATTGCAATAATTTTCAAATGGATATGCAAAATATATTGCTTTATTTATAAAATTTTATTAACATAGATTTTATAACATGGACATAGTACAGTCTGGTTTAATAAGAGCCTATTAAGTAATAGAAACAGGTATTATATGACACGACACCTAAATGTTTAGTACATAAGTTATAATAAATGAAATTATGTAAATATTTAGTATATGTCCACAGTGGGCCATCCACAGATGACAAAATCACAAACATTTTATAAAAATTGGTAAGAGTTTTTTTTGGTAAGAGTTTAGTACATAATTTGGTAAGAGTTTATTAAGCAAAGTCTTAGTTATGTAAATTTTTTTTCAAACAATGCATATTTTGTCCAAACAAACTGTAAATATTAAGTTTCAAAATATAATTAGCGCACAGTTACTGTAGAATAGAATACAAAATACAGACTGAGAAAAGAATGGATCATTTTACATATTAAACACCGGCCATACCGAAAAACGTAATTAATTTGACAATCATTACACAAGTTAAATACTTACGTCAATATTTAAATAATTTTTGCAAACAAACAACACCAATAGATTTCATAATAAATATATCTACATATTTTTTCTAAATGTGAGCACCTAACAGAGTTAAATGTGACCCTACTTTGTAGCATTTAATTTTAACACTTGCTATTTATTCTCAACACCATAACGTCAAAAAGCAATTCAAATCCCCTCAATCTAAATTTTATTGCGTGGCAATACACGGTTTTGACAGATAGGATAAGTCAAACCGGTACACTGATAAAAGATGCATCTCACAAGACTCAAGGTATTACAAAACGTGATATTCAGACAGACTAAATTCCGAAATCTATAAAGCCAACTTATCTCAGCTATATAAAAAGAAATTATCAGATAAAAAGAGACTCTTTTATACTACATATTAAAAAAAACACAAAATTAAATTAAAATAAATAAGAAGTAGTGATGAAAATCTTAGTGGAAAATGCTTCATTTCACTTTCCATACATGGTCTGGCTTAAGTGTGCCCAACATCTTTCACATAAAATTTTATATTGTCTAGGTAAAACAAGGTACTGGAATTATGATTTTAAGCATTATTTAGTGGAATAATCAAGTTTGATTTTGTAAGCTCAAAATACGTTTCGAATTGAATACTAAGAAAAAGTTAATAATATTTTATTAATTTGTTGCACTACCATTACCTAATCATTAAATTAAGAAAAAAATACTATTAATTTTAACAATAACATTATTTTATTCCTAACTTGGGCAGCTGAAAGCCAGGAATGAAATGAAGCATTTCGACATGTTTTCAGAATAAGTTTGAATTATTTTTTTTAGTCTTAACGTGTGCTGAATATCCGTGGAGCAATAAGGTATTTGATGTAAAAACACAATAAAATAAACAGACACTTTCTTCAATTAGTCGGGTTCTGTTTTTCAATCATTTTCTAGATGAATGTGATAGCCACTTGACATTTGCCACGCATTTGACAGTGCAAACTTGACATGTCATTTTTATTTAGTCGCCTTATACGATATCGTTTTCATGTACCTTCTTAGGTCGAATCAGAAACTTCCCTTGTACCTTCTGCCTCTTAAATAAAGTAATTTGCTTTAGGAGCGCATTTTACACAAGGGCGCAAATTTTTGGAACAGTGATAGCAGTGCTTAAGTTTTAATAGTTTTAGCTACTATTGATGTAAAACGCTCTAACAGGGCCAAAATAAATAACCTATTTTACAATATTCTTGAAAATTAATCTAATTATAAATATTTTTCTAAATTTTCTATTGTCAACTGCTCACAATATAGCAAAGTTTAAATATAGTTCTAACTTGACATAATACCATAATTTCTCACTAATTGATGAAAATAATAGTTTTAACACATTTTGGAAGATAAGTATATTTTACTAATTTTCATAAGTTCTCAATAAGAACCAACAGTAATGAGCCGCCATACTAGTTAGGTTATATTTGTATATATTTATTTATTGAAGGAAAGGAGGTAGTTACAGAACGTGCCATCCACGAACGTCTTTTTTTGGTCAATGGACGTACACTACTATTAATACACCAAAAAGAAGTGGGGCGCGGATTCGTGAAAACTAACCATACCTATTTTATGGGCAGAATTATTTTGTCTAATACATACTATAGTTGAGCCACTACAAACGTGCGAACTGAGTCATAAAACATTATGACAAATTCCTTTACACACAACACTGGAAGTGCGAGCGAGAGATCTGATAAAAATGATTTATGACTCAGTTCGCACGTTTGTAATGGCTCAACTATAGACAAGTTTTTATTCAGCCTCCTTTTAACATTGCATATAATTAAAAAGGAGCCTTATGAATGAAAATACTAAATTAATATAATTATTATGATGTGGCTACAAAAATACTAACAATAATACAACAAGTCTATACATTTCAAAAGTACGGGTCAGTATCAAATACATATTTTGCTGGAAGTTTTAAAAAATTATCAAGAATATGTTTCGGATTAGCTTCTGAGTTTTTATTCGTGTAATCTAATTTCAAAGGCACTGGTATAAAGGGCGGTGCAAATATATACTGGCGGATGAACGTTCGGCAAAGGTCCCCGCCCGGATAAACCCGTTCTTATTTTGACCAGACGAGCCGAATAAGTCAATCTGTATAAAGGAATGGACAACCCGATCAGCATTTGCCGAGTAGGTGTATTAGTTGGTCCGGGACCGCCTTGTCGTTCTACAAATCTCCTGACCCGAATGACGTGGGTAGTAGAACCCATGACACACAATCTGACGAACTATTTTTAACGTCCCCTTTTAATGAACCATAAGCAATGCATATGAACATTTCGCAATTAGCGAGCAATGTGCATACCTACCATAGAAAGTACAAAAATTTACTGACGTTATACAAAAAGTAAGATAAAAACTTAGATTTAATACAAACCCGTACTAGGTAAATGATATTTTATATCGCTTAGCGGTTTATGGTAACAATTCTCTTAACTATATTTTATAAATAACCAAATTACTCTAAATTACATAACATATAAAAATTTTTTAAATCATTAATTGATATTTTAGTAAGTACACACAAAAATCACACAGTGTAGACATTGAATGCTTATTGCTTACCAAGTCGATGACGATAAATACCATTCGGAAGGCACAGTCACTGAAAACGGTTTTTCAATATTAAATACCTAAAAATATTAGGTCTATACATAGTTAGATAAATGATAAACTCTACTGGAATACCGGTAGTTAGTAGTTAGTAAGTTCATAAACTTTATGGAGTGCCATCCCCGCCACTAGTTTTTGCTCTACGATGGTGAAAAGACCAAAAAAGTAATGAGCCGCGTCTTTGTGGATGGCCCTATCTACAACACAGATTCACAAATTTCTGATCATTTAATATGCCAAAAACTTCCGTAAACTCATTTTTGTTCAAACTTTTAGATTGCGTCAGGCCCGATATTTTCTATGTATTATGTCAAAAGTAAAAAAAAAACCATAAAGACGGCAAAATTCACTAGTTGTCCGGGTCCTGTACGAGGAGGCGTTATACATTTTACCAAAAACTGTTATATCGATAATATTAATTTAACTGTTTATACTGCAAAATACTTAAAGCAAAATGTTTATCATTGATCTGAGCTACAGATGTATTGACCAAGTACTAATATTCCAAACAAAATATTAGACTTTCAGTACAAAAAATATAAAAACACGTTTAACAGCCTCAGAACGATACATTGTAATCACTCTACATTTGAACTATAAATCTTTGTTTTTAAATCAAATATAAGAAATTAATAAGTACTTACACTTAAAAAGTAAATTGATCTTAACATACTAAGAATGTTAAAGGAATGTTTATTTTCGTTACTTCTGTCAAACGTTTTAGTAAAGAAAAAAGTTTACCTACGACTTTGAGAGAATATATCAAATGAATATAGCCGTCATATGATGTATATAAGACAGAGCTTTTAATTTGTCATTTTATTTAAGAAAATCAGTAAAGAATGCGTCTGCTTGCTTGACATTACTCAACTACAATAATACTTTGATTTAAACCTATTAGGGGTGCTGAAGTCGGCGACATAACATCGAATATGTGTCGTCCATGAAAATGGACGTTCGGAAAAACTGCTGGGTTTTGGCGAGGCAAAAGTGCCGACAACAAATGATCAACATTTTGGTAACGCCCCTTATACAAATGTCTTTACGATTCTCAAAGTAAATTTTATTTGATTCAAATTGCGTTAGGACAAATGGATTCTTCTATAAATATGATACTTAAGTAAAGGAATGTAGGTTAGAATGTCGTGTTTTTATAAGTATTGATTAATAACCAAATAATAAGAACAAATAGTAACCACACAGACTAGTTTTAATTTTCAGAATATAAATAATTCGTTGTTTCGTTAACTAAATAGTATTAAATAGGATTTGATGATTTATGTTAAAAAGAATGGCACAGATAATAACGATTTGTTATTCTTTTGTTTTTATATATTCATAATACATTAAATACACTTCACAAATAATTTCTGCTTCATTTTACGTTTAAAAGCCAGCAAAGGATTTAATATGAAAGTGGCTTTTAAGTAACTGATATAATTTTTATCTTATATATATAACAATGTTCTTTGTGTGGAATAAATAGGAACCGAAAAATTGCATTTAAGGAATGTTTCAATAACAAAGTAAAACTATAATATTACCTATTCGCATTGTAGACGATAAATTATAAAAAAAAATAGTTTGACAACTAGGAGAAAATCATAACTATATATATATTTTAAAGTATTTTAGCATTGTATAGATATATAAACCATCTATCTAAATGCACGTGAGTAACAATTCTGTAACAAGAAATTTGCGTTAAGGCTGCAATAACTGTTCCTCCTGTTTAATATATAACTTGGTGCACTGATTCACTTCATTAATAATATTTATTTATTATGGCATATTTACTTCTAATATACAATATATTTTTGATAATTCAATACTGAAAATATTTTCTAACAAAGATAATTCAACAACTTAAGTTACACAATAATTATACTATTAAATATTATAGAAAAACAATTCAATTTTCAAAACAACTAAGTTACAATTTTTGTCATTTTATTTTCTCAAACCTGAGAAAGAGATACATTAAATGTTTTCTTTAATATAATTCATAAAGTTTAGGGATTCGGATGTAACTGTAACCCCTCATATCTCTTTATACACAGAAAAAGTAAAAGACAAACATTTCACGTACTCGCAAATATCTCAAAATCTTAGTGAGCAATGATTTAATCTATTAATATAAATAGACATGGAAATAATATTTTCTAAACTTTCGCTTATTTTTCTAATGTTTTTTTCTTATGTCTCGCATATTTCGCATATTATTTAACAGCATTGTAGTTTAGAATAAGAATCGAAAGCGGCTTCAGCTTTCAGCAACTAAGCACTTCTATAATGATAACCAATTTTACATTCATTATGCTGGTCAATAAGATAACCAGTCTTTATATAGCTATGCAAGACATAAACCCTTTGCTATAAGTAATGTTACGTTATGGTACGTAGCATAAGCATGAAGACTTTTTGAGAAGAAATAACTTTATTACTTATCTTACGGAGTGCCAAAATTTTAAGTTTTGATTAGTTTTAAAAGACTGGTTAAAATGAGTTTCTTTTACAAAATTCAAGTTAAACTCTCAATTTATTGAGCCTTTCTTATCTTTCTACAATAAATTTTTAGTTTCTTTTTTATTACATGGAAGAAAAAAAAGATCTGCTAACCCACTCTTACTAATAAAAAAGTTTGCTACTCCATATTCTTTTAAACGCCAACCATTAAATGGATTATAAATTATAAAATTGAACTTAGCAAATTAGACTCTAGGTAGTATTTTATCAACTTTTATTACATGTTTACTTATATTTTAGTAAGTAATCCATCTAGCCCTAGTACTTGAGGCAACTCGATATCTTCCAGCCGAATGGGCGATGGGTTGAAAGGAAATTGTACGGAGAATATCATCTTGGAATCCATGAGCAGGTTTTGCTGTGGAGCAGAAAAGATAAATAAATGGATTATGTGAAAACAGAGACAAATGTATTATTTTTGTACAATAGTAACTTAATATGTCAAACTTGCTTAAACAATAATTCTTGAAACAACGATTTGAATTTGTAGATAGCGAAAGGCCCGGTTCTTACAATAAATAAAAAAATACGTTATGCAGCTGAAAAACTAAGATTTATTTGTTGATTCGAAGTCATTCAATACACGGCTGCACTCATGTAATGCTAAATACAGTATTGTTTCCCAGATGAAATTTTCTATATCCCTAACATCGTTCATAATGATCGAAGCAAGCGAACTAACCATCAAACTCATTCCTATTTATAATTTATATATGTAACCTTGTTACATATAGGTCTGGGATTTATTATATATATAATAATAAATAATAAATCCCCAGACAAACATTGTTTTATATGATGTACTAAATTTTTGTTGTATTCAGAAATTTATTTAATAATGAATTATGGCTAGTTATTTTGCTCATTAGAAAAACAAATCCAGCCATATATGTAAAACTGCTTTCATGTATTTTTTCGAACATGAAGAATAATTAAAGTGTGCAGATATTTAATCGTGAAAACTAAATCATTAAGAGCAAACACGGTCATATTCAAAAAGAAATCTATAGATCTTCTTAATGTTCTACAGAAGTATGTTTATTTAATTTTATTAAGAATTATACATTATATTTAAGAATATTTACTTTTCACGGAAAACCGAGCCAAAACAAACCTCGGACATTATTCACCAATAAACAGGCTGATGAAATTGTACAACTCAATTTCCAGAGGAACTGAAGTGGACGTTTTTGGACTAGGCCTCAATCTCTTCAAGGATTCTGTGGCTAGGGTGATCAAAACTTGTAAACCCCTTCAATAATAATAACTTACCTTGAATGATTATAACGTTACACGCGTATTTCTTGTCCGTTTTATATTGTTGTATATTTTTGTATTTAAATAATTGTATAAAATAAACTCTTACTTTAAATTTATATTGATAACCTCTCATCCCTGTTTTCTCTTGCTCGTTGTATATTTGAATAATTATTATAAATAAATAAATTAGTTAAACTTAAATAATAATTAACAACTACTTATAGATTGTGTTACGGTGGTATACTTTAAGGATGTCGACGTCACCTGTAATTAGAGTGGCATTTAGAATGTAATATTGTTTTTATGTTATATACCTATGTTTGTTTTGATGTACACTCTGTTGGTGACCTAATAAATAAATGTCAGTAAATTAAAATCTTGAATGTATCAGATCAATCTCAATTAAAACGTATTTTGAAAGCCTCTTTTAACAGACTTTACTACCGTAAATACAATACTTACAGGTTCCTTCTCAGCGTCAGGACCAGCTCGTTCAAGCATTTTCTTCTGTATCTCGTGAATGAAGTCTCGAGTCACTCGCACTTCGTAATCTTCTGCGGGCGTGTAGATGTTTAGGATCTGTGAGAGAGGAAGAATAATGTTTTAATGCAAAGAAATTGTAATATCTTTTATGTAGGAACGCAGCTTAAGCTAGAGTGAGAACAAAGGATGTGAGAGCGAGACAGAAGACGAATGGACGACAGACGACGGAGTGTGTGTTGAAGTAAATCTAAGAAACATTATTGAAGAAGTTTAAATAAAAGTGTTTGTTAAAAACAAGTGTATTGTCTTTTTCGAGATTCCCTATCACTACATGTATTAAATTTTAAATCCGGTTACCAATTTGAATCATGAAGTACCATGGCGTTCATTTGACGTTGTGATGCCGGCTGTCAGTTGACAGTTGTGCAGTACAAATTGTTTCAAAGGTAAATGTTGCTTGCGTCTTCATCTTACAATGTTTTATTTCCAGTACCTAGACCGAAAACTTTTTCTAAATTGAAGCAACTGGGCACAAATTACCGTCTGCGCAGGGAGTGATTGATTTCATGTGTATTATATGGCATTTGCTGGCGTGTTCTGTCCAGTACAAGACAAAAGAGTGTCTTCGTTAGCGAAGCTCCTTACGTAATCAAAAAACAAACAAGGACAATCTAAATTAGGAATAAGGGAAAGCTACACAATTTTGACCCTTGTTATAAAATTACACTAGTTCTATATTACACAAAATTTGGAGCCTTCCCAGTATATCAGTGCTGATAACACGACACGAGAATCGTGGTGGAAATGTATATCACAGCGAATCTCAACCTAAGTGACTAACAAAAGATGTTTTAAGTGAGTATAGTACGCGCAAAATAACTTGACCGGTGTGAGGTTAGCGTGGGAACTGTCGCAGTAGTCATATTTTAGATATCATTGGTGGTATGAAGAGCGGGGGAAGGGAATGAATTTACCAGCATGTTGCTACTTTATCGGATTACCCGAAATGTTGGGTACGAATTACCCGTAAAATTTAGCTAAAAAATATTTTAACTGTGAATTCTTTGCTTTTCGTTTATGGTATCACTTTGGAAATGCTTTTTTTTTTGTAATAAAACACTACGAAATGTTTTATTTCGTTGAAAATTGAGTCAAAATAAAGCAAAAGGTTTTTTTATAAACACTACCCAGACTACAGACATGGGAAATATTAGATGTGACAACACTGAGTGGATGAGTGATTGATTCAGTCACTCATTAGTGCTTCTCTTTTGTTCTTGTCGCTATCTCTTTTGCTCGTACTTACGGTTGGAAAATTGTTATTGCATTGTTTAGTTGTTGATTTCATTGTCAAGTTTCGTTGTTGTTATAATTTAAAGATTTTTCTTATTGTTCGGATTCATCATGCTGAAGCATCATCCGGCGTCGCATCGGCGGGCCCGAAAAAGTCGAAAATCATTCCAAAATAAAAGTTGCACGAAACTATTTTGTAATTGCTTGTACGTGCGCATACACCCGGAGAAGCTCACTTCACACCGGTCAAGTTATTTTGCGCGTATTGTAACGATCTAATTTACTTAATTGACTATTAAGTATGTACATATTTTTACCAGCCGTGTGTAAAAGAATATCCCATGTGTAATATTTCTGATATAACTTTATAATAATTTACTCTTTTGTAATACACCTTAATTACTAGATGTCTTTGTAAAACGTGTACCTTAAGTAAAAAGTTCAAAATTGGGACTTGAAAGATTTTTCCTAGTATAAAGTAAATAAGAAATAATGTTTAGAAAGATACCAACCTTACAGACTTGCATGGCATTCAAGTCAGCGCACATGTCCACCGTGCTCTGGACGTCTTCCATAGACTTCCTGGCTTGGAGCAAATGGACCGCTTGCGTTATTGGCTTTAATACGCTGAGGATTTCTTCCACCTGTACCAACATTTATGTTTATATTTATTCATTAATTTTCAAAAGGAGATGTAGTTAGTAATTTATGCTACATAAATCATTTTTAAGCGGCAGACAAACTCCCAAATTTATTAAAGGCTTAAGTCCATAGTGTTTGAGTCGTCGGCCGATGATGTTTCAGCATATAATACCGTCATGATTATTTTTAATAGATTAACTATATAGTCATAAACCATATTTAAAAGGTTATTGAACTAACTTTTTTGGTTTTGGTATTTAAATTAAATAATGAAGTCAAAGTGAATCTTGCGTACAACACTAGAGTCACGTCCAAAATCTTAATTAGAATATAGAAAGAAAACACTTTTATACATTAGATAACCTAAAGGAAGAGGTCTGTACTCGCGACAAGTCGAGGAGGTCTCAAAATGCGAGAAACTGACGCTACTGAGCCATATCATCTCTCGACCCGAAGCGAGTGTTTGTCGCGTTTAGACACCTTCTCGGTTAATTACATGCTAGCCCCATGCAACCTTAATAGACGCAAACAAGTTTAACCTTCCGCGCTTATGTAGCTTGTTTTCAGCTTGAGTTCTTACTGTCTAACACAGGAGAGTTTTTTTGGATAATTTAGTTTATTTTATGATAAATTACGTTCTAATATAAAGGAAAATCAAAAAGGAAATAACATGGGAAGAAAAAAAGTCAAAAAAAAGGAAAACCGAAAGAGCACATCCACTTGTTGCAAAATAACAGAGCGAATATTGGATTGACGTATTTGAATTTTGGTAATAGGGATCCCGAACTAAAAAAAACAAAGCTCACAAAAAGTTATAGTTGCAATCGAAATAATGCTTTGCAAGATTATACAATTAACCTAATTAAGTTTGTAATATGTTTTTGATATTATTTATTTAGTTGGAAATGTATACTTTATATGTTTACTTTACTGTTTATGAAAAGCTTTATGCCTTTATCTTTAGAATAAGCCACCAGCAAGACTTCTATTGCATTGAATCGGTAACCCCAACGCTGCGCAGCTATTGTATGGAGACTCCTCACGTTTAGTTTCTTATTAATTCAGATAATTTTATTGGGAAATATTTTAGTTCTGATACTTTTTTTAATAATCATTTACATAAAAGATACGAATTATCGTGCATTCCATTCGTCCATTAATTGCTGAAACAAAAAGCTTACTGACGGCCTAAAATGGACTTAACCCTTTGCTTTATAAATATTATATTTTTGAGCGATGCTATTAAAACATGTTTTGGCTTGGTATAGAATCTAATAATTACACATCGCAAGTCATGTAAAACATAATTTAAATAAGAAATAAATATACGGTTTGGGTAGGTTCACACCACATGCAATTTGAAACAGTTAACCCAGTCGGGATATCGAAAACAAGGGCCTTTACTCCCAGTGACCCCGTTAAACACTACTGAAGTTAAATTCTAGCCTAGTATTATTCATAGGTTAAATGCTAACCCAACTTTACTAAGAAACAACAATCACCTATTTTTCTAAAGAACATTAGCTTAAATAACGACACAAAATTCGACAACGTACAGAT
This sequence comes from Marasmarcha lunaedactyla, assembly GCA_923062675.1. Classification (NCBI taxonomy): domain Eukaryota; kingdom Metazoa; phylum Arthropoda; class Insecta; order Lepidoptera; family Pterophoridae; genus Marasmarcha; species Marasmarcha lunaedactyla. Next base: position 10,319,997 of record OV281366.1, read on the forward strand.
GAGTTTTGAGTAATTTTATTTCCAATGTATTTCTCATACTTACGTTCTTCTGCCCGTACTGAGCAAAATGCTCTTTCAGCCAAGTCTCTATATGAGATATGTTGTATCTGATCTGCAGTCCTTTGGCCCAACAGCACAGGTCCCTCCTCAGCAGCAGTTGGTTGAGACTGTATGCACAGATGTAGTAGTAAAGCTGGGGGAGGAAATAATAAAAATTATTATTTATTATAGTACAATATTATACATAAGATATTAACGTAAGGCCTCCCTGCCTCTATACATTCGGTAAAAAGCACTTGAGGCATTTAAAACTAATGTAATGAATTACTTTCTTTGTTATATGTATTGGTATACTTTAAAGAATATTTATTACAAAAGTTAATAAAGGTATTTATGTATATATGTTTTTTTTTATTTATTTCTCAACATTGACAATTACTTGTTCTTATTGATGTCAAATAAAGCATGACTCTACCTTCAAAACTCTACCTTGAAAATACCTTCGTGAAGAAGAACTGGCAAGAAACTTCACGGGTATATTTTTTTCAAAACAAAAGTACAGTCTCTTCATGTCTACACAAAGTTATTCTTATCTGCATCTGTTAGCTCGGCAAGTCCCCTTCCCCCCAAGTATCCAAACGATGAACACCCTCAAACGGCACCCGTTCACGAGTTAACGCGGGACCAACCTGTTTAAACAGCATCACGATGAGCGGCGGTTCAACAGCGCAGCTAGTCAGCTGTTGGTGAATCACGCTGAGTTCCTGCTTCAACTTGGCGGGCGCCCCACTGGTGGGACTGCCCGTGGGCCGCGTGGGACCCGATAGCCCACTGATCTCCTCGTTATCTAGTATGGCAGGGGCTATGAGACGTTCTACTTGACGTTCTACTAGGTTAATTAGACCTGCAAGGAAATAATAAGTGGGTATTAATTGATTAGTGGTTGAGCATAACTGGTAAGTTATCTTATTTTTTATAATCAAACAGAGAAAGTCGGCTTATATAAGTTGCATTAACGTATTGCTACTATGGCCGATCACGGGTACCAAACCCGGGAATTATTTCTATCATTCAACTATTATGTGGGTTTCGTTCGTGTCAGCCCTTACATATTTAAGGTCAAGTGAAAGCGCGGCTGTAGTTAACGGTTGCATTATGTCAGAGGTACGTCTTTACTGTACCTAAACGGGATATGCTAGCCATCAATGTTGGATATTTTGACCAAATACGCTCATAAGCAGGAAAACAGTTAAAAAAAATTACAAGTATGAGCTATCCTTTCACTGTCTTTCACTTATCACTTTCACTTTCAATGGTCACTGCATTATGTCGAACCTTTTGCAAATGGAAGTAATCTATACAGCAAACTACAGCAAATGCCTCGACAGAATCGATCGTAAGATCCTTCTTCACAAGCTGCAATCCATTCAAATCTGCTAAGATGGTTTACATCGTACAATAACAATACCTGTCAAGCAGTGGTACTCAACGGTTTCACTTCCAGAAGCAAATATATCCTGTCTGGAGTGCCGCAGGGTTCACTGGTAGGGCATCTTATGTTTGCTGTTGTTGTTAATGACATCACTTCCTGTTTTATTAACTCGAAAACACAGCTCTACACATAAGACGTGAAAATTATTTTACCTATTAAGGACATACAGGATGCAAAGTAATATACCATAGCCAAACCCTTTTTTAATAATTAATTTAGAGTGTGCATTTTTTTTATAGTGGTTGTGGTTTCGAGTTATTTTGCGTTGACGACCGTAGGCTTAACATGAAATTGTTTCAGAAATTTCACTGGCTGCCCTTCCCTTTAACCAGAACACAACCATGTAAGCATGGTTGTTATGCCGGTCTAAATACGAAGAAGGGCTGTAGTTCTGCCCCAGGCGAAATCTTAACAAAGAATCTCTACTGCCAACATTGTTTCTCTTTTCATTCTTGTTATGCGAAAATAGACCTACCGCGATATCTATGAAATATGATAATTCTGAAACACTACTGTCATTTTTAAATTTGCTTGCCATTCTTATAATTCACAAGTTTTGGTGTGTATAGTTTTTCCAAAATGTATAAACATTTGATAAAATGGTAACGTTTTAATGTTACTAGCGACGAGTCAGTTGCAGTAACGCATTCAATTAACTGTGACACAGTTCACACTAATACAACTGTCAACTTCAACTACTCTTATAATTTCTCTTTTTCAATGTATAATTATGTCATTAGCGTTTGAGTTTTTTCTTGTAATCTTGAAGTGTTCAATAAATCATTATTATTTGATTATTATTATTTCGACGTCAGTGTGTTTTAGAAAATTCCATCAAAGTTTTAAACATAGAAGTGACGCCCAGCTTTCCTGCCAGAAGCCCGAAGCATTTTGAGTATCGGGTATCAAATAAGTTTAATCAGATACTTGAAATTACTGACAGACGTCACTCTTTGAGAAATGGTCAATCTTACGCCTGACAGCAAAAACTTCGCCACAAACATTGATTAATTTTGACGGTTTCACAAAACTGAATTGGTTCATTTTTTATAGTATAACAGAATAAAGTCTTGGACATATGTCTTGTCTTAAGTTACAACATTAAGGTTGTACCTATAAAATGCCCTGTTGGTGAAAATTCACAATCTAAACACAGTTTAACGAATTATCTTCAAAGAAAATGGAACACATCAAAAATAACCTATATTTAATGAGACAGAATTATCTTATTATATTATTTGGGAACAGTTGCGCTTGTACACATTAAAGTTTTCATACTCAATACCTAACCTCTTTACTCTGTACCGTCTATAGGTTGGCTAATCGAAACAGGCCTTATTATCAGGCCTTACTATGCTACCTTACTATGAATGCCTTCCCATACATCAAATAAATTCGCAAAGGATAATATAAATAAGACCTGCCCTTCTGAAGAACGAGGCCACCATCTTATTTCCCAAGCTTCGACCTCTTTTCAATTTCGTAGGCAACTCCTCGGAAGGAAGCACCCTCTGAGCAGGCTGTCTTTTGGTTTCGGAATCATAACAGTAAATCCAGCTTCCGTCACCCGTAAGTATGTCAAACACAACATTTGAGTCACCTCAGTTAAATCTTTCAATCATTTCACGGCACCAATCCACACGAAGGAGTTTTTGGCCCTCGGTGAAATTATGAGGTATCCACCGGACACAAGGCTTCCTGACCGCTAAATGTGCACTTGACTCATACCGACGCCTAAGCTTGTCTGAATCTGCTGATAGGTCACTCTTTTGTCAGTCTCTACCATACGCCGCACAACACAGACGTTATCTTCAGTCGTCACCGTAGAAGGCCGTCCCTCAACGCAGATCATCGGTGATATTAGTGCGACCTCGCTTAAACTCATTAAACCAGTGGAAAACAGTGGCACGAGATGGAACTTTATCGTGATGTGCCAATCGTAGTCTATCAAAACTTTCTTGTTGACTTAAATGACATCAAAAGTCATAAAAAATCAAAGCACGATTTTCGTGCGTTAACTTCATGCTGACGTGACACAGACAATTATCAATTTGCCGCCAAATCGTAAAACAAATGACAAATGAATGAAATACATACTCAGTAATATTGGCAAAGAGTTCCATTTTCAAAATTTATTTTTTCATTATATTGTTTACAAGTGGCCAGTTTTAAGAACTTTCAGTTTGACCCTCGTATTACGGGGCCCTAATTATCGTGACGTACCTTGATAGATCCAAACCGCCGTGTCGCTGAGAACTTGTCTGTACTCGGAAAGGTCGAACACTCGCAAGCATTGCTGGTTCTGCCTCGGCGTGTTGTGAGTCTGATAGATCGCATCGCCACTGTATTGCCGTAAGTTGTTAAGTAGTCTGTAAAGAAATATGAAATCTTTTTATAAGCAGAAATTAAGAAATTTATCTTTTAAATTCAGTTTATGTATAATACATATCTTTTGTGTACCTATCTATAAAACTTATTGAGTTAATTGCTTAATAAATTTGCAATTATTTACTCTTCTTCAGCTCTGCTAAAAGAGAAGAGTTCTAAAAGTAAAATGCACCTTGAACAGTATTTACGTGGAACTTTACAACTTACAATATGGTCACTGGCCAAAACTAATTGCTCTGAGATGCCTTGTATATGCTGATGAATGTAGAGGATTATCTAACAAGTCTAATTATATAAATACTAGAAATATGTTCTATTTAATTACTTTTATATACTTAAGGGCAAATTGTTCAATGCTCAGAAAAATTTTATCAGTAGAATAATTTTGACACTTGACGAGACTTTCTATAAAATTATGTCAAATCCTCAAAATTTTTGTTCTGATAAAAGTTATCTAGGCATTCAACAATCAGCCCTTAAGCAATTTATTACACATTTTAAAGTGATAATTTAACTATGTCAATAAAATCAGGGTATTTAATAAGTCACCAGCCCTTAAGCCCTTGTAATTTTTTTAATACATATAAAGTGAGGGATGATTGCAAGTTTAAGATATTATAAATGAATTCATGCGGTTACTATGACTTTTTTTAATGAAGTTGTTTATTATTTCATTTTAACACGACATTAAGAGTTGACTCATTCAATTAAGGGCTGATTTTTCATTGCTCGGATTACTTTTATCAGGAGAATAAATTTGAAAGTTGGCATTATTTCTATGGAAAGTCTTGTCAAGTGTCAAAATTATTCCCCAGATACAAAAAGAGAGCATTGGAAAACCAGCCCTAAAACGTATATAAATGAATAAATGAATGAATGACTAATTTATTGACATAAACACACAACAAAACAATTGAAAATTACAAAATTGCTTTTCAAAGAAGAGATATATTATATACAAGTAATACAGCTTCATTGACGCGTCATTTAAGTCCAACTTAAATAATTCGAGTAACGTTTCAATTGGTTCTATTGATATTAGTATTGAAACTGTTGAGAAACACCTAAAGAGTTTAGATGTAAACAAAAGTTGCTGTCCAGATGATATCCCAGCATAATTTTTGAGGAATTGTTGGAAGCCTTTAGCTCAACCATTGGTATTTCTATTCCAACTTTCGTTACACACTGGCACAATTTCCAACCACATGGAGAAATTCTTACATAGTTCCCATCTATAAGTCTGGTGATAAGCATGATGTAAAAAGCAACAGAGCAATTTCAAAACTCAGTGTCATACCTGAATTATTTGAAAAGTGCGTGTTTGACATAATTTATCCCAAGCTAAGGCCTATAATAAATGAACGGCAGCACGGATTCGTTAGTAAAAAATCTACAGAGACAAACCTATGTGAATTTGTGCATGATGTTACCACTTGAATGAGTAACGGATATCAGGTACACACAGTGTATACCGACTACTCCAAGGCATTTTATAAAATATCTCATAATCTATTGATCTGCGAATTATATGATAAATGTATTCATGGCAATCTTTTGCGTTGGCTGGAATTTTATCTTATCTTCGAGTAGTTATTAAGAGGTTTTGTTCATCTTTCATCCCAGTCACATCAGGAGTTCCTCAAGGATTTCACTTAGGACCATTATTATGCAATCTATATATTGACATTTCTTCTATTTTGAAACATTCAAATTTTTTATCATATGCAGATGACATGAAAATCTTTATGAACTTTATGAATCTTTATTACTTCAAAGATACCTTAATAATCTTTCTGCTTATTATGAAAAGAACTGCTTACAACTGAATTTAAAAAATGTTGTCTCATTACTTATACTAGAAAGAAAATACGTATAAATTTTCATTACTTTTAAAAAAACCAATCTCTGAGTCGAGTTGAAGAAATAAGAGACTTGGGTGTGATTCTAGATTGTAAATTATCTTTTAATAGACATATAGATGCTATAATTTTGAAAGCCTTTAGGATGTTGGGATTCATTTTGAGAATCAGTAAGGATTTCAGACGATGTACCACGATGACTCTGTTATTCAACAGCTTTGTCAGATTTGGAATCCTTATTATAACATACATATTGACAACATTGAAAAAATCTATTTACTGTTCATCAAACAGATGTCATACAGATTTCCGAATCGAAAGGCCAGTGAAGAAGACATAGGTAAGGATAAAAACTCATTACGTAATCGTCGCCTTCAAAGATACCAAATGTTCCTTCACAAAATCATTAATAATAATATCGATTCCCCTTCTCTTCTTAAAAATATTTGTTTTAGGTGTCCTCGAATAAATTCTAGAAGTAAACACACTTTTTGTTCAACACTTGTATTTTTGAGAGTCATGTGGGTAGTTATAAGTATTGCCCTTCCTCATCGACGTCACGACCCGCGCCGTCAGCGGTGCGACAAACAGTACGGCAGAAGTATCCGAACGCATAAGAAAGGCGCCGCTTTGAGCCTGCAAATATAGTACTACATAATACATACATAAAATTGATAAGTGTAGTAAAACTTTATCGTGCCTCATCTGCAGCGATTCAGGATTGCTTGCCAGCTGAGTTACCCTGCGGTGTCGGAGTCGCGCATGAAGGTGAGTGGGTTTTACGTTACTACTCACATGATTATAAAGTTCTAGTTAAATTCTACATACTAAAGCAATTTTGGTCCAATATCGAAGGTATATCTTCTAAGCTGTGTGATTGGTATATAAACCTAAAAACAACTAAGTCTATACCGCACACTTTTCATGTTCCGCTTGCTGAGACAAACTATGTTGCTAATAGATTTACACACTGAGCATGTAATAGTTATAATCAGAAATTTCACTGCAGTGACATGTTTCACTGTAACAAAAATAGATATAAAAAAGCAATTAAAATTATTATATAATGTTTACATTTTAAGATTAAGCTTTGCTGAATTCATTTAGATAATATCACCGACCCTGTAGTACTTAATTTTTTATGGTTTGTTTTTCATATATTCAATTTATGTATTAAGTAACTGTGGAAACTTTACTGATTTGTGAATTTGACATTTACATTACTCTGGTAATAAAAAAACACCCTGAAAATTTCGTACTCCCCTCAACTTTTTTTTGTACTTACCGTAACATATTAGCGAGCCACAGCGCGGCATAATCCACATTGTGATGTCGCTTTTTGAGAGTCTTCTTCACGGCAACCCGCAGAGACTTCATCAGCTGATGCATGTTAGGCTCGTCATCCACGTGGTCCGTGTGACGAAGCATCATGAACAGGATATAGGCGGGCAACCCCGGGAGGAGAGTAATAGCTGTTTGAGGGGTCAGTTCTGGAAATAAAAGGGAATATGTCAGTTGTAGTAGAATGTCTTCTGTTAAAATATCATATAATACGATGGTTATTTACGTGATTGTTTCTCAACTAAAAGGGAAGAACAGTCAGAGAATTGCAAAAACAAAAGCGATTCTAAGGCCTACGGTTGTCAACTCATCACGAATCAATATGAGGAATGGCATCTACCATCAGATGGAAGACACGCTCATTTACAGTTTTACTGACGTCAATGCATATTGACAGTATAAACAAGACAACAAAAGAAAGGGTACTTTCGCAGTTAATGAAAATAAAATATGTCAGAAGATTAATGTGTCCACTAAAAAACAAGCGGAAAGCGGCGAACGTAAATTCCTCTTCTTTTCTTCCACGTTTGATTTCTAGTCAGTTATTTGCGTATTTAAAAATTAAAATCGATATATCAGTGAATCAAGTTTTCGTCTATACAACTGTACAGGAACCTACAGAGAATACCATAGTTGTCTTTGGTATGTTGGCATTCTTGGGATGATGAATCAATGATGTGACTTAGTTGTCATTGGTATGTTGGTATTCTTGGGATGATAAACCAATGATGTGACTTGGTTGTCATTGTGTGTTGGTAATAATGGAGTAAGTTACCAATAGTGTGACTTATCAACTGTCAGTGTACCACATGGTTTAGAACTGGTCCAGTTTGGAGCAATTGTTATTGTTGGAATTGAGAATCAGAGTCGCGTGCAATTTCTGAACTAAGCTCCCGTATCGGATTCACCGCATTACATCAATTTGTGATTATAGTTAATCCAGTGATTGTGAAACATGAGTTAAACGTTAAGTAATACAATCTTGAAAATTGAAGTTATTTTAATTAATCGAGACTCCTCATGACGCCATCCCCGAATATCTTAATCTGCGACATATATTATTAGGCCATTATACAAGATGTCGGACCATTAATGTCGGACACTTTAGCGGGGTGAAATATGGTATTTTTAATTGAAAAATCACTATCCCAATTTTCGTGTATACAAGCAACTTGCTTAGTACAGAAACCGTTTTTTTTTACTGTTTTCATACAACGCACACAATCCGACCGATGTGAAGTGTAGTAATTGATCGTAAATATAGCTAATATTGAAACATGAACAAGTAATGTTGTCACGTAATAAAAGCTTTTATTGAAAAAAACTATCACGGACATGAATTAGTCGAAGGTGTCGCCGCGAAGGCTTCCATGGTGAAGTCAGGTAGCTCCAGCATGAGGCAGTTTTAGAGTCAGGTAGCATGAGTTTGTAGTAGACTGGAGAAGTTATCGGTGGGCTGACTTGTAATAGACTCGAGATGTTATCGGTAGGATGGCTTGTAATAGACGGGAGATGGTATCGGTAGGATGGCTTGTGTCTGCCGTTCTAAGGCCAGCAATCGGCTTATATGGCCGGGCTCGCCTTCCATTGGAAACGCAATTTGAAATTTTGAAATTAATCTTATTAGTCAGGAATCAAGCATATTTTCATACAATGTTTTTGTATGAGTTCGTGTGTAACAGGCTTAGTTTGTATGGCAGCCTCCATTGCTGTCATAAAAAAATTGAGTTGACACGATTTGTCAATAAAGTAAACAATATGAAATTTCAGAAAAATCCAATAAAAATACGAATAAAGTATAAAACAAAAAGGAGATTTAGCAAGCAAGGAGATTATAAAAACGTCAGTATTATATTACAATGTATAGTCGCCCGTAGACTTCAGCTGGAGTTATTGTTCCTGTGATTTCGCTGGATAATCCTTACCTTCAACCAAACCAAAACGACGCAAACGTGGTTCAAATAGGAATGGCAGTAGTAAAGCCCCAGACGAGATCTCAACCACAGATTCTCAACAAGAGATCTTATAATAAACTTACCAGTAATCAACTTCTTAATAATCTTGGGTTCATCTTGTGGCTTATACTCGAACATGCCGAGATATTCCCGTTCTTTCTTACGAACGACTGGCGCTACTTCCAAAGCCATAGACGCGTTTTGTGGTAGAGTTGTGTCTGTAAAGATAATTGGTTTACTCAGTATTTTTCTTCATATGATATGATGTTACTGTTTCTGATAATTAAATACAAATCCAGTGCATACAACTGGGCTGTGACATGACATTAGCACACACGATTAGCTGTCAGGAATTTGTATCTTCTCAAATTGAATACCTACAATTCAATCCAATTTAATTATGGCTTATGGTTATGACAACCAGCCGTATTTAACACGCGACAGGCTATTCAAATAACAATTTTGAATGGCCAATTGGTAAAGTAAGAAGAAATATTTGACACAATTTGACACAATACTTGATCTGTTGGCATATTATATTTAATCTTTTTGCTCTAATTTGACATCCCATTTAATTGTAATTTAATGGCTGAATTTAATTTTATTGTATTGTAATGAAATGTATTTTTGTTTTATAATTTCTTAAATTTTTTTTTTATTATTTATGACATTTTAAGATTTTATATGACATCACTAACAATTTATATATTTATTGAGATTTAAATGAATTGACATATTATGTAACCAAATTTTTCATTGTTTTTGTACTAGCATAGATATATAAGATTGTATTAACAAGTGGGCCTAGTTGCTACAATAAAGAAATGTATTATTATAATTATTACTGCCAGAGTATCGTAGAGGAGCAGACGCGGTATTAAGGGGGGTGGAATAAATATCTGGCTTAACCTGGGCTGCGATAAAACACATGGGTATACATACTGTATAATCATAAACTTATATATCAGCTATATAATTAACATGCTAATAGATTCCTTGTTCCTCTTGAATACCGGCATGATGCTTTCGTATTATTTGCTTATAATAATACAATAAGAGACTTTTCAAGACTAAGAGATTTAATTTAAATTTGAATTTAAGTTATGTTTTCACTAACGTATTGTACTTCATCACCCATAATTTGAAAGAATAATTCGATTGATCGTTTTTAATTTGTTATTTTTATGATGCAATTTGTACATGCACACAATTGATGTGCACATAGGTTGTTATACCTTATTTATAATCTATTATAGTAAAATTCATATGTGTACACTGTTGGTGTGTAAATATAAATAAATAAAAAGAGACGTCACAGATTAACACTAGAGAGGCTCATCAAGGAAATGTAAAGCTGTTGGCATTAGTTTCTAATCTGAATTCCTCAACTTAAAACCTTCTTTTTTTCAATTCGCTGTCCTGCCTGGCAGATTTTGTCATACTTTAAAACTTTAGATTTTCTGCATAAGTCGCACGCAGGCTTGCTGATGGTTACCCCTTCCACCTTCGCTTTTTTTCCAATTAATATAAATAAATAACGATCTGTTATCAAATCGATTGTAACTTTTTATATGCATGCTTATTATTAGCCTTAATTTGTTAGCCGATAATTCAGGAAGTGTGTAAATTAGTTCCATTTCCATATTTTGACTTTTATTTTTCCTTTTATGGTGAAGGGCAAATATAATTATGTCTTTACATGCTCCATTTCATTCAGACAGTTCCTGTTTCATTTGTATTATAAGAAGCTAATCTCCACAAAGTGACCCTGTCATTATTTTATACAAATATTATGTAAAACCTATGACAAGGACAAAGGAGGATCCAAAAATTATGAAATTCGTCGTACGTCATTTACGTCGTACGTCTTTTCTGTAAGTTGCAGTTATTGTCACTCACCACTGTTCTCAAGAATGTCGTTGACATCTTGGATGCCAGCTTCCCTTAGCCGGTTGATCAACAGGCGTATTTGGTTCTTGTACCGTCGGCAGCTTTCTGATAATTTGTCCACACGTTCCTAGAAAATGGAGACAGCATTTGTGAATAAATAAACCACAAGGAAGGTAAGCTAATTAAGGAAATTTTGATTTTACACATCCTATGCGATAACCAAAAAATAATCAGGGAGGTAGTTTGTAAGAAGCAAAATTGTTGCGCTCCTATTGAATTATATCGTAAAAATAGAAAAACGACGAATTTTACAGTGAAAAGTATCTTAGTGCAAGTGGCAGTATCAGATCCAATCTGAGTATAATAAATGGCGCATATCTTCGCGTGAGTTCCTAAAAATCTACGTATTTATTTCAACCACAACATACATCACCACAAGTACCCATCAAACGCCTACAACAACACGTTGCGACTATTGGGTTATTTCGCCCTCTGACGTCAGACCTCTCGTAGCAGAGCTCAGCTAGACGTTACATTCTACAGTTACCGATTCAGAGTGTCGTGGTTCAAATCTTAATAGAGAGACATTAATTTTTAAATTTTTTTTTGTTACATTATTTTTAATATGTCGAGTTATTTTTGTTTGTATTTTCTTTATTAATTGTTGTTTATATTTTTTTCTTCTTCTAAAATATATATATATATATATATATATATATATATATATATATATATATATTTTTGTAAATATTTACTATTGCAATTGTTTCGCAGAAAAGAAAAAACCTTTTCTTTTCAACCATTTATAATTAACTGGTAATTTTTCGATTTATTCTAATTAAATTTTTAGTAAATTAAGTTCAGGAAAAGTAATAAAATTTATGACTTGATTGTTTTGTTGCGCATATTTGAGCCGATTTAGTTCAGAGGTTCGGTTTTTGGTCAAACATCATTTTAGTTTAGTTTCTTTTTATTTACTTTTTAAATTGCTTTTCTCTTTTATTTTCAATTATTATAAATCTTTTAAATTGATATAAAATTTATTATAGTCTGGTTTTCTTTTGTATTTTTATTTTTTTTTCGGATTGTTTAAACTCTCCTAAAATTCTGATCGAATTTGGTGAATCTTAATAATCAAATTAATACAATTATTAATATTTAAGTTTTCTATTATATAGCTTTTTTCTACTTTTACTGCTTAAAAATGTTTGAGAGTTCAAGCTGTGCTTGTTGTAACCAAGTGCTTATTTCTGGGGACCCAAATGCCACGTGTTCAAAGTGTCGATCACTTTATCATGAATCTTGTGTTACAAGTATAACAAAGCAGCCTATTACCAAAATGGACATAGCCAAGTCGGTATGTCCCACCTGTAAGCCCAAAAGTGGTAATGCAGATAGTACCCCGGTTAGAGCTAATAAGGCCAAAATTGACACCAATGTAACACAAAGGAAGAAAGTGTCGCCAGTGCCGACACCTTCTGGTGACATAATTGAAAAAGACAGCAAATCGTACAAAAGGCACTTGATGAACTCATGAAACATCTCAATGGTACGTTGGCTAGCTTTGTGAATCAAGAACTTAAGTCGATTAAGGAAGAAATAGCTGAACTGAAAACATCAATTAATTTTTTGAGCGATAAATACGAAGATGTTAAGAATGTGATTCTTTCTAAGATAGATTTGATTGATAAAGTTCACAAGGAGAAAGAAGTACTAAAATCCACGATTAAAGATTTCAACATAAGAGTTAATGTTCTAGAACAGCAATCTCGCTCATCAAATATTGAGGTTCAATGCGTGCCTGAATTCAAAGGAGAGAATCTAATTAACACGATTGTTAATCTTGGAAAAGTGATATCTTGTGAGATTGCAGACTCTCATATTCATAAAGTGATCCGCATTGCTAAAATCAATCCAGCAAACTCAAGACCAAGATCTATTGTCGTTCAATTTAGTAGTCCACGAGTAAGAGACACATTCTTGGCAGCGTCAATTAAATACAACAAGAGCAATCCAAACGATAAATTGAGTAGCAAGCTTCTTGGCATAGGAGGAAATAAGGAAAATATTTATGTGGTTGAACACCTATCTTATTATATCTATATTAATAAAGCCCTACACGCTGCAGCTAGACTAAAGGCAAAGGAGTTGAATTATAAATACGTGTGGGTTCGAAACGGCAAGATATTTATGAGGAAATCCGATGATTCAGATTTTAAATTTATCAGGGACTATGATGTTTTAAATAAATTATAATGTTATAATTTATCACTTTCGATCAGTTGAAAATCTATTACCAAAATGTAAGGGGCATCAAATCTAAATTGCATGACGTATATTGCATGATTACAAAATGTGATTATGACATTATTGTTTTTACTGAAACCTGGCTAAATGATAAGTGTTTTCGACGGAGAGATATTTCATAATCGGTATATATTGTATAGAAGGGATCGTTCAATGACTGCTTTCAACAATAAATCTGAGGGCGGGGGAGTACTGATCGCCGTTTCAAACAAGCTTTAATTTAAACGTGTGCCTAATTATGAAAGTAGTTGTGAGGATATATTCGTTAATATACAGGGTGTCCCGTAAGGAATGGACCAACGGAATGTTGGTGATAGAAGGGGTTGTTATGTATCCGAAACAATGAATTTTATTGCTCTTGGCCAAATAGTTTACGAGATAAGATTTTTTAAATGTTATTTCGAAATTTTGTTACCAAGAACACGAAGGTTATTGTTATTTTATTATTGCTATTGTTATTTGTACATTTTATTGTTTAAAATTATTAAATAGATATTTGTCTTCATTAAAACCAATTTTTGCTAAGAAATTATTGGTCACTTAATAATTATAAGCTAAAAGCTCAGTTATTTTTTTGTTACAAAATAAGCAATGCCATATTTGAACTGAGCTGGTGTAAAAAATGTACTACAAAGTTGTGGAACTTTATTTTAAAAACATCCTCAACTCACGCAAATTCCGAAAAGGTACAATAATGTTACATTTAAAATAATGGCACCTCCAAAAACATACTTTATTGGACTAATACCTGAATTTCTTAGAAATGATTACAATGTATTAGTGCGGTGTACAGCATTGTTTCGATAATCTTTTATTACCTACCCTCATTTGTATTTGTTTTCCGCCGACGTCCAACTATCCCCACCCCATTTCTCGTGGATTCGCTCATTTCCCTCAGTGCCTTGCATACCGCTCGGAGCTACAGACGTGCCTTTTATTGTTTTGCGATACGACTATCTTTATTTGTTAACCTACGCCTGAATTTGGACTCTGTTTTGTGCTTGTGATTTGGAGGTTGACTGAGAAAATATGCCTCGATCCTTCTCTGCCCGTGAATACGCAGAAATGTATTTCATTTATGGCCTTTGCGATGGGAATGCTAGAGCAGCTACTCGAACCTATCGTGAGCGCAGGATTTCTCTACAAAAATCTATCCGCCGCTGATAATCTGCATGTTGTACATGGTACGGGAATAAATTGTTTCGTTTTAAAATGCGATGTACTGTACTCCTTGCCACACCACTGCGTCGAGAAATACGACGAACACTAGTAGAAGGATCTCCTTCTACTTGACGGAGCACCTGACGTTCATCTACGGTTCTAGGTCTGCCTGCAGGATGTACATCGCCAGGTATTCGACCTTCTAAATATGCATTGTTAACTCGAAGGAAAACTCTGTGATCAGGATAACGTTTGCGGTTGGGATAGCGCTCACGATAGGTAGCGGTAGAGCAGCTGCTCTAGCATTCCCATCGCAAAGGCCATAAATGAAATACATTTCAGCATATTCAGGGGCAGAGAAGGATCGAGACATATTTTCTCAGTCAACTTCCAAATCACAAGCACAAAACAGAGTCCAAATTCAGGCGTAGGTTAACAAATAAAGATAGTCGTATCGCAAAACAATAAAAGGCACGTCTGTAGCTCCGAGCGGTATGCAAGGCACTGAGGGAAATGAGCGAATCCGCGAGAAATGGGGTGGGGATAGTTGGACGTCGGCGGAAAACAAATACAAATGAGGGTAGGTAATAAAAGATTATCGAAACAATGCTGTAAACCGCAATAATACATTGTAATCATTTCTAAGAAATTCTGGTATTAGTCCAATAAAGTATGTTTTTGGAGGTGCCATTATTTTAAATGTAACATTATTGTACCTTTTTGGAATTTGCGTGAGTTGAGGATGTTTTTAAAATAAAGTTCCACAACTTTGTAGTACATTTTTTTTAACACCAGCTCAGTTCAAATATGACATGGCTTATTTTGTAACAAAAAAATAACTGAGCTTTTAGCTTATAATTATTAAGTGACCAATAATTTCTTAGGAAAAAATTGGTTTTAATGAAGACAAATATCTATTTAATAATTTTAAACAATAAAATCTACAAATAACAATAGCAACAATAAAATAACAATAACCTTTTTGTTCTTGATAACAAAATTTCGAAATAACATTTAAAAAATCTTTTTATAATATTGTTAACAATTTAGTTGGTAATTTTGTTCCAAAAATAAAACCAAAAAATACTAAATATCCTTGTTGGTATTCCCAATCATTAATAAAAAGATTAAATGAAAAATATAAGTTGAGAAATAGAATTAAAAGGTACAAAAATCCAATGGATATAATAGAATATAATATATTAGGTTTTTACCTATGAAATTGCCGTTTTTCACGAAATAAATGAAGCGTAATTTTTTTATATATTTTTTTATTTCTATTAATCAAAATAATCACCCATGCAATCAATGCATCTTTGCCAACGCATTGGTAGCTTATTGATGCCTTTCTTGAAGAAATCAGCTGGACGGGAGGCAACAAATTCTTCAAAGGCATTTTGTACTGCCTCTCGGGTATTGAATTTTTTTCCCGCCAAGAAGTTATCACAATTCTGGAAATAGTAGAAGTCTGTAGGCGCAAGGTCTGGTGAGTACGGCGGATGACGGAGAACTTCCAACCCCAACTCTTGTAGCTTGGAGACCGTCTGCTGTGCAGTATGAGGTCGCGCGTTGTCGTGCAGGAGCAGTGGAGCCGAACGATTGACCAAAGCTGGTTGGAGACGTGCGAGCTTCTCCATCATTGTGTTCAGTTCTTCACAGTACACATCTGCAGTAATGCTTGTCCCGTTTGGCAAGAAGCTGTGATGAATTACACCCGCGTTAGACCACCAAACAGTGACCATCACTTTTCTAGGGGTAAGTTTTCGTTTAGGGCATTGTTTGGGTGCTGAACCAGGGTCCAACCAACTTGCTGAGCGCTTACGATTGTCAAACAGGATCCATTTCTCGTCACAAGTAACAATGCGGTTCAGAATTCCTTCATTTGTATGCCTGCTGAGCAGTGCAAGGCACGTCTCCACGCGTACTTCGCGCTGGCGGTCATTGAGTTCGTGGGGTACCCATTTGTCAAGCTTTTTTACCTTGCCAATTTGACGCAAATGGACCAATATTGTTTTGATGCTAACGTCGAAAGCTGCTGCTAATTCAGCCGTAGATTGAGTTTCATCAGCTTCCACAATTGCCTTTAATTCGTCATTGTCGACCAAAGTTTTCGGACGACCACGGGGTTCAATTTTCAGGTCAAAATTTCCAGAATGGAAGCGGGTAAACCAATAACGGGTGGTGCGTTCGTTTGTAGTGTTCGCTTCGTAAACGTCGTTGATGTTGCGTGCCGCTTGTGCCGCTTTGCTGCCACAACGGTACTCATACTCCATAATTACTCGAATTTTTAACTTATCCATGATGACGAAAAATGTTCGAATGCGTTGAAAACAAAACACTAACTATTAAACAAATGACGATTTTAGAAAAAGAATTCCATGTTTGTCAAATAGAATTAATTTGAAATTAGAATAATCAGTCAAAAAAAAAAATATTTTCATTTGAAATGGCCAGTACGGCAAAACGGCAGTTTCATAGGTAAAGACCTATTAGTAAAGAAACGCTGTGAACAACTGACACGAACTTGTTACAACTCTTATATTGCTTTTATTGAAAATAAAATAAAACACAACCCAAAAATTTTTTGGAATTACCGCAAAATGAAACGGGTGGCACCAGTACCTATCCAGCAGATATGTCAAATGGAATCGTTAGCTCGGATAGTGGTGATGTTATTTCGAATTACTTTGCTTCCATTTTTTCATCGACATATATTAAACCTAAGCATAATTCTACAATTCTAAACAACAAAGTTCACTGTGAGCATAATAACATATTAAACTACATATACATAACAAAAAACAAATTATAACAGCTCTCAAGAAACTAGACTTAACAAAGGGTAGTGGTTCAGATGGTATACCACCAATTTTCCTATCAAAACTTGCCGATCAATTGTCAATTCCGTTAGAAATTATTTTTAACAGATCAATAAAAGAGGGTGTTTTTCCATCATTTTGGAAACAAACAAAGATTGTTCCTATTTTCAAAAACGGGAATAAATCTTTGGTATCAAATTATAGGCCTATAGCTATTTTATTAACTTTAGCTAAGGTTTTCGAGTCTTTTATATGTAAAATATTTTCTTGCCACATATCTCAACTCATAGATGATAGACAACACGGTTTCATAAAAAACAAATCTACAGTAACTAATTTGGTTGATTTTGCTGAGGAAGTTGTCCAAGCAGTTGATGATAAAATGCAAGTTGATGCAATATACACTGACTTCAGCAAGGCTTTTGACACAGTCAGTCACGCAATTTTATTACTGAAATTAGAAAAATTTGGGGTGTCAAACCCTTTGCTAAAATGGTTCCAATCATACCTTGCAAGCAGAGAACTTAGGGTAGTTATTAATGGCATAACATCGAAACCATATGCTGCACCTTCAGGAATTCCACAAGGGTCGCATTTGGGACCTCACCTATTTAATGTTTTTATCAATGACATTTCTGATTGTTTTGTAAATTCTAAAGTTTATCTTTTTGCTGACGATCTAAAAGTTTGCAGACCTGTTAAGTCATTGAACGATAACTATCTTTTACAGAGTGACCTTGACAAATTAAGCGAATGGTGTAGACTCAACGAATTATCACTCAACTTAAATAAATGCAAACATATTAAATTTTCCAAAAACCGAAACATGCTGTCTACGTCATACTGTATAGATGGTGTCAAATTGGATGAAGTAAATTGTATACGTGATCTTGGAGTGTTCTTTGATACAAAATTAAAGTTTGATCGGCATATAGACAACATACTCCTTAAAGCTTCGAAATTACTGGGATTTGTCTTAAGAGAGGCTAAAAACTTCAAAAAACCCTTAACAAAAATGATTATGTTCAATGCATTGGTTAGAAGCCATCTGGAATACTGTAGTGTAGTATGGTCGCCCAACTACAAAGTACATATTTCCAGAATTGAGCGACTGCAGAAGAGAATGCTTTGGCATCTATCATATAGTAGAGGCGTTGCAAAAACGCTCAAATCTTATGAGGAACGTCTCTCATATTTCGGTATGCATTCTTTGGAAGATAGAAGAAAGTACTTAGACTTAGTGTTCCTTAAAAAATTATGTGTAGGTACATTAAGTTGTCAGAATCTGCTTAGCCGCGTTAGGTTTCATGTGCCAATGAAGACTCCAAGCTGTTTTCTCCACCACACTGCCGCACTAACCTAAAAAAATACTGTACACTATCACGCATGTATTCTCTATATGAGCACCATAGTGACACTTTAGATCTGTTTAACATGAATATTACTAATTTAAAGAAAATTGTATTACCAAAAAGTTCATAAGGAGCGAAATAACTAGTTTAAGCAAATACCTTTGTAAAAGCGCATGAGGTGATTTCCTATAAGTGGCAAGGCACTTATTTTATTGTTTAAGTAATTGTATAACATTTCAATTGTATAGTGTACTTGCTGTTGGAAATCCAATATTAATAAATTAATTAATTAAATAAACCATTAGGTATTATTTATCATACATTAATCATAATATCAAATGTTGCTTGAAATGCGAATAAATTAAACCTATGTTTTTCGTAAAATGGAAGTGAATGCGCTGGTATTACTAGATACATGGACATCTGTCACGCTCAAACATGGCAGATAAAACAAGGATTAACAAGAATTTATAAAATATGATGTAATACACTGACATTGATTGATTAGATGATTTACGATGTTTTTTTTAGCACCAGGCTACGTAGCCATGTTAAAAAAACCCACAGCAAAAAATTTACTAAACGTCTCATACTTTTTCAATAAATAAAAACAAATTATACCAAATGAAAATCTGCTATTGGGTAATCGCCTGACTGGGAGACTTGCTGAGCTAACAAATGCAGATAAGAACAATGTATGTAGACATAAAGAGACAATTTATTTTGAGAAATGTATACCCGTGAAGTTTCTTGCTAGTTCTTCTTCACGATGGTTTTTTCGAACTGGTGGTAGTCATGCCTTATTTGACGTCAATAAGAACAAGTAATTGTCAATGTGAGGAAATAAATATTTGAACTTGAATTTGACCCAACACATTTGTTTCTTTTTGCGCGTCTTGTCTGTTTATTCAGCATAGTAAGATCTAGAATAAAGCCAATAACACGAGATAACATACGTAAACAAACTGACCGTGACTGGTACATTGCGATGGTGAGTGATAACTATATATATATCTGTCCTTAGCTCTCGTTGGTCGACGATAGTTGTACAGGAGAGTCCAAACGTGATTCGTAATACTTTTTATTCGTGATTTCTATTAAGTTCGTAATGTTTTGAAACCCTGAAAGATTGTTTGCATTCTTTATCTGGTCTCGATGACTTTAATCCTACTTCGAATGAGCATTTTTTTTAACACTTGGATTGTATTATAAATTCACAAGCAGACCATGTATCTTTTTATTTAAAATACTGTAATAAATAATTATTAAAAACGTACCTGCATCGCCAAACTTTCAGCTGCTAGTCTGATTATTTCATTCTGAGCGAACTCTTGGCTCTTATTCTTGGGTTCTTGACTTAGTTCCGCACTGAGCAACCTGAAAAATGTGTTTATTTATTTATTACCAAACAGTTTTGCTTGCACTTCAGACACGAACCGAACCGAATTTTTAATTTAACTGTGAAGCAAATCACTTTTTATTTTAATCAGTATATAATTACCATGACTATACAAGTTGTGTAACAAGAGATGTATACAAAATTTCACTCATATCTTCATTAATTCAAAATAATCAAGATAATAACAAAATATTGTATCATTTGAAAAATACTTGCACTAAAAACAGGATATATTTTTTTTGTTCATTAAATTAACTAATTTTATATTACAAGACAAACACAAAAACTTCTATATACATATCCAAGTGACGTGAATTAAATTTTGAACAATGGTATAAACATAAAAACACAGCAACCAAAATCCGTACCATTTTTTGCCATAGATTGTCTCGACCACAAAATTATAAATTATTTTAAACTTAAGGGTAATTTTGAAAGATATAATTACAATTAAAAATGAAAGGAATTACACTGAATACAATTATTAGAACTGATGAGTTAATAATTGCTTAAAATAAATTATAATTTGACTGATGAGGATGAGCAAATTTTACAAGTAATGTACTGTACATTCATAAAGCACATTTTTTCGAGTTTCTTCTTGTATTTTTAGTTAGTTTATGGTTTGGGTAATAAATAAAAAAACAGTCTACAATTTATTAAAAATTTTATATTATGTTTTTTAGTATCTCTATAATCATGTCACAAATCACGCAATTTAAGTATTAATAGGTTAAATAGTTAAATGCTGATTGCCTTATATTCTCGTAATTTCGCTGACTGATTCTTTGAGCATGTATCCTATTGGATTAAGTTCTGATTACGTAAGATATTAAGCATATATCAAAAGGATCTCATTTTACCGCTCGAAAGGGACTAGCATATTTAATGTTCTCCATTTACTTAAGCATTGTATGCTCGAATCTGGCATGAGGTAAGCGTATATCATAAGTTCTCAATTTGTGCCCCAAAAGGGACTGGCATATCCATTTTTCTCATGGAATATCTAAAGTTCTCATTTTATTTAAACATGTTAGCGTGCATCTCGTATGAGATAAGAATATAAGTTCTCATTTTGCGCCCCGAAAGGGACTAGCATATTCAACATTCTCCTTTTACTTAAGCATTGTATGCTCGAATCTGGCATGAGGTAAGCGTATATCATAAGTTCTCATTTTGTGCCCCAAAAGGGACTGGCATATCCATTTTTCTCATGGAATATCTAAAGTTCTCATTTTATTTAAAAATGTTAGCGTGCATCTCGTATGAGATAAGCATATATTATAAGTTCTCATTTTGCGCCCCGAAAAGGACTAGCATATTCAACATTCTCCTTTTACTTAAGCATTGCATGCTCGAATCTGGCATGAGGTAAGCGTATATCATAAGTTCTCATTTTGTGCCCCGAAAGGGACTGGCATATCCAATGTTCTCATTTTGCGCCCCGAAGAGGACTGGGATGTCTAAAGTTCTCATTCTATTTAAGCATGTTATGCTTGCACCTCGTATGAGATAAGCATATATAATAAGTTCTCATTTTGCGCCCCGAAAGGGACTAGCATACTGAAAGTTCTCCTTTTACTTACGCATCTTATGTTCGAATCTCGCATGAGGTAAGCGTATATCACAAGTTCTAATTTTAATTAAGCATGCTATGCAAGACGGATTAGCATAATAAAATTAAATTTGCTTACCCTGGGGGAATGAAATATTGTAACTATGGACTACACAAAGCAAGTTCTGTATATCCCAAGAAGCTAAAAAGCACGACGGTATGGTAAAAAACAATCCAACAATACTATGATTTAATTCTCGTAATCAAAGAAGTCAGACATAAACGAAACTTTCCTGTTTATTTAACAAATTGTACAATACATGAGACATTCCAAATTTGAACCTCTTTTAATAAGAGCTTCTAGATCAGCCATAAACAACATATTTAGCCTTTATCTTTTGTAGGTTCAATTATTTTCTATAAGTCAGTTAGTTTGTTTTATTTTGAGATTCTAGATTTTCTGTATTTTAATTTTCATAAATAATTTCGTAATTTAATTTATGTTAAGAACTGGAACATATTCAGAATTGTATTCAGTTTTTCTTGGATGTTCTGAAACGACGAAAAATTGCGACGGCTACGCGTTATGTTTAGCTGTAATGTAAACCTTCACAACTTATACCGTAAACGTTATTAGAGCAAATAAAGTTAGAAGAACTACCAAGTTCGAGTTTTATTATAACTTTCCTCTTCATTCTTCTTTGAAAGGCTCTGACGAGTATTTTAATCTTCTTCCCTAGGTGGTAGAATATATTGCTCAAAATTAGTTTATCGTTCTAACATGAATGTAACACCTATATAATAATGATGATAAAATAAAATAAGACATTAAACTGCCGATCGATATAAACATCAATTTTAATTAATATTAACAGATAAAAAAATTATAAATAATCAACTCTTACACAACAAATGATTAGCTACCTAAATATATATTATAAATTATATAAAAAGTTATCATTGTATATAAAGTTTTATAACCTGTTATTGCCTTTCCACAATTTTTTTATAACCCTAATGAGTATTCATGGTCTATCCTAGACAAACGCTAACTGCTTAATGAATTATGATTTTAAATGAAAACAAAAACAATAATTACATAAGTTACGAACGTTTTTCTAAAACTCTTAATAAATATAGAACATAGAATATAGAAAAAATCTAGAACTGATTTTTGACATAACAAATCATTCTCAAATGAATGAATGAATGACAACAATTCAGATTTATTATTTTCTAAAGTGTTATATAAAAACGACAAAGTATGTAAAAAGTAATAAATTTCTTCTCTTATCTTAATGAATGAACAAGTCCTTGGATTTTTGAATAATCTTAATGATTTGCAACATCTCTAAGATGGTATTATAACAACAGTGTTTGAAAGAGGAAACGTTTTTTTTATACAGAAAAAGAAAAAAATACTTCGTGAAGAAGGAAATATTTTAGACTCTCTTGTCAGTTATAACTTTTATATTTAACAAGTTATTTAAAATGCAATAGTAGTTATAACTCAAAAGATATAAGAGAAAAACTCAGCTAAAGAACGAATGAATTATCGAATATTGACATAAGTATGATTCTGTCTTTAAATATCACAGTTTTTAACATGTCGTTGTAATTGCTTATCCTAAATTTACCTAACTTCAATCTGAAATATAATAAGGAGCGATGATCAAATTAAACTAAGACCTAGGATAGATCCGACCTATTAAATTCTGATTCTGATTTTCAAACCACACGCAAAATCGAAAATGTAAGCTGAATGAATATGTTTCCTTTCAATAAAATGTTTGCTAAAATTTTGACTAAATCCCCAAGTCCTTGGATTTTTGAATAATCTTCGTTTTTTCTGTTGTTGCTGTAAGAGAGAAATATAAATCTGTTCTACTACTAATAAATAGTGCTACTGAAGTGATTGGAGAAATTTAAAATGATGTGCCAAAATGATAACGTTAATGAAATGGTAAAAATGTTGTGAAAAAGGAAATTATGTTATGTGCGATGTTTTAACTAAGGAAAATGTAATCTCTGTTAAATAAGAATATCATTTATTTTGATAAATGAATAAAGTAATAGAAGCCAAGTAAAGGTCGAGATTTTTATTAAAAAATTTTATGCAAATAGACATAAAGTTTGTGTTTTTTGAAAACAAACCTTTACTCTTAACGTTTAAGAAGACAATATCGTACATTCCCATACCTTCAAGTATCAAAACCACTTACTTCTGGTATTTCTCGTTTTCCTCTCGAAGTCGGTCAATTTCAGCCTTCGTCTTGGTAATGTGATCCGAATAGAATTTCTTTTCAGCACCTAGCTCTTCTTGTAATTGTCTGAAAAAAAAACATGATAAAAGATTTTTAGAAATAAGATATAACTTAATAATAAATTCTAGTAAATTTTTTTCGAAGCTAAAATTTGCAGGGCCGTAAACAAAAGACAGATTATCACTTAAAGACATAAGACATAAAGACACTTATCCAATAACAACGATACAAATCAAAACATGTTTAGTCAAAATGATAAAACTTTTTCTGTATATCTGTCGCATGTATTTTAAGTACAAAAAAATTCTGAATCATACCTGTTAATGCCCTTTTGTGTTGCATACGCTGTTGCTAATTCTCCATCCTCATTGATGATATCCGCGTCCGATCCGTAGTTAGAAGTGGCAAGTGACTTTAGATTCACCGTCTGGTAGGAATAAGGGTTAGATTAGTAAATTTTGATAGTAATATAGATCTTTAGACACATAGTTGACGGCCGAGTTGTATAGTGGTTAGGAGCCCTGCCTCATACGCCGGAGATTCCAGGTTCGAGTCATGGTTGTTTATATATATGTGTAATTATTCTGGGTTTTCACCCCCCCCCTCTGGTTCACTGTATGGTCGTCCAAAATGACAAGCTCTGCTTACTTTGGGGCCATAGAGTTGATGTGTTTGTTATTATTATAGTTATACCATAAAAGATAATAAAATTCCTAGCGAAGAAACCAACTAACTGTGTAGCACGGAATCGTACTTAACTTGCCTTAAATTACATATAAACAACAATAACTGAGCCTGCAGAGATTCGAACTCGGCACCGTTGAAAAGAGCAGGTCTACTACCACACTTATATTGCTGTTAACGAATGGTAGGTAAATAAAAAACAAGAACTGAGAATTAGTTACATGCATTTGGTTATTCAAAAATATGTTTTGAATCAATATTTAGGAAATAAAAGTATATACATTAAAGATTTTTCAAACACAGTAAAAAATATATAAAAATTAAAATACCCATGCAATGTCAGCAAAAGAAAGCGTGTTAAAAATAAAAAAAAATTGTATTAAAATTAACATGTTGTAAAGACATCAAATGTTATAGATTGCAATGTCTTACCACGAAGCCAAGATTTTCGCTGTATAAGAGACAATAAAAATGGTTTAAAAATCAATTGGCAAATTTTTTGTCTGTAAAATAATTTCTTTCAATATTCTTCTTTAGGTGTATTGTAAAATAATTGCAATCTATAATCAAACATAGAAATAGTGAATAAAAAGGCGTAATGACTTATATTGTAACGATATTTATGATTAACTTACAACTGTTTTTATTGCCTGTTGGAACCATGGTTTTTCCGTCTTTTGGATGGAAAGAGAAATATATAAAGTTCTATTATATAAACGCACATAAATAATTAAAATATATGGTACAATTATGTCCTCGTGGACTCGTCAACGAACCTGAATCTCTTATTTTAACTAAAGCAAGTTTATTTCCCATATCACAAAAAGTATTTTTAATGGCCTATTAACATCCAGGATGTCAATTCTCATTTTTTGAGATAATGTGATTATTAGAAGAAAAAACAATTTTTCGATCGAGATTGAGAATTTGCTATTCTAGGAATGTCAAAACCTGTCAACTTCGACATTTTACGAAGTTATTATTATTATTATATATTAAGGAACTATTA
Source organism: Marasmarcha lunaedactyla (assembly GCA_923062675.1). Taxonomy (NCBI): domain Eukaryota; kingdom Metazoa; phylum Arthropoda; class Insecta; order Lepidoptera; family Pterophoridae; genus Marasmarcha; species Marasmarcha lunaedactyla. The sequence continues at coordinate 10,345,472 of OV281366.1, forward strand.
ATAACTATTAATAAACATAAAAAATTGCTTTCAAGATCTTACTTTAAAAAAAAAATCTTTTACGAAGTTTACCGATTGACACAGCGTGTGCTTGTCAGCGGTAGAGATGAATGAAAATGTCTATAGACAGATTGACATCTCGAATTCGAGAAATATATCACTGAATGAGAAAGAAATAGTCTACAGATAGCCCATGCCAACCCGCCTACTATATAGCAATATATGAATAGCATTGTTATGTTTAAACATCGTATGTTCCAAAAAGGACAAAAGTAATCCAACCGTATCCAGCACGGTCGAATTTACATATTAGGTCTTTACCTATGAAATTGCCGTTTTTCACGAAATAAATGAAGCGTAATATTTTTATATATTTTTTATTTCTATTAATCAAAATAATCACCCATGCAATCAATGCATCTTTGCCAACGCATTGGTAGCTTATTGATGCCTTTCTTGAAGAAATCAGCTGGACGGGAGGCAACAAATTCTTCAAAGGCATTTTGTACTGCCTCTCGGGTATTGAATTTTTTTCCCGCCAAGAAGTTATCCAAATTCTGGAAAAAGTAAAAGTCTGTAGGCGCAAGGTCTGGTGAGTACGGCGGATGACGGAGAACTTCCAACCCCAACTCTTGTAGCTTGGAGACCGTCTGCTGTGCAGTATGAGGTCGCGCGTTGTCATGCAGGAGCAGTGGAGCCGAACGATTGACCAAAGCTGGTTGGAGACGTGCGAGCTTCTCCATCATTGTGTTCAGTTCTTCACAGTAAACATCTGCAGTAATGCTTGTCGCGTTTGGCAAGAAGCTGTGATGAATTACACCCGCGTTAGACCACCAAACAGTGACCATCACTTTTCTAGGGGTAAGTTTTCGTTTAGGGCATTGTTTGGGTGCTGAACCAGGGTCCATTTCTCGTCACAAGTAACAATGCGGTTCAGAATTCCTTCATTTGTATGCCTGCTGAGCAGTGCAAAGCACGTCTCCACGCGTACTTCGCGCTGGCGGTCATTGAGTTCGTGGGGTACCCATTTGTCAAGCTTTTTTACCTTGCCAATTTGACGCAAATGGACCAATATTGTTTTGATGCTAACGTCGAAAGCTGCTGCTAATTCAGCCGTGGATTGAGTTTCATCAGCTTCCACAATTGCCTTTAATTCGTCATTGTCGACCAAAGTTTTCGGACGACCACGGGGTTCATTTTTCAGGTCAAAATTTCAAGAATGGAAGCGGGTAAACCAATAACGGGTGGTGCGTTCGTTTGTAGTGTTCGCTCTGTAAACGTCGTTGATGTTGCGTGCCGCTTGTGCCGCTTTGCTGCCACGACGGTACTCATACTCCATAATTACTCGAATTTTTAACTTATCCATGATGACGAAAAATGTTCGAATGCGTTGAAAACAAAACACTAACTATTAAAGAAATGACGATTTTAGAAAAAGAATTCCATGTTTGTCAAATAAAATTAATTTGAAATTAGAATTATCAGTCAAAAAAAAAATATTTTCATTTGAAATGGCCAGTACGGCAAAACGGCAGTTTCATAGGTAAAGACCTATTATTATGTTAAAATTCAGCTTGAACCCTATTACATGATTAGAAATCTTCACTGCGTGATTTAATTCGACGCATACGTCATCTATTATCGGCTATGAGAAACTTAGAACTAAAACACATAGTAAAGACAGTTTGAGGTTGAACAGTTGTGATACACAATATGCATGAATCAGCTACTCCAAATTATTTAGCAAAATCGCAAACTCCTTGACGAGTTTTTGTACTGTACTTCGGTATAGCTGTGGTTCGTAGATAAAGGCTTCAAGCAGACAAGGGCTGGTGTCTAATTGTTTTCACGCAGCTTTTACTAACGTCCCAATATGTGCAAAGAGGCAAGTAAAAAATTCGAAGTTCACTGTCATCATTAAAAATTAGTTTATCCCTCGTATATTTTAGCCTCACATTCATTTATCGACGACTGCCACCAGTTCGGAAAGAGATTTGTAAAGAAAAACTGGCAAGAAACTTCGCTTATATTTACACGCCTCCATCTATTTTAGCACGTTGCTTTAATTTGTGGAAATAGTGTACGACCAAAGATGTTTTCGTAAAGTAGAGATGGTTGCAAAGTACCAACTAGAAGCGATGGACGCAGATGACCGAAGAGCCCGAAAAATTATTAACAACTTTGACCTCACTACCAAAAAACTGCAAAGCCTCGACCATCGTCGGAAAGTTGCCAGTTTAGCAGTCTTCTACAGATTACATTTTGGAGCGTGCTCTTTTTGCATCAAGTTGAACCCACACCCTTCTTACATCGGACTACTAGACGCAGACAGGCCTTCCATTTCTTTATAGTGGATATCCCAAGAAGTCGAACCAAACGCTTCGATAGTTCCTTTTTGGTGCGGGTCGCCACGGTGTGGAATGAACTGCCTGCGTCTGTTTTTCCAGAAAACTGTAGTCCTAGTTCTTTCAAGCGTCGAGTAAATAGGTATCTCGTGGATAGACGTGTAACACCTTCGTCTTCATCGTCACTTTCCATCAGGTGAGATAGAAGACAAACGTCTAATCCTTTTTCAATAAAAAAAAATATTAAATGCCCTTTTTTTTAATAAAAAAAAATTAAAATTCTAATAACAATAAATAATTTTGGCATAAAAATTCTATCAACCTACACGTAGAAAAAATCACGCTAGGGGAAGTTAAAAGTGATAAAAGACTTATAAAATAAAATAAATATTTGCTTGTCATATTTAATCATCGCCTTCTAAATCATAATCGAAAAATGAATGTGAAGACGGGGTCGTAATACACATTTAAAATCATAAACTTACTCGCTCTGCTCCTTAAAATACTAGAATTGCAAGTTCGAGGAATACAGACGAAGGCCTCGCAGCCAACAAAGTAATAGATCGACTGTTCAATAAGAGTGAAATAACATTTTTCAATTAAACCATTTGAAACAAACCTGCAATTTGCTTCTCACTGAAGGATATTTCGTACCCACCAACCCACTTTTCAAAGCGGGAATATCCACGTAAAATAACTTCGTCATCTTAGCTTCACTAATTATAGATTTCGATACACTGTCCTTCATTTTAGCTATTAAACATTAATCTTAAAATGTAGAGTATGGAAATAAAATTTATGTAGGTTGGTAAACAACGAATTGATTCTAATCTAAGAAAAACGTTTTGATATCGTAGATCACATTGAAAACAAGAATATACATATAGATATAAAATGGAATTACATCAAACAGAAGAGCGTTAATCACAAATATTCTTCACAAAATATATGTTCCTTTCAAGATTCGAGCATACTGTTTGAGGCCTCAAGACTTAATTAATTTATTCGAATAACTTCAATTAATTAAGACTTTCTAACCCAGAACATCGTTCGATATATTTCGTAAAAAAAAATAATTGAACTTCAAACTGTCACATCCAAAACTAGATTCGAAAAAAGTAATTTAAACGAATTTTGCAGAAATAAAAAACAAGTACACTTTCAAGATGGACGAGCTCATCTCTACTACGTATGTAATTTATAAGATGACATCTAGTAAAGCTGCATCCACATACATTTTATTTATTGGGCAATATTTAGTGTATAGCAATCTGGATTAAAACCATTTCCTACTATTTTGAAGAGTTACAATTATAACATTTCAGCCAGTTCCGATGGCAAAGTCTTTTTTATGGTCAGGATTCGGATTTAGATCTTAACTCTCGACAGTATAGACAAGGATACCGCATTCAAAAAGTAACATTGAAATTATATTTCAAAATAAACTCAAACTTATAGGTTATTTTGTCCAGAATATAATCACCATCCCTAAGCCCTATAACACAATTGTACTGGGAAGATACATTTTTGGTTGTGCATCATGGTCAAATGCGAATTAACAACTTCTTCTTGGCAAAATCAGCGGTAGCATGGCGTGCGAAGACGACTTTATTTCACGGATTACAGGGAATATTCGTGTTTTTTTTTATTTATTGTTGTTCAATTCAAAAAACTTCAATTAAATTATAAAAAGTTATGTTCAAAATTGTTAAAACTTACGGGCCTTTGAAACGCCCACTATTTTGGCGCGCTTGCCGTGACGTCATGGTATATAATGATAACACGAAACACCAAACAACTCGGTGCAACGACGCTGTTATTGTATACTATGACGTCACATCCAGCCTGACCAATAATGATGCGGTTGCTACATTAGAATTACTCGCTAAATAAAAATAAAAATCATGAAAAAATATTGATAATTATAGCCATAATGCTAAAGTAATAAAGTGTATCAAAAAAAGTATTTGGATTTTATTTAAGTCACACGCATATTCCCCATATGGTCGATATAATAAATATATGTAATTGCAATCACTGGTTCATTTATTACGCCAAGACTTAGTCGTAGCAAGAGGTTAAGTCGTGTGGTAGCTCGGTTGCACCAATTAATACTAATTTCAAGACTGGGACTAGTCCATTTCTTGTCTGGTGACTGGAGTCTTATGTCGCCCGTGCTACGCTTGCTGAGGTTGCCACTTCCTCAAACGATAAGAAAAGCGTAGAGGTGTATTCTTGTACACAAGAACTATCACAGCTTCTCTTTAAATTTATTAATAACTAAGTTTATTGCTTTATAAGAAAAGTGGATTAAGTGTGGCCACAGCTTTACGTATAAAACAATTGAAGCGCACAGGTTGAGATGTGTAAATATTATTTCTGTCATGTTTCCTGACGGACTCGGGTTGCAAAGTAAACAGTTAATACAGTTAGCAACGAAATTCTGTAAATTATTTCATTTTATACATTGACATACAAACAAACGGGCTTCGGATCTGCTTCTTATAGCGTCCGGAAAAAAAATGGAATGCAAATTAAAAATTGGTATGACTATCATACCAGTCTTGGTTCGATCGGCCGCCCGTTAACACGTTCAAAGTGACACATTGCTCGGTGAAAACTGTCACAATTTGAACGCTCGAAGTAGTCGTAGCTGCAAAAGGTGATTTTACTGTCATCTTCCTAGTTGCAGCTACACAAGATGAAAATTTGTGGCAAACAATAATCAACTGTAATGTAACGATACACGATTTAAAATGTCAAGTGATTTAATTTATTCATAATTACATTAGTGGGTTAACTCTTCACACTAACACTATTTATCAATCTTGTATCAGACCCACCGTGCATTTGTATTTACGCCTATGATTTTATACTTCTGTTAATTACCTAATTTAGTTACATAGGCGTTGTAGGCGCATTTTTTCAAACCAAGATGTCTCGAAAGCGAAAACACTCGACAAGTAATCGAAGGTTGCTAAAGATGAAGAAATGATTTAAATAAAAATTATTCTATTGAAATTGATGTTATACTGAATTGTTGTATGTAGACAAGTGCACTACTTTGAATGCGAGTTTTTTTGCTAACCATACAGACATGGTGCAATATTTTTATCAGAGATAATATTTTATAATTTCATCGTCCGTCTATTTAACATATTGCATTAAAACATGGACATAAACTAGCCAAAGATATCTTTATCTTTGTTTAGAGTTGGTCAAGGTTGACAGGCTTTTGAATCTAGATGAAATATCATGCGACTTTCTGCTTTGTTGCGAGACAAGGCACTTTTTATCAATATTATAAAAATGAAAATTTGATATAATTACATTTTATTATAAAATAATGATATTCCATGGGATATCCAAACGAAAGTGGTTTTAATGCAGGATTTTACCTCAACAATGGCATATGTTAGAATTATACAATTTCCAATTCTTTATTTTCTCGATGACAGTTCTAATTTGATATAATGCTCTCTGGCTCCATCCAATAGCTCCATCCCTATCAGTTTCTCCGACTCTGGTATTATATAATTGTAAGTATTGTACGTGTGTAAACGTCATATTTTTATAAAATAATGCATACATAATGTAAAAAAAACGCTCGCACAAGGTTACACAGGAGCTGTAATCGAGAAAATAAAGAAATGGAAATAGTATAGTGTTCTTCTAAAAACGTAATAATTATTATTTAATTATTGAAATTACCAATATTACGAGTTGACATTACTTTGAATCGTTAAAAAAGAACGTTGTGCATTTGTTACAGTCGCCAACGATTACGACAACTAGACAATTGCCAATGAATAATAATAATAATATTACATGTTATTTATTATGGCATCCTGGCCCAAATGTTAGTATTACAAATAACTTCTTAAATATAAAGGAAATATCGTAAAGATTGTAAGATATTTTTTTAAATATAAATACACCTACATTCCTAATAACTCTAATGCAGTATATTTAATTTTATTATGTTATTTCAATACATACTCTATTAAACGATAGCCACGTTGTAAAGATTTATATTAATCATTTATAGTTAAAGATGACTAAATGACAGTCAGGTTGAAAAAGCGTTACAATCGAAAGAAATAATCTGTTAACATACCTGGTTAGCAAGAACACTCTTCAACTGTATGCATTCATCTCGTCTGCGGTCCAGCTCCTTCTGCATAACGCCGAGTTGCTCTGACAATATTAGGGAAAATAACTATTTTAGTAATACTAATTAGGTACTAAAATAAACACAAATACGTATATATTTATTTGATTCACTTACACAAATATAAATAGTAATTTAACTTTAGACTGTACATGTCTTTATGTTCAATCTTTCTCAACGCTCAATTTTTGAATAGTACGATATAATACAAGTTAGCAAGTTGAAAATTACATACGAGGCTGATATTGACTTAACTTTCAGCCAAGTACGAATTTTCAATAGCTTACGACCTTTATCAACACCATTGTGAGTAATAATGTACAACTGTACAAAATATGTATAAAATACAACTTTCTAAGGTATAACATATTTACTTCATAGAAAAGTTAGTGAAATTACAAATATTAGTAAACATTTTTTTTATTCAACGTCGTGTAACATATTTTATTTGACAACAGTGGCACGTAAAATGAGCAATCTTTTGCTACGACAGCAGCTAGGCTCAGAACTCACAGAAGTACACTATTATTTTAGTACCTGCATAGCCGGCAAAGGAAGTTAGTGGCTTCTGTACCATGAACATCTAGCGATCATCCACTGGAGATTTTGGAACTATGAAAATCACTGATTTTATGAGGTAAAGAAACACCACCGCTCTCCGGCAGCCGTGCAAACTGCGCCGGCCTCAATGTCTACGTTGATATGGCAATGTGCTTGGAAAAGTACTGTTATGGTCTGTTTTGAATACAATAAAAAAAAAAATATTTTTGCCTGCGCTAAACTGCTAAGTGCTCCTTTTTTAGACTGCTATACATCATGTGAGACCTCGACCAAAATGTTATTTATTTTTAAAATTTTAAATAAAATTTTTCTCAACTGTAAAATCAACGACATGGTTCCTCAGAACAAACAGTGACCCATCTCGATGAATCAACCTATAAATAGCTTATAATTTTAAAACTAGTAAAACAGCGAAATCTTTTTGGATCCGTTGATGGACTTACCGATAACTTCTTTAGACAGTATAATACTGTCGCCAGTGGATCGCAGTCTGTCTAGATGTTCTCGAAGCTTCTTGTTCTCTATCTCTAACTCTTCTACTTTGAATCTGTCTAGATTTGCGTTTGACGGTGGAGATGAGAGGCGGTCTGGAAAAAAAAAGTAAATAAGTGTTGGTAACAAATAAGCGTAACTAAAAAACTAGATTTACATAAATGATTTCAAACTATCGTTAGGACACCAAACCTGCCTTAATTTTTTTTTTTTTTGAGTTTCGTCTATAAAAAGTTAACTTTTGTGAAAATGTCTATTGTGTACTATTACTTTTTCATTCAGATGGACGAATGATCGGTTCCTTTTGCACTGCTTAGGTACAGAAGGTAAATAATATTTTTCTAACTACTTAGATACAAAAGTTTTGCACGCAAAATTACCATTCCGTCAACAAATACAAAACATCGGAATAGTTGCCACCTACAATGTAAGGTAAAATAAAATTTGAAAAATCAATAAATTGTGATTAACTAACATAAATATATCATTTTAAAATTGTTACCAAATCTTTATATGGATCAAGTGTCCGAAATAAATTATTATTATTAATACATTATCGTTCAGGGTTTTACTGTGCAGAATAAATTGCCTGAATGATAATTCAGATAAATAAGGTCCCAGAATCTTAAATCTTCGTTTTCACACTTTCCATCAGACAACTCAACGGGGTTCGATAGCAAAATCATTTCCCCGCTTTAGCGGCACCAATTTCAGAAACTGAGGCGTTCATATCCATATATGAAAATATATATTGTTTTACAAATAAACGAGCATTTTTATTAATATCCCCATAGCCTATAATAATAGTAATAAAAATAAATCATTTATTTCAGACCATTATTTGGTAATTGATGCTACTGTACATTTTTATCTTAAACATGTAAAAAAATTGTATTTGATTTTGAAGAAAATAAACAAATTATTATTATTATCCATAATTTGTTAGTAACAATGTAACTTAAACCTTATTGTTAGTACGCATCAATTCAAAATTAAAATACAGTGATAATATAAATAATTATATTAAATTAATTTATCAACGGGTGTGTAACTGCACCCAATGACGCAGCATTGGGGAGTCCTACCGGGTTACGAACACGCCCTGACCGCGTTATTATATTGGAATGTCGCTGTATGCCCGCAATGAGTATCATCAAGAAACGACATTCCACATCAAGACTTCACGATAACTGAAATTTATTTCCCTATTATAAAAAGAATTGGAAAATACTCACTAATAAGTCTATCTTCCAGGTCAGAAGCTCTTTTGGAGGTCCTCGCCAACTCTCCTTGCAACATCGATATACGATTCTGCATTCTTAGCACTAAGCCGGCGTCTGCAATCTATATGAAGAAAACTATTATTTAAAATATTATTTAAAGTAAAAGCTTTATACGTTTTGTATACACAAATTTAAAGAAACGACTGAAAGAAATGCTTAACTCCCTAAAACTAAAAACGTCTCGATTTGTTAAACTTTTAAACAAAAAAAGTGCATCATCAGATAAATAAATAAGTAAAGGGTTGAGTTCAAAATGTTCGTGTCGTCGGCCACTTATGTTTCAGTAAAATATACAGTTATAATTATTTTTATTATAATAATCAATAAGGTTAATACCATATTTTATAATCACTTGAGCTAAATATTAGGTCTTTACCTATGAAATTGCCGTTTTTCACGAAATAAATGAAGCGTAATTTTTTTATATATTTTTTATTTCTATTAATCAAAATAATCACCCATGCAATCAATGCATCTTTGCCAACGCATTGGTAGCTTATTGGTGCCTTTCTTGAAGAAATCAGCTGGACGGGAGGCAACAAATTCTTCAAAGGCATTTTGTACTGCCTCTCGGGAATTGAATTTTTTTCCCGCCAAGAAGTTATCCAAATTCTGGAAAAAGTAGAAGTCTGTAGGCGCAAGGTTTGGTGAGTACGGCGGATGACGGAGAACTTCCAACCCCAACTCTTGTAGCTTGGGGACCGTCTGCTGTGCAGTATGAGGTCGCGCGTTGTCTTGCAGGAGCAGTGGAGCCGAACGATTGACCAAAGCTGGTTGGAGACGTGCGAGCTTCTCCATCATTGTGTTCAGTTCTTCACAGTACACATCTGCAGTAATGCTTGTCCCGTTTGGCAAGAAGCTGTGATGAATTACACCCGCGTTAGACCACCAAACAGTGACCATCACTTTTCTAGGGGTAAGTTTTCGTTTAGGGCATTGTTTGGGTGCTGAACCAGGGTCCAACCAACTTGCTGAGCGCTTACGATTGTCAAACAGGATCCATTTCTCGTCACAAGTAACAATGCGGTTCAGAATTCCTTCATTTGTATGCCTGCTGAGCAGTGCAAGGCACGTCTCCACGCGTACTTCGCGCTGGCGGTCATTGAGTTCGTGGGGTACCCATTTGTCAAGCTTTTTTACCTTGCCAATTTTACGCAAATGGACCAATATTGTTTTGATGCTAACGTCGAAAGCTGCTGCTAATTCAGCCGTGGATTGAGTTTCATCAGCTTCCACAATTGCCTTTAATTCGTCATTGTCGACCAAAGTTTTCGGACGACCACGGGGTTCATTTTTCAGGTCAAAATTTCCAGAACGGAAGCGGGTAAACCAATAACGGGTGGTGCGTTCGTTTTTAGTGTTCGCTCCGTAAACGTCGTTGATGTTGCGTGCCGCTTGTGCCGCTTTGCTGCCACAACGGTACTCATACTCCATAATTACTCGAATTTTTAACTTATCCATGATGACGAAAAATGTTAGAATGCGTTGAAAACAAAACCCTAACTATTAAACAAATGACGATTTTAGAAAAAGAATTCCATGTTTGTCAAATAAAATTAATTTGAAATTAGAATTATCAGTCAAAAAAAAAATATTTTCATTTGAAATGGCCAGTACGGCAAAACGGCAGTTTCATAGGTAAAGACCTATTACTAATTCGTTTTTTTATTTTTTAGTGTTAAAATAGCCATCATTAGAGTAAACTTATAATAACTATATTGTATTGCACCACAAATTCTTTAATCTAAAAATATTTGTTACTTTATTTAATAGGGAAAAATAGGATAAATAAACAATTAACTACTAATTAATTATTTATTGTGTTAGTTTGCTATCTCATTAGTAAGCAGGCTGCATTCGCTTGTTGCACAAAAACAGAGCGAATGTTTTTTTTATTGAGGGTTGCCGATCAAAGAAAATAATTTCGCACATAAACCCAAGCAAATATAAAGCACAAAAAAAAATATTGACTATAAAGCTGACATAAATATATTTTAGTGATATTATTTAATATGTTATGATTTCGAAATTTTTTAAAGTAATTTATTCAACTGAATATCTATGTCATCTATTTTAAATCATAAAGATTACCTCAAGTATTTCTTTTTCCATAATGATTAACCTATGGTTCGAGAACCTTGTCTGTGTCGGTAAAGATGCACGCAGTTACGTATTCCTTGATTTGCTTTTATGTCTTTTATATATTTATATACATAATTTGGTTCTGACTTTCATTTTAGTAATTATTATAAAATGTTATAAAAATTAAGGTAAAGTCATTTTTTGGGTAAAGTACTGAAATCAAAAGCTTATTGTGGGCCTGGAATGAACTCCACTATTTATCCTAAACATTATGTTGTGAAATTATATATTGATATTGTCGTTGGTGTAGTTATTTAAATAAATAAATCGGATATATACAAGATATACAATGCCACACTAACTTACAGCTTACAACATCATTATTTTTAACATTGCCAGTCGGGTCGTTTTGATAAATACCGGGTGCCGTTTGACAGTGTTCGTCGTTTGGATACTTGGGGAGAGGGAGACTTGCCGAGCTGACAGATGCATATGACATAAAGGGACACTGTTAATTTATTTTGAAAAATTAGTTTCTTGCCAGTTCTTCTTCACGAAGGTTTTTCCGAACTGGTGGTAGAGTCATGTTTTATTTGACGTCAATAAGAACAAGTAATGTCAATGTTGAGAAATAAATATTTGAATTTGAATTGGAGTTTGGCCCCAGCCATTCCCAGAATAAGATTGATCAATTAAGACTTGTGATTAAAGTAAGATAGCCGAAGATAGCCACAGATACATTTATTCACACACACAAACTTAAGAAAGAATAATGAATGAATGCAATAAACGGTGCCCGTATATTTTATTATACTATTTCCATTTTTTTATTTTCTCGATGACAGCTCTTGTGTAACCCTGTGCGAGCGTTTTTTTCACATTATGTATGCATTATTTTATAAAAATATGACGTTTACACACGTACAAGGTTATATAATACCAGAGTCGGAAAAACATAGGGATGGAGCTATTGGATGGAGCTAGAGAGAATTATATCAAATTAGAACTGTCATCGAGAAAATAAAGAAATAGAAATAGTATAGTTTTTATTTATTTATTTACAGCTTATAGGAAAACTTAGAGCTTGGTTTAATTATGTATAAAGTAAATAAGAAAACATGTGAAAAATTTTCACACGTAGCACAAATAATAGCGAGGTAGTCACAACTTCACAAGATATTATCTAGTAGGTACCTATATAACTCATGCACAAGTTTCACATTATTAAACAAACAAACTACAGTTTTAAAGAAATTTAGTTTGTATTCGTGTCGTATATAGGTTCGGTACGCCTAGTGACTCAACCTTATGATAAGTAAAATCAGGCGACCAGGAACAAGATTTTTGAGGACCGTGTTTATTACTTTACTTTAGTCAAAGATTAATGTATATAATCCATATGTTAAAATCTACTAACCTGATAAAGTTATGTTAGTAGTAAATGCGTCGGTTAGTCTGCGTGGAAGCTTTGCCGGACCAAAGCTATGCAAACAAAGCTCGACGGGGTATGAGGTAAAATCGACCAATACGAATTACGACAATTTATTTTATTTTTTTATCTACTAGTAGAGTATTCTAATTAGTAGATTATCTTATTACCGAGTGTCCTAGTCAGCGTCGCGGTCTTACAACCGTATTATTAGAATCTAACGTGAAACTTCCTTGACTCGTCTCAACCTCAGATAAGGATTTTGGTATTTTTATTTGACATTTTCATCCTCGACTTGAGGACTTTTCTCATTGGAGATGAGGAAGTAAACGTCAAGTCCGTCTATGCTTGTAATTTTTTTTTTTTGCAGGCCTTGTTGACTGGTAACCACTTGATTATTTTACGTATTGACATATAGACCAAGCCACTTAGACAAACATAACCAACATAACAAAAAAACAGCCAACCTTATGACAAAAACATGACATATCTATTTTACTCAACTTCACTGGAGGAAGGGTTTGGTGGACGACTAAGAATAACGATTTCAAGTTTAAAATTGTCCAAATATAGTGACAATTTCAAATTACATGACAAAAAAGAAATTCATTAGTAGTTCATAGAGAAAAACTTGAACTTGTAATGAATACATTGCAAATAATGAAACAATTATGTTAAAAAGAAAAGATTAAGTTCTGTTGTTGATATTAATAAACACGGTATTGTAGGGACCAAAAGTTATTTTACAATTAGTAAACTATTTTTATTTCAGATGACGATGGCAAGCCTGATAGGCTAAAGTCCCTTAACAAAAATAATTTCAAAAAACCACTAGAAGTCTATCTTGGACTACAAAATAGAAATAGATCCCAGAATTCCAATGGAATCGGGGGTTCGAGTTAGTAGAAATAAAACCTTCAACAGTTTCAATAAAGTATTTTAAAACGACAGTTATAAACTTACTGGAGAAGGTCCATTATTATTCCCGGCGGACCAATTAACGGCCTCTAACGCGGGCCGAGTCGTCTCCACCGAACGTACGGATCCATAACCAAAGTCCTGTAGATAATAAATAATAAATATAACCGTATCGAGAATATGTTACCTGAAATAATACATTCAAGATTTGATTGAGGACATAAAGTAAAAATTACAATACTTATTTTATGATCCTAAAAACTAATAATTTGGCAGACTTAATTAGGTCACAAATGTAATGCTTACTCGTACCAACCCAAGATCCTTATTTACAAACTTCAGGGTTGCCTGGAAGCGATCACTTTTTTGATAAGGCTACCCAAATTTTCATTCTATGTTTTTTTTCTAGTTTTGCCAATTTACCATGCACAAAGTTAATATTGCTATATAATCTATCTTTAGATTTTTCAATGAAAACAGTTTTTGGTAACGGGATCAGCAATTAAAGGTTATTTTATTCCATCAATAAAGGCTAGTAATAGATATAGTACTTACGTCTTCAAGGGTCTGTTCTTGTTGTGAATTGGTGCTGGCATCTGACTGTGATCGTCTATGTTCTTTCGGGGCTGAAGTTCTGTAACAAGAATATGAGGAACTTCAACAGCGTACTTGACAATTTTTTTTAAATTATATATTTAGATAGTTTATCAACAGTAAAGAAATATTGCAGAAGTAACAGTATGTTTACAATCAATCGTTTTCGAAATACAGCGATATGTTTGAGGAGCTGCTGCGAGACGCCGAATAACGTCCCATACAAAATGGTACCGAATTGTGACGTCACTACTTGTAAATCATACAAAATTGTATGGGCATTTGGATAAAATATATAAAAACTACGTAGATAATGCGTTTACACGCATAAAAATCAATAAATCAATATCAAAAAGCTAATAATATTCAAACAATTGACATATTTCATAATCCAGTATTTCCATTATTTTTTAAGTTTTCCAATCTATATAGTTTGAATATTAAACTCAAAACTCTATGTTTCAAAAAAAAAATTTTGTGTTAATATAACTTATATTTTCTCAATAAATGATAAAACTTGCATTTGCAAATGTTCTCAAATACTCAATTATCGCAATAAGTTATACCCATTAGGTATATATATATATATATATATATATATATATAACGACCGAGTGGTGTAGTGGTAAGTAGCCTTGCCTCATACGCCGGAGGTCCCAGGTTCGAGTCCTTACTATGATAAAGTTGCACAATTCGTTTTCTTTGAGGATAATAATCTTATATATAAGCAATAATAGTCATAAAAATCTTACATTTTATCAAAAATTCCGGTGGGGTTTGGGAATTAGTTGAAAAATATTTTTGCATCTGACCCTACCTTGCTGTCCCTTCCTGTTTCTATATATTTTTAATTATTAATAGGCATGCTATCTCACCTCTGCAATGAATCAACTCTCTCTTGCAACTCATATTGGGAAGAGAGTAGTTTCTGCCGACTCTGTCTTTCTGCTTCCAATTCTGCACTGAGAGACTTCTTTTCTTCTTCGTGTCTCTTGTCGCGTTCTAAAAAGAAGAAAATGAAATAATAATTATCTTATTATAATGTTTTTAAGACATTTAAATTTAATAACCACTAAATGTTATTTATTTACGTAAGATTTAGTTGTATAGGGCAAATCTACGTTATTAGTTTTCAACATATTATTTGATATGAAGATAGATAGATAAATTGGAAAGTTAAGAAGTATAGTTTTGACTTATACATCATATTTTTATTCGTACGATGTACAGTACCTACAAGGCCTGTGCAAACAAAACCACACACGTTTTCCGTTTCATTGAATTTGAACTAAATCATTCATTGATTGACAGGAAACTTTATTTTAATTCAGAAATTTAAAAAAGGCGTTGCTTTTTATCAACTAGTTTTTAAACCACATTTCTCGACAGCCCTAACAATCCCACTGCAAGGAGATAAGGTTCACCCGACTGACAAGGGTGGTGTCAGGCCATTTACAGTCCACCATACTTGGCTACTGCGGGTGGCCATCGTAAGTTTATTGTTTTACATATAGTTACTAACAGGGATGTACTAACAGGGATTTTTATGTTTTATAAACTAACAAACTGAACTGTAACGTTTTAATAAAGCCTTAATAATACAGCGGCCTAGTTCCTAAAATGATTAAATATAAATGTTATTAATGATCTCCACATTTGTTTAACACATGGTGTCTTAAAGTGGTCTGGTAGACTGCCAAGTTCTTCTGTACAATGCTAAAGGCGACATTCACCAAGCTTAAATTGATAAATATAATCTTTTTGGTCCTTTTTTATAAATAACTTTTTTTTTACTATATTCATAGCCGGCAAACGAGTACACGGCCTACCTGACTGCAAGTTGCATCCGCACCGAAGGACATGAATAATCGTACGTGGTTTATTTATTAAAATTGTAGGATTATGATTATTGGACTAATGATGCGTTGCCGACCGCAGAATTCAATTGCAATGGCCTTCGTTCCAGCAATAACACTGTCCTTTCGTTTATCCGGAACACAACCATGGCAACGCGATTATTATGGCGGTCAAAATGGGCCAGAGTTTAGTACCGAACAGACGAGATCTTAACAAAAAAACTCTACTTCCAATACCGCTGTATAATTCCTTACTTTTCCGTTTTCCTCGCTTAGTCTAATTTACAGTTTGAATGCTTAAAAAGCCTGACCATCTTTAGTTATTTATGTATTACTAATAAAAATGCTTTGCGTTTTGGATTTCGTCTAGCATACACCTACCTTTCCAAAACTTAGCCTTCTGCTCAAATTCTCTGGACCATTGAACGAATGGATCACTTTTTGTAGCATCGTTCGCCTCAATCATCACTTCATCTTCAGGTATACCCATTGTCATATTTATCAAAAATAATTAGTTATTAATTAATAGTTTATTTAATACACTCTATTTAAGACAGGTACTTTTTAGAATTAATCTTCATGACAAAAAACATTTGACGAAATTATTATTTCAAAAGGCAATTTAATTTCGTATTAAATAAAAACAATATTTAGCAATTCAATAGTTGGGAAAAGTACGTATTCACTTCCAAACAAGATTTGTGAAAAAATTAAACGAAAATACACTTTATTGCCAAACCAGTTAGAAAAATTTAAATACGCAAAAAACTTGAAATTATCCTACAAAAAGGGAATGACAATATAGGCGGCCTTATCACTAAAAAAGTCATCTCTTCCAGGCAACCTTGAAATTCATAATTTGAAAATTGTGACTCGGAACTACTGAATATACTGAATATGTCGTACGATAAAGATTTGATATATTTCCTTTGGATTAAACGGTTTAAGTTTCAATAATGCCATGGTTAACTTAAGTAACATTTTGTTCAAAGCAATATTCCATCAAACAGTCCTTACACTCTCACAACTTTATTTAAGTTCAATAATTTAATGATTTAAATCAAAACTGTTTTTAATATAATGAACACAACACAATGCAACGTATATTTATTATTTAGTCTAATTATTAACACAGACACATAACAGGAACCAGAAAATGATTTGTCATACGAGTCGATGTTTTGATAGATTACAAAAGAAATTAAATTTATACCATTTGAGCCGATTTCACTATAGTGAATTAAATTAAATAAGTAACTAACCAGTCTTTACAGGTTAGTTTCTATTTAAAGATAATTTTGCATCTTTTGATAAATAGAATTGTAAAAAATATACGGCGAAAAATTTTGAAATTCACTTTTTTTGGAAAATTCACTAAATGCTTTGTGAACCCCTTCTAAGATACATTAAAAATAAGATATTGATGTCTCACTTCGAAAAAATAATTTACAATGAATAATCATTCATTCATATACTCTTTTTAATAGGCCCTTGAAATTATCTTTACTACCACTCTTCATAAAATAACATTGTTTAAAAACATTAATCAGCTGTTTACTTAACGAACGTTTAACTTATCGAAACCACCGGCCCTAATTTAGCAAATTATCTACTGTATGAGATAATATGTTATCTTATCTATTTTATAACGCGCTCCAAATATCAATATCGATTTGTTTAATATCATTTTCATTATAGGTAAGAAATGGGCAGCTTGCTTGTCAAATTTTTAATGCCCTATGAAACATAACATAAATATGTAAATTCTGTACGGTATTTTCTGAAAAAATAAAATTCAAATTCAAATATTTATTTCTCAACATTGACAATTACTTGTTTTTATTGACAGTTGAGCATGACTACCACCAAATCCGAAAAACCTTCGTTAAACAGAACTGGCAAGAAACTTCATGGGTATATTTTTCGAAATAAATTTACAATATTTTTTTTACTGTTAGCTCGGCAAGTCTCTCCCCCCCCCCCCTCCAAGTATCCAAACGACGAACACTCTCAATCGGCACCCGTTCACGAGTTATTAAATTGTTATGTAAATAGATCAATAATCAAAAGCAGGCACACCTACATAATATTGTATTGAATTTTCGTCAAATAAACAAGTCTGTTAGAAATACAAAATAATAAGATTGAAAAAAAAATATGTTCCAAATTTGACCTGAACACGTATACTTACGCGAAATTGTTGCATTGAAATTTGAGCCTCAATACGTATATTATTTTAAAAAAAAGCAAACCGAAGTTAACTGCGCGTTCATTATATCTCGAATTTAAAATGTAAGTTTATAGACAGGAGTTCGACATGCCCAGAATATCAAATAAAAATCTCAATAAAAAATGACAATCGCTAACCTAGAAAGTCAAGAAAAATGTCTAGGGGTGACAGAGATTTGACTCCAGATTACATTAAATCGGAAGCTATAAGAGTCTAAGCTATAGGAAGAGTCAAAGAATTTGTACATAAACCTTGTGTAGATTTGCTACAAACAGAAAAATGATAAATGTACCAAAGGAAATTTAAGTAAGCACAATTCGGTATATAAAACAGTTTTAGAATATATAATTTTGTATAGTTTTCTCAAATAATGAGATATTTTGGAAAAACAGTTTATAATAATAATAATAATATTTCTAACAATCACACCACCTTATCTAGCCCAAATTCAGTATCATTAAGAACCTGTGTTATGGATACTAGATAACGGATAAATAAACTTAAGAAATTGTATAAGCACAAATAGATATATATTTTTTTCATATATAAATATTAGAAACAAACTTAAATAAACATACATACACATCCATGACTAGAAAGCAAATATAATATAATAAAATCTACCAGGATTCGAACCCGGGGCCTCTGGCATGGTTGGGAAGGGTACTTACCTCCACACCAAACAGGCCTATGTTAATGAAATGTAAGCTAATATAACAAATCCTATATTATTTTATCCTTATATGATCCTTATATAATAAATGACAACCAAAAACTCTTTATTCAATAAGTTATCTCCATTCAGGGAAACTTGCTAATATAAATATCCTATAATATAATATAATATCCATGTTACGTAACAAACAATATGTATTTACCGCGCCCCAACGGAACTCAAACCCAGAAGTTCAGCTATTAAAGTAAATTAGTAATAAGAGAGCTATTCATAATAATGACACATACCTTCAATCAACAACTCGTAATGCTCCTTACTACTTCTCAACTCCTCCGCCAACTTCTCACTCTCCTCTTCCCGAGTCAATCTCTCTTTCTTATACATTTCTTCTATCTGCTTCTTCTCCTGTAGTAGCTTCTTACTGCTGTCCCTTTCGCTCTCTAGTTCTGATTGTAATGAAGAAATGAGGCGATCTTTGTGTGAAGTTTCTGAACGTAGTGATTTTGCTTCGTTTTCTATTTGTTTGAAGAGTTCTAGTTTTGTCCTGTGAAAACGATTTTGAATTTATTTATACAAATTAATATATTTAAATATTCATTATTTACACAATGTACACACATGCAAATATACACATAAATTTGAAACGGAAACCAGTGTTAAATTTCAAATTATCAAATTCGATTTTCTTTCGCTACATACAAAAGTTAGGCATAAATTGTAAATCAAATAAATATAAAATCATACTCAACTAGGGTCGCATTCATTTTGAATAGAAAATAGACAAAACGTTCAATTCAAGCATCATCAAAAATATAATTTATACAAATATTCGCTAATAAAGCCTAGTTTGTTGATAGAATATGAAAATTTGTGTGTTTTTATGTATTTTAAAATTAATGCCGACGATAAGCTTCTTAAGTTATAACCAGCTGATGTTGTATAAAGATGTCTGTAAATGATTGAGAATTTAAATACATCGCACTTTGATTAAAGTATAATTGCAGAAGATGGGTGACAAGCTTCTGAGGCACGGACGTCACAAATCTTGTTCCCGGTCACCTGATCCTTTACTTACAAAATGGTTGAGTCACTACCCGAACCGAACCGACAGTATCCGACACGACACGAACACGAACGATAGTATACGGACTCGAAATATTGTGTCATGCTCGCAAGCCCGTGTTTTGCATTATTCTTTAGCAATATTTTTGAGTTTATGCGAGTATATAAACACAATGTTTGTAATAGTGCCATTTTTCAGATATTTCATGTAATAAGAATGTTACCTATAATAATAATAATCCCCCAGACAAACACACCAACTGCATAGCCCCAAAGTAAGCAGAATTTGTGTCATGGCTGACCACGCAGCGCACTGGAGGGAACCCAGAATAAACGTACATAAATAAATATCAACGACCATGACCCGAGAGCAACCAGACTCGAACCTGGGACATTCAGTGTATGAAGCACTAACCACTAGTCGGTATTTCCGTCGGCCTCTATTCCGCTATTTTACTTTAATATCATATTTACGTGAATTAATTAAAATTACTTTCAAGCAAGCTTACTTTACACATAAAAAAAATATACATTTATAATTATTTGCAAAGTATTGCTTCGGACTATTTCGAACAATAGTAAACTATATATTGGATTGATTGGTAATTGGATTCATTATAAAATATACTCACTTAAACTCAACAATCTGCAAGGCCATCAAATCAGCAGTTTTAGCCTTGTTAAGTGCGTCTCCCAACTTCTGCTGTAAGCTAATGATTTTATTCTCCAAGCCCTTGTTTAATTGTTTGACGTGGTCCAAGCTTCGAGCCTCGATGCGAAGCTTTTTGTATTGACGGCGGGCTAGGAGTCGGCGTACCTGAGAGAATTAACAAATTAAAAAATAAATAAATATTAAAAAATACAACTTACATTGTTCATAATACAAAGTTAAAGGAGCAAAAAGTTTGTAAAATAAACTTTGTGAAAGTCCCATAAACCCTCCCCTAAGGTCACGGGAATAAAACTCCATGAGAACTAGACTTGCTTTTTATTTTTTTGTTTTGCGCCTAAGCAGGCACCCTCCGTGGTAAATGCGTCATGCATACCCCGCCTGCAGCCGGCCTGCAGGGTGGACACGGGACGTAGGACTCGCTCGACTTGAACCTACCCACTTAAAACCACCTTGATGTTTGCGCACCCACCTGCTCTCATGGGAATGCTGCTCAGCATTCCCATGCCACAGCCAGCAAGGTGGTTTTTAGTGGGTCGGTGCCACTCTGGTGAGTCCCACATCATCGCGCAGTAGCCGGTGTGCCTGCGGTGGTATGCATGACGCATGTTCCACCTCCCCCCTCCCGTGAGGGTGCTGCAAAGGCGGCATTAAAAAAAAGCTGGGAGCTGCATTCGGAACGCACCAATAGTTTATTGGATAATAAAAGATAATTCAAATTACAATTTGCGAACCCCCTTCCCCGGTGGGTTGTCGTTTCCTATGAAGGCTACTAATGGCAAAATTGTTTTGCCGCCGAAGCAGCTACCCGCTAAAAACCACCTTGCCGGCTGTAGCATGGGAATGCTGTCAGCCTTCATCGGAGCGACACCCGGGTAGGGAGGTGGGTGCGCAAGCGGGGACCCGCTAGAGGGTCACCCGCTGAGAACAATAATCACATAAGGTGCAAGTGACAGATTGAATGATGATTATTCGGCCTGGGCAGCCTTAACCTGGTCCAGATTAGCCGAGAGCTGGCCCTGCAGCTTATACAAATAGGAGGGTTTGGTAGTAGTGGGCGTTTCAAACCGTAAATAGTTTCAATAACTATGTATCAGCGCAATACCGAAACCCGCTATCGAGCTATACCGAAACTATTTATCGTACAAAACTATGTATTCTGTGTGACTGCGACGGACAACGACGACGCAGAGCTTGAGTCTACTATTTACTACGAACTATTTATTATCTTATTAGAAAAACTATTTATTTCATATCGCAATATTGATACAAAATATTTAAATACATTGAATTTCGGAGTAGACTAAATCGTCACGCATTGCATAGAAAAACGGCGATGTATGTCTACACCGCATTCTTATATTTGCATCGTACTCGCATCGCTTTCTTTTTGACAGAGGCAGAGGTCAGGATAATCTGGTGCGATCGACAGTTTTATACAAATTCACTTCCCGTCCATTATAAGTAGACCTCAGTCAGTACCTCATCTTGCAATGCAACGCATTAAAACTAGTTATCATGAAACCGAGCACACCTTTAATGCCGGGATGTCGGCGAAACTGAAATAACTGAATTCGTATTAGGTATGATCCAATACATAGTTTTTAAAATAAATAGTTTCAAAACCCGTTATTGGTATTTGAACCGATAAATAGTTTCGGTATTGAGAAATTACGTACGTTATTACTAGGATTTGGCATGCGCAAAGATTGGGGCGGCATACGTTAAGACTGGTCTGACGCAAACCTTAAACAGCGTTCGCTTGTTCCTAAGAGAGCGTTCCCAGCGCCATCGCAGCAAAAATATGTAAAACATTACAAAACTTCGCTGTGCGATTTAAAATACATCATACGCCATCTATTAGCGAATGATAATTAATAATTGGCTAGTTAGGCCCTTAAGAACTTGAATAAAGTGAAAGATCATTTATCTTTGGTGACTGAAATTGAATACCATAGTAAGAAGTGATGGAGTTTCATTAAGGATCGCCTTTGTTCCTGAATCTGCCCTGGTTGTTCCTTCCTCATAACCGGAGCACAACCACGTAAACGGGGTAATTATGACGGTTAAAAATGATAGTACCATAGATACTTCACGGAAATATTTTTTTCTATAAACATCATAAGGGGTAAAGTTTAGGGGATTGTGTATGGTGAAGCAGCGTGTAAATAGCCACTTCACCGCGTTTCGCGTAACTCGGGCGTGGGCGTCTAAACAAATAATTTGTGTTCAGATGGTTGTGTTTCGATGTTTGTGGGCGTCAGAATCATTCACTTAGCCTAATCACTAACCTGGTGGATCCAGGGTGTCTCTCAAATGAGGACACGCGTTTGGTCGGCTTCCAGAACCTTCTAGGCGTCACTGCAGCTATTGCTTGGTACAGCTTCTCCAAAAGAACCTTGCACTCATTGTACAATGTTTACATTACACTTAGTCTTAAACCACGAATATCGTTCACACAACAAATAAATATATAGCGGAGTGAGGGGGCGAAGATCGGCGTCCTTGACCAGCGCTCAACCTCACGGACGAATCATGACTTATGAAAGTCCTTCAACGATGTGACTCGCAAAAAGTTCACACACACACAAATATATCACGCAAACAAGAGCAGCGCGTGTATGACGAGACACACATTGTTCTTCCAGCGAACTATGTAACGCCATCTAGCGTCCCGAACGCAAAGCTGAGTCCTTACAGATCAGTGAATTCGGCAAGAGAACAACTTGACGGCGCCACAAACATATGAACTGTGTTAATTAACAAATTTATTAATTTTATATTTATAAGCGGCTCAACCATGCTCCCCACCTTGAAAGGTCGGAGATCTTTCAAAAGATTAAAGTAAATTTAAATGAGTACAACTAAGTATCTTATAGTTCCCTCCGAGCGTTGAATAAAATAAATAAGCGATTTTATTTGTAAATTATGCGATACGTTTTATTACTAAACGGAAACAATAAACTAAATATTAAGCGTTAAATTGTATTATTATTATAGAGTTATTGCGTTGGAATAGGATAAAGTTTTACTACGGGGCGTTTAAAGGAACCAAGTCTAGTTTTAACCTTTGCAACACGAACTACATTGTCAGTGCCGGGAAAAACTTCGGTAATAATACCTAATGGCCAGTACAAAGGCGGAGAATCGTCTTGTCCTACAAGTACGACCGTACCAATTTGAACTGGTTTATCAAGAGTCATCCATTTCTGTCTGACCTGCAAAGTATGCAGATACTCCAGGTGCCATTTCTTCCAGAAAGATTGCACCATACTGTCAAGCAAATTTTTGCGTTGAGCTAAACTAATATTCGGCTGATCGGAAAGATCAGCAGCGGGTAAGTATTTAAGCGGTGTTGACATAAGAAAATGAGCGGGAGTGATTATCTCAGGATGTGGATCTGAGGAGATCACATTAAGCGGGCGTGAATTTAAAATACATTCTATTTGGGTTAAAACTGTTTGTAATTCTTCGTATGAAAGAAGTTGCGTGCCAATGACACGATATAAATGCGATTTTACACTTTTTATGTTAGATTCCCACATAGCGCCAAAGTGCGGAGATCTAGGCGGAATCAATTTCCAGTCAATTCTGTGAGCCGTAAGCTCATGCGAAAGCGATGTTTTAAAATCGGATTTTATGAGGAAATTGTACAACTCATCCAATTGCGCCTTAGCGCCAACGAAATTCGTTCCATTATCGGAATATAAACAAGACACAGGTCCGCGGCGTGAAATAAAACGTTTAAAAGCAGCCAAGAATGCATTTGATGTCAAATCTGAGACCAATTCAATATGGATTGCCTTTGTCACTAAACATACAAATAAGCAGATATATGCTTTCTGTGCATGCTGACCCCTACGACGTGAAAGTGTAATGCGGATAGGACCAGCGTAATCGACACCGGTGTGGACAAATGCTTTTGCCTCAGAGACACGACATGCGGGAAGGTCTGCCATAATCGGTGTTGGATGATGCGGATTTAATTTAAAACAAGTGTTACATTTGCGCGTTATAGATCTAATTACAGTCCGGGCGTCTAATATCCAATAACGTTGCCTAAGAATCGACATAAGAAGTCCAGGTCCAGTGTGACAATTCATAATATGATAATGTTGTATTATTAAATTGACAACATGATCATGTTTTGGAAGAAGTGCGGGATATTTGGCATCAAATGGAAGAAATGATTTTGAAAGCCTTCCACCAACTCTTAAAATTCCCTCTTCATCCAGAAAAACTGCTAAGGACTGCAGTTTTTTATAAGGTAATTTAGCGGATTTAATTAAAGCGATATCTTGAGCGAAATATATTGATTGCAGAGTGCGAATCATAATACGTTCTGCTAAGTTTAAATTACTAACAGAATTCGAATTAGCGGATGAAATATTTCTATATTTAATAAAGCGCAGTACATAAACAATAATGCGTAATAATTTATCCCAAAAAGAGATGCGTTGAGCGAGTTTACATAAGAAATTAGGTTCCGTAGTTACGGTGGCGGTAAAAATATTAGTCTTATGTTCAGGAAGTTCTCCAGAACTCGGGGGGGAAAACGGCTTCACCGGCCAGGAATCTGGTGCGCATTGCAACCAAGATGGGCCATTCCACCATAGCGGATGAGAGACCAACTGAGACGGCAATAAACCACGCGAAAGGCAGTCACTGGGGTTCTCATCACCGGAGACATGATAAAAATGTTTCGGTGCCAAGTTCTCCTGACACTGAGCGATACGGTTACTGACGAATATAGAAAAGCGATGTGGGGATGAATTTATCCACGACAGAGCGATTGTTGAATCAGAAAAGGCGTAGATTCCAGAAATGGGAAAGCGATAATTGTAATAATTTTGTACAATTTTAATTAATTTGGACATAAGCACTGCTGCACATAGCTCGAGCCGTGCTAATGTAGTCACTTTAGTAGGAGACACCTTAGACTTTGCACAAAGCAGTGTGACAGTAATAGCAGAAGGGTACGAACAATGAGCATAAATCACACAGCCATAACCATTCATGCTAGCATCACAGAAGCCAACAAGATTTAAAATGCATTCAGGTGTAACACCTATGTGACGCGGAATACGTAACGTGTCAAGGAGCGGGAATTCCTGTATTAGGGCGGTGAAGCGTTGTGCAATATGCACAGGAGCGGGATCGTCCCAGGCAATGTTGCTTAACCACAGCTCTTTAATGAGTAATTTGGCAAACAATATGACGGGAGCGACTAAACCTAACACGTCGAATAAGCGGGCAACTACAGACAATATTTTTCTCTTGGTACATTCCTCTGACGCTTCATAAGACGTAAATCGAAATGTATCAGTGCTAGGTTCCCATGAAAGTCCCAAAACCTTCGATGAATCTTGCAGCGAGTCAAAGTTCAAAGAGGTGCGGTGCTTATCAGGAAGGCTATTCAAAAGCTCTGGTGAATTGCTACGCCATTTTGCCAATTCAAAGGAACCTGCTTCGAACATGTGAATCAGTTCTTGCGCCAAATTTCTCGCAGTTACCTGATCAGGGGCGGAATAAACTAAATCATCAGTATAAAAAGAGCCGTCTGTTATCTTAGCGGCCTCAGGAAACTGGGAATTCATATCCAGTGCTAACTGGCGCACTGTACGCATAGCCAAGAAAGGACTAGACTTGAGTCCAAAGGGGACGCGACGGAATTCGAACGTGCGAATATCTTCATTCTCATGAAAGCGAAATAGTATACGAAGGTATTTACGGTGCTCTTCAATTACACCAATACGTAAATACATTTGCTTTATGTCAGCATTCATAGCAACTGGGAATAATCTAAAACCTAAAAGCAGAAGAAACAAATCGGCCTGTAAGTTAGGGCCAACGTGAAGAACATCATTTAACGACAGCCCTGTATGCGTCTTCGCGCTAGCGTCAAGTACTATACGCGGCATCGGCTTATCAGGTCGTACCACTGCGTGATGCGGTATATAATAACCCGCAGACGTAATATCACATTCCATGACAGGACTCAAATAACCGTTATCAATATAGTCTTCGATCACTTTATTATAACTCTCCCGCAGCTGAGAATCTGCAAGAAATTTTCTCTCTAACGCCATAAATCGGCGCAAAGCAACACAGCGCGAGCTGCCGAGCTCGGCCGGGTCCTTGCAAAAAGGGAGCGCGACGGTAAAGCGGCCGGAATTATCGCGAGTGACCGAAGAAGCAAACAAGTTCTCACATTCTGTTTCCTCAGGCGATAAAAATTCAAGTCGCGGTAATTCTTCTAGTTGCCAAAATTTTTGAACTAAGTCATTCAGCGCTAATGCGGTAAAAGACAAATTTTCATTATTATTACTATAAGCGATGGCGGCAGAAGTATATGGCGCGGAAATATCATTAGGACAATAATTTTTTGGAGCGTTTTCGTCAGTTAACAAAGCGTTTTGATTATTAATAGAAGCGACATCAATATTTTTTAAAACAGCGTTTATTTTTATTTCTTGCGGAGGGTAATCACCCATTAAAACATAACCAAATACGGTTGATAAAGCGGGTGGGGCACGCGGTCCTAAATTAATCTTATTCCCTAAATAAATATATGGGAATAATTGTGCACCCAATATGACATCAATATTACCTGGAATATTCCAGCTTAAATCGGCGATCGGTACATTTTTCAGTCCAACTAGATCATCCTTTACTTTAATAAAGTGAGAAGGTAACTTATCAGTTATGCAATCGACAACTAAAGCGTGTATTTTATATTTATAACAAGGGTATAAGCGAGATTCAATATCTAAATAAACGTAGCCATGAATAGGACGTGATGACAAACCAACACCTCTAACAATTGAATTCTGTAACGGCACAATAGGTAAATTAAGTTTACGACAGCAATCAGATGTAATTAAATTATTTTGAGAACCATTATCAATTAAACACCTAATCACAACTTGCCCCAGTCTCCCCTGTGACCTCGCGATTACTTGTGCAGTCGACAATAAAATCGTGGAATTCGAATTTCCTTCCGAAGTCAATGACACCGACGGATGAATACCTTCGGGTGCATCGCGTAATTCGTGTAAATCGGACAAGTGCCCAATTTTCCCGGCAGGGGGCGCTGCAGTAGCGGTCGAAGCAAAGTTATTGACAGGAGCGGGCGGCGTTGAACTATTTTTTAATAAACTCCTATTGGTTTGAACCGATGAATTTTCACGAATACCTAAATTACTACGAGAGGCGGTAGGCATATTAGCCATATTACATTTATTTTTACTATTGTTATCAAAATGTAAAAGCGTATGATGTCGCCGTTTACATAACTCGCAAACAGATGACGACTTACAGCGTGATATAGAATGCATAACACTTAAACAATTTACGCATCCGTGTTTAGATTTTATAAAATTATAACGTTCATTAGCAGACGGCAAGTTTTTAAATTTCATGCAATTATAAAGTTTAGTGTGTTTATTATCGAAACATAAAACACAACTATGCGGCGGGTTGGTCAGAGCGGGCGAGGGTACATGCTGGTGGCTCGCCACGAACGACTTGTAGGTACTCGTACGACCACGAGACGTAGTGGCGGCAGGTTTGTTCCCGACCTTGCTTATACCTATACTCGAATTATTCAATTTATCTGACCGCCCTAATATTTTAACTTGGTCTTGAACAAAATTAATAAAATCCTTTGAAGAAGGAATTTCAATTTCGCGAACTGACAATTCAAATGATTGTGCAGTTTGGGAATCTATTTTTCATAAAGCACAGTGTAATAAAATAAAATCCGTCAAATCTGGAATATCAAGTAATTTTAAAGCTGCGAGCGAAGCGGAAAATCTTTCAATAAAATAATTTAAGCTATGTGCGTTATGGGAACAGCCCTTTAATTCTAAAACATTATTTAAATAGTGGGTACCTAGCGAACGTTTATCTTGGTATTTTTTAACAAGTGAATTCCAAATTATTGAATAGGTATCTCCAGTAGGTATAGTACCTGCGGTTAACTTTAAGGCGGAGTCGGTCAATTTACCCATTAAATACTGTATACGTTGCGAGTCAGACAGTTGGTTGTTGTTGTGAATATTAGTTTTAAAAGATTCATAAAAGACAGGCCAATTCTCCGTCTTTCCATCGAAGCTAGGAAGTTCAATGGGCGGTAATTTTATTAATGCACCAGTACTGCTGGCCGGGTTGGTCGGCAAATTAGAAGAATTATCACTACAACATATCTTATTGCGTATTCTTTTGACTCGAATGTACAAATCGTCGAATGACTCTAAACATTGAAAATTAGGAGGAACATCTGGTTTTAAAGTTAACTCAATCTCAATGATTTTATCTACCAACTGTTGGAATTCTAACCGAAGCTCGTCAATTGTTTCAGACTCAATTAAAAATTGTTCATTCTTTCTAGACTCAAAATTTGAAATATTCTTTGACAACTCATAAATTCGATTAATTCTTTTAAAAATTAGTTCTTTTTTAGCATCAAACATACTAAGATTCATCAATAATTTATTTTGAGCCATTTTTATTTTATTTCGATAAATTCTTACAATATGGCGGAAGGTGAACTGACAAGATTACTTGTTGTACAAGGCGGAAAAATATGCAAAAATAATGCGAATTTTTGTGAAAAAATATATTATTACAATAATAATTTAAATATAAACTACTGGAACAAACATCCAGACTCGTAAGGACCAAATAATATGGTGAAGCAGCGTGTAAATAGCCACTTCACCGCGTTTCGCGTAACTCGGGCGTGGGCGTCTAAACAAATAATTTGTGTTCAGATGGTTGTGTTTCGATGTTTGTGGGCGTCAGAATCATTCACTTAGCCTAATCACTAACCTGGTGGATCCAGGGTGTCTCTCAAATGAGGACACGCGTTTGGTCGGCTTCCAGAACCTTCTAGGCGTCACTGCAGCTATTGCATGGTACAGCTTCTCCAAAAGAACCTTGCACTCATTGTACAATGTTTACATTACACTTAGTCTTAAACCACGAATATCGTTCACACAACAAATAAATATATAGCGGAGTGAGGGGGCGAAGATCGGCGTCCTTGACCAGCGCTCAACCTCACGGACGAATCATGACTTATGAAAGTCCTTCAACGATGTGACTCGCAAAAAGTTCACACACACACAAATATATCACGCAAACAAGAGCAGCGCGTGTATGATGAGACACACATTGTTCTTCCAGCGAACTATGTAACGCCATCTAGCGTCCCGAACGCAAAGCTGAGTCCTTACAGATCAGTGAATTCGGCAAGAGAACAACTTGACGGCGCCACAAACATATGAACTGTGTTAATTAACAAATTTATTAATTTTATATTTATAAGCGGCTCAACCAGTGTACGAAATATTTTTTTTAATTTAGAAGTTTTTTTTTTGTTTTTTGTTTAATAACAGCAATAGCATTTATGTAAGTAACTCCAAAAAAATTCATCTCCATCTCCATTAAACAAAATACTCACAGCCGCTTGAGCGATAATGATCTGTCTTCGGATCTTTGCCACCCGTTTTCTTGCAAGATAACCGCGGGCATAGCGTTGTATAGTAATTGTCTGAAATAGAAAAAAATAAATTAATAATGCATACAGCATTTAGAAAGTTTTGTAAGTAATATCACTGTTAGTATTTATAAATTGTAGTGTAGCCTAGAAGATATAATTCTTCGTTGTCAGTCTCTTTATTATTATGTTAGTAAGTGTATTTTAATTTTGTAATTGGTCTGGAAGTAAAGTGTATTCTATTTTTTTCTATAAGTATCAAACAAAATTCATGCAATTGCGCAATTGACTGTTATAACAGGAAGGTACTCTAGATTGCAGACTTTCTTTAAAAAGGGATTTACATAAGATTTGAAATGACATCAAAAATGAGATAAAAACATGCCACAATCTTTTTTACTGATCCAAAATGATACAGCAATCTTTTTGTCTTTTTAATATCATAATATTTTGTAAAAATTGATTGCAAATTTAATACAGATCGGTGTAGATGACGTAAAAAGTTACAAGTAGCCGTTTGAGATTTGAACATTAAACAAATCAATCATGAGAACTATTTAACAACAAATAAATCATAATTTAATAACTTTTTATCGCCATATTTTACTTTAGTATTGAAGGAATAAATAAGCAACAAAGTCTCCTCAGCCAACCTTCTTCAAAGGTGGCCATAGCAATTACCAAACTAAGTTAATTTAAGTAAAATGTTAAAGTAGATTAAGGTATGATAGGGTTGGCATATCTTAAAAGATAAAAACCCTTTCAATAAATTAAGATTTCAAAAAAAATGCAATAAAGTAACTAATGTTGATAGCCTTTTTGATAGATAAGTTTATTCGAGATAACTTTTATTATCTACAATATTTATCGCATTAACTTTCAAAAGAACCTTATTTAGGGTGGGTTGCGTCATGTAGGTTCCTATAACCGTCAGAAAGCCAGCAAATATCCGGATAAGTCAAACAAGTCAAAAATGGTTAAAATGACGTCATAACGAACGCTGACCATAACCGCTCGATTTTGACCGGTTAATGATGTAGTTTTGGTCAAGTTTACTGTCAAATTATAGGCTTTATATATGTATTAGCGAATAAAAACACTACTATAGAATTCTAACATCATTTTTATTGTTTTTATGAAGGGTAATTTTGACTAAAACAATAACAAAGCCGGTTCCGCAAATCGCGCTTAGAAAAACGTGTGATAGTTCATTTTTACTTTAAATATGTTCTGTGTTTAATAAAAGAATAATTACTCACAGCTTTAAGTAATCTCTTGTCCTTATACAATTTTCTAGCCAGATACCCTCTGCAGTACGCCTGTATGCCGGTTACTAAGGCACGCAGCTTCTGATACTTGACCCTCGCGAGCCAGCCGCGAATGTGCTTCTGCAGTTTTACAGCTGCACGATTTTGACGGATCTGTTGCGCTTTTCTGTAAATAAATGAATGTAATAATAAATCCCCAGACAATCACATCAATTATACGGCCCCAAAGGAAGCAGAGCCTGTGTTATGAAGACCACACAGCGAACAGTGGGGACATAAATATAAACAATTATCACGCCTGTGTTCATCACACACCTGAATGCCCCGAGCAGGACTCGAACCTGGTACTACCACTGACGCTACTCGTAGTAATGAGTATTTGATATATTTAAT
This sequence comes from Marasmarcha lunaedactyla, assembly GCA_923062675.1. NCBI lineage: Eukaryota > Metazoa > Arthropoda > Insecta > Lepidoptera > Pterophoridae > Marasmarcha > Marasmarcha lunaedactyla. The sequence continues at coordinate 10,377,004 of OV281366.1, forward strand.
TTAGTGTCTTCTATATTTCGTATTAGTTATAACCGTATATTTTAAAATCATGACTAGTTATGAAAAAGGAGAAACTGTGGATTTATTTCAAGAGATTCTAGTTAGGTGTAGTTTTTTAATTGTAGCTTATTTTTATCTTATAATAATTAATTTTATACTATACTATTATAAATACTTATTAAATATAAGTATATGTTCATTAAAAATAAAAATAAATAAATGAAGTTGAACGCCGTGTCAATTTTTTTGTCACCTCATAAAGCAGAATGGCTCACTATAAAGGCGGCAACAACTTTGCTTAAAGAAAACAATTGGAAATGATTTTGGAATATTTTTAACAATTCGAAGCAAGATATGATTTGATTACGGGTAGCCGGTAAGCTGAACAAAAACATTCAACCAAACGGCTAGCTATTTAGTTGAATGTCTAAATCAGAAGTTCTTAAACATGTTATAAAATTAAGACGTATTCCTCGTAATCTGACAATAACTACAAACAAATCAAAACCTTATGACCTAAAAAATAAAATGGACGAACCTCCTCGCCAAATGGCCTCTGGCTCGAGCTTGTATTCCTTTGATCGCCGCCATGACTTTAAGATATTTCCGTCTGTAAATAAATCTACGAACGCAGCTCTGCACTCGGACGCAGTACAACCTCTGCAGCTCGGCGCGGACCTTCTCTAGGTAGGCCACCTGTCCAGGAAACATAAATAAGGTTATTTCTACTTCTATGAACACCTTGAGGTAGCAACTACCTAATCTAATCGTTTCTTGTATATTTCTAATAGTGAAACAAATTTAGAATCGTTTTTTTTTGAGTTTATAATTTTTTTTTAAATTAATAATTAGCAGGCGTTTGTCTTCCTTCTCACCTGATGGAAAGTGACGATGAAGACGAGGATCGTACACGCCTGTCTAAGAGGTACCTATTCACTCTACACTTGAAAGCTCCAGGGTTATATTTGTCTGGAAAAACAGACGCAGGCAAATCGTTCCACGCTTTGGCAACACGAACCAAAAATGAGGCGTTTAGTTCGGCTCTTCGGCACGCTAACCACAAACGGGTGAAACTTCTGTCTGCGTCTGGTTGACCGGTGGAGAAAGGGGGAAGTAGGAGGGGGAATTATGGATGTATGTATGTATGTTAAACCTATATATGTATATTAAACGATAAAAATTGCAAATTGTCCATCAAACAAGACTTTGACTATAGCATTTGGCTGGTAAATAAATATACTTTTTCGTTCCAAGTTGAAACCGCCCGGACTTCAACTAATAATCTATGCTAATATTATAAAGAGGACAGGTTTGATTTTTTGTATATTTGTTTGTATAGGATAGGCTCAAAAACGACGTAACTGAAATTTAAAACTATATGACCATAGAAAACTACATTATCAGCGAGTAACACGGGCAGTATTCTAATTTCAAAAAAAAATACGTTAATGTAACCTGGTATCAAAAATGTGCCAATAAATATAATTATTTAGCGTGTGCTGCGAAAACAATTAACGATACATAGAATTCTGAACTACATGTTTATAGAACTCATCATTGCCCACAACAATTCTGTGAGGTTATGGGTGTAACTATTATGGTTGTCACAATAACCGTGTACAAATTCGTCAGAGCTACTCGATCCAACTGACCTGGCCAGCCCTAAAGAATATCTTCGTATGTCCGAACTGGTATTTATCCGTATCCCTGATGTGCCGCGACAGTATTCGGCTGCAGGTCGCTCGCACGTCGCTGCGATCTATGTCCTTGTGCGGGCAGAGGAGGCGGTATCTGGGGATACAGTACATTTGACAACATTAATATCGTTTTATTTCTTTGACGGGATAATGTGTCTGAAGTGATTATAAAAACATTGGCTTATAATGTCGTACTTTAAAGGTCGAAATGAGCCAATGCTTAAGCTATTTAGCATATTTTACGTTTCATTATTTATGAGTACACGTGAATTACAATTTAGTAGCGCTCTCGTCTCCTGGGAGTTACGTTAGCTAAGGTTCCGTCACGTTAACCATAAAATATGACACTCCATTTATCTATATTCGGGAACCGGACGGGCTGTACAGCCTTTGAGATTTTCCTATGATATACCCTTCTTAGCCGTCTTTAATACTGAATATTCCAATAGTGTATTTAAATAACATATAACAAACTGTGCAAACATAACTTTAGTATCTAAATACTTACAATTTTTTTTTATAAAATAGTTGTAGATTGAACGGCAAATATAGTTTACGATATTTTGTAATCAGACAAACCTGTTCAAGAAGTCTTGATAGAACCATCTCGAAGGAAACCCGGCGGCTGATATTCGGATTGTTTCTAAAACACCGCACGCTCTGAAATACAGAAAAAAGGTTAGATATTGCCTTTTCTTTAATACTTTTCAACCTAGTTTATATCAATTAAATTCAATATGCTTATGGATATTCATGGCAAGGAGCGTCGGTAGCGACGCGCTGGCTTTCGACCGGGTTCGATCCCGGTAACTGTCAAATGTGCCAAAGAGTTTATACAGTAATGTAATGTTTTCTACATACACACATGTTTTAAGTATAAATAAAATAAATAACAAATAAATCCCCAGACAAACACACCAACTGTATGGCCCCAAAAGTAAGCAGAGCTTGTGTTATGGCTTGTGTTATACAGCGAACTGGGGAGGAACCCAGAATAAACATACATATTATATAAATATAAACAACCATGACCCGAGAACAAACATCTGTGTTCATCGCACAAATAAATGCCCCGGCCAGGACTTGAACCAGGGTCCTCCGGCGTATGAGACAGGGCTACTAACTACTAATTTTTATTAACGACCTGGTTTCCTCCAGGACAAGTGATTTTGATTTTTGTAAATAAATATTGTGCTGGAATTTTTAACATTCGTATAATTAAGGTATCCGAATATTTGATAGGCGAGGTTCTTACTTAACCTACGTTAAAAGTGGCTCGGTTACCACCACACATACATTTACTCACACAAATTCAATTATAGGGTAGGAACCCGACAGACATAAAAGAGATAGAATGAAAACATGGGCTTCCGAGCACGACCGAATAATTCGATCCTATACGCCGTGTCGTGACTGGACCGTTTGACAAGTAAAATCAGGCGTCCGGGAACAAGATTTTTGAGGTCTGTGCGTCGGAAGCTTGGCGCCTATAACCACTATTTTACTTTAATCAAGGATTTTATTGCATAAACGAGTAAAACGTGTAATTCTTTATTGTCACTTTTAATTGAGTGAAACGGAAGGCAAACAGAGCAAGCTCTGCATAATCTCCACTAGGTCGTAGTCCCCAACATATAAATGATGTATAAATATGTAAATGACTCATAACTACTAAAAATCATGATAGACTACTATCATGATTTTTAGTAGTTATGAGTTCAAATTAATTTGACTGCACAACGCTTTGGCTTCCCATATTGATTTTGCGATACATGCGCCTATTTAAACAGGTAATGACTTTTGGAAGCTCAGCCTCTAATGCAACTCGTCCGAATCTAAAAGCTTTCAAAGCATCGCATAGCTGTTGATCGAAGGGGCGACTTGTTTTAGTCAAGTTGGCCGTATTTCGTGTGATCGTGAGTTTTTTTAGCCATTTTGTTTTATTTTTTATTTTTCTTGGCGTAAGTTATTGAATGTATTTCATTCAGCGGGGCATCGAACCAATGCTGAAATTGGTAAGTTTCTTTGTCGTACATATTGTTACTGAAGTCGCTGGGCACGCTACTGAAGCCAATGCGCTCTGTTATGTAATTTAGGTGACTTATTTATGGCAATAAAAATATTGACACCTGCGGGATGTGTTCAGAGAAGTAATGTTAATAAAATGTTCAGATTGAATGATTTAGCCTTACGGCGTAAGAAGGGCCGCTATCCAAAAAAGGTTTCTTGCTGTATAGTTGTTTCAGCTAATGTAGTGTAGAATATTCGTCTATCAAATCTGTCTAAGTGTCTTAATCTGATAAGTGACATACTTGAGTAATGGTCCTGGTACTCACACAAACTCAAGTAATTATGAAACTCCACTGGAATGAAACCGAGAAAGAGACAGAATGACACAATAACGTCATGTTGAGTACGCCTCTCGCATATTCCTGTACTGACAGAGTGAGCTGTCGTTGTTGAGGGGCGGGGCCATCGTCCAGAGAACCTTAAAGAACTACGGCGTTTGAGTAAAACGGCCTTTATGTAGGTTACATAGTCCGTTTTAATTTTTAAAAGCCCTCTAAATAGTCATACTTTTCCACGCCACAGGGAAACCTTATAGAAGGAACGGTGATCCTAAACTGTATATTTAAAATTTCAAGAAATCGACTAACTTTATTTATTTATTTAATTTGACGACCGAGTGGTGTAGTGGTAAATAGCCTTGCCTCATACGCCGAAGGTCCCAGGTTCGAGTCCTGGCCGGTGCATACATCTGTGTGATTAACACATAGTTTGTTCTCGGGTCATGGTTGTTTGTATTTATATATGTTTATTCTGGGTTCCCCCCCAGTTCGCTGTATGGTCATCCATAACACAAGCTCTGCTTACTTTGGGGTCAAACAGTTGGTGTGTTTGTCTGGGGATTTATTATTATTATTATTTATTTAATAATAATTTAGAAAACAGAAAATCACAATAATAAAAATGACTTATAAACTAATAAAGTACAAAAGTACAGCTTATTTCTAGGAAATATTTCTACCAGCAGACATTACTGGAAAATTTAACGAATTTACGTGATTTTTACCACGATTTTCGATTTTTATTTCGCGCGTCCGATATTTCGATGCTGTTGCAAGCACCATGATCGCGCGAAATAAAACTAGAAAATCGTGGTAAGAATCCCGTAAATTCATTAAATTATAGTAAAAATAACCGCGATAGTTTAAAACAGTTATTACTGGAGAAAGTAGTATATGACAATTTATTTATTTATTTATGACGTGGACCAATAACAATGCAAAAAATGTTCGATATTCGTTTGAAAAAAACAACCACAGGACTACTTAATATAGTTTGTGATTTAGGTACGTGGGGTACTAGAGTGTATATGATAATGATTGTCACCTCAGCTGACAGACCGCTCTGTCCGGATGGAACTGGAACGGCTTCTTGCTGTCGTTGGGCTTGATGCATCGCACGTAGTGGGGGGTTGTCGACGAGAGGGTGGACATCAGGGCTTGGAGGGACGCTCGGAACTGAGAGCCTACGGTGTGCTTCGTGTTTGAGGCTCGGCGGGGTGGTTGCTGAACAAAATAATTAATAAATTAGATGCTGATAAAAAAACTTGCACCATCATGGATATCCTCAAGCCTTTGTGTTTCAGCTAATATAGGTTATAAATTTACGATGGTGTTAATACTGTTTATTGTAAAACAGAGTATTATTTTATTCAAACCTCTGTTCGGATCGTGTTGCAGATGAAAAAATTATTAATGCATTTTATTGCCTTGAAAAAAATACGAACTACAACATATTCCGACAAAATGATACGACATTCGAAATAGACATTGCCTCTCATCTGTGAAATTATAGCAAATACCTACATTACTTATTTAGTTTACAACGGCTCACATACTAGATTGCTTTCCTCTTTTAAAGAATCGCAAACGGAAACGGAAAAGCCTTACTAATATATAAATATGAAAATGGGTTGGTCTTTGATACGATTTACCTACTGAACAATGCATCGAGAAATGCATTTCAGTTTTCAGAAATACAGAAATATATAAATATGAAAATGGGTTGGTCTTTGATACGCTTTACCTACTGAACCATGCATCGAGAAATGCATTTCAGTTTTCAGAAATACAGAACATATTATAAAGTTAGTTTCATGTTCGCGGAGGCTCGAGTAGATGATTTTTTCGCGATTACAAGGAAAATGGTCGCCTCACTGATGCGCCGGACCTGCGACAGCTCTAACAGTATACCACTAGGATTAAAGGAAAAGGTAGAATATTGGAATAGTTGCCACCTACAATGTAATGTAAAATAAAATAAAAAATTGTTACTAACTCTTTATATTGATCAAGTGTCCGAAATTAAGTATTATAATTATTATTATAGCGAAAAAAGTACTGTTCCCGACGGATATGCAAGCGAAATGGCGGATGAAAACTACATCCGTTTTCTATTGAGAAGTAAAGTAAATATGTACAGTCGACAGCTGATCAACCTACCACAAAATGCCAAATTCCTCAGTTGATTTTGAACTTTTTGTCGGTGAAGTCTAGATTGTAAGTCGATTGAGAAAATTTTATAATTTGATGTAAAAAAACAAATGACTTACAGACAGATTAAAGTGACGAGGCCATTGGTAACAAACGCGAACTTATATCTGGAGGAAATTTTATCCAATCAACCCGATAAAGTTGGAAAGTTTACACGAAGTGATCAATGCGCATGTTATAATCTAAATTACACAATAAGAATGTGCGATAAATACGTATACTGGCCGTTAACTAAGTATGAGTCACAGGTTAGGGGTGGGTTCAGTGATGATAAAGGAATAATTGGAAATAAAAATAAATCGAATTTTTCTCCAATAGCAAAAAAGAGAAGCTGATGAAATCCGCTCGATTCATGTTATAAAACATTTTAATTTTTTTTAATGATAACCATTATCTTATGAATCACAATAATGAAGGCCTATTTAAGAAAAAAAATACTTTTTTGTAGTAATATTAAATTTTTCCAACAATTATACGACGTTTTTTATATAAAAATAAGCAGAGCTTATGTCATGGATGACCACACAGCAAAGTGGGGGGAACCAAGAACATACATATATAAATATAAACAACTACGACCCCAGAAAAAACATCTATCTTCATCGCACAAATGTATGCCCAACCCATACTCGAACCTGAGACCTCGGGCATATGTCGTTATTATAAAGAAATGGCGATGCTTTTAAATATATTTTTTGTATTTTTGATCGGTGCTGCACTCATTGTTACGCTATGACTCTCATTGAACACCTTGTATATAAAAATATTAAAACAAACAATATACAACCATTTCCTTACCGTCAGACTGCCAATCTTCATACTGCGAGGCTGTCGTCGCTTCGGCGGCGGTAGCGTGCTGCTAGCGACTTCCTCGGTATTATCCCTGAATATCGTGTGGATCAGTCTACAGGAAGTCGCAGATTTTATACACTCCAGTTGTTCCTCTAAGACTGTATCTCTGTTCTTTTCTAAGAAACCCCCGCTTTGGTATTCGACGCAGTCGGCGAAGTGTTTTATTATGAAGGCTGAAAAGAAATAGAAGTGACCAATCAATAAGTTTGAAAGACAAATTAGTTTTAATCATCCAGAGCTGGTAACTGGCGCCCACATTATTTTAGTTACTCCGCCAGCCGTTTCCCTCCTTGACCTTTGCGTAATATACTGTGGGCCTGATTATTATATCGGTAATTACTTTTCTTTCCATGCATTTTTTTTTTCTAATTTTTAATGAATTTTATTTAATAATAAATAACTTAATTGAATTTATTTGACAACTACTACACCAGTCTAGACATTACAGGGGCCCTAGCCAAGTCGCAATCTGTAATCGTTAAAGCTATTGAAAACGCATAAACTGTATGAAGTATATTTATTTATTCATTCATTAAGTTGCCAACAGATGAGACACCTTACATTACTAAATTAAACATATAAAGGATCTTTAAATTTGTGCCAATCCAATATTCTAAGGCAAAAAACTTATCAATACAAATCTGACAACTGAAATATAACAACTATTTTGCAATCAAAAAAAAATTAATTTAAAATATAAGAATACATGTGACGTTCCAGCATTGATAATGCAAAATATGAATAAAAAAATATATCACGTGATCGAACGATAGTGGGGCAGTTCATGAACAGACAGAGAAAGCTTTGCAATAGAGTCACGTGGTAACTCTGTGGAGACCTACAATTGACTGACGTTCCGTCAACAATCCGTTAATAAAAAGAAGCTTAGACCTGTGCCACCTACGGGATTTTAACATAAAAAAGCTAATAAATTAACGGGCACATACACGACAAAAACCGCGAGAAAAGCTCGTGAGACTATCAACGCTAACCAGCATGATAGAAAACTCGTTGAACAAAGACATTGAGGACGTGAACCGAACCAACATGCACACACGTCGATTAAAACCGTAGCCCAGTTCGCCTTGGTCAGGTAAAAATCCTAAATTACCATACGATTTGCGAGACGTACAGAAAGGGGCATTCAATATCTTTGACACAGAAGAAAAGACTAAAAGATTATAACGGCTTTACTTCCCTAAAAATAAGAATAAATAAAACCATACCATGAATGTATCTTGCGATCAGCCAGTAACTTTCTGCTGGCTACTGCTAGTCACACATCCCGTACTTATCAGCAGTCGTTCACGGTGAAAGCCACTTCTCTATGGAATTCACTCCCTGCTTCTTTACATTCGGTAAAAACACTTGAGGCATTTAAAAAAATGTAAAGTTTTAAATGCCTCAAGTGAATGATGCCTTGGTATACTTTAAGAATATTGATTACAAAAGTTTAATAATGGTATTTATGTATGTATGTATGTATTTGTCGACTATGTTACTTAAATATCTTGCTAAACTGCGCTGCCCAACAGTAGTTCTAGTTAATATATAATTTATAAATTTCTTTAAAAATTTTTGAAGTTTTAATCTAAGTGTATTTTAATTTTCTAACTGGTTTGGCAATAAAGTGTATAATTATTATTATTAAACCAACACTCACCAGTATGATGAAACCTCGGTTTAACAAAATGCGGGTAGGTCTCACACTTGCTATGCAACTTTGCTGCGAAGCCCAAGTCGGAGCCTTGCGGGACTCTGCACTCTTCGTCCAGTAACGCTAAGATACCTAGACGATCTTCTATCAAGTCTATACAGGGTTGGTTGTCGTAGAAATCAATCATCTTCCAAGATATACCTTCCTGAAAGTTAAGAATTGTATTATTGAGTCATGAATTTGATCTTGATCTATTATTACAAAACTGAAAGGTTTGTCTATTTATCTATGAATAATCGATAAACGTAAAAACCTTTTAACAATTCGGCATTGTAAAGGTACGGCTGTGTACTATACCGACATTCCAATGGGATCAAGAATTCCGCGCCAAGACCTTCAGTTTAAAACATATAAGCAGCCTATATCATCTCTCAACCTATATCCTACCTCTCAGATGGAACACAAGAAACGGTCCCGTTTCTTTAATGTATAAAACATCTCTGCTTCTGATCTCCAATACCAATAAGTCACATACCAATTACATAAAATGAACTGAAAGTACCAAAAAGACCCTCTGAATAAGCTTGTATGCTATCCTTATCTTCATCATCTCTTTTTATCTGCCTCCATAGACAATGGCTTTCGACGATGGAATAGAAAATCAAATTCAAATATTTATTTCTCAACATTGACAATTACTTGTTCTTATTGACGTCAAATAAAACATGACTCTACCACCAGTTCGGAAAAACCTTCGTGAAGAAGAACTGGCAAGAAACTTCACGGGTATAATATTTTCAAAATAAATTTACAGTGTCTCTTCCATGTCTATACAAAATTATTCTTGTCTGCATCTGTTAGCACGGCAAGTCTCCCTCCCCCCAAGTATCCAAACGACGAACACCCTTAAACAGCACCCGTTCACGAGTTAACGCTGGATCCTGCGATCCTCCTCAACCATATTAGAGAGAAGTGACCTGTCACCGAATAGAAGGGCACGAAATGTTCAATCAAAGGCATATGCCAGTTTCATACATTTTTATTCCATTACCGAATGCCACTTGTATAGGGGTCAGATGAGACGAAAGCCAAACATTAAATCGATAACAAAATAAAGCCAAATCTCCCCCACCTTCAAATACTCATCCTGCTCCAACTTAAACACGTGAGAGTTGAACTGTTGTTGTAGTTTTTCGTTCGCGTAGTTGATACAGAACTGTTCGAACGAGTTGATCTCAAATGTTTCGAATCCGTAGATGTCGAGGACACCTGGAAAGATGCATAAAAATTTTTATAAAGAAGAACGAAAATGAGCCTTATTGTCTATGCTATTATAAAAGGAAATATTTGTAACTTTTTTTATTTATCAAGCTGTCATTGACAAAGCTCTCAAACTACACAAATAGTTTGTACTATTTTCATCGTCAGCAAACGAGCACGTGGTCCTGATCTAAGTGACATCCGCACTCATGGACACCATTAGTCGTAGGTCATATAGAATATTGATTGATTGATTGATTCTTGATTGAATGGCTTCTATCTGTTGATAATTCTGCCAATGTCACGTGGAAGAGTAAACAAAATATTGAATGGAGGATGTTCAGTGAAAAATTTTGTTTAAGTATTTGATGCAACCAGTCTGAAAATAAATTACATACACAAATATAGACAAACAAAAACGAACACAACATTTAATTACAGTTTAATTTTGTTATGGATATAATTACACAAAAGATTAGTTAGGGTCGAACTATAGAGAGTTAATAGATAGTTCATGTTAACGGGTCTAGGACAACATCGGGGTAAGACATCGTAGAGGGAAACATTATATTTAGGACAGGAAAAAAAGATGTGATTAAGGTTGCCTTCATCGAGTCCACATTCACATATGGAATTGTCCTTAATCCTTATTTTCCTCAGGAAAACTGGAGATATAGAATATGATTCGTAGTGAAATGAAATATTTATTTCTCAACATTGACATTTACTTGTTCCTATTGACGTCAAATAGAGCATGACTCTGAACAACTGACAAGAATCTTCACGGGTATATTTATTTATTTTTTGGGTATAATTTACAGTGTCTCTTTATGTCCATACAAAACAATTATTATCTGCATCTGTTAGCTCGGCAAGTATCCAAGTCCCCTTTCCCAAGTCAAGCTGTATACCTAATTACCTGTTTCATTTATTTTACCATTACAATTTTCCCGCCGGCTTTTTTCCTCTCGGCCTTCCAATAATACCTTTTAAAAGCCGAAATTAAGGTGTATTTATGCAAATAATAACACTTAATGAATGTCTTCTTTGTATTGATTATAATATCAACTAGGTATAATACTTGCGCTGTAGCACAGTAGCTGCAGCGGATGACAGTTGCCTGTATGACGTTGACATCTATCAGTACTACACGATACGATATGGCGTTACGTTATACGTATAAAACTTTGATTCATTTTTCTCCCAATTGGATTTTATTTGTAGACTAATACAAAATGTTAAATTCAAAGTGGTACAGCCGAAATACTAAGTCACAATTTGTAAATCGCGGCAACTTTCAAGAGTGAAACGAAACGTTACTGAAAATGTCACCCGCCCCATGCCGTAGCGCAAATAGCGTAGTGACGCGTGGCCGGCCGACGGCTTCATTTGGTATTGCCTTATTTTGTTTTTTTATACGCTGGCTGTTCCTTTAAGAAACTCTTTCGCCGCTAAAAATCCTAATAAAGCTACATTATCCAGAAATGTCACAGGCCATGTTTTACCCAGGAATTCTGACGGGATCAAGTTTTTTTTTTTTTTTTTTTTATTAATAATTAGCAGGCGTTTGTCTTCCATCTCACCTGATGGAAAAGTTTTGCGGATATTGGATTTAATTTTTCTGCACGTTTAAGAATTAATTAATTAATTACAAACAAATTAATAATAATTGCTTTCTTAAATGGATTCCGCCTAATATATGTATGAATACTTTTTGGTTAATACATCGCAGTGGAAAACTGGAATAGACAGGAAAAAGTGGGGTGCCACGTCGCGGGTGGCACCCACATAAAAGCCGCTATATACCTATTGATATATTATTTTGACAATTAACAAATCACGGCCAACGTTTCTTTTTGCTGCCTTTATTAACGACCTTATATCCTGAACAATAAACAATATTTTTCTTTCGCACAAGAACCAAAATAAACACGGGTGTTCGTTAGTTACCTCACTTCTCCTTTTTTATTTTAGTATATAATTAATCAAAAATCTCCTCCATCACTCCCACATAAGGTTGGTTTTGTCATTCACTAACGACAATAACGCCATATTCATTTGCTATTTTCAATGATATTCGAGTTATTTTTATAAAGATTTTTTTTTTAAATTCTCGAATAATTACGAATAAAGCTGGATTCTTCGTTTGGAATTGTTTAAATCATTCGAAATTCAACTCTAACCAATAAAGCTAGATTTTTCGTGCGGCGTATCCAGCCCAGCGCTATTCGCCATACGTTTTGTTAGCCAGAAACATTTGAAGTCAGACAAATACCGAGTCTATTACACAAAGTTAAAGTGAATTTTCCAACGTAAGGAATAGAACCAACATCCTCATATATTTAGCAACCTACTTTTTACACGAAAACTTCTACGGCGCGATGTTCATTTGTTTTCTTCCCGGACATATTGACCTACAAAATTAGACAAAATTCGACTGAATTGCTCACCAATAAAGCTATTTCTGTCGTGCGGCGTATCCAAAGCCCTATTCACAGCCAGGACCAGCCAAGCGAACAGCTCCCCGTACATTTTCTTAGCCAGAGCGTCTCTTGCGAATATCGCGCGTTTTATGTCCATTCTTGACACTATCACCTCATGTGCCGAAGCGATCCGGCGGTGTGTCAGCCATCTCGAAAGCTCGGGTTTTGATATGCCAAGGAGGGTAGTTACCAGTTGTAAGTGTTTGTCGTTGGGCTGTAAAAAAATTGAAATATATAATTTCAAAGAACACAGTGTGAATGGCCAAGTAGATGTCACAGAATACTGTTACTTTTGATGATGACTATGGGGCGGTACCATTGTTGGGCTTAACTGATTTATTTAAGTAAATAACCTTAAAGACAGTGTTTATCTAATTCTGTACACAAATTACATTAACACCTTTACATTATTATTACAAGTTATTTATCTACTCAAATTAAAAATCGCCAAACTGTTAGGAAAATACATGCCTACCTTTTACATGGCCTACCTTTTCACAGAACCCAAAAAAAATCGATTTATTCAATCAGAAATAAGTGCTAGAGAGATACGAAGCCACAAACAGATAAACACAGACAAACACGTTAAACTCATAACACTCCTCTTTTTGCGTCTAAGGTTAGTAAAATATAATCTTTAAAATTCACTAAGCTTACACTAATAAAAGCTCCTTCTTCACTATCCATTGTGTTGGGATCTCCCTCGACGATTTCAATGTTACCGAGATGTAATATTGTAGCCAGCACTGTAAACATATTCTGTTGCTCCGTCTCTGTCACACCTGCGGAGAAAAGAGGGAAAGAGATATAGAGCGATGCTCAAAAAGAATTGGCGAAATCTCTCGCGACGTTATTAATAACTTCAGTTTGATTAGGTTATGCAAAGCAAATAAATAACACAATAATAGAGAGTGACCGAAATGACATCTAAAAACAATTTTGGTCCCTCGTGTCGTGGGGTATACATCCGAATTCTCTTTTTGAATTTATGAGAATTTTTAACTCGACCAACTCAAAAATTTCAAAAAAATAAAAGTCGACCTCGTTTTTATTTTTGCGACTGCATCTTCGTGAAACATAATTTTACGTTCGGAATAATCATAAAATTCGTAACAGTGATGAAACTTATGAAAATGTTCATCTAAAGTGCATAAATTTACGTTCGGTGAACTGTTAAATTAATTACCTACTTTTCAACTTGAATTTTCAACTCAAAACCCAAAACCCAATTAGGTGACTTCACAGTTCTTAGGTAGACCTCAAGAATGCCACTTATCAGGCCCGATTATGAATCTATCGAGGAACTCAAAAATACACACAATTTTATACTGTGTATAAAGATTAAACTCACCTAAAGTAGAAAGTGCATTGGTTGTCTCCATAAAAGTTTTACAATCATCCACGCCATCTATTTCCGGACTTCCGCCTTGGTTCAGATAGCGGAAGGCGTCTTGGTGGTCTGAAAAATAATTGAAGTGATTTGACTTAACTTTGACCCCTTTGTACACTACTTGCGACTTCTGCAATAACTACCCCCCACCACAACCGGGGTGCTGTACATATTGCTGTTTGTCAACACATTAATATCCACGAAGAAATACCGTACAAAGTTCGGTCATTACAGATACAGGCGGTTTTCTCGTTACACAGCGATATCTACCAGACAACCTTGAAAAGTAATAATCAAGATTTATATAAGGTGTGGTAAATGTGTTTTACTCATTAATGCTTAAATAAAACCTTTTTGATACTTGTTACACCGTTTTGTTTACACGGGGAGCAACACAGCAAACCAAATTTTGTAAAATCCGTTCAATAGTCCAAAAAAAGTTCTTGTATTTTTTTTTTCGTCGATAATATCGCCCAGATTGTCCCTCAGTTTCGTTTGTGCACTTTATCCGGACGCACGCTGTGTAAGATATTATTATATCCATCTCCATATTATCCATGGGGAAAATTAGGCTCAAATAGAAGAGACTAAGACTGTGCTCCCCAAAACTCCCAAACTACCAGAAGTGTAAGATTATTGTGCTTAGTTGTAATCTATGTAACACTTGACAATAATTAAAAAATAAGCGTCTCAAATAAAAATACCATTGCATTATTTTTCCATAAGGAGGTATTGTATTTTTTTCCAAAACTTTTTAGTACTTTAATTTCGGAGAAAAAAATTAAAATCAAGAAAATTTGTTATGACGTCACTTACCTATATTTGCGGTAGAATGACTCACCGTCTGGTCTGACAGATATATTTCTTACAATGCGTAAAGGCATATTCGTACGCAACCGTATAAATAACGTCATTTGGCGCTTAGTATGAGATGGATTTTATAATTAAAATTTTGAAACACTGCAGTATTTCGGAGAAGGAAAAAATACGGGTCTGTTACTTTTCCGTCTATTTTTGTTTTACAAAAAAACATACAGATGTTAGAAACATGAAATCTTATCAATTTCTCATGTTTAGATTTTCAGATTTTTTAAAGTTTTTCTTTGTTAAAAAGTTCAACAAACGTTTACTTCCTTTTTATTACTAAAACGTTCAAATACGAAAGTAAATGGTCTCAAAGTACCCTTTGATCCTGCAAAAAAACATTATTTCCAAACGAATCTAAAACAAAATCCCGGACAAAAATTTTATAACAAAATATAAAACCCTCACCGAGTCCCAAAAACGGAAATTGATGTCTGGCAGCGCATAACTGATAGAATATATGGTAGTTTCTTTCCTCCCCGCTCTGGTATACCACTCTTGACTTCTCCAGTAGGTAAGTCCTCATTGACGCTCCGGATATCCGGTACTGGGAATCGAAGTGGATTTCTATGAACTTCCCGAAACGGGACGAGTTATCGTTGCGTGTTGTTTTTGCGTTGCCTATTGCCTGTGGATTAGAGATTATTTTTTATCAACTGGTTAAGCAAATACACTCACGGAATAAAAGCCCTATCATTATCATACTATTAAACATTTCTGGGACAATGACACTTAGACGGATCAAAATTTTTTTATCCCGGCACAACATGGTGCATGTTGGATGGTCTTGGTATAGCGCCAAATCTTGTGATAATAGCCATGTCAAGAGCAATCAATTCGAATTTAGATTTACTTTGACAAAATTCGAACGTATTAGCTAAACGCGCTGCTTATGAATACCTACTTTCTTTCAAAATACATATTCACATTTCCGCAAGTCACCAACTTACTGTTAATATAATTAATACTTTTACCTGCGTTTAACAAACCTCAACTAATAAAACCATTGTATTAGGTATTGCCTATCATCCCTGCCATAAGGCATGTATGAACGAAGGAATACCCACGTTCGAGTCCTGGCCGGGGCATTCCTATGTATGAACAAAGATGCTTATATATATGTGTGTATGTTTATTCTGGTTTCTCCCCAGTTCCCCCCCCCCCTACTTTGGTGCCGTACATTTGGTGTAATTGTCGGGGCATTTACTATTTATTTAACTGCCGATCTGCCAGCTCAAAGAATATAGAATCTCACCTCCATAATAGGGCTGGAGGCTAGCACCTTCCTCTCCACTTGAGTCTCGCTAGAGTTTCCTCCCACGGCTGCGAAATATCTCATGGCGTATTTAGCTGATACGGTCTTGCCGGCTCCGGATTCGCCGGATACTGTGAAGGAAGAAATATAACTAATGAAATTGTGTACCTGATCCAACCAACTTAAAATATTAAAATATACCAAACTGTTTACAATTCCAGATTAACTTCCATATAAAATAATAAGGATAAAAATACACTACAGATAAAAACCTACACCTAAACTAGAATGTATTGAAGGCAACGTAGCCAATAAGCTTATTATAAAATGAATGATTATTTGGAAGACAAAAGGGAGCGGAATTAATATCTCCACAGGCCGAATAATAAATATAAAACATGTGTAATGTGTCTGTGTTTTCGTTAAGTTCTTCGTCCAGATTAATGTATAAAGCGTAATTGTCAATAAAGTACGTCTTCTTGTGGTAGCGTCGGGTGATGGGTCGCTCACTTCCCTGTAATATGGTTGAGGAGGGCGATGGCTGGACCCCGCGTTAACTCGTGAACGGGTGCCGTTTGAGGGTGTTCGTCGTTTGGATACTTGGGGGGCGGGAGACTTGCCGAGCTAACAGATTCAGATAAGATTTATTTTGTCTAGATATAAGAGCCATTGTAAACTTATTTACAAAACATTATACCTCGTGAAGTTTCTTGTCAATTCTTCTTCACGAAGGTTTTCCGAACTGGTGGTAAAGTCATGCTTTATTTGACGTCAAAAAGAACAAGTACTTTTCAATGTTGAGAAATAAATAGTTGAATTTGAGTTTAGGGTCACGAGTTTTCCTGAATCGAAATGTTCATCCTTTATTAACATATAAATATATAGATTATACATTCGCTCAAAAAGATTTACTCAAAACCATGGGTACAAGCAAAATTGGTTAAAAAATTAAGTATTATAAGTGCGCTTAGTAGACAGTAAAACAAGTAGCAGTAAACAAAGAACCGGTATGTAATAAAAAATCGGTAAATAATAAAAATATTAATATTTGTCTGTGTGCCGTATATTTACCATCACCACTGAATCCAAACATAGTTGAACACTTCATTGATAATGCTAGCAGGGTTTTAGAACTAGAGGAAAAATGTATAGTATTAGGAGAATTTAATCTAGGCACCTTACAATAATGGATCATGAATCGATCCCCAGTCCCATATTTCCTGCAGGTAATATGGAAAGAGTGCTTTGGGACTTTATAATAGTATATGGTCTAAAACAATTTAACAATATACCTAATTTGATAACCAGATATTTGACTTGCTTTTACCACGCATACCCCAATGTGTTCACCTACAGAATGCATTTCATGTTGTATCTAAAATAGATCCACGACATCCTCCATTTGAATATTCGATATCTTTTGAAAAAAACATAAATTTTCTGAAGTACAATAATGAAGAAAAATTAAACTTTTTTAAGGCTGATTATAATAACTTTGCTATATAATTAAACAAAATTAATTGGGATATAACTTTTCGTTCTATGACAGTAGACGAGATGGATTCTTAATTTTATAACCATGTTGATAATAAAATGAATAAATATGTCCCAAAAATTAGACCTAAAAGTGTTTGTGTATGATATTTAACGAATCTCTGAAGAGTGGTATATTTCCAAAGGTTTGGAAGGAATCCAGAGTTGTACCTGTTTCGAAAAGGGGCAACAAATCTGATATAACTAATTATAGACCCATTTGTATACAATCAGTGTTTCCAAAGATCCTTGAGTCCTTAGTTTGTCCTTTTATAAATTGGCATATGAAACCTTTATACATTGAGAATCAGCATGGATTTTTTACTGACCGATCGACCATATCGAATTTAGCTTTATTTGTAAATGACATAATTGAAAGTGTGGACAAAAATGGCCAAATTGATGGAATTTACACAGATTTCTCGAAGGCATTCGATATGGTGGATCATGGAATATTACTGGCAAAGATGAGGTTTTATGGATTTGGCGGTAACTTTATCAATTGGATAGAATCATATCTAAATGACAGAAAACTTAAGGTTGTTATTAGTGGATATCAATCAAATGAATTTACAGCAGTAACAGGTGTTCCCCAAGGATCACACCTGGGGCCTTTTCTTCCGTTCTTTTCAATATTTTTATCAATGATATAGCCCACTGTTTCCACAACAATCAGTTTCTTTTGTATGCGGATGATCTAAAAATATACAGAGAAATAAATTCTACTTTTGATGTTAATAAACTACAGGAGGATATTTTCAGATTATTAGAATGGTGTACTAATAACAAAATGAAACTTAATTATCTAAAACGTTATCAAATTTCGTTTACTAGCACGTTAAACCCTATACATATCATTTATAACATAGATGGGAACTCATTGACTGAAGTATCTGTTGTTAGAGATTTAGGAGTATTAATTGATACAAAGTTGACATTCGTACCATATATTGACAATATAATACAACGATCGTATAAAATTTCGGGATTTATAAAACGTACAACAAAAAAAGTTCAAAAATTCTTATAGTAGACTGATCTTATTCTATTTACTTGCACGCAGCGTATTAGAGTACTGTCACATTGTGTGGAATGTCACTATATATAAGATACACTCAGAGAGACTAGAAAGAGTGCAGAAAAAGTTCTTTAGACACGTGTGCTTTAGAGAAGGGGCTCTGAAGAAATATAATTCTTATGCTAAGCAACATCAAAAATACAGGACATTCTCTCTATCCAATCGGCGCGAGATGCTAGATCTTTGCACATTACACAAAATCATTAATAATACATTGGACTCCCCATAACTATTGGAAAAAATAAACTTTTGTGTACCCAGACGTAATGCCAGACCAAGCAATTTTGTCATGTTTCAATCACCCTTGTCTAGGACTAATCTAGGCAACATCTATATTTTCTATTATTCTGTTAATTGATTGTGATAGCCTATAAGTGTGTTACATACAATGTTTGTTATATTAGATTGTAAAAATATATACATGTAAATGCATTGTAATGTATTGGCTGTCCTAAATAATAAAAAAATAAAAATAATAATAATAATAAAAAAATATAATAACCCAAATGATGAAATACAATACAACTTATTAAAAAAGCGATGCGACGAGCTAATACAAATTTGCTTCAATTCGTACACTTCCTTTATCGAAGCTCAAATTAAATGTAATCCAAAACATTTCTGGAATTATCTAAAAAGAAAGAGGGGTGGTTTAAGTAACTATCCGGCAGAAATGTCTTATGGTCACGAAAGTTCAGATAAAAGCAATACTATATCAAATTTCTTTGCTTCACATTTCTTATCACATTATATATGCCAGGCCTTCACTAAGACGTTTTAAAGATGAAAATGTTGTATGTAAGAGCAATAACGTTCTGCGTCTGGTAAATATCACTCACAACCAAATCAAAAATGCTCTGAACCTACTAGACAAAGTGAAAGGTGCGGGCCCAGATAGTATTCCACCTTAATATTTAACACTTCTGTAAAAAACGGGATCTTTCCAAAGGTTTGGAAAGAAACAAAGATAGTACCCGTTTATAAGGATGGACACAAATCCTTGGTTTCGAATTATAGACCCATAGCTATTTTATCAATCTTAGCTAAAATATTTGAATCTTTTATTAGTGAAAAAATCACGTGGCAATTATCGCAATCAATTGATACTAGGAAACAATGGTTCGTTAAAAACAGATCGACGGCAACAAATTTTGTTGATTTTACTGAAGAAATTGTGGAAGCAGTCGACGGTTAAGCACAGATTGATGCCGTATACCCCGCTTTAACAAGGCTTTCGACACCGTCAATCAAGAAATTTTAATATACAAAAGCAGAAGTCGGATCCCTTGCTGAGCTGTTTTCGCTCATATCTCTACAAAAGATGACTAAGACGCTATGTATGCTTCGGAATCATACATAGCGACCTCAGGAATCTCACAGGGATCGCATCTTGGACCGCACCTCTTTAATGTTATCTCTTTGTGTTTTAAGTATTCCAAAGTTTATCTTTTTGCTGATGATCTCAAGATCAGTAAAGTTATCAAGTCACTGAACGATTCCTTCATCATTCAATCATTTGCATAACGAACTGAATAATTTGGAAAATCGGTGCAAGCTTAACGATTTATCACTTAATGTAAGAAAATGCAAACATATTAAATTAAAAAAAGAATGTGTTCCCTACACCGTATCACTTAAATGGAGTCATGTTGGAAGAAGTCAAGTGTATACATGATCTTGGAATTCATTTTGATACTAAATTGATTTTTAACACCCATATAGATAAAATAGTTAATTAATAATTATTTGCTTTTGTTTTGAGAGAGCCAAAGAATTTTAAAGACCCCATGGCTAAAAGAATGTAAGTGCAACTGTTTAGTGAAGTCATTTAGAGTACTGTAGTGTTGTTTGGTCGCACAATATAAAGCAAATGTTGCTAGAATTGAGCCTCCTCAAAAAAAGATGGATGGGCATCTCGCGTTTAGTCGTGGAAAATTAAAAAAAAATTAAAACATATGAAGAACGACTGTCATATTTCCACACGAACTCCCTAGAAGAACGATGAAGTTTTTTCGACTTAGTATTCCTTAAAAAATTACGCACCGGTGTATTTATTAGTCCCGACTTGCTTAGACACGTTAGATTTCGTGTACCAAATAGAATTCCAAGATCATGTCAGCGACAAATCTTTTTTTCATTACCAAATTGTCGCACAACCCTAAGAAAATTCTGCCCATTGTCATGAATGTATACCTTGTATGATCAGTAAACAATATACAAGGATAACTTAGATATTTTCGCTTCCTCGAACTTTAAGACAATTATTCTCTAAAGATCTTTGATAATATTGCCCAAACAGCTTTTTAAATCAGTGCTTACTAATTTTGCTACTATATTATGTCTGCAATAAAACCTTAAGTGAGTGTGTTATTATCTTTGTTTAGTAAAATTCTGTGCATGCTGTAAGTGATAAGAAACTTAGCATTAATTTAATTATATTGTATTTATTGTTGTATTAGTGTACTTGTTGTTGGAAATCGTAATAAATAAATAATAAAAATAACCCATGATCCAAATTTAAATGACAATTTATTTGAAATTTCTGTTCAGACACGACTCACGTCGTTGACTTTACTGACGGAAGCTGGCGGTGGAAATTCGAGGTTTGTGCAATCATTTCTTCCTCATTTGAGTGATTCTCCTCGTTTGAATCAAAAGTTTGAATCTTCACTTCAATAAAATATTTAAATACTTTCCAAAGCTTCAGGTCCTTCCAACCAGCGAATTAATTCTAACCAGTCCCCAGCAAGTAGTACACAGAGCGCGTACTAGTTTATTGGTGGTAAAAGTGCGTTAGCGGTGTTCGCACCCGTTCGGGCCAGCACACCGGATCAGCAGTATTTGTTGAACGGCGATGTAGGCTCTGACAAACTAATACACATATTCAGCAAATGCTAATCGGGTATTCTATTCGTGCCATTTACAAGTCGGCTCTTTCGTTTCGTCTCGTTAAAATGCGAATAAAATTGGCCAGGCGGCTTTTTCCCGATCAACTGATGCCAACCCGAAAATGTGGGTAACCCCCCCCCCCTCTTACACTGTTCAAACTCAAAGCTTCTAGAATAGAATCACAGACAGGTTATCATATATTTGCTATAACACAACTGCTAAATAAAAAAACTTAAACCTACTTACCAATAATACTCTGATCTCTCCTCTCTCTCTCCAACTTGGTGAAGGCTTCCTCCGAGACGGCAAAAATGTGCGGATCCAGGTCACCCATGGCCTGTCCACGGTACGCCATGATTGTTTCGTCGCCTGGAAGGTTACATAAATAAATAAATAATAAATCCCCAGACAAACACACCAACTGTATGGCCCCAAAGTGAGCAGAGCTTGTGTTACGGATGACCATACAGCGAACTGGGGGGGAACCCAGAATAAACATACGTATATAAATACAAATACAAACAACCATGAACCGAGAACGAACATCTGTGTTCATCACACAAATGAATGCCCCGACCGGGACTCGAACCTGGGACCTTCGGCGTATGAGGTAAGGCTACTTAGCACTACACCACTCGGTCGTCAAAGTTACATCGATTGCGTATTTCTTTACAATTTCACACATTAGAATTTTCCGAGGTACCCAAAGGGACAATGGCATGGTTGATATTTATATATGTATGTTTATTCTGGGTTCCCCGCCAGTTCGCCGTATGGTCATCCATGACAAAAGCCCTGCTTACTTTGGGGCCATACCGTTGGTGTCTTTGTCTGGATATTTATTAATATTATTAATATACCACGTTCTAAGTCAAGGTCCGTGCCCTCTCGGGTGCCCTTAGGCGTATCGTATGTAGGAGTAGTTTAAGATCCAGCAAAGCACCCTCAGCGCTACGCCGCAAAGTCCGGTGAAATTTTAAAGGCCAATAAATTGACTGTCCATTTCGAAAGAAAAAGAAGCAGGGTACAAGCTAAGTCCTCATTCATAATTTTTGATTCTGTTCAGCCATCTGAGCGTGGAGATATAAACTAACACGCAAACATACAAACTTTCACTTTTCTGATATTGAATAATTTAAAATCATTATACAAGTAAATTATCTTAGAATAGTGGTAGATCCATCCGATCACACCTGCCTTTGAGAATTCTTGATGACGCTACTTTCTATCATTTGATCGGAGCAGTCGTTTTTGTAAATTGTAATTGTAGTTTTCATAATTTGTAAAAATTATAGAAAAAGCAACTACTTTCTTGCATTATAATCCGCACGCTGAATGATGATCCCTATGACAGTTCGTTAGCGCTTAACATTGTACTGACGTCCTATCACATCAAATCCTTTAGAGGTCCATTAAAAAGACGAAAAAATCATAATTGTGTACAATTGTAAATTATAAAAATGAATATTAAGAAATTATTACGTAATGTTCGGAAATAATAGAAAAAAACTCAATGCAAATGTACATGGTACGTGCTGCAAAAGTTACGTCGTCAAGCTGTTATCGACTAAGAAGGGACACATCGATAAACAAAATATCGATAATTTGTTGGAAATATAAAACAAATGCTTTGAGTTTGTATTTTATTTATATTAATCTGAATCTGATACAGGGTCAATCGGATTTTCAAAATCTGAGTCTGAACTGCAGCTATCCGTGACGTTTATTATAATATTAACGGTTGGTCAATGATATTGTCGTATTGTACATCTCGATCCCAGTCTTGTAAGCAAATTTTCTTCGTTCTTTCGACCACTTTTCGCCAATAAAAATTAAAGTATAGTAAAATAAAATATAATAAGGCTGTTACTTTTTTATCTAGTGTTTTATGTCCATCAATGCGCGTAGTCTTTTTTTCAAAATAAATAAATATTGCTTATTATGTTGAATGACCTGGCTGAATGACATGACATTTGCCTGAAAAAACAGTATTTTATCGAAATTGTTTCGCATAACTAATACAACTGTCAGTTGTAACGTCATAGGGATCATCATTCGGCGTGCGGAGTATAGTATTATATATTATTTATATTTTATATTATAATATTTTAAGTTAGTAACTTACCATAGATAGGTAAGTCACAATAAGGATTGATAGCCACCAACACGATTCCACAGTACGTATAGATGGCGTTACGATCGCAGAATCTGAAATCAGTAAAAATAACTAAAATCTCTAAATGTCCCTTCCCAAATGTGGTATTCTGTTAGTCGCTCTGTAGCGATAAAAACGTTACACAATTGGACTAACTTTTTCTGTTATCATTTCTTTTTCTTTTTGTTACTGAAAGAAGACCTCGTTTTGATTTTAAAAACTATTCAGGCTACATTCAAAGTTCGAACTGGAATTCGAAGTCGTCAAGTGCGAACAAAATTTTTTCTGTAACATATATCGATTTTATCAATCGATTATCAATCGAAACGCTCATATGGATTCTTTTTACATATAAATAACAAAGCCAAATTGTATTGTATTGTATATATACTTCCATCCCATGTATCAAACATTTTATATTAATTTTTATTAAGGTGTATTTCCGCAATCTCGAAGATGAATAAAAAGTAGACTTTCGTCAAGTCAATTTTTTTTATTTGTCATAAAATAAAACATTTCGATATTTTTGGAGTATTTGCGATATCTGCGATAAAAGCCTTCAATGTTATTATGAACTAATATCATTGACTTAAAAACAAATGGACTTCGGGTATACTTTTAAAAGCGTTCGACCAAAAATTGAATGAAAATGCAAAAATGGTGTGAATATGAACCAGTCTTGATTTGGTCGGCCGCCCGACAACACGTCTAATATATTGCTCGGTAGCTGGGTCCACACCGGACAATCCATCGCGCGCGGCAAGACCGCGATCAAAACGTGCGGGCGGTGCGGACGTGCCGCGCGCGAACCAAGCGCACGGATTGGAGCGCGCGCTCCTTGATGCACCCGATCCGATTGTTGTCGGTTTTCTGGCCATGTTCAAAGGCGCGGTGTGGACGGTCATGTGGATCGCGCGCTCAGCAAATATGGATCAATCTAAGAGTAGCCAGTTAATGTCGCTTTATAAACAGTACAAATGTTTATGGGACCCATTCTTGCAAAATTGTGTTCAACTTTATCGGTAACTAACTCTGCGTATAGTTGAGTTCCATATTCCGAGCGATTTTTGTATAGTTTTTATCCAGAACATATCAATTTTTTTTATTAGTAATTAGCAGGCGTTTGTCTTCCATCTCACCTGATGGAAAGTGACGATGAAGACGAGGATCATACACGCCTGTCCAAGAGGTACCTATTCACTCTACACTTGAAAGCTCCAGGGTTATATTTGTCTGGAAAAACAGACGCAGGCAAATCGTTCCACTCTTTGGCAACACGAACCAAAAATGAGCTATCAAACCGTTAAACATTTTTGGTTTTTGTGATCTTTTGCGCAATTTTTTAGCAATACTAAGGTTACTGCCGCCACGGCAATTCGACGCAGCCGTTGTACGTATGCCTCCATATCGTGCAAGAGTTCGACTGAACTGAATGTCACGGATTGCTCGTGGATCACCGTAGGTTTAGGATCGCAAGTTTTCAAAACTGGACCGGCCTAGTATGATCCATGATCCACGCTTCACGATTCTGGATCATGGATCGCGGGATCGGCGATTCGTTATGGATCGTCCGGTTTGGAATCCGGCTGATGAAAACTATCAAAATTTTAACGGTCGAAGCAGTCCATAAGGACTACTAGTAACTACATAAGGAGAAAATTTATGGCAAGCAATAATGAGCTGTAACGCAACGATACAAGATTTAAATTTCAAGTGATTTAATTTATGCATAATTCTATAAATGTGTGTATTAACTCGGGATACTTCTTACGTCAATTTTGTATTAGACCCACCGTACATTTGTTTTTAGGTCAATGACTAATATTCATATTCATACATCCCCACTCATAATTTATGAAGCGATGTAAATAAACTATTCCACACAATATGATTCTCGTCTGTAATTTGCTGACTGCCTTGACAGGCGCTAAAGAACACTCACTGATTGGTTAATAATTTTAGTAGCGCCATTCTCTCACGCTCAACTTTATACCAACACTCGTACAAGGGTCAAACTGAAAGTTCTTAAACTGGCCACTTGTAAACAATATAATAAAAAAAATAATAAAAGTTTTAAAAACGGAACTTTATCCAACATTATTTATTGAGTAAGTATTTCATTCATTTGTCATTTGTTTTACGATTTGGCGGCAAATTTAAAATTGTCTGTGTCACGTCAACATGAATATAACGCGAGAAAATTTTCGTACAATGATATTTTATGACTTTCGATGTCCTTTAAGTCAACAAGAAAGTTTTAATAGACTACGATTGGCATTTCACGATAAAGTTCCATCTCGTGCCACTGTTTACAACTGGTTTAATGAGTTTAAACGAGGTCGCACTAATCTCACCGATTGATCTGCGTGAGGGACGGCCTTCTACGGCGACTACTGAAGAAAACGTCTGTGTTGTGCGGCGTATGATAGAGACTGACAAAAGAGTGACCTATCAGCAGATTCGGGCAAGCTTAGGCATCGATATGAGTCAAGTGTACAAAATCCTCCATGAACATTTAGCGGTCAGGAAGCTTTGTGTCCGGTGGATACCTCATAATTTGACCGAGGGCTAAAAACTCCGTAGGGTTGATTGATGAAAGCTGGATTTACTGTTATGATCCCGAAACCAAAAGACAGTCTGCTCAGTGGGTGTTTCCTTCCGAGGAGTTGCCAACTAAAGTGAAGAGAGGTCGAAGCGTGGGAAATAAGATGGTGGCCTCGTGCTTCGGAAGTGCAGGTCATTTCGCGCCAATTGTTTAAGAGTATCGAGAAACAGTTTCTGCGGAGTGGTACACTAGAAATTGTTTGGCACTTCAATTGGAAAAAGTTCGGGAGAAACGACGCAGTAGGATCGTCCTTCACCACGACAACGCCTCGTCGCACAATGTCAGGCGAACGATCGACTATTTGGTGACGTCAATCGTGGAGTTACTAGGTCATCCGCCGTATAGCTCCGACCTCGCACCTTGCTATTTTATTTATTCCCGAAAATAAAATAAAAACTTCGATGAAAACGTTGTATGGACGCCGCGGAAGCTGTGACTGCGTATCAAAAGGCCGTCGAAGAGACCCCTAAGGACGAGTAAGCAAAGTGCTTTTCTCAGTGGTTCCATCGGATACAGCGATATATGGACGTGAATGGACACCATTTTGGACACACATAATAAAAGTAACAACTAGCTAGTTTAAGCAGTTTTTGATTTCTAAGAACTTTAAGTTTGACCCTCGTATTTCCTTCTACTACTGGTATGCCTTCAACCACAGCACTTCTATTGCAGATATATAGATGGTATGTGAGCCGGCAGCAAGTGCGTATACGGCTTGAAGGCCATATATTCGGTTTGATCACGATTTGTTCTGATCGCAAAATTTAATTTTCATTGCTTGTCGGACTTCAATACAAAGAGAGCATTATTATTAAGACAGTGCAATGTACACAGTACCTAAGCGATGCTTACCTGTGCAAAAGTATCGCCGTTCGGACGAGGACGTGTGTATTACAGTATCTATACGTTTGAGTATGGTTCAGAACTAACGGTTTTCAATGTTCGTGTAAATGTATGGGTGATATGTAGTAGGGTTTTAAATTATTTGCGTGTGTGTTAAAAGCAAGGAATGGGGAACAATACGGAAGCATTGGTAATGCAAGTCAAACAAAGGCACTCTATTTCTCTATATAGAAGCTCCGTGTCTTCAATATATTTGGAGTTGTGTTGCTTTAACACATGGTACACGTTTAAATGTATGTTTACACAAATGTTCAGTTTAGTTTTAAGGTGTGTGGAATAATAAACATTTCAATCATAACTCCGAGGGTCATAGCAAAGGAGATAGTAACCATTGTAGAGAAAATAATCATAGTAGATTTGCGCGGGAAGCGAACCACTGACGAGACTGACCAGTGCGGCTGTGATTAAGTTAGTCCTGTTGAAACTGGCTGTTTTTATTTGTATTGTTTTATTTATACAAGTAACTAAGAACTCTGACATTTTTAAACTTTTTTACTTCAGATTAAACCATCAAATGAATAACATCTTTTTATTTGCAACAATTCTCGGGTATAACAACTGAAATATTTTTTCGGACATCACTTACAATGTCGGTTACCTCGTGTTCAATGTAACTCACTGTTCAAGTCGATATTATCCCGTTAGGCAACGAATTCTCAAAAATTCTGACAAACTACGCCTCATTCGCCCACTTTCACAAAGTTTCAAATTCTAGGTGCATTAACTTTCGTTACAAAGGGTTACTACCACATATTTGTTTAACTGCTCCATCCCTTTTCATATTCCATCGCACTTGACTATGACCTAAACCCATTTGTATAACAATCAATTATTTTTTAAATACATTAAAACTAAACTTGTAACGTACCTGACTTTAAGGTTATGTAAGACCGCTGGTTCGTGCAAGTATGATAATGATGTGAGATCATTTTGGCCAATCAGAATAGACGGGTTGCAAAGTGGTGGCATTTTACTCTCATCTTTGATCTGTTGGTAAAAAGGAATAAAACATTTTTAAATATACTAAAAAACAGTAGTGGACACACACCAGTTGACTAATACCAATGTCAGCATAACTTATAAAGTGACTGCTCATACCGCAAAATGAGGTACTTAAAATAAAGTAGGTACCAATAATCATTATTTTAATTTTAGGAGTACAATTCCTTATATATGTGGTGATAGGTATTGGAACTTTGATTCATAACACATTACAGACTGTAGACTTCGTTTCAAATTACTTTCAATGTTCACTGGCCGTTCATAACCGGAGTATGACCAACTGAATGTAGTTAGTCATTATGGTATTTAAAATTGTTACGGCTGTAGTATCACCCCAGAGCAGCTCTAAACAAAACTATAATGACTATGTCTTCTTCACATTCCATCAAGTGAAGTAGAAAGCAAATGCCTCCCCAATAAATAACACAAAATTCATAGAATTTTCAATTAGTTATAATAAATAAATCCTCAGACAAACACATCAACTGTTTGGCTCCAAAGTAAGCAGAGCTGTTGTTATGGATGACCACACAGCGAACTGGGGGGGAACCCAGAATAAACGTACATATATAAATACGAACAAACCATGACCCGAGAACCAACAACATCTGTGTTCGTCACACAAATGAATGCCCCGGCCAGAACTCGAACCTGGGACCTTCGGCGTATAAGGCAAGGCTGCTTACCACTACACCACTTGGTCAACTTTTTATTTGTTATTTTATTTAATTTATATTTATAATTTTTTCCCTTCCTCAATTTTGTTTTTTGTCTTTTGTCGCTTTTGTCAATTCACAACTTAAATGATAATAATATGTTTTAATATTGATAATTGGACACATATTTATCTTCCATCTCATTCATCATCTTCATAATGAAGATGATGAAGTTACACACCTGACAGGTCCCTATTTTCTCTACTTTACCTTTACCTTTACCTATATGTTTTAGAAAAATTACCAAATTTATTTTATTCAGTTTTAAGTACTAATTTTAGAAACAACCTTAATCTGCTTAATCTCCTTAGTTTCATCTAACTGGACTATGAGCACTCCGGATCTGTAGTCCGATGTGACTGTGCCACTCTCCCAGACGGTTTCTGCGTTCTCCATCCATATTCTAGCCCCCTGAAACAGTATGATAAATTTACTTTTGAAGACAGACACATAAACTGAGGGTTATAATTGAAGCTAGTGTTGTATATATGTCATCTATATACAAAAAAGCCTAAAAACTAAACATAAGTGTGAAATTCCTACAGTTGGGTGATAAAGCTGGACCTACCTATCACTTTATAAATTAGGTGTGTGTGTCTATTTGTGTGTAGACAGATAAAAGATATAACACAAAAATTAAAAAAATATAGTTAAGTATAGATTTTTTTCTATGGAAGAAATATTATAATAAATTAAAACCTTTACTTTTTAAAAACTAACGTTGTTAAAAACGTTGTTAAAAACTAACACATAGATTTTGTCTAGACAGCAAAACTATTGATTTTAATAGTGATTTTTCATTTCCAAATAGCTTAGTACATTTTTAAACATAATCAATTTTTGTGAAGTTATTTTCTTTTTATATAAAAGAAAATAACATCACTTTTTCTAATTAACAAAATGAAGAAATTGTTACTCATTTGAAAATAGTAAGTCTAATCATTCATTCTGTAGTTTTCCATTTTCAGTATTGTTGCTTACATAACGCAGGGAAAAAAATTACTGACTGATTTACTATAGTCATAGTTATGTCCGTAAACTCTTGTTACATAAGAAGAGCAGTAACTAGGTTTGACTCGCACAGCTCTGGACTTAAAAATTTTATTGCAAAATACAGTTGAATATATTGTGTTTTTCCTTTTTATCATAATAGAGAAATTGGCAGATGCAATAGTTGTTTTTCTGGAGAAAATAGGTAAAATGTAGCATTGGATTAGCATTTCCAACTTTGGGGTAGGAAATTGAATGAATTTTATTACTTCTTTCACTTACAAATTTACTTTACAGATAAATAGGATAGATATTCAAGAAATAAACATGGAGTTAGTAGATCAAATTGAACAAAACTGCCAGTACATTCTAAAATTTATTATATACCTACTTAACTAACTCAAATATTTAGGAAATAACATAGGAAATTGATATGAGATTATACTATTTTTAGTATGAATACAAAACTAAAAAGGAAGTGGAAATTGTGAATGAGTCATACAAACTGTTAGCAGCATCTGTTTTTAACAAGCTAATAATTATTAAATATGTTATCTGTGTTTAAATCATACCTCGGGTGGACAATGCTTATATTAACAATATAGATTCTTTCCATATCTAAATTATAAATAAACAAGTCATATAGTTAAAATAATTATACACATTAGGAGTATAGGTGTCAGCAGGTGTAATGTCTAACTTTCCGAGAAGAGTAGAGTTAAAAAATATACACTGAGCTTGAACTTGTGAAGTACTACAATGATTATTTGCTCCTGCGTCCTATTTTTTTGAACCATTAATATCCAAAGTTACGAAAATATTTTTTTCTTAAAAATAATGTGTTTCTAAGTAGGTTATATTGCAAATAAGCATTGAACATAGTAACCCAGATACAACAGATAAGTAGGTTGTGAATTAATTCTCATTATAATGGGTAGAAGCTAGCAGAGCGAAGCCATACGGCTAATGAAACAATTTCATGCATTATGACGCAGAGAGCAAAAGTTGACACAGTAATAAATATTTTTGTCGTAATTACACATTGAATCAGAAAACATTAACTTTTGATTAATTGAATGCATTAAAATATTGGCTTTTATGTGTCAGGAGATCTACCGGTTATAATAAGAAAAATACAAGTTAAGTTCGAAATTTAAAAAAAAGTTTGTAGATAACCAAAACAAAAGTGAAATAAATAAAATTATAAAAAGTACCTTTGTGTATAGCTCTTTCGTCGTCATTTTTGAGGTTTCCCAACGAGCTACGTTGCAATCAAACGTGGAAATCTTTTTTTATTTCACATCGATCCAAGAAGTTAATAAAATCATTTTTAAATAGGGTAGATTTGCGAATTCGCAAATTAAAAAATACGAAACGTCACTCACTGCAATTTATTGACATAACATGGCAAGTTTTATCACTATTATCTATCAAAGTAGTAATAAATATTAATTATAATGCGCGTAAAATTTCCTCCGAGTGAAAGTAGATAACTCCATAGGATCATGTAACTCATAGGAATCTTATTAGAACACAAAAAATCATGATGAAACAACAATAACAATACTGAAAAAGTACACTTATCAGAGTTCCCACGGGTGTTGCAACATCAAAATAAACTAAATTAGGTCATCAAAAACTACGTTCCAGAAAACGCAATTAAAACTCATTGTACGATATTTAAAATGTATTTAATTATTTTTTACATTTTGTTGTTTTCATTGAGCCATTCTGGTCCATTGCCATTTAATATAAAACTACTGTAATTCTGCTTTACATAATATTATACTAACACGAAAAGCGATTAAATTGTGGATGATAAAATGTTTGTTCAATGAAGGAATTCCGCTAGGGTATTGGTAATCCGTTGAGCTGATGCAAGTCACGAGGGGTTCATTTGTTTTCTGGAGACGGAAACCAAGCTTGGCACGCTTCCGTAGCTATTTCACAAAGCGCAGTAAAAGATTTGGCTCGAGGATCATAATCTGAAAGGAACCACAAATTATGATAAGATATCATCTTTTAGTTTTCTTTAATCAATTATGTAATTTTGTCTTTATATCGATCATTCACAAAAGTGTTTCAAAATTTTTAATGAAATAAACTTTACCAATGTATTCAAATGTAATGTATTTTTGAGCAAGAACCTACACTGGAAGGTGATTATGATACTTTAAGTACATAAGTTAACTCAGTAAGCTAAATTAACATTACAGGGAGTTCGAAAGTATTATCTTAATACCTGAAGGGCCCCTTTTTCCAAACATTATTCCATTCATAGGAGCATTCTTATAATTAGCAGACCCAAGCTCTACCATGGATAGTAAAATCACCACCAAGCAGATGGTGTTTACAATCAACCTCATTAGGCTGCAAGCCATCTGAAAATATCAAAAAAAAATATTACAAATTACCACTTTACACAAAAGCTAAAATAAAACTGAATGTAATAATTATAATATAACATAAGTTGACCAACCCTACTTTACGAGAAGTTTTTAAAAACTGGTAACACTTTGAACGTCAAACGTCAACTGCTGCTTCATCCCGATATTCCTGTCATTTTATAGCGGGAATTACAAACATGGCGGACAGTGTAACTAAGTGTCCCCTCAATTATTGGATTATCGGAAACTGACCGCATATTGACTTTGATAGAAACATTTCTACTGGGATTAGTTTGTTAGTGCATAAGATTAATGGATAATATCGATCGTAAGCCTCTGGAGATTATCTCAACTGAGTTACTGCAAGATTGAGACCTACTCGTACTATATTATACTCGTGGTAGGTAAATAAGTACCGATGAATACTTTTTCAGTCCATCATTATCTATTGTCTCGTTTTCTTTTCAAAAAGTCATGTTTAGGATTATTCAATGATTTGAAAACCGAAACTTTGCGTTATAAAATTACCGTAGGTGTTTGTTTAATTGAGAGGTACCTACTATGCTAGGCCCGACCGAGAGACGTACAAAAGACATAAACACACTTTATTTATAATAATCGCTTGGTGTAATTTATTCTATTAAACCGATATCCTGTGTTTTGTGAGTTTGTTTGAGTAAAATAATAAAATAGTAATAATAATAAAAAGTTTATTTTTACATCAATAAAAAAACAAAATTACATAAAGGTAAAATAAAATGGCATACATGATGGTGTTAAAAAAGGCCTCCTTCTCAGCATTAAGTGCACTAACTCTAAAAGAGTGCACTTTAGTATTGTTAATTGTTGTATCTGTACTTTTTTTCAATCTTAGACGTTTATTTTTGAGGCTTACGGTTGGCGTAGGCTTATGTTTGAGGTAAACGTACTTCAGCGAAACGTCGTAGTAGTGTTTCTTTTGTTTGAATCTTGTCTGAGGCGGTACTACCTACAGTCTTTCCTATTTTTACCACCAATATACAAAATGGCCTAGTTTACTTGGTTATATCAAAGTTATAGGGAAGGAGCTATTGCCGTGTTCTCGTGGCTTTGCGTGTACAATCAGTACATTTTTGCCACATTAACACATTTGCTATATTATATACAAGCTTAAAGGCTTTTATCCTTATTTTGATACAGTAGCTTGCGACAGTGTCACTGGCTTCAATGTAGGTAAACAGTACCAAGCCAGTACAGCGTCCAGTATCTAGCGCTGGATCGGAATAGACCGACCGCCTATTTTCGAGCAAGTGACCACCCCCTGCGCACCGCGCAGCCCGCCCCAGTGATATTCATCACGCGCGGTTTACACGGATTATGTAGTTAAGTTGGTAACTAAATTTTAAGTTACTACATTACACTTATGTGTCCAAACGTATTAAGTAGTTAGGCTCATAAGTTCAATAAAGATAAACGGTGATGAAAGTCAAGAAATTCGTCAGTTCTGTACCTTGACTTCTGATTAGCGAGATTTTGGAAAAATTCGTAGAAGAATTGATTTGTGTAAAGTAAAATCTGTAAAAGACAATGTTTTTGCGGAAGTTTTTACTATTGCGAAATAAGTACGAACTCTTGCCATCAATTTGTCTTTGTCCACTTATGCACTTCACTAAAAAAACCATGGCCATCTTATACGAAAAATAGAACGAATCCTAATCTATTTAATTACTGGCGTACTTTTCAACTTATCTATCACTTGGCACTTAACTGACTTTTTACACGTAATTTTAACCTTTAAATTTGGTTAAAATTTAGATATTAACTTAGCTACTTAACGCCAGGCGCTAGCAGCTACTCGTAAACTGAGCACGTGTTTAATTTGGACGTTTCGAAAATAAGATCGCAAACTTGGTTTGATGAAGAACTTATTAAGCTTGATCCATTATACAAATAAGATAAATAAAATCCTAACATTACCGCGGCAAAAATATATGGCCTGTAATATCTTTGTTGTATAGTGAGTGAAACTCAGGAAGCCACAACTTTTTTGGTCTATGGTTGCACACTACGAAGTATTGATCAAAAACGTAGTAACCTCGTGGATTAACTCTCACTATAATGAACGTTGAGGGCCTGACCATATAGACGAGGTTAAACGTAAAATAGAGTTATCCGCAATGCCTTTAATTCTCTTCTAATTTTCACACTCAGGAGACTCATTTTCGTGCAGGTTTAATCACCCTTATGATTTACCGATTAGTACTTACCCAAGCCATTCCAGTGAGGTATGCCAGTAACACTCGCGTCAGCTATCGTGTCAGTGTAAACCGGCCTTAACGCATACGTCATAGGCGCGGCCTTTTAAAATATGTTTAACTTTAGTCAAACATATTTTTACAATTTTATGGTTTGAAGTTTATCTATAGATAATTCATTTATTTCGGTCAACAACCATAGGTAGAGGGTTAGTAACCATGGTAGTTATAAAACTAGTGTTAGTAAAATTAGTACAGTTATCATAAGTCAATAAAAACATATTATATTACAATTATCAATTAAAATTCATTAATCAAAATAATAATTTGTGTCCATATAAAACGCTGAAAAAATTACACTTTAAGGTAAGGGTTACGCATTACTATACCACAGAGTGCAATCGCAAACACCGTTCTAGGATTGGAATCCCACCTCTCCGCCAGAGTCTTAACAATATTGTTGGGACTGTCTCGTATGCGCTGTAAGAGCGAGGCGGACCGTTTTCTAATTATTGCCGCAAAACCGTCTATACGAGCCACAGCGAACATACCCGACGCACTGCACCATCGAGGCAACCCCATCAACATCCTGTACCCATCATTATATTGGATGCGCAGCGCGCTGTATACCCGCTGCGTAAAGTTAACCCACAGTAGAAAGTTTGACAGTAAGCCTTGAAAAGCGGCGTCTACCTGCTGAGCACAACGTCCAAATCTGCGAGCCACCATGTTGCAACGGATAGACAGCGCCCTACGCTCCCTCTCAATATCAACACTGTCATCAAGATCATCAGTGAGCCAGTGACCCAGATACTTAAATTTGAATACCCTAGCTAGAAGTACCTGGCATAAATGTAATGGCGGCACATTCAAGTAGCTTTTGTTTTTGGGCTTAAATGGGCTTTATGGCTACTACTTGTAACTATACTTCTATAAACTTGTACTAGCAATCTCAAGAGTATAAACTAACTAATAGAGCTAAAAATCAATTTGTGTTCTGATCAGGCTAGTGCTAGCAAATTAAATTAGTTTCCGTTCCAGGAGAATAAGTCAGTTTCAGTATAAATATCACTACATTTTTACTTGGGATACAGTGTAAGTTTGGATTCTGTCAAGTGACAGTAACAGTATTTCACCGTTTTCTAGATCTTCAAAAGGTTACTTTCTTTTATATATCATTAGTTTTATATTATATAATAATAAACTTACACTATCAAGTCCTCTTGAAGCCTTCGTGATTGGAGCGGCCACTTTCTCCAAGTTCAAAGTTTTTTTTTTAACATTAGCTTCAGATTACAAAATACTATTTCTTTTTTAGAACCTAAAAATGCCCATCAAGTACTTCGTCGTTGTGGCTATGCTCCTTTGCCTTGCTTTATACTGCGAAGCTGGATATAAGAAGCCACCTTTCAATGGATCTATCTTCGGAAAAAGAGGAAATATTGTCGGTCAGTGGGATTATTTTAAACTGAAATTTTAATTACTCAATCTTTTTATTTGAGCTACATTTTATCCCAAGTGAGTACATGCATGTGGAAATTTCGAAAAGGGTACAAACTTATTTACCTAGTACCGTGAGTTCTATGTCCGTGAGTATTTCATAGAAATGTATAGCCTATTTAACCCTGAATGTACATTATTCAGCTGTTTAATTTCAGTTTAATGGCTTATTTGGTTCTCCGTGTGTATAAAGAATAACCATAAGAAAATGCCTATTATAATAATCTGCTGCCTGTAAGCTAGCGAACGTGAAACATACTACCTACCAATCAAAGAAATTCTATGATAGAATGTATGTAAAATACGCAGATCCTTGCTTATTTATCAAATTTTATGCAAGTTGCATACGTGCCACCTAAAATTCTATTTAACTTAAATTAAAGGCCTGTGTTAAAATTAAAGTTGTTAGTGTTTTTTTCTGCAATGGGTCCTAACTGTTTTATATTTACAATTTCCAGAATACGACGCAAATGGAAAAGCATTATCGGCGCTCTGTGAAATTGCTTCTGAAACCTGCCAGGCGCTCTGGTATCAAATGATGGAAAATAAATAAATAAAACTTTTGTTCGTTGGCAACTTATATTTATTTGAGTATATTTGTATAGGAATGTATGAAGTTATGAATAATAAACATGAATAACAATGATTAAAACTGCGCTTTTATTTCACTCAAACATTTCGACGTTAAAAAGAAGAAACGCTAATTTTATAGTAATAACATTTTTACTCCATTACTAAACGAAAATGGAATAAAAATATCAACGAATGTATTTTTTTTTACTATCTCCCAATGGCTACACTACACCACAATGCCTGACTGTTCTGCGATATTGCACAATTTTTTCGGAAACCCTCGCTACTTGAGCTAAATGCTTTTAGATTGCTGATTCCGAGTTTTCGCCTTAACTTAACGCTGTGGCTCCGTAACTTTTAAAGTATATTTAAACAGCGACATCTAGAGATATCAATTGAGTAAACTTTTGTTTCGCACAAAAATCAAACTCGCTCACGACGTTAAGTGAAATAGAATTCAGAATCGGCTCACCCTATATTGATTCCGTTTTATCGTTTTACGGCGTTCACTTTACGCCGTGAGTGTACAAAAGTCAAATGCGCCATTGTTGGATTACTCAATTTATCTGTAGGTATTGGTGTTCAATCAGCACACTGGGCCTGTGTGCCAAAAGTGATAAAGATACTTACCTACGTGTTTCCTTGTATACTTTCGGTGCAAATACAATTCAACATTATCTTTTTAATTTTCCAGCGGAAATTTATGCTATCTACCTATGCATATATGTATATATCTTTCTCTATCATTTTTAAAATAAATGCCTATATAGTGTACCTACTCGTATATGAATAAAGTTTATATTACGTTCTTCTGAATAAGATAGTTCGTGAAATCGACTTTGCCACAAATAGAGTTTATCGATTTCATGTTTATAAATCTTTCTTCTGTGTATAATCGATAAATATGTTTATAGATTAGAAGCAGGTATTTTATCTAAATATAAGTAATTAAATTCACTTTGATGTGATATATAAATTAGGTAAGTCAAAGTGTGCGTAGCCATGCCGATAGCGTTGTAAAGATTGACACGGCTTAGAATGAGATCATCTTCAAATCACATTATACAGGGTGATTCGTCGAAATGGACCATCTCGATGAATCACCCTGTATACTGTGGCGTTCGCACTCTGTATGTCGCCGCCGCCTTGGTAAGATTCGAATTTGAACAAAATAAATACCACATTCCCTGACATTAAAAGAATACAATGTCAGTCGTTTTACTGACCGTTCCGGTGTCCGGTCGATGCGTATAGATAATTTATGAAATGAATTAAAAAATATCAAATGAATTTTTATAAACCAATCTTTTTATTATTACAGCTAGTTCCGCTACGCCCCTTAGCCATAGTGTTCGTTGCAGTTTGCCGCTATGTACTTACTAATCAAATTGTAAAGAACACATACTACCTACATTTTTATTTTGGCGTACTTTCAGCACTCATGGTTGGAACGGCGCCAAACTAGTAAACCTCTAAATGCTTCACCAGCAGAGAAAGTTTGAGAATCGCTGCTTTGACTTGTCTATCCGCGATAAGAAAACAGTGAATCATTGATGCAACTACAAATATTAGCCAATGAGGGCACCGCATTAGTAAAAGTTTTCATATTGTCGGTGATGCTATTGGCTAAAACCTAATTCCGAGACGATACCACACTGTATACTTAACGCGAAGGAACTGTAGGTACAGTCGGGGTAATTGG
Source organism: Marasmarcha lunaedactyla (assembly GCA_923062675.1). Classification (NCBI taxonomy): domain Eukaryota; kingdom Metazoa; phylum Arthropoda; class Insecta; order Lepidoptera; family Pterophoridae; genus Marasmarcha; species Marasmarcha lunaedactyla. Next base: position 10,415,288 of record OV281366.1, read on the forward strand.
TGCTGGCTCAGATTCGCACTCGAATCCCGTGCAGTGTTGTCGCTCCTTAGTATGCGGAGCGCCTCCAGAAGACCGAACAACGTGCAAGCGATTATCGGCTTAGCCCTCAGGCTACGGCTCGCCTCCCAGTTCCCCGACTCATCCTCACAGATTGGTACCAAGTGGATTTCAATAATGTGAGAACAGATTTATTTTTGTGCTCATACTACTTCTTCGTCCCGATGAATGTCTAAAGCGTCATTGTCACTAAAGTACGTCTTCTTATGGTAGCGCCGGGTGACGGGTCGCTCACATGGTTGAGGAGGGCGATGGCTGGATCCCGCGTTAACTCGTGAACGGGTGCCGTTTGAGGGTGTTCGTCGTTTGGATACTTGGGGGGCCGGAGACTTGCCGAGCTAACAGATGCAGATAAGAATAACTTTGTATAGACATAAAGATACTCTGTAAATTTATTTTGAAAAAAATATACCCGTAAAGTTTCTTGCCAGTTCTTCTTCACGAAGGTTTTTCCGAACTGGTGGTAGAGTCATGTTTTATTTGTCGTCAATAAGAACAAGTAATTGTCAATGTTGAGAAATAAATATTTCATTTCATGTCATTTCATTACTAATGATGCTAAATGGTCCTATCGACAAGAACACGACTAGAGTCCAAACTTGATTGTTCGTTAAGTAAAGCTTTCAATATTCTCAAATATTTGCTTACGGTCTAAGCTATTTAGACCCTTCATATCCATTAGGGAATAAATGACTCATGAAATTAAATTTATCATCCCTTCTAAAAGGTGAAAATATATTCCACTCGTCTGTGGGAGGGATCGGTAAATTCACGAAAATATAGGCAACCACATTAGCTAGCTTATTTTATCGTACAAGAAATTAATAAGGGTAGAAAAAGGCAAAAAAAGGCTGGTTAGGTAAGAAGGTTAAGTTGGTGTTAACTACTCTACGAGGTTCTCTACGTTCTTACACTTTCAGAATATATCAAATATACATAGATCTACGAGTCATATTTATACAATAATGTAATATACACACATGAATCATATAGTCGTTGATCAAAGAAAATAAGAATAACGCTCTCTTCTCCGACATAGATATTTTAATTTAATTATTCAAGGTTTTAGAAAAAATCTCAACACAATAGGTATCTGCCAATATTTTTGAAAATGTATCATACATATTATTATTTTTTTAATAAATTTTAATAAAAAATGGATAAGGATAGTATAAGTAGAGAATTGTTCTAATTTAATGAATTTACGGGATTCTTACCACAATTTCCGATTTTATTTATTTTTATTTTTATTTATCGGAAATCGTGGTAAGAATCCCGTAAATTCATTAAATTATAGTGAAAATAACCGCGATAGTTTATAACAGTTATTAGAGAATTGTTTATAATAATCGTTATATTTTAAGAGTGCTAGTATTTTTTTACATTTTGTAAATACCTTTCTGAATTTCTGCTTTCTTTTTGCTTTGTTAAAAAAAATAGTGGAAACTTAAATGATTATGTAATATTTATATGAGTTTCCAATTATTGTATTTAATCTGTGTGTATCCCAAATAAACTTAAATAAAAATAAATAAAAAAGATTTTTGACATGTGCAGTTAGGTCTTGCCGTATTTAATATTATATATTGAAGATTTAATATTATAGAATGATTCTCACATTTATTTTCATTATTAGTTCATGCAAAATCCGTCATATACTTACTAAATTTAAACGCTGTTAATTATTGTAACGGATTTATTGCTTGACAAATGCATTAAAAAAGCAATCTGCTGTCGCCCCCCGTCATCTAATTATCTAATAATCTTAGCCATTTTTGACTTTTTCTTATTTTCATTCTACTTTCTTAATAAGAACAAATGAATGTGTTGAGGCAAAAGCAGTATAGGTACATACCCAACTTGTGCTACATTGCGCCCACACATGACAACAATAAAATCAAAGAACTATGCTTATGTAATACACAGATATGACTCTAGGTCATAGGATCAGCGATGGGATCCTATACCTATGAAAACCCTTTTATTTAATAGATTAATAACCCCTCTTGGAACTAATGTTATCGCGAGTTCTTCAGCCACAGCTGTTTTGTCGTTTTAAATATGTTTGGAGGTATATTTTGTATTAAAGAAAAAAAAAGTGAGGGAAATGTTTTGAGAATGTGAATAATAATTAATTCATTAATAAGGAGGTGTTATTGTTGCAGAGAGCGATGACTTTTTTGTAAATTCTATCTTTGTTTACAATAACTTTATGTATTATTTTTCAATTTGGTTTCATGTTCAAGTATGGTAACTTTTCCAAGAATTTCGTCGTAGTTGTCCGACAGGAGTTGCATACAAAATTTATTTATTAAAGCATCACCAAGCAGCAGTTAGATTTTGGATTAGAAGACATAGAAGATTATTAGTGTGCAAATATTTTATTTCGGTTTTTTAAATTTTTTATTACGGTCCGTATATTGGCCATTCTAGTATTATAGATTTCTGATTGATCAATCCAGTCTTCGGTTTGTCCTTATACTGAATGCTGAGTTAACATTTCTCCTTGCTCTTGAGTATATGAAGTGCTATACCCGAGCCATGGGGTTTCGGCGTCACGTTTTTCGGATTCGTTTTTAGGTGAGGTTAGTTGAGTAGACATTTTAGGTACGAGGGTCAAACTGAATGTTCTTAGAACTGGCCACTTGTAACAATATTAAAAAAAAATTGGTACTGAACTGGTACTTGGTAACCCCATGAAAAGTTGGTACTGTCAACGATTAAAACTGGAATCAAAACCAAACTTATGACCATAGTTAATTTCTGTTCTTAGCGTTTTATAACCACTAACATAAGTTTCTAATGGTTTAAAATTGTGGCTAAGCAAAACAGTTACATTGATTATAAATGATGATTATGATTATAATTTTTATTATATTGATTATGTACCAAATTCTTATAGGAGCACAAAATGTCGCAGCTGTACGTGTGATCAAATTCAATTTCAATGCATTGCCCATTGTTTTTGTTCGACGTATCAATTCTAGTAATTCAATGACCTGTGTGTTGTTTTTATTTTTATTTTATCTAGTGATTATTAAAGTTTGAGGCTAACCAGAATACAGGATTACCATACAGGGTTCTCCTTTACATACAGGCGCAACTCTTGTTTTGCCAATATTATTCAAGTAAATCAATGAAAGTAAATATCAACACTGTTATTTGGAAAATGATTATGCACTGAGCGTTTACCAAAATCCCTGTCAAAGGAAAATTAGCAGTCAGTGTATCGAGCAGTGAAATATCACCCCGCAATGGGATCATAAATAATTATTGTAAGTATCATTGGGTCTACCTAATAAATTGCAGATACATTTTTGCAGGCTGAAAAGCGTGAAATGAAACGTTAGCTTTGTCATTTGCATTTTTTATCACTCAGCTAATAGCATATACTTAGCACCTTATTAGACTGGAATACAGTATAGAGTCGAATGGCATTCAGGCTTTCAAGGTCACAAAAGTTCTGCTGACACTAAGATACTTGTCAAATGTCAATGATTTCAAGCAGCTCACTCAGTTTGTACTCGTACAGCGATACTACTTAACAAGCGCTTTAATACAAACTGTCAGCGTTCACAATGGTAACATTGGCCGATGAAATCTTAAATCACTAAGCGCTTTTTTTGTATCGCTATTCATTGAATTTAGGCGCCTTCTTTATTCATTCATTCAAATTAAATGGCTGCTTGATTGTAGTTATCAGTTCTACATGTGTTATTGATTAATTTCTGGAAAAAAAGTCTGAAAACAAAGTTTCCTGGACTATTTACAGAAAGTAGTGAAATCAGTGAAGCCTCGTAGAAATTGACGTCTTTCCGAAGAAGCGTCTGCAAATGATAGCCTTATGATTTAAAGGTACCTAAAGTTTCTGTAATACTTTTTGCATAGATATTCGTTAATCATGAAAAAAGGCACATAGAGTTGATTATCTGTCTAATTTATGGCGGTATGTTTACTTTCACGGATGTTATTTGTCTTTGATATCTGTAAATTTACGAATGTACTACTAGTTTTACTAGTCTTGTAAGGTCATAACAATAATTGTAAACTCTACGATATTAATTAATTTACATAAATAATATGCTAACTAAACACGGAAGTTCTTCAACAAACTGTTTTTCGTATTTTTATGCGTGGCAGAAACGTTAACTATACCAATAATGAATAAGATTCTTATTGGATTAGTGAAGTGATGTACTTAGGTAATTTGTAAATGTGTGAAATTGCATATAGGTAATGCTTTGTAAATATTTACGCGTTCTTTAATAAATGTAGCTGTGTACATATCTGTGTGTAATGCAATTCCAGTGTTTATTCTTTCTTTGCAGTGTAAATTCAACTTGAAGAATCTTAAGTGTTGTGTTTTTGTAATAAATGTGAAATAATGCAAGACTCTGGACCTCCTTCAAAGAAGTATAAAGTAACATCAGCCTGCACTGAAGTCCTTGATGAATATATTAAATTAGAATATGAAAATAAAAATCACCTGATCCCAGTTTTATCAGATGATATTGAACATCCACTACCACTTGTTAAAGTTTATGTTGGTTGTATTACTGATGTTAAGCAAACATCATACATCATACAAGTTTTAAATGATAAATTCCCACTAAAAGAACTTCAACATTTAAAACGAGTGAGACATTCAAAAGTAATCCTCTGCAAATCTGTTTTGCTTGATGGAACATTGAGTATTCAAGAATTTCTGGAATTAAATCTACCAGAATTAAGAAATTCATTTACCTATTTTGAAGAAATATCTGTTCCAGCAAAACCTCCTTTAACAAAGAAACAACATAAGGAAATATCTAAATTATGGTCATGTAATTTTCATCCTAATTCTTATATCGAAAAGTTATTGGTTGGTAATTTTTTTGCTCCTAACCTACTGTCTTATCATAGAACAAATATGCGTATAGTTCTTTTTATTGCTAAATGGTTTATACAAAACTATAATTTTGAAATGACAATTGGAGATTTTTTTCTAAACTTTAATGCTGCAGTTGTTGTAGATCCTTTAATCAAATCTATAGTTGCAATATCATTTGATAATAGAAAAAATCATCCAATGCAACATGCAACAATGTTAGCTATAGATAATGTAGCTAAAACACAAAATGGTGGAGCTTGGAATAACACGAAAGATGGAGACTCTGGTGTTCCTGGTTGCAGTAAAGAACTTTTATATCAAATTAATAGAGAGTTTATGAAAGTTTCAACAGGAGCACGAACTTATGTTAGAAAACATGAAAGTACAGAAGAACAAAATGGCCCATATCTATGTACAGGTTATGACATATACATGTTACGGGAGCCATGTTTAATGTGTGCCATGGCCTTAACACATGCAAGGGTAAAACAAGTGTTCTTTGCTATAGATAATAGTGATAATGGAGGGTTAAAATCCAGGACTAAGCTTCATACGGAGCCATCTCTAAATCATCACTATGAGGTATTTACTGGGTTCTTACAGAAAACTGAAAACAACAGCTAACAGTGAATATATTTATAATTTTAGTGTGCAGTACAAAACTAGTTGATTGGTTTTCTTAATGCTTACTACAAGTAAAATGCCTTAGTAAGTTATGGTAAATTTTTGAAGATTATCTTGCCTAATTCTTATCTAATTAACCTTCTAAATTCATCATCAGTATTTACAGAATTGTTTTATTCTATTGAATATCAGAAGACAGTTACCTGTGACAGTTATATGCTATAAGAAGCAATACTATGCATTAAAATAAATAAAGTTTAAGGATAGTATTGTTTAATAGTAATTATATTTTTTTAATGATTATAAAAATATGGTTGTAAGCATAAGTTTTTAAATTTGAATAAAAATTTTTTTACTTAGTGTTGAATGTTAGTTTTATTATGTTTACACCCAAAAGTAGTACAATCCAGGCTCTCACTAAGGTGTCCTTAATTTAAAGACGGGTAATTTTTTTGGAGCACAGATTGATGTAAATATATTTTTTTATGTATAACTACAGTACTTATATTAGACTTCAAGCTTTTGTGAGTTACATTTGTATTTTTTGACAAACAGATTGCTTATGAATTGTGTGTAAATAACATTTTGATAATGAAATAATTCTTTATGGACCTGCGTAAATTCACAAACAGTCTTGTCAGTCAAATCAAGTATCAACATAATATTATTTTAAATTCGATATTTTTTTAACGAAGTCAATAGCCGGCGTACACGTATGCGATCCACCTGAAGGTAAGTGGCATCCGCATCCATGGACTTCATTAATCGTAGGTATTTTGATTAGTGATCTTGTTTATTGACAAATCGATTAATGTGTGTTGCAAATGAACTTTGTTCCAGTATTTGCAGTAATTTGTTATTGCTGTCACTTTCTTTTGACCGGAACGCAACCATGTAATCATGGTCATTATGGTGGTTAAAATAGGAAGGACTTTAGAACCAAAGCAGACGAGATCTTAGCACAAGAAACTCTAGCACCAACAAAACACACTTATTCGATTAACAACCTGCCAATCTACAGTAAAAAAATATAATTTTTTAGATAAAAGAACTTTTTTTCTATATTTACATTTTCTTTTTTAAAGAAATAAGTCTCAAAATTTTATTTGTTCTTCTTAAATACATATTTTTATCAGATGATTTCTAAAGAGACAAGGCTGTAAATAAATGTCAGGTTTCTGAATGTGCTGACTGTACCAATTCCATGTACATTTGATTAAAAAACTATAATGTAACATTATAAAGTAGCCAATTCTTATTTCCAGTCACAGGATGTGACATCATTTATTCCCAATAAAGTTAATGGATTTGACTAAAATGGAGCCTACAATTCTTTAACGGCCTTGAAATGGCCACACCATCAAATAATTGTAGTGCACAAAGTATTGCCTAGTCGAGTTTTCTATTTGAAAAACTAATTACTTTTATAAACTCGGTATTGCTATACAGGTTACTTTGGGCTGCCTATAATTTTTACTTGCATTATATAAACAACCTAGATATTTGACGGCCGAGTGGCATAGTGGGCCCTGCCTCATACATCAGAGGTCCCAGGTTCGAGTCCTGGTCGTATCATTCATTTGTGTGATATGTTTCTTCTAGGTTCTGGGTTGCCGTTTCGCTGTATGGCCATAACACAAGCCCTGCTTACTTTGGGGCCATAAAGTTGGTGTGTTGGTCTGGGGGTTTATTATTATCATAGGTAAAACTCGACGGAGGTCCAGGCTTAGTTCGAAGTCTCTTGTGTGTTATGCGTTGTTCGGTGTTTTGTAGGCGCTCGTGTACAAGGGGGCGACGACACTACAAGGGATTCGATTGCGACTGCGAGCCGGCACCAACGCTTCCCCTGTACCGACCTTTTTAATAATTCGCCTAACTTCTTCCCTTAATAGTCACTTTCCGTGAAGTGTCCAAGCCTGGTGATTCCACACTCAAGATTGGCTTTAGAAAACAGAACTAGTCAATGCTCCTCAAAGGCATGAAGTTTCTGAAAGCAATCTCAAAGTATGTTTTTGAAACTGTTTTCTTACTATAAATTATGACACGAAACACACGTTTTTGTATATATTAACATTTCTTCTAAGTAAATATATACATGCACACGTACACACACACACCCTCATATACACGCACAAACACACGCACTGCTATCGACCTACAAAAAAAAATTCTAATTTTTTTTTGTAATAACTATATAAAAACTGTTTTAATTAATTATTCCTAACATTTGTTTTACTTGCTGTCTGCTAAAATCATAAAAAAAATGTAAATCCATAACTGGCTGTCAGTTTTATACAGATATTATTTAATTAATGTATTATTTTAAGAGCTGTGGATTTTGTTATAAATAAATAAAGCCCAATTATATTTCCAAAGACTTATATGTACGAAATTCTTCTGCTGATATTGAGATATATTGATATATTATAAAGTTGAGTGAAGACTTGTATTGCACAAGTTTTTATATACAATCCATTTAGTGTGACACGCAACCACCTACTAAACAGCAAGAAATGAATTAGGCCGTGCCTTAAATGGCACGTAGTGATGCGCCTTGTACGTAGTTTAGAAGAATTTGGTGTATTCTTTGGATATAGTTGGATAGAAAGTTTTCAAAAATATACAGTAGGTACAATACATTTATTTTTTGAACAAGCAACTAAAATATGAACGCAATTAGCTATATTGATTAATGAGTATTTGTGTTGTTATAAGTCCGTACAAGTTCTGCCGGTTTCTATAAAATATTTAATAGATTATTGTTAGAAGTTGGCAATAGGGCGTCCGCAGAAGGCCAGCGTCGTGGCTCCTGCCGTTTAATTGTGTTTCTTTCTAACTTTTCAAAAAAAGTTCCTAAGAAAAAAGGAAATTTCCCGCTATGTTGCGTAGTAGCTCTTTACGGAACAATCGATTTTGTTTAAGTTTTTATAACATTCTGTAAAATACTTCGTCTTTGAATACCAAATCAATTTAATATTAAACAGTCGGCTTAAGCGCTAATGACGCTTGTTGACGCATGATAATGGCGGTCGCTGCTTGTATAGAATGCAAATGTTACGTAAAAGAATTATAAATGTCATGACGGGTTTTACGCCCGCGCTGGTGGCTTGTACTACAGTGCTTGGCGGTCGTTTGCAAGACAAATGTAAATAAACCAATAGCGGCGGGCGCGGAAACTAACCGCTCTGTGAGTTCTCCGCCATAAAGGTATAACTTGTATGTCGATTTGTATACAACGTCTGCTCTCTCACCGTTCTCAACTAGTCGCATCATTCGTTTAGTTTTTCAAAGTTAATGTTTATGATAAAAAACTTATACAGGGTGCCCTAGAAATCAACGTCAACTTTCCAAAGTAGCGTAGTACCTTTTTTACAGTACATTCGGTTAAAGTTGGGTGATTTAAATATTTTGATTGAAATGTTGGGTAAAAATTTAAAGTAATGGTTTAATTTTAAACTGTCATTTACAGAAGGGTTATTTATGGTTACATTATATGGAGAAAATCGAAGAAACTTTAATATTTTTGTAGTTGTTTCCGACTTGACGTTGATTTCTAGCACACCTTGTGTAACACGGAAAATACTTTAAGTAGGTATTATACTAAACATAGTTACTGAATATAATAATGCATTACAGACAAACATTTAAGAATTAACTCTATTACCATGACTTGCCGGCGTCTGTATTTTCTAAACGTATGTCTTGACTCTTCTAGAGTAGAGTGGACACATTTTTAATAGACGTTAAACCTTGTCTTCACCATCGCTTTCCGTCAGGTGGGATGCAAGACAAATGAGTGTCCAATTATCCGTAAAAAAATAGTGTTAGGTTGGAAAAGGTATTCAGGATTTTGTCTCAGTCTAATACAAGAGAAAGAAAGAGTAGTCATAAGAAAGCGATGGAACATGTAATGACTATTTCAACAACGTGCCTTATATATAATTGCCTTATAAACACACTTCTAATATATGTAAAAAAATATTTTTCTACATTAGACACAGTATAGTTACAGAATTAATACTGCTATTTTAACGAGTTTGTGAATAATTTCATGATCCATACAAAGCTTAATGTAATTTTGGCTTCGTCATTCATTTCAAGGATTTGTAATTTCAAAAAGTTTTGAATAAATTATGAAGTACATAGTTTCAAAAATTGTTATATGTAATAATAATAGTAATAACTTTATTTTCATTAAAATCAAGTTTTACAGGGTTATTCATCTAGGGCCCTCTGTATAGAGTAAGTTGTAAATATGTTTGTATCTTCTAGAAGTGTGTATAGACCAATTATGATTCGTGCAAAATATGGACAGCAGAAAAGTTTGTAAATTTTTGACCATTATTAAATATCGTAGGGTTTTATTCTTTTAGATCCATAAATATTCCTTGGCGACTATTATTGACAGTTTTTACCACCTCTATAATCGTTCGAATCGTTAAATCGTACCTACGCTCACATCAGTTTCATGCAATTGGCATTCTATTCACTTTTCTTTTCTATAGTCGAAAGCCACTTGTCTAGATCCTCTGGCATGAGAAACGGGCGTCCGAAGACATAGCACAGCCTATATGACGTCTAGATGCTTCTTTTTAAACATCTGTTAGCGTTACAGTAATACCACTATTTAGTATAAAGGATGTCGTCATGATTCTTAGAGCTACTGGTCCTTCAGTGAACATCATGCTCAAGCAGATGGGGTGGATGATGACCTCTGGCACTATAGTGGTAGTAGAATTTCTTTTGTTAAGACCCTGTCTGGGGCGGTACTACAGTCTTTTATTGTCTGCCAGAATAATCGTGTTCACGTGGTTGTGTTCCCATTGAAGGAAAGAAACAGCCAGTCACATTAGTGGAACAAAGGCAATTCCAAATTAAGCCTATGGTCGGTAATAATCTCAATCAATAAAAAAAACATCTATGATTAATGATGATCATGGATGCGTAAGCCGCTTACTATCAGGTGAGCCGCGTTGCTCGTTGGTCGGCTATGAAGAAAGTAAAATAAATAAATAGATGACTTGAAGTAGGTAGCTAGAGTAAAAGTACATTAAGGGTTAGGGATAGTAGTAATACTTGATAGAACTCAGTTTACCCAGTTTAGGCTCAAGTTGCAATTCATAACTTATCAATTCCTTTTGTGATTAATAGAATCAGGCGTTATGAAATTATTTTGTTACTTCCGCGACGGTTGTGCTTAAAAGTCCAAGCGTTTAGTAATAGCACCGCAATCACTTCTACTAACTTTTCATGCAGTTTTATTTGCACAAAGCTCTAAAGACTGAGTGCTTCCGCCACTGACACGTGTTTTGCTCCAGGCAGAAGCATCATCAGAGCAATATAGGTTGTTGTGCCGTTTTGTGTTTCTTTTCTTTGCTTTTCAAAAACAATTCTATACATCCCTTTTTGGACTGGGTTATTTAGTTTGAAAAGAATTATATCTTTTGTGATCTGATAATTACTTACCTGAAAGACATACAGTACCGTCTGATGTCTTGTCTGACTTAAAACTGATTGCATTGGTATCTCTTGGATAGTCATGTGGCTCTTTCATTTTCTATCATCAACTTCTATCAAGTGAGATAGTAGATGCAGAATCCAAGAAGTGCTCATCTTTTATATTCAATAATATGACAACGTTTGACAGCTACATATGAGATAAACAAAGGAGCCCTGGGTTTTTGTCTTGTACCTATAGACATTTATATAAAGAACTTTTATATGTTCACAGGAGTCGTGGTGGTTCGCTATTTACTTGTTTTTATTTTGACGTTCATCAGCCTATAAAAAAACAGATTAGTGACAAACAGTGTAGTGTCTTAAGTTTTATAAATACATACATGCAAAAAGTCTAAGCAACACACATTATTTCAGATTTATTAATCAATTATTATATCTTTTCTTACCAAGTAGGTAAGTAAACTTTTAAAGTAAACTTTTTTGTTCTAGATGACATACTGGCTGGTTGTAAAAAAAAATTTCGACTATCATTTGTTTTTTCACAAAATTTAAAGCGCATGCATGTTTTCGAAATTTAATGCGTTTTCTTTGTGTGGCGTGAGTGTTGGAAATCATTTATTAGTATTAATTTTTATTGATTAATTGAGAAAAATTTTAATTGTAAGACATTGTTTACGACATGGAGCGACGTCATTTGACGTCACACGAAATGCTAAGTGCCGTAGGGATGTTGGAAGCGGGAAGCAATCAATCTGAGATATCACGATATTTTGTTGCCAACAGAAGCGTTATTTGCCGTCTTTATTAGCGTTACACTAACACTGGAGATCCTGCCGCGCAGCACCCAGGCCGCGGAAGTTATTGTTGTTGTTAGCAGCCAAACCGTGCGAAATCGACTGCATGAGTACGGCCTACATGCACGATGACCAATTAGGTGCCCACCTATACGTCACGGGAATCGCGCTCGTCGAAATGAATGGTGTAGAGAACACATAACATGGACCCAGGAGCAATGGGATAAAATTTTATTTTGTGATGAGTCTCGATTTGGGTTTAGGCCTGATACTAAAAGGGTATGAGTGTACCGTCGTCCTGGAAATACTGAGAGACTGAAGAAGTTCAAGAAGTTCATCCATACAATGGTTCATACATGGTTTTCAACAATCGCCAGACCTAAACCCCATCAAGCACGCATGGGACATGCTCCAGAGACGTGTTTTAGAGGACTTGGACGGAGTGACAACATCCCGAAAACTGATGGACTTACTAAAATGTCATTGGAAGCAATTGCCGCAGGAAAACATAAACAGTCTCATCGATCCTATGAATAATCGGTGTCAGCAAGTTCTCAACAACAGAGGTGTATTAAGTTATCCAATTTCTTTCACAATAAATTAATTTTGTTTAACAATTTCATTAAGTTTATAAAAAGTTTAGTTGCTTAGGCATCTCAGTTGGTACTACCTATGATACAATACTCGCAATATTGTTAATTTATGTTATTAAAATAAAAATTATATAAAAGCAATTGATTTTTTACTTTGAAAAGACACTAAAAAATAATATAAATATTAAAATACTAACGATTTAATGTGAAAATACATTGTAAAATTCAAATTTGTATATGTTGCTTAGACTTTTACTTAGATAATTTACGTAGAGAACATAGAAAGAAAATTTACTTAGAGAAATGTTATTCAACATCCTTATTTTGAGATCCGGGGTCGAATGGCATATTTGATTGCTTTGGAATAATTTAATTTGCCTACTGTAATAAGGCTTAACATTTTAAACAAACACAATTTTACAAAGTTATCTTTTCAATAGGCTAAGAAAAGCGCTTTTTAATAAAACCATCTACCGGTCCGGGACCAGCAGATGGTATCATACTATAATAACGTGTATATGCTAGGGAGGACTTCCTAACTTACGAGGAAAACACTAGGTTTGTTGAATACTTGCTTTTAATGAAGGATAAAGACTCATAAATATACATTTACTTTTTTATCTATATTTGGGGCCGCTGCCCGTGATAGAATGCCTTGGAACAATTTTCCATATTTTATATTATATCTATTTTACCATTTACAAATAAATTAAAATAAAGATAGGCTTATAAGTTGCCAGTCATAATTGTCGGCAAGTTTGTTTGTGCGATAACCTCTTTTATTAGATACGGCACAAGCAAACTTTGCAGTACTGGCATTTACTATTCGCTTAGTTAAGCATTTTGCAGTTTATGAACGTATGAGAAATCTTTTTGAGACTTGCTTCATTCACTTATTTTTATGTTGTTATTGTACTGGATAAATCTGGATTTTAAATGGTACGAATAATCGTGTCAAAATGGTTTAGAAACTTTGAAAACTAGGATGTCTATCTTTAGTTAGCTGGTAATATAGTTATTACATGATCATGAAACCAAACTGCGAGGAAGATTTATTAATCTTTAAATGTATGAAAATTCGATTTTTACTATTTTGAATACTGGTTTCCAATAGATTTCTCATAAGTTCATAAACTGCAAAATGCTTAACTAAGCGGATAGTAAATGCCAGTACATTCTTTAAACGTCCAATTCCTCGAATAAAAATCAGTTTCAAAAACTTCGCTTAACATCACTATTTAGCGGTCATTGTGACTATCAATTGTGTATCCCCCTTATTGTAACAATTTAGATTTTGTGCTGTACTACACAGGCTCTTGTGTGATTTGGGCCCATTGCTATACGCACGCGAGCCATTGCTTTTGCTCCTTTGTTCTCTGTAAAAAAACCGGTTTAAAAAAGGTTCGGTTTTAAAATTTGAAAATGGAATTCGTTAAAATAGGTGTTATGTTGTTATTCGTTTGCGATTATGACGCTTTCTGGTAAGTTCGTCTTTTTATATCTTTTTATATATTAATTGAACATTTGTCCTACCCATGGGGTAAATAATAATAGGTCTTTACCTATGAAACTGGCGTTTTGCCGTACTGGCCATTTCAAATGAAAATATTTTTTTTTTTTTACTGATAATTCTAATTTCAAATTAATTTTATTTGACAAACATGGAATTCTTTTTCTAAAATCGTCATTTGTTTAATAGTTAGTGTTTTGTTTTCAACGCATTCGAACATTTTTCGTCATCATGGATAAGTTAAAAATTCGAGTAATTATGGAGTATGAGTACCGTCGTGGCAGCAAAGCGGCACAAGCGGCACAAGCGGCACGCAACATCAACGACGTTTACGGAGCGAACACTACAAACGAACGCACCACCCGTTATTGGTTTACTCGCTTCCGTTTTGGAAATTTTGACCTGAAAAATGAACCCCGTGGTCGTCCGAAAACTTTGGTCGACAATGACGAATTAAAGGCAATTGCACTTTCCTCAATCCACGGCTGAATTAGCAGCAGCTTTCGACGTTAGCATCAAAACAATATTGGTCCATTTGCGTCAAATTGGTAAGGTAAAAAAGCTTGACAAATGGGTACCCCACGAACTCAATGACCGCCAGCGCGAAGTACGCGTGGAGACGTGCCTTGCACTGCTCAGCAGGCATACAAATGAAGGAATTCTGAACCGCATTGTTACTTGTGACGAGAAATGGATCCTGTTTGACAATCGTAAGCGCTCAGCAAGTTGGTTGGACCCTGGTTCAGCACCCAAACAATGCCCTAAACGAAAACTTACCCCTAGAAAAGTGATGGTCACTGTTTGGTGGTCTAACGCGGGTGTAATTCATCACAGCTTCTTGCCAAACGGGACAAGCATTACTGCAGATGTGTACTGTGAAGAACTGAACACAATGATGGAGAAGCTCGCACGTCTCCAACCAGCTTTGGTCAATCGTTCGGCTCCACTGCTCCTGCACGACAACGCGCGACCTCATACTGCACAGCAGACGGTCTCCAAGCTACAAGAGTTGGGGTTGGAAGTTCTCCGTCATCCGCCGTACTCACCAGACCTTGCGCCTACAGACTTCTACTTTGGATAACTTCTTGGCGGGAAAAAAATTCAATACCCGAGAGGCAGTACAAAATGCCTTTGTTGAATTTGTTGCCTCCCGTCCAGCTGATTTCTTCAAGAAAGGCATCAATAAGCTACCAATGCGTTGGCAAAGATGCATTGATTGCATGGGTGATTATTTTGATTAATAGAAATAAAAAATATATAAAAAATATATAAAAAAATTACTTTTCATTTATTTCGTGAAAAACGGCAATTTCATAGGTAAAGACCTAATATTTATCAAGATTATTGGTATTGCTACAAAATTTACGTTATATTTACTTGAAAAGAAAAAATTTGCTAAAATAAGATTTGTACTATATGAATATATATTACATTATTTCATCTTATTTTATTGACAATATTGTTTAAAGAAGGAATATAAAAATCATGTCTTTATAAAATAAATTGTAATTGCTCTTTTTTCATTTAAAAAGTTTTAAGATTTGTACTTACTGTTTTTGTAAATAAACGCATAAAATTTACCCATTTTTTAAAGCAGATTTTTTTAACTTTACAGAAAATATATATTAAACTTTATTTTACCAACATTACAAAAAGAACTCTCCATGTACCCGCCAAAACCGAGACTAACCTAACTCCACCGGTTCCAACTGGCAGCCATCGACAATAAATTCTACTTTATTCCCACCATAAACTCAAATGTCCGCGACAATCTTTCTCGTACACTGATACAGACCCTTACTGCAAACGCACAAGGTTGAAATTCGCGTGTAGTGTCGTTGGTTGAGTTGGGGATCTCAAATGTCCTCGGCTTTCTTACACGTACTTTTATAAAAACCTTTATTGCTATATTACAAGGTTCAAATTTGCGTGTGTTGTGGTTAGTTCAGTTGGTGATTGCCTAATTGCAGAATGAGCGTCTTCCTTCACGTGTATGTACAAAGATTTTCGCATACCTAATGGTGGCGTAGTGGCAGACTTAACGGTTTGGAGGTAATTTTTTTGCGTAACCATTTTTTTGGAAATTAAATACAACCGTCAGAAATATTTTTCTTAGTTCTTCTAGACTTGACTGTAAAACTTATACGTTTTCTAGGGTTCCGTTAAAAAAGTGGTAAAAAGAAAAACCCTATCCGAGCCTCATAAAAAAATAATTGTTATATATTATACCTAAGTATTTAGAACAAAGGTGCTTTAAATACAGGATGTAAAATAGGTATGAAAACCACCTAGGGCTATCAAAGATATTGAAGTAAAAAAAATTTTATGTGTGAAAGTCTTAACCAGCTCCAATAACTCCAATTCTTTTACAGCGTATTCTACAATGGTATATTTACTGACCCTCAAGTATTATGCTTCCATTATGTTACACCCTGTATATTTTAGGAAATTTTAAAGGAGTTGACTAGAAATCAGTTCAAATTAGCTACGGACAAACAAAATTTGCCTTCCTAATCTTAGTTAAATAACTTTATTACGGACAGAAACCCTAATGATTTCTGGTGTATGACTTGACTGTTTTTGCAATCAGTATATTGACACTACAAATATTTTTAATTATGGCCTTTTGGTGAGAGTCCTTAGTACAACGTACTGAACAACGTGCAAGCAATTCTCGCCTTAGCTTGAAGCTCCGCCGATCTCCCGATTTGGTTAATAATAAATAGTGTAAAAATGAAAAGTATATTTAACGTCATGTCAATGTTTTCTATCACAACATTACAATTTTACACAACATTACTAATTCTCTTTAAATAACTTTACAAACCAAAATTAAATTCAATAAAATAAAACAGGAAACGACATATGTCAAATATAACAAAAATTCAACAAAGGTTCTATAATTTAACACACTATAATTATATACAGCCATGAATACAAATTGAAAGAGAAGAAGACAAAAATAAATAAGATACTTTACTACAGTAAATTTAAATTACATTCTCATAATCGATTGTTATTTAGATGATAATTTACTTCTGTAACACATTTTATTTATCAACAGTTTAAATAATTCAGTTTTAAATTTCTTTTGTGGCAGATCTATAATATATTTTGTTGGCAATCGTTTATAGATTATTACAGCCATACAGTAAACATAATTACTATAAAGTGAAAGCTTCTGGTGTGGGGTATAAAATTTCTTATTTTGTCTCCCACACTGTCCAATCACATCATTGCTGTCCACAATTTTTTTTTTATTTTCATGAACGAAATAATGTATTGACGGATGTGGCAAAATCCTTAATTTTTCAAATAACGGTTTGCTGTCAAGGAAACATGCTTGGCATATGCACCGAATGCATTTCTATTGCCTGTGAATACTCTGTCCGCATTAACTGACTTATAGTATAATACCATGTCTAATGATGTAGAATACGTATCCGTGACGCAAGTTTAGCCACGGATAAGGAAATAATCTGTGCTATTGTTTTCAAAACGTAAGTAGATCTGGCGGCTTAAAGCCGATGTTATCAACGTAGTCTTTCCAACTGCAATCTTTCTCTACGATTACGCCAAGAAACTTAGAGGAGTCCACTATTTCTTATTTAATGTCAAGTGGTGGACTTTTAGAATTGTACGTCTGAAATTGGATTATTTTAGTCTTGTCAATATTAAGTAACAATTTATTCATGTCTAGCTATCTTAGTATGTGTGTTAAACTATTGATTGTTTCTTTTTCAGCGTCAGTTTTTTTGTCACACTTATCGTGTCTAGAGTCAAACTGCGTTTTCGCGTAGAACGCAGCGCCACCCTTTACGGAGCAGATAAGTTGGTCGGACTGTAATCTTGGGAACCAGACTTTGACCTCATATATTTTTCTTATTCTGTACGGCACGTCTCATACATAACGGAGTGTGATTGACTGTAACGGTTTATTTTGAATATTGATATATTCTGAAACATCAGATTTCAGACATATTGAATTGCTTAGTGAATGAATCACATATTAAATATTATTTATGATTTGAGCTGCTTAATTTAGAACTCGTGTAGGGCAATATTGAAAAAAAAGAACGTACCAACTTAGACTTAAAACGCATTTTTGTATAAAATCTTGCAATTCATTTTTTTCGTCAAGCAAATAAGAATGCTTTTTGATATACCTACAACTCGTTCGTTTTCTTGCCTACCATTCTTACATGATAATTCATTTACTCATGATTTAGTAAAATAAGTGTCAAATAAATAATCTAGTTTAGAAGATCCACAACCTGACAAAAATCATGGTATATTGAGAAACAATTGATTCACCTATACGTCAAAAGTATTGCTAAGTACTTTTTGGTTTCAGTAATTTCAGAATTCATTCCTATATAAAATATCGTAATTAATTGTTATTTGCAAGAATAGACCTCACGCAAAACTTATGGAACCAAATTTTAATAATTGTTTGAAAAGTTAAGTTTTGGATTTACGAGTAGTATCTATAGAGTACTGTATTCTGGGCGATGTGTAACTTGCCTGTTGCTGTTCTCCCAACAACGTGTATAAATTTATGACGATCATTTGTGTAGTTCAGGCGTGAAAGGGTGACAAATAAACAAAAAGTCAACTCACATTCGTATTCATAAAGTTTACCCCTTAGTGATGTCTTGTCTCTTGTCCAAAACTGGTTTTCCTTAACCCGGTGGTAAAAATATCTAAACAGATAAACCACTATATTAGATAATAAACAAGATTTCAATATTAAAACTTTTATTTCAATTAATTGCAGATTCAACATCAGAAGCCATTATTCAAGTGCCTTAAGAACCACATCTACCTTCAAAAATAATCCAAGAAAGAGAAAGAAGACCGAAACCCCTGCATACGAGCGAGACAACGCGAAGTTTCTGAGCTCCCTTAGTTGATACTTTCATGGAAATAGTTGAGGATCGGTTTTCCATGGTTTTCCATAAGATTGCCTATTGGATGCTGCTGATATTTGGTTGATTAGAGCTGTTTTTTCATTGGACGAGAGTTTCCGGTTGATGGTAAGATTTAATTTTTCTTTTCTACTGAATAGGGGGCATGGCATACGCATAGCGTAGGTCGAGAACAAATTCTTTTACCTATATATTTTGGTACTTTTAACAAACGTGTACTTTGAGCTGTTTTTTGATTTTACTGCATTTAATTACTAGCTGTCTGTTATCTACTAGACACATTTCATTTCGGGCATTTTTCGCAAATATTCATCCACATATATTCGGTTTGCCGCCCGGCAGTGCTCCTTAGGCTTTATAGGACGATGCGTTCCTTTTTGAGGCGTGTTATAAGAAGTTTAGTATAAAGCTAAACTAAAGTTTTATCATCGTATTTCACTTTATCTAGGCGTTTGTCTTCAATATCATGAAAAGAGGAACAGTGACCGTAAGGTAACATGACCACCCAAGTGGTTCGCTCTTCTTAAAAAGGTCTGGGAGTACGTATCTGAAATGCAGACGCATGCAGTTCAATCTTCGTCATGGATACCTGAACCAAAAAGACTTGTGGTATTATATAGTGCGACTTTTTGATACGCCTCCAGTGAAGCCTTCGGTAAAGG
Organism: Marasmarcha lunaedactyla; assembly: GCA_923062675.1. Classification (NCBI taxonomy): domain Eukaryota; kingdom Metazoa; phylum Arthropoda; class Insecta; order Lepidoptera; family Pterophoridae; genus Marasmarcha; species Marasmarcha lunaedactyla. Next base: position 10,434,786 of record OV281366.1, read on the forward strand.
AAGTCGGGAGAAATAAGAGTTTTAGAAGAACGAAGCTTTATTGTATTTTTAGGTCCAGGTTTTGAAGGATTCTACCTACTACTGTATAATTTTCGGCAAGAATACTTTTCTGGTATTTGTCAGATTTGGATAAGTGTTTGCGAATGCTATTGCAACATAAACATTCAATTTCATTCAACATTCAATTCAGTTTTGCAATGTCAGAACTCCTATATCAGAACTAACATAAGATAAGTGGTACTCGCCTCTTTAAAACATAACATATCCAAAGTTATATTTCTCCCAAGGAAAAAAACTTTAAATTCACCATCAGAGAACCAACAGTTCTGTTTAATTGTAAACAATAAATATTAATGAAACATGAAGACATCTTGACAATAACGCTGGCCATTACCAGCGATTGGTTTTAATTGGTCTTCAGAAAAAAAATGTCCGATGATGATTATGTTTTATGTTTTGCGTGCAAATCGTTTTGGGAACCATGATTGGGAGCTGTGTTGGGGGTCATTTTGAAGTAGGCTGGTGTTCTGGTATTGCCCTTAATGATCAATTTAAAGATCCCCCCTTCTGGTTTTCTTAGAAGCAATCTTTATGGCCTTCCACGAACTGATACTTTTTTATTTTGTTGTGAGGGCTAATTTAAATTGAGTTTCGGACATTTTGTGCTTTCAGTCTTGGACGGTTTGTTCTGTACTGAAGGAACCTTTTGGTATTACTGATCTAAAACAATATGTAGAGCTAAGTGAAGCTTTTTCTAGACTTTGGTGCTCGTGTACTTATTGGTGAATAATTGCGTTTTTTTATTGTCGTGGCAATGTAGCCTAAAAGTAAAATAGGATAGATTTTACGATATCAGTGCATAGCAAACGATGAATGTTTTAATAGCGGGAAAATAGACTCAAAAATGCTGTGCCATTTTTTTCGCGTGAATATCGACTACTCTGCAGATGACTGTGATGTTAAAAGTGTAATCAAAGAAAGTTGCAGCTCATAATAATATAATGATCTATGTTCAGTTGAAAAACTCTTTCGGATCCTCCTTATGAGTGCTCAGAACTTAAATATTGTTTCCCAAAATTTACAATAACGCAAATTTAAGAATTTTAATCTTATCAAACTTTGCTTCTATATACACGAGGTAAATCATTAGCCCCACTCTACGCTTATCAAAAAAGAAACCCTGAAAATCATGCTGAACCCTGCAATAACCCAGCGGTACTCCAAGCCTGCCATCTTGACCCGTCCACTGAGTGACCCTGCAAGGCAAGTGGTACCAATTCTCAACAAGTACCCACTCCCCATTGGCTGTTCCATTAATGACAATATTGCGTACTTATTCATTTGCCCGTCTCCGCACCAATTTAGCAATAGAAGCTGCTGTGACGTCCGCGCGGCATCAACTCCCTACGTTGTCTGATTTGAATTTAGAATTTCGCCAAATTCGCCACCGGAAACGCTGCGTTCAGTTGATTGCTTAACTTGCAAATAGAGTTGTTTTTTAAATCAAAATGGTGGATTGAAGATGTATTTGAAAGATGGTGATGGCAGGATTATGGCGGTCCTAATGTGGTTGTTCGCCAATATGGCATTATTGTACTAGATTGTGCAGTAATTGGATATTTTCGTTTGTGTATTTTTTCTGTGGATCGAGGACTCTGTTAAGGTGAGATTTGATTTCGTAATTTGTGGCATGTATGCTTATGTTACATTTACCCATAAATTAGAATAGGCTGAGAAATTATCAGATAGTGTTTTTCTAGTAGTTATCATAATATCATACATTGTAAAATTTAATTGTAACTGTAAATATTTCATTAAATCCTGTAATACGACAAGAATTTGTATCGCCATTTTTTAAAGATTTAGCTAAGATACTGGTGGGAATAATATTAAAGCAAAAAGAACCATACAGCCTTAATTTAGACCATAAAAAACTTTATTTATGTTTACAAAATTACGTATCAAACCACTAATTTCCGAAATAACAGTTTTTTAAAATAAATGAAGTTAAATTTGTATGCCACTATTAAGGCCGTAGGCCACTGTATAAAAGGGTGCCGTCATTTACAATTACATTGTAAATTTTTATTTTTTATTGAAGGATATTACAGGAGTCAGGCTTTATAACAATTTATGTTTATAAAGAAAACACCCTAGACATAAAAATAAAACAAAATTTTTTAAATAAATTATAACGAGTAGAATCCAATCAAAAGAATAGTGTAAGTGTAAATAATGTTATAAAGTTTTAAGTCGAGCTGAGAATTGTTAACATTTGTCTATAGAATAACAATGAGCTAATTTAAAAATATTATTTCCAATAAATTACCTTACAATAATTATGATTAATAAAAATTTTAGATTTTCACAAAACTAGTTCAACCTGTTTTTTGAGGTTTATTTTTTTTAAATACTAGTACTTAGTTGAACTTTGTACAGACTACAAATAAAATATGTCATGTTCAATATTTTTATGAAGTTAAACAAAACTTTACCTAATCTACTATATCGAAGGCCGAGTGACGTCAGTGGTCCTAGGTTCGATACCTGGTCGCGGCATTCATTTGTGTGAATGTATACAGATGTTTGTTCTCGGGTCATGGTTGTTTGTATTTATGTATGTGTGTTTATTCTGGGTTCATGGATAACACAAGCTCTGCTTACTTTGGGGCCATACAGTTGGTTTGTTTGTCTGGGGATTTAATGTTTATTTTATTTATAATTTTTCCTGAATACATAGACTTAAAGCTGCTGAGCTGAGTCAAAAAAATATTTTGTGCTGAAATGCTAATTAATTTTAAATTAAATTTGTGTGATATTAATGGGACATATTTACATTGTGGGGTAGGTACCTGAACGAGAAAAAATAAAACGTCTAAAATGGTTGTGGTTTTACGAAACATTGTTATTAACAGATATTTCCTCAGGGATCTGCATGATTGCGGCCTAATTTTTGTGACACCATATCTTCCTAGGAGACACCAAATTAGGCCAAGGAAAATCAAATTGTTACCCACTTACAATTGGAACGTACCTCGGTGTAGATGATTTCATTCATTTGGTGCCCGCGGTAATACGTTATTATTTTTTGTTGACTTCCGCTGGGAGAGCAGGAGGATATAAAAAATGCTCTTATGCATACCCCGCCGCGCGCGATACGGAGTTATGTGGGACTCGCTTCGAGCCTACTAAGAAAACCCCCTGAATGACTCGTGCAATCATTTACCACCTACAAAAAAGTTATTGTTTAAAAGTCAGTCAAATGTTATCTAGAGAATAACTTTGACACTTGCCAAGACTTTCCCCAGAAAAAAAATAAATATAAATCCACAGACAATCACACCAACTGTGTGGTACCGAAGTAAGCTGAGCTTGTGTTATGGATGACCAGATGATACAGCGAACTGGGGGGGGGGGGGGCAGAATAAACATTACCCGAGAACAAACAATTATGTTCATCATACAAATTAACGCCCCGGCCAGGCTCGAACCTGGGACCTCCGGCGTATGAGGCAGGGCTACCACTACACTACTCCGTCGAATTCTCAAAATTATTCTACTGATCTGAATTCAGCAGGCTTTTATTTTTGTTTTCATTTCTTAAATCTCAACGCCAAAGGGGTGTCATAGGTTAAACTTATCTTCCTTACGCAAAAAGCGACTTTCATCAGTTCGTTTTGTTTGAAAGCTGGCAAACCGAGAAGCTTTTTAGTCGTGTTTGATGGAAATCGTTTCAGCCATTAAAAAGCCCTGCACGCCTTTCCTCTCAGTCGGGGGTTTGAATGAGTTTGCAAATAACTTGTTTATAGTTGGTTGTAGTATTATAATTTGCGATTAATAGTTCCATTTATATAAGAATCAAACTAATACATTTTGCGCTACGCTAATATTGGGGCTGGCAAAGTTGAATCTGTAGAGGTGAATGTGCGGGAAATTGCCACACGGCCAATGCGTTTTGGGTCTTGGCGAGATGCCAACCTACATAAATGCTACCGACAAAAAAAAAATCGGTACTTGCCGAATGTGCGCGGTGGTTGGTGCCGGCTGGTTTGCCGTTCAACAAATCTGTCGAACTGAACCGTCGAGCCAGAACTTGCGCGGTTCCATCGGGGTAACTGATAAGTCCGGGATAAAACATAGGCTGGATAATTTTTAATTTATTTATTTATTAAACAGTTTTTGTACACACATATAAAAACAATATAAAATACCTCATCTAAAGACTAAATATGTACAAAGGTACGGCTTATTTTTAAAATAAATCTCATCCAGCCGACCTGTGAGAGAAGAGATTAGTATATAACAAAGTAGTGTGTACCTAATTTAAACATACGTATATATATACATATACTCATATACATATATAAATAAAACAAAATACAATAAAATATATACAATCTGAAATTGTGTAAAGGAAAACTTATAAATGCCAAAACAATAAATAACTTACTTAATAAGGGAAAAGTAGTGTTCTTTACCTCTTTTTTTAAAGATAAGTTGTGTTTCTGACTCGCGAATTTCATAAGGTAGTGAAGTCCACAATCTGTCTGCATGAACGGTAAATAAATAGGAGAAAAAGTAATGTAGCCTTAATATTAAGAATTATATTTGCGTTTATCTTCCGTTTGACCCGACGGTAAGTGACGATTTCTGGACTAAACCTTTCAGGCATAATAGACGCAGTCAGCTCATTCCACATTAGCTTTCCAACGGTGAAAGAATTTGTTTTAATCAGCCTAGGCAGTAGTTCAGCATTCATCGATAAAAAAAAACAAATAAATATATTTTCTTTTCTCTATAATAGTAATATATATCATGCCAGCAAACGTGCCCGCTATTACTCGACTATTATATCATATGTAACGGATACTTCCCTTATGTGTATTTCCTAAAATCTAGACTCAAATAGGTGTAGATCTTCTGGTATGTAGTCAAATGTGTCACCTCATAACCATTTAAAGATATCTGTTTAATCATCCATTCGAAAGTCATAAGAATAAAAGTTTTTATGCAGATGCGACAATGCTTTGCAATGTTAGGTATTATGCGTTCCCTAATTTTATTCTATGTAGTTTCATGAAGCCTTTTTAGCAGCTGTTAATAAAGTGATTAATTATATAGTTAAAAATGCTATAACCCCTTTAATGATCTTCTTGAACTCATTTCGAACTCTTCGTTTTAATGCCGTAACACCATTCTTAGTTTACGAAGCATACTCAGAACCATTTTCAACAATTCATAGAATAAACTCTTGAAATTCTTCATTTTTTAATCAAGGTAAGTCATGAGCTGCTTGCGTCCTCTGCTCCTAAAATCTGTTATCTTTACAAGTATTTTTAATAAGTAATATAAGGTAGGCCACTGACATCGTTTTTTTCATCATCTTCTCAACTAGACGTGCTGAAAACAAACGTTTGCGTAAAAAGCGCTTTATAATTGCTCTGCGCAACCGAAACAAAACACATTTAAGCAACTCCAAGACCAATTCACGGCATTTTTGTTATTGTAAAATCCAGAAAAAGACCACCATTGCTGGCAATTTCCCAGACGCCATATTTGTCCCTGCAGTGCTCAGTGACGCTCTCAATTACGGCAATTTTCCTATTACACACGAGCAATAAAATGGGGCCTTCAGTTTTGTACCCACTATGTTCTCGTGGGTCGTGTTAGTATAATGGTCACGTGGTGAAAAATGCTGTGAGATTGTTTAGTAGCATTTACGACAGCTAGTGTTTGGTTCGCGCCGCCTCTGAGTGGAACGATCTGCTTTGCTTCTTCTTTCCAATTTATAACTCTTGAACTTTCAAGCGTAGAGTGAGTAGGTACCTGCATTCTCTTCCTTGAAGACTGAATGAAAGACTAACACCTGCCAATGTAGAATAAAAAAGGTTAAATTTATTATTGAGTAAAGGAAAAGTCCTCTTCCTGATCTTAGTAGTGTATAGTATAAATCCTTAAAATATATGGCTAGATTTTAAGTTTATCTTCTTCACGTTGATCATATTTTATATGGCAATCTTTTTATTTTACTTTTACTATTGGTTCGAGATAAACAGAATATCACCTGAAAACGTTTCTCTGTCTGGCATGCGCTATATCGTATCGCTAGAGCAGAATTTAGCCATCAAAAGCCATGACATTCGTACAAATTTTAGCTAATTTTTGATCATCAAAAAAGTTTATTAGTAAGTAAATTTGCTTAAAAGTAATATCAAATATATTAAAAAGATAAGTACATATTTATACTTAACCCGCATCTGTACTACATACTCTATGACAAAGGACCGCCGATGGGATCCATTTACACCGTATCTCGTTACCATTCGGCCGTCACTCTCGTTGTTCAATCACAGTTTAATAGTTGTGAATCGCGACTGTGTGACTGACTAACAGATTTGTACGTATCATTTTATTAGTATTTTTTTTGCAATTTTTAAATAATTTTCTTAAATTATTAAATAATTTAAGAAAGAGCTGTCGTCAGGTTTTCCTACTTTGGATGACAGAGATCATAATTGTATTGGTAATCGATTTTAATGCAATAAACTTATTATCATTATGTAAGTTTCATATGTATAGAGTAAATGCTAAAAGCGATGTATTCATATACTTTCATCCAAAGTTTTTATAAAGAGTGATATTTGCAAGTTGTAATTCCACTTATCTTTGATAGGTGGTTTTGAATTTTAAATGTTACAGTGAGTTTTATCCACTTTGATGTATAGACCAAAACAGTAGTGGGCGCGACTTCGTGAACGCCACGAATGTCACAGAGACGATTGTCAAACTTATTTTACTCACGTTACTCAAATTATTTTGGATACCTACAGCAAAATCATTATTATTTATTTCAATTTTGTGTCTTGCTTTAGCAAGACCAAAACAATGAGCGGCGCTCCAGTCTAGCACTATGCGCCCGTTAATGCATATCGCTAGATTAGGACAACTTTAACATGACATATGCAAAATTAACTGCGGGATGCGTACATTAAGCAATATTTCTTGTGGTGATAAAGATAGATCGAAAGCTTTACAGATAATTAAAAAGTGACTTTGTTTATACCTACTGCACAGGGTGTACCAGGAAGTCGGAACCAACAATGTGTTGTGGTCAGCGGACATTAATACTCATCTATCGAACTATATTTATTAGTCCTAATATATTTTGTCCCCTGACCACTGAGGTTTGCTGGTACAGGTTTCTGGTTTCAGGTACTGAGACACTCTGTATAATAAACATATTCTGGAAAGCTTACTAAGGGTGTTACCACACCAATCGATCGACCGTCGATCGGATCGATGGCAGAATAGAACAGTCAACGTCGACCGGTCGACGCCGCAGTAGGCGTGATGGCCTACAATTGTCTGACACCACCCCTGAGTTGGGAGAGGCTGATGCCCCTCCAGTGATTTTTAAGGGTATTACCACACCTATCGATCGTCCTTCGATCGACGTCGACGGGTCGAATGGTGGCAGAATAGAGCAGTCGACGTCGATCGATGGTTTCTACTACACCAATCGATCGACGGACGATCGCTTGTTGTGGTAACACCCTAAGTGAGTCGACAAGGCCCCCCCTCCCGACACCCCGCTAGTCCTGAGGCGTTTGTATCTGTTGTGTTTCTTTATGATTCATAGACAGTCATATACAGGTTGATCTTCCTATTCCAACTTATTTTTTGGTTCATTTACATTAAATATAATTATTTTATTTCTTTTCTTATGTTTACCGTTATCAGTGTTTAGAACGCAGCTTCTTGATGTACTTAAATATTTGACGACGTTTGTTTTATTAAAAAAATTATAAAAGCAAACGTCGCGTCGTGCTATTTGGTAAAAGATTCAATGAAAGATCAAACATCTCTTAGTATTGATACCTACTATATTTATTTCTACTTATGGACTTAACTATAAATGCTTACTTTGAGGTCAAACAGTTGCTTTGTTTGTCTGGGGTTTATTATTATAATTATTATACTATAAATACATTATTTTATGATAAACAATGACGACATACCTATTTATCCATAGAAAGTTTACAGTACAGTAAAAAAATTGCTTAAAATTTAGAAGTTTTTCGGTAAGAAATACACTATAATACTATAAAAAACCTGATTTAAATTAGATTGATTAATATTACGGTTGCTTAGAAAATTATATATTTATTTTCTTCTTAAAACATAGTTTGGTTCCTTTACGTCTTGTAACGACCCTGCAAGTAGAGTACAAGTAGTATGATTTCATAAACATTCATTTATATAAATCATATTCAAATAAATAAAAAATAAAAAAGTGTTTCAAAGCAAACTTTTACGGGCGAAAAGTTACTTAAGGCGGTCCTATGTACGGATATTGCTTAGCAAATCTAGCATTAGAGATGATATTAATAAAGTACAAATTCACTGAGCAAATTCTACACGTAGGAGTCTCTTAAGTGGTTTGATGTGTGTGAGTGCGGCTGTGAGTTTAAATAATTTGTATTTCTTTGATAGCGTGAATGTTAAGGTAAAAGATATGTCCTTCTTGCGTTGCGTAACCGAGACGTGGGGCCTGCATCTATTCCCAGAAAAATATAATCTGGATTCATTTAAACTGGAGTGAATTTACCTCTTGATTATTCTCTTAGTATTTTTATTTTATATTTAGTTATTATTAGTTATTTATAGGTATTTTAACATTCTCTTTACATTTATTTTGTCATTATTATTCAAATTGTTGACTATTATTATTTTCCTTTGACACATGATTTTGTAATTTACTTTATTATTTTGTATTTAAATGACAATTCCTTTACGAATGTGGTGTGTAACCATATAAGTTAAAGTGAAATACGCAAATAGTACTTTTCCACTAGGTGAGATGGAACACAAACTAATATGACTAAAAATGACACCTCTAAAGCTTTCAAGACTATTCCTCTCTCCTAAGTCATTTAAACAGGGGAGCTGAATTTTTTGGTGTTTTTCTTGGTTAATTCCAACTGAGTCAGTATTATAGGTATTGCATTTATAGTCCTTATCAAAACATGTTATATCTTCTTTATACATATTTAACTTTACAATTTCATAAAAGGTAAAAGACACTTGGATCTAATGGTACATGGCAGCCACCATGCCCACGTACATCGTTACTGAACGAGGGTAATTGACTAATAAGGCGCTGTTATTGGTCCCTGTAATTTCTCTTATCTTCTATCTATCTATCTAACGGAACGCCTTAGAAGAATTCAAAATTAGACGAAATCCAAAACTGAAAGAAACTCTACTTCCCCTAAAGTGACACTAAATCTTTGCATACTAAGCTTCTTTACTCTTTTCAGGAGCCGTAACCACATAAAACAGCCACTCGCCTACCGGGCTTAGCACGGTCTTTGTTAAGAATCGAGCAGGTCCCCTCATAACGAAGCAAACCCCATGGAGGCCCACCTCAACTGTCTGAAAACGTACTTGATTGGAAACAGATTCACGCAGAAAATCTTCCCCGGGCTCGTACCCCACATACAGTACCACCTCTGTCGCGCTAACACCAATATGCTCCTCAGAATTGAAAACGAACTCTTGCAAAGCCACCGCCAAAGAGAGACCACCGGGATCAAGAAACTGTACAACTCGTTCTTTGTTCTCTTCTAACTGATTCGCGGTGGACACGTTCATTCATTCATCCATTCACTCATCATTCATTCAGTGACTGTTCAGTGTTTGTGCTTTCGTGATGGAAAAGTAATGGAATTTTTTGATGGTTCCGAAGACTATACAGATTTTATTATGCATGATTGTAGGAAAGAGGAGTTCGTTTGGGAGTCTTCTATGAAATTGTCTTCGCTTGATAGAGACGATTACGGAATGTATTTGGAAGACAGAGACGGCAGGAAGAGGAAGTGGCATGCCACAGATGGAGGGGGGAAGATGATGAGGCGTGACGAAGGGGAAGAGAAGGAGCAGAGGAAGGTGCCCCCGAAGAAGATTATGGGTGAGTTTTCTTTTCAGTTCTGTTTTTAAATACTGTTGCAAATAGATAGGCTGACTATTTTGACATTTTCTTTGAAACGTTAATTTATCGAAAGTTTTTTATTGGTCCGATTAAAGAAAAATTACTTCATCCGTTTGACTTATCGTGAAATTTAATTGAAAATGAAATTGCGAATTTTTCTAATTAGGTATTTAAAAGTAGGTATAAGTTGAAATATTTTATAATGCACTATTAAGGAATAAGCAAAGTTAAAATTATGAGGAGTCTATCTAAAGGTAACAAAAATGAAATCGTGATGAAATTATAGCCGTTTCAAAGGTGATTATCGTTCTTATAACTCTTGAACCGTAGACTAAGTTTCTCTTAAATACATTACGTTACTAAGCTGTTTCTGCATTAAGTTTCTAATGTTGATATAACTATAATTATACGGATTATGTGGTTCCAGAGTTTAATTAATACAAAAACTCGAACAACAAATATATATATAATAGGAATATTGGTCTTTGATTAAAGTAAAATAGCAGAAGATAGGTGACCTTCTTACATAACGTACCTGAATGACACTGGTACTGCCACAAATACATGTACTCACAGAAACTCAATTGTATTGCTCCCCGACGTAAAAGAGATAGAATGATGCAAAACATGGGCTTGCGAGCAAGACAAAATAATTCGTGTCCGTGTAATTTCCTTTGTATTCGTGTCATGTCGCATATTGTCGGTTCGGTTCGCGTGGTGACGCAACCATTTTGTAAGTAGCAACAGGCGACCGGGATCAAGATTTTTGAAGTCCGTGCCTCAAGAGCTTGTCACCTACCTGAGCCCGTATCGTGGCTGGATGACCGCAGCTTTGTACCAAACCATTGCTATTGATGGAATTGTGAGGTCATTTAGAATAAACCATGGCCCTCGATTCGTATTGGTTGATGATAATGCAGCCGCACATCGAGCTCAACGAATCAACGCTGCTCTGTGTGAATACGACATTACTAGGTTAGACTGGCCTGCCGGCTCGCCTGACTTAAACCCGATAGAGCTCGCGTGGGATGTTGTCACGCGAGCTGTTTGGAACCGTCAGCGACCTCCCCAGACAGTGCCAAAGATCGGAGAAGCCGTTATTCAAGAATGGGACAGGTTACCGCAAGAAATGCTAGATAACTTATTTCTCAGCATGCCCAGATGGATTGCTACATGTGTTCGAGCCAGGGGAGGAGTTATCTTGAACGAAATGAAAACAATTTCGTAGTAAATGTTGATAATATTTAGTTAAATTCCCTTTTTCTGTCAATTATTTATTAGTTGCAATTGCATTAGGACTTTTAAATTCAATTTTGGTTTCTAAAAAATATACTTTTTTTAACTTTCAATAAATGTTATTATTTCATAAAAAGTAAAATTAAAAAAAAAACCATCTTTAGCAGTGATCTCCAACTTTTTTTGATATGTGTATCTCCCGCCATTTTGCTATAATCAAAAATATCGGTAAACCAAGAAAATTTGATGAACGAGTCCAATTGATATGATTGATATCCAATTGAGTTATCGTTGTTTATAACGAAGTATATTATTATATCAAATAACTATTACACAAACAATGCATGTTTATCAAACAGTTTCGACCAATAAGCTTCCAAGACGCCGAAGCTTGACCAATCAAAAGCCTCGTTCAATTGACTGAATTGTTTTCTGATTTTAAACTAAATGTTCAGTTGGAAGGTACGTTTTAATTCTTATTTGTGGCGTACAAACTTTTTGTTTTTGTTGGGTTGGTTAAGTGCCTAGTGCCTGTACAGGAAGACATAATAATCATAATAAATAAATAAAATCCCTAGCTAGACAAACATACCAACTCTCCCAAAGTAAGCAGAGCTTGTTTTGTGGATCCAACCGAGTGAGGTGCAGGTGCTGCCATAGTTTGCAGTAAGGTCACACATAACAGCAGCTCTTCTTGCTTCGGGGCCATACAGTCGTTTGTCTGTGTGGGGATTTATTATTTATTAAATATAAGGAGGTGTGGTTTAAACATTGGCCATACCTAGACAATCACACCAACTGTGTGGTCCCAAAGTAAGCAGAGCTTGTTTTATGGATCGAACCGAGGGAGGTCCTAGGTGCAGGTGCCGCCATAGTTCGCAGTAAGGTGACACATAACAGCAGCTCTGCTTGCTTCGGGGCCATACAGTCGTTTGTCTGTGTGGGGATTTATTATTTATTAAATATAAGGAGGTGTGGTTTAAACATTGGCCATACCTAGACAATCACACCAACTGTGTGGTCCCAAAGTAAGCAGAGCTTGTTTTATGGATCGAACCGAGGGAGGTCCTAGGTGCAGGTGCCGCCATAGTTCGCAGTAAGGTGACACATAACAGCAGCTCTGCTTGCTTCGGGGCCATACAGTCGTTTGTCTGTGTGGGGATTTATTATTTATTAAATATAAGGAGGTGTGGTTTAAACATTGGCCATACCTAGACAATCACACCAACTGTGTGGTCCCAAAGTAAGCAGAGCTTGTTTTATGGATCGAACCGAGGGAGGTCCTAGGTGCAGGTGCCGCCATAGTTCGCAGTAAGGTGACACATAACAGCAGCTCTGCTTGCTTCGGGGCCATACAGTCGTTTGTCTGTGTGGGGATTTATTATTTATTAAATATAAGGAGGTGTGGTTTAAACATTGGCCATACCTAGACAATCACACCAACTGTGTGGTCCCAAAGTAAGCAGAGCTTGTTTTATGGATCGAACCGAGGGAGGTCCTAGGTGCAGGTGCCGCCATAGTTCGCAGTAAGGTGACACATAACAGCAGCTCTGCTTGCTTCGGGGCCATACAGTCGTTTGTCTGTGTGGGGATTTATTATTTATTAAATATAAGGAGGTGTGGTTTAAACATTGGCCATACCTAGACAATCACACCAACTGTGTGGTCCCAAAGTAAGCAGAGCTTGTTTTATGGATCGAACCGAGGGAGGTCCTAGGTGCAGGTGCCGCCATAGTTCGCAGTAAGGTGACACATAACAGCAGCTCTGCTTGCTTCGGGGCCATACAGTCGTGTGTATGTGTTGGGATTTATTATTTATTAAATATAAGGAGGTGTGGTTTAAACATTGGCCATACCTAGACAATCACACCAACTGTGTGGTCCCAAAGTAAGCAGAGCTTGTTTTATGGATCGAACCGAGGGAGGTCCTAGGTGCAGGTGCCGCCATAGTTCGCAGTAAGGTGACACATAACAGCAGCTCTGCTTGCTTCGGGGCCATACAGTCGTTTGTCTGTGTGGGGTTTTATTATTTATTAAATATAAGGAGGTGTGGTTTAAACATTGGCCATACCTAGACAATCACACCAACTGTGTGGTCCCAAAGTAAGCAGAGCTTGTTTTATGGATCGAACCGAGGGAGGTCCTAGGTGCAGGTGCCGCCATAGTTCGCAGTAAGGTGACACATAACAGCAGCTCTGCTTGCTTCGGGGCCATACAGTCGTTTGTCTGTGTGGGGTTTATTATTTATTAAATATAAAGAAGTGTGGTTTAAACATTGGCCATACCTAGACAATCACACCAACTGTGTGGTCCCAAAGTAAGCAGAGCTTGTTTTATGGATCGAACCGAGTGAGGTCCTAGGTGCAGGTGCCGCCATAGTTCGCAGTAAGGTGACACATAACAGCAGCTCTGCTTGCTTCGGGGCCATACAGTCGTTTGTCTGTGTGGGGATTTATTATTTATTAAATATAAGGAGGTGTGGTTTAAACATAAGACCATACCTAGACAATCACACCAACTGTATGGCCCCAAAGTAAGCAGACCTTGTGTTATGGATGACCCTTCAGGGAAGGGGGGGAACCCAGAGTAAACATACATTTAAAAATATAAACAAACCTAGAAAGACCCGAGAACAAACATCTACGTTCATCATACAAATGAATGGCCCGACCGGGACTCCAACCTAGGACCTCCGGCGTATGAGACAGGGCTACTAATCACTACGCCGCTCGGTCGTTTTTCTAAAGTTATTCTATTTCAAAAAACGAGGTACCAAGCTATATTTTTTTGTATATAGGCTCTTAGTAGTTTTGCCTTGCCAAACCAGTATAATTTGATATTTCCGGTTTTTCAAATAGACTTTTTTTTTGTGGCTTTAGAGGTCAGGCCTGATTTACGATCTCGCCAATACTATATCGTGCTTTATTCCTAAATCGCAATTATTTTATAGTATGTACTTATGGCTACTGGTCACGTGTAACTGTCGATATTTGCCGACTAGTTTCAAGCCCTTACCGAGCTCTTCTTCAAGGGTGAACCGTTGGACCGTTTAGTATATTTTATAATTTAAAGAGACTCATGTAATAATGTTTTTAACTAGTCGTTGTGCTCTGAGATATTGGTTCAGGAATGTGGATCAGAAAACGTATCATAGTTACTGACATGTCGCGAAGGATGACTTGAGCGAAAGTAATATGGCTTTTGTGGGACCACAATATGGAAGATGAAATTAGTAATGCTGGTTGCAAGGAAGCTTAGAAATGTTTCGTCCATCGGATTGATTCATCTTCTCAATAAGAAAGTTGCTGAATTTGATAAATCAAAGAACCCGACTGCTGATGTTGTTTTACCTTGTAACGCGTGTTCCCATAAGAATTTCGGGAGACAATTAAATAAATACCCTATGTCACTCTCACTAGTGAGCCGAATCTATTGTCACCTCACATGTTGAAATCCGTCAAAAGGCTTTAGCTTGCCAAATAAATATACATACATGAATACTGGAAAAACGTAACCTTCCTTCTGCCTGTCGCTTAAAAAAAAGCGCAAAAATAGACGAAGCCTTGTATTGGTCAAGTTTTACTCATACTTCGCTTCATCGCATAGCTCTAGTAGATACGCCTGAGACTGTTACTGATATTAAAATGTAAAAGTTTGTTTGTTTGGATGTTTATTACTCCATGACGCTCAAACGGCATAACGGATGTGAATGGAATTTGGCAAACAGATAGAATATGACCTGCATTAACACATTGGCCGGATTAGTTGCGCGAAAAGTAAAAAAAAAAAAATATTATCACATTAGAAGCATCATCAGCCTCTTATCAGATACTCGTAACCAAATGTAATGAATTCGAAAGGAGATCAAATTAGCATAAACTGAAGGGGATACTAGGAGCCATAGAAGAGTTCCAATACCCATCGCTTGGTCCATCATCATCTCGTAGGACCCGAATGTTTATCTATCATCAATATTGCATACATTTGTTTAGAGTGTAATATCCTGGCTGTTTCTTTTCTTTAATTGGTCTGGAGTGTAACCACACAAACGTACTAACCGTTTATGACCGTATTATGACCGTTAATATAGGAAGGACCTTAGTACCGCCCCAGAAGAACCAAAGTTATTGTACTACGGTCTTCGCAGATTTGTTTAAATTGTTAGGCAAGTAATTAATGTATTCAATTTGAAATATTTTAGGAAATAGAACTAAGTTCGATCTCGCTATTCAAAACAAAAAGTTAGTAAAAATCAACTCGAGATAAAAAATACTTTTTGATAAGTTTTATCTTTTTCTGAATCGCACGTTTTTTTCTCGCCAAAATATTGAAGGTGTGCCCAAGGTCAAGGCTTTTTTTTAGGTTAAGTTGCCAGCATTAGATATTGTGTTTGAAGCTGTGTGAGAATTCGTTAATTAATAGTGGTTTGTTAAGTAAATAAAACGAAGATATTCCGTATATATCTATCGGGTTTGATTTATTATTGAATAAAAATGGATAAAATTCTTACCCAAATATCCATACTAAATGCACCTAAGTATAGCTGTGTACCTTATAATTAAAGAATTTTAAAATTCGGTTTTAATATACCAGAAATCTATAAAGCGTGCTTAGATTTAGTTTAGACGTATCTCAGCTAAATGCTCAAACAAAAAATTCCTTTTTTGCATACGATATAGTGGTGAAAATCGCAGTAAAAAATGTTGACAAGCTTGGTGTGACATGTATTCGGAATATATATTCTATGTAGTAGAAGAGAAAGTTCCTATTCGTTTTATCATTTTGCTGAGATTCGTTTTATATTGATGAAGTATGAACAGGCAAACATGTTTCGTCTAGAGATATACTAACAGAATGTCTTTACTACTTATATGGAGAATTAGAATTTCCGTACCAGAATAGCAAACCAAAATTTCAGAAGAAAGCATTTAAAGGTATTAAGCATTTTCAAGTGACATGTCGCTCCTTAATAGGTTCTGGGATCCGTTTAACTTAAGACATGGTATAATTAGATATTTAATTACGCGGCTTACTACACACGGTCAGATAGGTCCGACTAGTTTCGGACTCGTCTGGACTCCATCTTCAGGGGTGAGTGTAGTCGCAAGTACACGCATCGCCTCACACGAGTCCGAAACTAGTCAGACCTATCCGACCGTGTACCGTGAGTAAGCCGCGTTATTAAATTATCTAATTATAATGTCTCACGTAAGTTTCATAAATTAACATGGTATAATGTTTAACCATTGCTTTTAAGTTGTATCTATGCCCTGCCTCGTATGCCGGAGGGCCCAGGTTCGAGTCCTGGCCGGGGCATTCGTATGTGTGATGAACACAGATGTTGGTTTTCGGGTCGGTTTTGTATATCTATATATGTATGTTTATTCTGGGCCCCCTCAGTTCGCTGTATGGTCATCCATAATACAAGCTCCGCTTACTTTGGGGCCATACAGTTGGTGTGTTTGTCTGGGGATTTATTATTTATGATAACTAAGAATAATACAAGTAAATGTTACATTAAACGGGTTAAAATACTAGGGCTGTAATCCATAAACGGTGCTTAGACTTATTCCATTAAAGAGTCAAATAAAAAGCGTCTTTGTTGTATACTGTATGTATAGCATACATATTCTAAAAACACGTGACAATAACCTTTCCATTTCCCCCCTAAGATTCTGATCTCTATGTCTCTATGTAATAAAGTCAGTCTTGGAACCCACATTTGTGTTTACAGGAGATTGGACGACATTTTTAAGGTTATAGTTGCATAGTGCACCCACCCACCCTAAGCGCTTTCTATAGATTTCAGCGTAAAAGGCAATGCGCCGTTCCAGCCCCAGTATTCCTTTTGGAATTTCGGGATAAATAAGATCAAAATCTAAATACTTTATTTATTTATTGGCTTACATTAGAAACACTTAACGAAAACTAAAGACTTAGAACTTCGGCTTTTATAGAAAGGCATTATCTACAGGGAGATAGAAAGAGAAAAAAAATACCGGCGGAGAAAAATCCTCTCGGCACCTTAAAATAAAAATTCACACATTGAATAGAAGGTATACAATTTGACGGCGACCCGAAAGAAACAGACACGTGGCTGACTAGTTGCGCGTGTTATGTAATGTCGCAGCCAAGCTGTTTACATTGTATGTAAGCATTTTCTGTAGCTTTTTTATATAGCTGTTATTATTCCCGCATAATGAAGGTGAACGAATTTGTAAAATCGGTTTAGTAGTTTCAGGGCCTACTGATGAAATACAGTCGGACATATTAATTTTACTGTCTATAGTAATAGTCAGGACACAGTCTGCAATTTCATTTACTTTGAATAATCTATCAACAAATTAGCTGTCCTATTCAATATGAATAATAATAATAATTTTAATAAAATAAACCAGAGCACCTGGCATCAGCCTGTACCTGGCACCTATCTTCCGTCCCTGCTTCCCGAATATAAATTATTCTAGAATAATAATAATAATAATAAATCCCCAACAAACGCACCAATTGTGTGGCCCCAAAGAAAGCAGAACTGTGTTCACCACACTAATGAATGCCTGACCAGGGCACGAACCTGGGGCCTCTGGACTAACGCCATCCGGCGGATTATTTAAAATGTTAGTCAAGACGCAGACTTCTCTAAGTAGTCTGAAATTTAATTTACTTTTAATAATTCTATCAACAAATTAGCTGTCCTCATTTCATATGAAATAGTTAAACATTAAATTATTTTATCGCAACTTTGAAATGTGACCCAAAAATAAATTATTTTACCTATTTATGCAAAAAAACTCGTATCTTGTAATAACTGGTTTGAAAAATCGTTAAACTAGTTTGATCTCGCATTTAAAATTCAAACTTTTTTTTCTGTGAGTATTGTTGAATCTACAAATTATTTTTTGGATGAATTGATGTTTGTGAAATTAATAATACTTATACCAACTTTCTGTGTTTCCTGCCTAATTATGTCTGAACTAGGTTTATACCTTCTGCCTTCAAAATTATACGTTCGTTATTGCTTAAAATTTGTTTAATAGATGAACAGTTGATATGCGAATTAACGAAAGAGAAGAACGATAGAATCTTAGATTATTAATCTGAAGTAAAACTCATCTGCTGTGGTTTGAAGGATTCCTGCTTCCATCTATCGAATCGCTAATGGCGGACGGTCGTGACCACAGAGTACCTTAGTTACGTATTTTAAGACGGAGATAAGCAGTATTCTATAAGATATTGACAACGACATATTGAGTGAGGAGTGGGTAGTTAAAAATATATAGCAACAAACGTGATTTGTTAAATTTAGTTTTGCAAGATCATAAGTTTGCCTTTTCAAAGATTTTTTAACACAAGTTGGTGGCTGTGCCTTTTTTTGCGTCGTCACAGAGGAGATATTTGATACATAGAATCTGCTAACATTTGACGGCCTTATTGGCTTCAGGTAGCCCTACCTCATACGCCAAAATGCCAGTTTCGAGCCAGGTGGAATTCATTTGTATGTTGATCACAGACGTTTGTTCTCGGGTAACGGTTGTGTAAATTTATATATGTTTGTTTAATACAAGCTCTGCTTGCTTTGGGGCGATACAGTTTTTGTGATTGTCTGGGGATTTATTATTTATTTTATTTATAGTAAAGAAAACGTATACAAGAGTATCTATATTCTGTTGATGTGATCCAATAAAAATGGCATCCAGAAAATCCATTTCTAAAGGATGAAAGTTTTAATACTTAATGATTAAATGCGGAAAATTAATATTAGTTTTAATTTGTTTATCGCATTGCTTCTGCTGTCACGAGGTTTTATTGAGATTTAGCGACGGAAGAGCAAATATCACGCGATTTTTGCTATAGCATGTTACGTAACAAGCCTACGTGATCTGGTACGATTGATGAACACTGCATTTATTTTTTTTTAAATTACGGACAGCAAACAACTGTGCAAGATCAGCTTAGCAACGAACTTAAAATCAAAATAATTATACAGGTACAGTCCACAAATAAGTTACTAAGTACTTCACAGTAAATTAAATATTATATAAACGCAATAATGGATATAATTCAAACTTTAGGCAGTAACAGAATTCTTTTAAAACTTCTTTAGCTAAAATTTTAAACTTACGGTGAGTTAGTGCAAATATATCTAATTTAAAGAATGTAGAATTATAGGTGCAAACGAGACGTCTAAGCGGGGACCTGAACCCAGCATTAGTTTTACAAAACTTTGTGAAGAATAATTTATGAGGATTACGTTGATTTTTCCTTGGAACACAATATGTTAATTTATTAACAATAGTGGAAGAATCAAATCTGTTATTACAAATGTTATGAAGTGTCAAAAGGTCAATGAGTGTGCTTCTTTTATTTAAAGTTAGTAAATGGTATATATCTAGTAAGTTTTTATATGATATTTTTTTGCAAAAATGCATGTGCAGACAATGTTACCTTTTCATTGAACCTTTCTTCCGTCTTTGAACATTCATTGTAGCACATAGACGTAATGTGAAACCAGTCGCTAGGCAAGAATTTAGGTTGTCTCAACCTTGATCTAAATTAATTGAGCTTGTTCAAACGGTCGAATAAAATCTTAATTCGTTGGTTCCTTATTATTTAATAGATATAAGTGCCAGTTTCGGGCCGTAAGATTTTTAAATATTGTATGTTATCTAGAGTACTTTTCCCAGCTTAATTGAGCATGCCTCTTAAGCTTTTTAGGCGTTGAGAAATTAGCTGTTGGTTTTGTTATTTAAGCGGGATCATAACCTGGGTCCCTGAGTAGCAGGCAAATCAGTAATAGGATCCTTATATTTATTGTTAAAAAAACATTGATAGATTTACGGTTGCAGACTTATATATTGTAAAAATAAGGTTCAGTTTCCGTAAAATCTATACTTATGTTAGTCTTATTTTACCATTTGAAGGATTTTGCCATTATCATCCACCACTACCACATACCACTCCAAATTCGACTATAGAATGAAATGAGGGGTTAAAAGTATCGTGCACATTATTGGTGTATGCGTCGTTCGATTCTAAAGTTTGACACGCTGCCGAAGGTCGTGATTTAAAATTGTTTCGTATTTTACAGCGAAAATGTTTTTAAATAACATTTTAGTTTTTTATCACATTGAATTATCGAAACTGGTTTGCTAGTAGATCCGGTATACGCTTGCAGGCTCTAATTTGTAAAAAAAAATACTACTTTATAATAGGTCTTTACCTATGAAGCTGCCGTTTTGCCGTACTGGCCATTTCAAATGAAAATATTTTTTTTTTTGACTGATAATTCTAATTTCAAATTAATTTTATTTGACAAACATGGAATTCTTTTTCTAAAATCGTCATTTGTTTAATAGTTAGTGTTTTGTTTTCAACGCATTCGAACATTTTTCGTCATCATGGATAAGTTAAAAATTCGAGTAATTATGGAGTATGAGTACCGTCGTGGCACCAAAGCGGCACAAGCGGCACGCAACATCAACGACGTTTACGGAGCGAACACTACAAACGAACGCACCACCCGTTATTGGTTTACCCGCTTCCGTTCTGGAAATTTTGACCTGAAAAATGAACCCCGTGGTCGTCCGAAAACTTTGGTCGACAATGACGAATTAAAGGCAATTGTGGAAGCTGATGAAACTCAATCCACGGCTGAATTAGCAGCAGCTTTCGACGTTAGCATCAAAACAATATTGGTCCATTTGCGTCAAATTGGCAAGGTAAAAAAGCTTGACAAATGGGTACCCCACGAACTCAATGACCGCCAGCGCGAAGTACGCGTGGAGACGTGCCTTGCACTGCTCAGCAGGCATACAAATGAAGGAATTCTGAACCGCATTGTTACTTGTGGCGAGAAATGGATCCTGTTTGACAATTGTAAGCGCTCAGCAAGTTGGTTGGACCCTGGTTCAGCACCCAAACAATGCCCTAAACGAAAACTTACCCCTAGAAAAGTGATGGTCACTGTTTGGTGGTCTAACGCGGGTGTAATTCATCACAGCTTCTTGCCAAACGGGACAAGCATTACTGCAGATGTGTACTGTGAAGAACTGAACACAATGATGGAGAAGCTCGCACGTCTCCAACCAGCTTTGGTCAATCGTTCGGCTCCACTGCTCCTGCACGACAACGCGCGACCTCATACTGCACAGCAGACGGTCTCCAAGCTACAAGAATTGGGGTTGGAAGTTCTCCGTCATCCGCCGTACTCAACAGACCTTGCGCCTACAGACTTCTACTTTTTTCAGAATTTGGATAACTTCTTGGCGGGAAAAAAATTCAATACCCGAGAGGCAGTACAAAATGCCTTTGAAGAATTTGTTGCCTCCCGTCCAGCTGATTTCTTCAAGAAAGGCATCAATAAGCTACCAATGCGTTGGCAAAGATGCATTGATTGCATGGGTGATTATTTTGATTAATAGAAATAAAAAATATATATTAAATTACGCTTCATTTATTTCGTGAAAAACGGCAATTTCATAGGTAAAGACCTAATATAAATATTTTCGGCCCACCAGTTAAGTAGGCACTGCATTATTTCTTAAAGTAAACCTAACTTGGATACAACTATGTCGCTTAAATGCAATTTTTTATTTAGGTAGCCACATGATTCAAACGAAATGAAACAAAAAATTAAAATAACAATTAGATAAAACCAAATCTCAGAATAATAACAATTAGGACACGTCTAGATTATACGAAGCATTCATGACCTAGCATTTTGAGCAATTGGTTGTGATAAATAGGTAGGTACAGTTATCATAGCGTGAAATTGAAGTTACTAAAAAACTGTATACTACTGTAAACTGTAACTAAAATCATCGTTTATCAAAAGTTTTATAGAGAGAAAACTTCAACTTTTAAAATCTTTTATTAATCTTCTTTAGCTCCATAGCTTTTAGCTTCTGTACCACAGGTCTTCCTATTTCAGAAGCTAGTGATACATTGACTTATGTACCAAAGTGTTTTTATTTATTAAATATAAATTATTATTTATTAAATATATTTATATAAATTGTTATTAATCTTTTCATAGTCAGCAAACAAGCACGCGACCCGCCTCACGGTGAGCTTTCTGCGCCCATGGACATCATTAGTCGTAGCTGCTTATTTCTCAATATTGAATGTGATTATTATATCGACCAACGATGCGGTGTCGACCGGAGGCTTCAGTTGACAATCCCTTTGTTCCAGTAATTGCACCAGCCGTTCCTTCCCTTGAACGTGAACAGCCGCATTCACGAACTCGGCGTCTACGCGCCAGTTCGTCAATGCTCCTCATCATCCCAACCCGCTGGTCAATAGTCAGCAGACTACACAGTCAACCCAGACGCGGCGGTTCGTTAACGTCTTAACCGATCCCGACGACGCGACGCTATTACAACGAAACGCCGGCGTTCCAGTTAGAAATAGGGCAACACGGAATTCGAATCGCCGAACCCATAGGTAAATGACCCTTCCGAACCAATGGTAGTTTCAATATACGACGTCCTAAGCCGAGGTCGGTGCCCTCTTGGGTGCCCTTAGGCATATCGTATGCAGGAGTAGTTTAAGTTCCGGTTAAGCGCCGTCAGCGCTAAGCTACAAAGTCCGGTGAAATTGAAAAGGCCCGTAGAGGCATAATAACTGTTCATTTCGAAAAAAAAAAATTAATCGTGAACACAAAATCGTGATAATGTTGATTATAAACAACTTGGACTGCAGCAGCGACGTGATCTTAACAGAAGAAACTCTTCTTCAAGTGGCTTCTTTGTTTATGGCAACCCTTTATCAAGTAACTACTCCAGAGCAAGGGATGATCGGGGCTTACGTTTTATTCGAAACAAGAGGTCACACCCCCGTTACTTCTATCCGTAGCTATTTAGTATAATGTAGCTATCTAATGGTGAAAGAGTTTTAAAAACCGGTTCAGTAGTTTCGAAGTTGCTACCATACAAACAAACAAACAAATCCTCCGTCTTTATAATAGTAGTAGTACCGTAGACACTTTTGTTTCTAAGGGCTGACATTTCTATCGTCACACAACTATTATCTGTAGGTCTGGCTCGAGAAGTCTTCGCTATGTCTCCAAGAGATAAACCTATCAGACGACCAAGCGGATTAGACTATCGCGCGGAATGCGAAAAAATTCCCCATTCAATCAATTACAAAGTAATAAACAAAACAAGTGCTGCGTAAGACCAACTCAATGCTTTGGTAATTTTGTCAGAGCAATAAATAATGGTATAAATTATCGAAATAAAGAATGTTCGTATCTGAAATATTTACATGACGTTATGTTTAAAAGTCTTTTAGTTGGCTTGGACACGACACGACACATAATTTTAGTAAGATGTCTTCTTTTGGCTGTTACATTGGCTGTGTCTTTGCTATCTTTAGGGCCCCATGTTTGGGACCTGACCAGCTAGATCATAACTTTGACACCTTAACAAAATAAGTCAAATTCTCAAAATTATTACAAATTCAAATATTTATTTCTCAACATTGACAAGTACTTGTTGTATTGACGTCAAATAAAGCATGACTTTACCACCAGTTCGGGAAAACCTTCGTGAGAAGAACTGGCAAGAAACTTCACGGTTATGTTTTTTTTTAAAATAAATTTACTGTCTCTTTATGTCTGTACAATATTATTCTTATCTGCATCTGTTAGCTCGGCAAGTCTCCCGAGTCTCCCCCCAAGTATCCAAACGACGAACACCCACAAACGGCACCCGTTCACGAGTTAACGCGGGATTCAGTCATCGCCCTCCTCAACCATATTAGAGGGAAGTGAGCGACCCGTCACCCGACGCTACCATATTCGACTGTAAATTCGATAAATGTTATCTGAGTATTGAAAAATCAGCCGTAACGAAAGCAATAGAGCAATGTCGAGAAGATAAATAAAAAAAACATGGAAAACTTTTAGTAGTAAACTAAAAATAGAGTAAATAATATAATCATTATTTTTAAACGTCATAGTGGCCATCAGAATTATCGCCGGGTCTTTAAAAAATACGTTTCCGCAGCCTATATAAAATGTATTTCACAATGTTTGATTAAATTTGTCTTTGTATCTTTATTATACATGTATCTACCTAATATAATAATGTTCGACTTGGGTATGACCTGCCTTTATTAATATAACAATTAATTATCAATGTTTGAGTAGCAGCTACAGGGGTTGCGATGAGCGATTGTGATAGTTATCACATCAAAGTACACATTATTACATTTAGTTACTTTGATTCTTTATTGAGTCTGAGCGTCCAACGCGTCATGTGTTTAGTAATAGCATAGGCTGCTATAACACAACTGGCTCCCCTTAACACATGTTTTACTGAAACTAATGAAACGAAATGAAATGAAATAATGAAATGAAATACTTATTTCTCAACATTGACAATTACTTGTTCTTATTGACGTCAAATAAAACATGATTCTACCACCTGTTCGAAAAAACCTTCGTGAAGAAGAACTGGCAAGAAACTTCACACGGGTATATTTTTTTCAAAATAAATTTACAGAGTCTCTTTATGTCTATACAAAATTATTCTTTTCTGCATCTGTAAGCTCGGCAAGTCTCCCTCCCCCCAAGTATCCAAACGACGAACACCCTCAAACGGCACCCATTCACTCTACACTTGAAAGCTCCAGGGTTATATTTGTCTGGAAAAACAGACGCAGGCAAATCGTTCCACTCTTTGGCAACACGAACCAAAAATGAGCTATCGAACCGTTTAGTTCGGCTCTTCGGCACGCTAACCACAAACGGGTGAAACTTCTGTCTGCGTCTGGTTGATCGGTGGAGAAAGGGGGAAGGTTCGATCAGCTGAAAAAGAGCATTTGCACACTCTCCAAAGTGTATCTGTAAAAAACCGATAGACTAGCAACTATCCGACGATACAACAACCTCCTAGTACAGACATCAGTCTTCCACATAAATTAATTAATTTTATGTTTTTGATGGCAAAATGATTAACGTATTCTATTTTTCTTTTTATGGGGGACAAAATAAATAAAGATTATTATTATAGTTTTGAAACCCAATGAAAACTACTTGAATTTTCAGGTATAAATATAACATTCTCTACCAAAAGCTATGCGTCAATTTTGATATATTTTTAGTTTTTTCTAATGGGACAAAGATTATACAATTATGTAGATGTCGAAAAAAGAGTAAAATTTATTTATTTTATTGATTTCTTGTAACCATTTCTACTTCATGCGCAGCCTGCGCATGTTGTCAACTCAAAAATAAATAATTTAATCTAGGTCAAGGTCGACATTCATTCACACATTTAATAGTTAGAATCTACTTAGTGGCAACACCCAAAATTCTGTTAGATGAGGTCTTTTAGTGTCTCGTATCGGCAATTAATTTGGATTATCTTTCTAGAGAAAGACCGATAACTAAATTATATGGATTCAAATCAAAATATTAGGTCTTTACCTATGAAATTGCCGTTTTTCACGAAATAAATGTAGCGTAATTTTTTTATATATTTTTTATTTCTATTAATCAAAATAATCACCCATGCAATCAATGCATCTTTGCCAACGCATTGGTAGCTTATTGATGCCTTTCTTGAAGAAATCAGCTGGACGGGAGGCAACTAATTCTTCAAAGGCATTTTGTACTGCCTCTCGGGTATTGAATTTTTTTCCCGCCAAGAAGTTATCCAAATTCTGGAAAAAGTCTCAAAAAAGTCTGCAGGCGCAAGGTCTGGTGAGTACGGCGGATGACGGAGAACTTCCAACCCCAACTCTTGTAGCTTGGAGACCGTCTGCTGTGCAGTTTGAGGTCGCGCGTTGTCATGCAGGAGCAGTGGAGCCGAACGATTGACCAAAGCTGGTTGGAGACGTGCGAGCTTCTCCATCATTGTGTTCAGTTCTTCACAGTACACATCTGCAGTAATGCTTGTCCCGTTTGGCAAGAAGCTGTGATGAGTTACACCCGCGTTAGACCACCAAACAGTGACCATCATTTTTCTAGGGGTAAGTTTTCGTTTAGGGCATTGTTTGGGTGCTGAACCAGGGTCCAACCAACTTCCTGAGCGCTTAAGATTGTCAAACAGGATCCATTTCTCGTCACAAGTAACAATGCGGTTCAGAATTCCTTCATTTGTATGCCTGCTGAGCAGTGCAAGGCACGTCTCCACGCGTACTTCGCGCTGGCGGTCATTGAGTTCGTGGGGTACCCATTTGTCAAGCTTTTTTACCTTGCCAATTTGACGCAAATGTTGTTTTGATGCTAACGTCGAAAGCTGCTGCTAATTCAGCCGTGGATTGAGTTTCATCAGCTTCCACAATTGCCTTTAATTCGTCATTGTCGACCAAAGTTTTCGGACGACCACGGGGTTCATTTTTCAGGTCAAAATTTCCAGAACGGAAGCGGGTAAACCAATAACGGGTGGTGCGTTCGTTTGTAGTGTTCGCTCCGTAAACGTAGTTGATGTTGCGTGCCGCTTGTGCCGCTTTGCTGCCACGACGGTACTCATACTCCATAATTACTCGAATTTTTAACTTATCCATGATGACGAAAAATGTTCGAATGCGTTGAAAACAAAACACTAACTATTAAACAAATGACGATTTTAGAAAAATAATTCCATGTTTGTCAAATAAAATTAATTTGAAATTAGAATTATCAGTCAAAAAAAAAATATTTTCATTTGAAATGGCCAGTACGGCAAAACGGCAGTTTCATAGGTAAAGACCTATTAATATTTTGTTACGGGTTATATGTAGTAAGCGCTCAGCTTTTGCGGGTCTTGCCTTAAACAATAACAGATATCTCAAATTATTCAACTTTAGTCCCTCGTTATCTTTCACTAATTATAGCAAACGCTCGTCACTGGGGCACGAACTTAATGCTTAATATGGGTTTTCTAATGAATACAGTATGAATCGGGCTGTTCATCGATTAGTACATCTCTTTTACGTTCATACCGAAACGAATATTTATTTGTCTAGTGACGTCACAGTTGACATGTGTCAGTGAGAAATCAGAGCTGTGTTTGTTTGACATGTTATCATCAGTTCGCGAGAAGCAGGTCTGAAGATTTGTTAGTTAAATAATTGTGCTCCCTTGAAAATAATGTGCCGTGGTGTCGGACAGAAGCTGCTGAGAAATATCTGCGTGAAAACTATCTCGATACAGTGGCAAATGATGATTTATAAACGTTCTAGTTCAATGTGACCCAGACCTTATCGTCTAGCGACGAGGTTTTTTAAAGTGTACTTTTAACAAAGATTCGGGAAATCCCTTGTGAAGATAAATCCACATTTTTTTTCAAACTGAGGATCAATTATCAGTTTTGATACCGGAAAATTTTGCAAAATCCCGTTTGATTCAATCGATTGACCTTTCTGCATCATAATTAAAAGAACCGAGAAATAGCCGTCGACAAGTAGCGTCATCTATCAAGCGTGGTTGTAACTTTTGGGTCGGGATCGATAGTCACAATTGCGTCGCTATCTCCCTTCTGGTTGGAGAACATGGTAGAAGATACTTCTCCACAGCAGAATGAGAGGGTCTCTGCTGCTGCTGTTCTGCAATTTGCGGCGAGAGAAGCGCGTGAAGGGAGGCGCTTTACTGAATTCAGCGCGCATGCGTTTAGTAGTGTCCCGTATAATGGATATGGTAATTAAACAATTTTTATTTTCTTCTTTTTAGGTTGAGAAATTTTTTATGCGCAGGCGCATTGCCAAGTCATTAATAAGTTTTGGTGTGGAACGCGTTTGGTGGCTTCCTCAATGGAGTAACTAATTTTGCAAGAAAGTTACACATTTTGTTCCAATTTTGACATGGCAACAGACATAAACAGTACGTTGAAGTTGTTTGAAGTTTCGATAGTGTTTCGCAATTCGACAACTTTTCTATTCGTTTTGAATTAAAAAGATAACAATAGATTAAAATAATCCAAAAATATAATATCCGTTACATAACTTTGTTCTACACTCTTATACTTGCTCGTTAATTATAATATCAATATTGAGAATAATAAATCCCCAAAAAAACCCACCAACGGTATGGCTCCAAAGTAAGCAGAGCTTGTATTATGGATGACCGGACATCGAACTGGGGAACCCAGAATAAACATACGTATATAAATACAAACAGCCGTGACCCGAGAACAAACATCTGTGTTCATCACACAAACGAATGCCCCGGCCAGGACTCGAACCTGGGACCTTCGGCGTATGAGGCAAGGCTACTTACCGCTACACCAATCGGCCGTCATACATTATTAATTTATTTACTTGTTACAGGGTTTTACTATTAATTATTAAATAAAAACGTAAATATTGTATAAAACTGTAGATTTTTGAGGTGTCTATTCTTCTGGGGTCTGTATGATCCACAGAAGCTGTGCAAACCTAGTTAGTTTTAATCCCTAACGCAAAACGGGAGTTTTATAAGTTTTGAGGGCTTGTTATTGTGTGAATGTCTGTGGCAACACAACTCCCACACGACTGGTCCGATTTTGAATCGAATGTTTTTAATCGTATTTGTTAAAGTTGTTTAAAATCAATACGTACGTGTCCTATCAGTCGGGTCTTTTTAATATGTGTTTACAAATAACTTGAGTTTGTCTGGGAATTATTTATTTACTAACATAATTCTATAGTGATCCGTGTCGACTTGCCCTTGCAGACCACATTTCTAGATATAATTAGTTCATGAGCAGGCTCTTCATCTGGTCTCAGTTCAAAGTTGAAAGATAAAATAATGCATCGACTGTACGAGAATTGCAATTATTGTGGGGTCAATACATGTATGTTCTAACGAGCCGAGGGAGCAAGATAAGGTTGATGTCTATAGGGTTATATGTGTTATAATTGTTGGAGATAATAATGTTTCTCTGCGCATTTACCAATGGAAGTCCTGGTTGTTAATATAAGTGTAAAAGCATATAAGGAACTGAGCAGCGCTTGTGATTGTCTTCGTGTTGGTACTTTACAGTTTCCATCAAAATCTCAGGATAAAAGTAAGGGGCGCTACCCGCTTATCCGAGCCGGCTATTTGGTTAGGAATTAATAAAAATAATATAATAAATCTCCAGACAAACACACCAACTGTATAGCCCTGAAGTAAGCAGAGCTTGTGTTATGAATGCCCATACGGCGAACTGGGAGGAACCCAGAATAAACATACATATATAAATATCAGCAACCATCACCCGAGAACAAACATATGTATTCATCATACTAATGAATGTCCCAGCCAGGACTCGGACCTGGGACCTCCGGCGTATGAGGCAGGGATACTAGCCACTACGCTACTCGGTCGAATGACAACGCCGCCCGAATGATTTAACACATTGTATTTTGTTCGAGTAATGCCAACCGGGTAGGCCGTTTGGGCTATACATAGTTTGGCCCTTGCGGTTCGTATTGCCATAACCCGAACGTTCAGCAAGCAGTGCCGACTAAAACAGAATATGTGCGCGCTTATGGCCGGTTTAGGGTGTTACCACACCAATCGATGGATCGTCATCGGATCGCATCGGATGTCATCGATCGACATCGATCGATTGGTCTGGCAGAAACTGTCGATCGACGTCGACTGTTCCATTCTACCATCGATTGATGGCGTTGATCGACGATCGATCGATTGGTCTGGTAGAAGCTGTCGATTGACGTCGACTGTTCCATTCCGTTGAATGTTCGATGACATCGATCGATGGTCGATCGATTGGTGTGGTAATGCCCTTATGCACTTAACGAAAAAACCACGTCCAAACGTGTTAAGTGAGAAGCCCCGCCCACCTACTTATACGAAAATTAAAAAGAATTCTAATCTACTTAATCCCTTGCGTACTGACTGTTAACACGTAATTTTTAACTTAAAATTTAGTTACCAACCTAACTACTTAATACGTGTAAACCGCGCATTAGAGCAATCATTGTATAAATGTATGTTTACTTAGGGTTCCTATCATTAATATATCATGATCGAACTATACGACCTAGAGTAGGTACGTGGTCACTTTGGGAATATACTTCACATTACAACAGCGAAGTTCTTTGCTTCGTCACGGCCGGCAATCGACCACGTCTGGTGTTTTGATTGGTTATTTTGTTGTTAATGGATTTATCGATTAGTTATGTGTTTGCAGACCGTGGGCCTCGGATGGACTTGTCTTCGTTCTTGTAATCGCCCTGGTTGTTTCTTCCCTTTGACCTACTTGATTTATGATGGCAGTCAAAATGTAGGTAAATGCTGTAGTACTCCCCCAGACGAGATCCTAACACAAGATACTTTTGACGACCGATTGGTGTAGTGGTAAGTAGCCTTGCCTCATACGCGGAAGGTCCCAGGTTCGAGTCCTGGCCGGGGCATTCGTTTGTTCTCGGGTCACGGCTGCTTGTATTTATATTAGGTCTTTACCTATGAAATTGCCGTTTTTCACGAAATAAATGAAGCGTATTTTTTTTATATATTTTTTATTTCTATTAATCAAAATAATCACCCATGCAATCAATGCATCTTTGCCAATGCATTGGTGGCTTATTGATGCCTTTCTTGAAGAAATCAGCTGGACGGGAGGCAACAAATTCTTCAAAGGCATTTTGTACTGCCTCTTGGGTATTGAATTTTTTTCCCGCCAAGTAGTTATCCAAATTCTGGAAAAAGTAGAAGTCTGTAGGCGCAAGGTCTGGTAAGTACGGCGGATGACGGAGAACTTCCAACCCCAACTCTTGTAGCTTGGAGACCGTCTGCTGTGCAGTATGAGGTCGCGCGTTGTCGTGCAGGAGCAGTGGAGCCGAATGATTGACCAAAGCTGGTTGGAGACGTGCGAGCTTCTCCATCATTGTGTTCAGTTCTTCACAGTACACATCTGCAGTAATGCTTGTCCCGTTTGGCAAGAAGCTGTGATGAATTACACCCGCGTTAGACCACCAAACAGTGACCATCACTTTTCTAGGGGTAAGTTTTCGTTTAGGGCATTGTTTGGGTGCTGAACCAGGGTCCAACCAACTTGCGATCCATTTCTCGCCACAAGTAACAATGCGGTTCAGAATTCCTTCATTTGTATGCCTGCTGAGCAGTGCAAGGCACGTCTCCACGCGTACTTCGCGCTGGTGGTCATTGAGTTCGTGGGGTACCCATTTGTCAAGCTTTTTTACCTTGCCAATTTGACGCAAATGGACCAATATTGTTTTGATGCTAACGTCGACAGCTGCTGCTAATTCAGCCGTGGATTGAGTTTCATCAGCTTCCACAATTGCCTTTTATTCGTCATTGTCGACCAAAGTTTTCGGACGACCACGGGGTTCATTTTTCAGGTCAAAATTTCCAGAACGGAAGCGGGTAAACCAATAACGGGTGGTGCGTTCGTTTGTAGTGTTCGCTCCGTAAACGTCGTTGATGTTGCGTGCCGCTTGTGCCGCTTTGCTGCCACGACGGTACTCATACTCCATAATTACTCGAATTTTTAACTTATCCATGATGACGAAAAATGTTCGAATGCGTGGAAAACAAAACACTAACTATTAAACAAATGACGATTTTAGAAAAAGAATTCCATGTTGTTCAAATAAAATTAATTTGAAATTAGAATTATCAGTCAAAAAAAAAATATTTTCGTTTGAAATGGCCAGTACGGCAAAACGGCAGTTTCATAGGTAAAGACCTATTATATGTATGTTTATTCTGGGTTCCCCTCCAGTTCGATGTATGGTCATCCATAACACAAGCTCTGCTTTGTCTGGGGATTTGTAAATATTATTATTATTATTAACGCCCTCTAAACGTTCATAGTCAGCTTCACGTTCTTAAGTCACGTTAAGTTCTTGACTTATTATTAAATCTCTTCCTTTCTCTTATACAAATTTCGCAAATCAAATGGTTACACGTAACCATAACAGTTCTTGATCCGTACCAGCGCAAACAGCCATATCGCTGTCTGGCTGTAATGGAATCCGGTACAAACGGCTAACTTGACCTGTCTGACACATAGGTTAACTTTTATCCTGATGTTTTGACGGTAACGGGATTCACACGTGTATGTCACTGGCAAAAATCAGTGCCAACATGAAACGGCTGCACTTAGAAAAGTTAACATACTCCTAAGTATAGATTTTGTAAGCGAATTTATACTCCATCTAAGTGTATATTTGCAAAGCCTATAATTAAAAGCATCTTTAGTTACCGTTTGAGGTCTCTGAGTAGCAACTTGAGACGCTCCGTAGTACGTATAGACTCCGCTTAGTGAATCTGTGCTGTGTCCATCATCTATCTGTATGTGTTAATGAGATCTTTATGAAATTTTTTTAACTTTAAAAAATTTTTGTGTCTTTATTGCCAAACCAGTTACAAAATTAAAATACACGTAGAATAAAACTACAAAAAAAGTGAATGACAAACGCCTTATCACTGAAAGGATCTCTTCCAGTCAACCCTGAAATTTATAAATTATAAATTCACTGGGGATTTATTATTATTATACTTATGTAATGCGGCTTTGTTTAATTATATATAGAATACATATTCTGGAAACAAATGACACCAATCTTGTCAAATTTGTCAAATTCGATTTCCGCCTCTATACAGCAGAGACAAGCCGGAGACAAGTCTATTCACTATATAGATTTCAGACTTAGTTCACATCTTTGAAAACCCCCCAAAAAATTAAGTTATGAAATAAGTATATTCTTCGTAAACAACCTTATCAGGAGGTCAGAAGTTTAATTTGCTAACCAGTGATACGTACTGGTTCTGTTTATCTTGAGAACATGGTTTTTGGAACGTGTCGGTTTAATCATTGAAAGTTTAGAGTAACTAGGTGGTGGGGTTTATTTTTTGGTGGGGAAAGTCTGGCAAGGCATGGGTGTCTCGTTGCGCTTGTCGTAAACACATGTTATAAAAATGCATCATGCATTATCGGCCTCCCTAGATGGCATTTGCCGATGGAATAGAAAAAGCGTAGCAGCGAACTGGGGGGAACCCAGAATAAACATACATATACTTTGAGCTAATGACACTCGTGAAGTTTCTTCACGAAGGCCTTGCCGGACTGTTGGAAGAACCGTGCTCTAAACAAGAACAAGCAACTGACAGTGTTGAAAAAAATATTTGCGTTCGTTTTTTAAAATCTATTGTGAATTAGGATGGAAAATGAATTAAACCTTACTGGCACCATACGACTGTTCGCATTACACGGATTTCTAACCGACAAAATTTGAAACTAAATAGCTGATTTTAATCATTCTTTTACTAGTAGATAGCTACATTGTCAAGATTTACAATACGTATGATCAAAAGTAACCGGAATCAGTAGCTATGCAGATAAGAGTACGTAAAAGTGATAGCAGAATATACTTGTTATGATAAATTATTCTTGGTTGTGAGTAAGAGGGGATGCCCTAGTTTCTCTTGCGGCTTGAAATGTAAGAATTCCTCCGTGTATTGTTATTAAACTAAACAAAATGTATTTATTCGTAGCCGTGAGACTTAAATCTATAACATTTATGAAATTTAGACCACGTAGTTCGTTTCTGGTCTTATCCCTTGAGGGTGCTACCCATATAGCGTCGGGTGACGGGTCGCTCACTTCCCTCTAATATGGTTGAGTAGGGCGATGGCTGGATCCCGCGTTAACACGGGGGCCGTTTGAGGGTGTTCGTCGTTTAGATACTTAGGGGGAGGGAGACTTGCCGAGCTAATAGATGCTAATAAGAATAATTTTGTATGGACATAAAGAGACACTGTAAATGTTAATGTAACTGTTGAAAAAGATATATACCCGTGAAGTTTCTTGCCAGTTCTTCTTCAGGAAGGTTTTTCCGAACCGGTGGTAGAGTCACGTTTTATTTGACGTCAATAAGAACATGTAATTGTGAATGTTGAGGAATAAATATTTGAATTATGTTCGAGCCGGCACAATCGGGTCCGCAGTCTTTGTTGATCGGCATGGCCGGCCCGAAGCAATACCTATACATACTCGGTTTGAGCCGATCAGTTTGTCCAGTTTGGCATATTCGGCTCGTCATGCCAAAATACGAACGGCTTGGGTCGGATGGCATTTGGCGTTTATCTACATATATTCGACTTGTTTATGTGTAATTTGTAATTGCCGATTAATGCCGCCCCGTCAGTATCGTCCCTTACCAATAAATGTTGTCAAAGGTTGGTTGACATATATTCGAATGAAAATACTGAATCACTATATCAACCAATGCTTGTTAGTAAGGGGTTAAAGCTCTTTATAGCAGTCCAAGTCGGTTTTGAACCTTAAGCTCTTGGACAGTGCAAGAGCGGTGTGCAAGGAAAACGTTACCGATAGGATTGCTTTACCTACGGAGTGGTCGAAGAGTTCCTTCGTTAAGATCTCGTCTGGGAGAGTATTACAGTCCTTCCTATCTTGACCGTCGTAATAACCATGTTTATGAGGTTGTGTTCCGGTTGAAGTGAAGGACAGCCAGTGCCATTAGTGGAACAGAACCCTACGGTCGGCAACGCATCATTAGTCGATATAATAATCACTATCGCTTTTAATAAATAACCTATGACCCATGACACATGTGTTGTCAATGGGTGCGAATGCCGCTTTACATTGGTTGGATCGCGTACTCTATCGCTGGCTATGAAAATAGTAAAAACACCTAATCTTAAGACAAACACAAATGTTAATATATGCCTAATGGGTAAGCTGTAATGTGCATCGGTTTTAGTGCCTTGTCGATGCAGCTGCAGGTTGTTTGGCAAAAAAAAATATTCTAGATTCGTTAAAATAGCTGTATAGAAAATTATTTGCTTGATAAGGCAATATTATACCGAGTAATTAAAATCGATCAAAGACCATACCGACTTTGACCTTAGTTCGGCAATGGAGTATTCCTTTAACGTTAGATCATAGCTGTTTTTTTTGTTTTTAGTACCTTATCTGTACTGCTTTATATATGTTTATTCTATGTCATAATTCTGCGTTCATTTGCTCTTTTTTCTTTCATTGTGTAGTCTATGTATCTATCAAAGTTTTGTTTTGTTTCTCATACAAATACTTTTTTGTTCCTCTTCTATGCATCTTACCGTGAATCTTCCTGCTTACCAAATAACTTTAATTATCTACATCTAATGTACGACCCCCTCACAGCAGCCCTGGGAGAGATGGCCGGCAGCGGCTCCAGTTCCTCTCCATCATCACACATGTCTCCGGGCTGGCCGGTCAACGACCTGGACCTGGAACTGCCACCGGAATTGTCTATGAAGTAAGTTATCTGAATTATCTTTCGGGAATCTATGTGTACTTTTACTCGTGAAGGGGGTTAAGCTTTGCTGTTTATAACCTTAACAAGATTAAGAAATTCTCTGTTTTGTACAGATTTCGCACCCTTACCTTTAGATGTGATGTTAACACTTGTACTACTAAGGTCTCATTC
Organism: Marasmarcha lunaedactyla; assembly: GCA_923062675.1. Lineage (NCBI taxonomy): Eukaryota > Metazoa > Arthropoda > Insecta > Lepidoptera > Pterophoridae > Marasmarcha > Marasmarcha lunaedactyla. The sequence goes on from OV281366.1 coordinate 10,470,385, forward strand.
TGTAACAAATATCAACCCCATATAAGTACTCAAGAAAATATAATTTAATTACCTTAAAATATTAGCATCGAAATAACAGTAACCCTGTATACTCCTCGGCTATATGGACGTTCAAAGAATGTTTTTCTGCGTTATTCTTTCATTATTTGTCGTTCAAGGTCGTAGTTCAAGTTGGAATCCATTTATGAATCAAATAATGTTTATATTTTTTGTTTATTGTGATTTTTCTTGTGTGTTTAAAATTGTTACTAACCGATATATGGATTGCTTGTGGTCTGAAATAAATAACTTATTATTATTATTATTATAGTGACAGTAATAATTTTTTGTTCAAATACGGTCGATACACCGGGTGATTCATGGACGTGGGTCAGTTCGGGAAAGTCTGACACTGGTTCTTAGGAACTATGTCGTCGATTATAAAGTTAACAAAAACTGCATTCATACATTTTCGAAAAACTGAAAAAATATTGTGTATGCGGCACCAAATAAATGCAGTATAGTCTTAAATTTAGACAAAGGATTCCATAGTTACATTTGATCGTTAAAATTTACAAAATATTTTTATAAAATATCATAATTTTTTTGGGAATATGACCAGATGCGATTTCCAAGTGGTGTCTGAATAATTTTTTATATCTTTGAGTACAGTTTTTTCTTCTCATAAATTGACGACATGGTTCCTTAGAACATACATATCCATCTCTTATAGTTTTAGGCTTTCCCATACTGCTCCATCTAAATGACCATCGCCCTGTATAGCCATATTATGTATTACGATTCTGATTTTTTCCTGACCGGCGACCAGAAAGTACGACAAGTCTTAAAAGAAAATGTTGAAATTATCCTACATTATACCTGATGGAAGTGACAATTCAGACAAAGATATATAAAATTGACAAGCCTATCCATTCTCTTATTTTTCTTGGCATATCCAGGACTATATGTCTTAAGAAACACAGACGCGGCTTGCCTACATTAATCTCTTCTACTTCTCTGTTACAGTGAGGCTCTGCTATCTCTACCATCGTTGGTGTTCAAGCAGGAAGCTCCATCTCCAACTGACGCCGTGCTGTCGCCTCCGCGCAGGGCGTGGCCTAGAAGAGGCGATGATCGGCAGGTAAGGTTACATATTTGACTGTTGTCTTTCTTTGACAGATGTTATTGTCTATGTGTATAGTCTATGTGTGAAAAGTGGTAAATTACAGTGTCATCCAAGAGATTATTTTGTGTCAAAGGCTTTCGCGTCAGTAAGAGCGTATGGACATTATGGTTTCTAGAATACTACCACTGGGATTGAAATCCCCACAGGCTAATTCTGTTTCTTTTGTGAAAAATAATATACAAACAGTGCAGTTTGGCTGCGGCATTTCGTTAGCACGCACAATTAGCTGTCATGTGTGTGTTTCTTTCGTGTCGTCGTCAAATTATAAATAAACCTTCGACCTCAAGTATTTTCTGAAAGGTTTTTTTATAAATGAGTGCCGAGAGATAATTTTTCCTCTCAGTCTACCCATAATGCCTCTCAAAAGCCGAAATAAACTTGTATCTACGCAATCTCAATGAAGATGAAGAAAATGAAGACTTTCACCAAGTGTATTTTATTTAACCTGTGATGAAGGAAAATATTTTGAATTTTTTTAAAATTTACCAAATATCCAAATGGGTATAATATCACCTACTACCTCCAAACGCAATAGACATTTTTCCGGTTTTATATATTGTTGGAAGATTGTTGGAATGTTACACGACAGCTTGTAAAATTTATCAGTTTCTAAACTGGTACATATTTAGAGGAGCGAACTGCAAGGCTTTGCGCCTCCTATTTGAATAGGAGGCAATTTTATACGACTAATATTCATTGTTCTTTTACCCGCAGGTGACAAGCATGGTGGTGGACTCAGGTAGAGAAGTAGAAGAGATGAGCTGCCAACAGAGTCCCACTCATCCCCAGGGAATACCGCAGCACGGTATGTTATTTTGCGAGTAATTTCATCAAATATAGTGGTAGTGGACTCGTTTTCCTTTACACAGAACCTGGTCATCTCCAAATTTTTTAGCTAAATCGAACAACGTCTTTAGTTCCTTAAATTTACAGACATTTGTCGATTATTGGTCTCTATAGTCCATATCACTCCATACAATTTTACAAAACACTCACTGTATGATGTGAAAATGCATTCTTTTTTTTGTTTCTCAACGCATTCGCTAACACTCTTCATTTTAGAAAGTGTTTGAAAAAAGTTTAAAAATTACAAGGCAAAAAGTTACGTTTATTTTATGCTCGCAAGCGGTCAATTGAATGATGCAAGGTCTAAAATAGGGATTTGTTGTCAGCCGGTTCTACTAGTTCTGAAAAAGGCGACAGATGGCGCTGGCGATTAGTGTAGTTATAAATCAGCTGTCAGAAAATCGCCCATGGTATCCAAAATACCGTATATTTAATGGAATCCTAGTTCTTATAATAATTATTTATGTTTATCCACAGTTGGGAGTCCAGAAACGATGCAATGCCAACAGATCACTGGCGGCATGATGCCCATAAACGGCTACCATTCGCCGCCACAAGACAATAAGAGTGAGTTAAAATAAAATTAATTCTAAATAATTGTCGAGTATCTTATGCAAATATATTTGATAGATAAATTACAAATGACATTGCAAAGATTGAAATGTTCGATTGAACGAATTGTAGGCTACGTAATTACACCACAGTTGTGCGAGGAAGCGAGGAAAAAATCATCAAGGTTACTGCATTTTCTATAAAAAAGAGAAAACTAAGCGCAGTTATCCTAATGATCGACTGTTCCCTCACACGCCACTAAGCTTTTTCGCACATATTTGGTGGGATTCGCAACCTTTTACTTGTTGGCACAGATACGTTAGACACTCATATACGTATAGTAGTAATACATCCATCATTATAACTAAATAATATTTCATCTTCAGACCCGGGTATACTGATGTGCTCACCGAACCCGCTCGATGGCTTCATGCACTCGCCCATGCAGCACAGGACTGAACCAAGTTTCAAAGACGATACCAGGTCTGTGGCGCTTTATTATTGTAGAACATATGATACATTATTTGTAAATACAAAGTAAAAAACCCCCAACCGTCAGTAAGGTGTTACTCGAGAGGAGAGCTCGCTTAACTTATGAACGGCTGTGCAGATTTTCGTCAAACCTGGCTAGGATCACTCTTGATTGACTCAGCTTTCAAACAAAAAACACTGCATCAACTGCATCGTTTGGGAGCTACGAGGCCTCAGACAGACACACGCACACACACACAGGTCAAACTTATAAATCTTCTTTTTGCGTCGGTGGGTAAAAACCCGCAGAACAAATCTACAAGACAATGTTGTAGTTTGTCTGGTAGATTTTGTATCGATAATACCGCCAAATATAACCTTAGTGTGTAATCAAATTCTATTATACTATTTCTTGGTATTAAGGTGCATTGAAGTGTAAATAAATAGTTTGGATTGAACAGAATATATCAGATATTGTTAATTTTGCATCAAGTTTCAAAATAATGAAATGTTAATTAAATAACAATTGTATCTGGTTAATTAATTAATGAATATTTCAAGAATATATATAAGTGTTTTATATATTTAGTCTACTCATGAAAAGCATCCGACTTAGAAATCAACTTTCGATAGGTATACTATACAGCAATATTGACAGTTAGCTAGCTCTAGGCAAGTGAAGGGTATAGGGGAAAAAGGATCATTGAAATGAAATGAAATGAAATGAAATGAAATATTTATTTCTCAACATTGACAATTACTTGTTCTTATTGACGTCAAATAAAACATGATTCTACCACCAGTTCGAAAAAACCTTCGTGAAGAAGAACTGGCAAGAAACTTCACGGGTATATTTTTTTCAAAATAAATTTACAGAGTCTCTTTATGTCTATACAAAATGATTCTTATCTGCATCCGTTAGCTCGGCAAGTCTCCCTCCCCCCAAGTATCCAAACGACGAACACCCTCAAACGGCACCCTCAAACGTCAAATGTGATCGATATTGAGAAAAAAAATTTTTTTTTTTTATTTTGTATCCTTATTAAATAAATAATTTAATACAGTAGCAGTTAAAACTATGTTTCATAACTTAAATTATAATTTGGTTTCGTACTCTTTATTATTTCTTTATTTTATGATCTGTTTTTGGGTGACATTGATCTTTCTGTGATGCAGCAATGCATACAATATTTTTTTAAGTCCCTTGTGCACTGTGATCTTTTTAAGCGATTTTCGTTAACATAGCCAAGAAGGTTTTTTAAATTTGCACTAGATGGCATTGTTGGCTCTTTTTTGTTAAAAAGTTGACAATGATCCGTTTTCCCCTGTTCCCTTCAAGTGTTATGGTAGTTCTAACAACATATTAGAAACTCTACATGATAACTCTAGGTAACACAGGTACGGCTTATGGCCGTTTTCAATATTGCGGATAGATAGCTATCCATCGAAAGCTACCAATCACGATTCGTAATTCACTATATGTTGGTAAGTTCAGACATCGATTACGCATCGTGATTCGATTGTTGTAAGATCAGGGGCTCATGATGAAAATTAAGCATCAGCTTTAAAAAAAAATTATGCAGGACAATTATAACCGCATGTAACACATATAACAAATATGAATAAAAGCCTTAACAGTAAAATAAACAACAATTTGTATTGGAACAAGTTTAATAACTATACTTTAAATAACCGCCATCTTTAATTTCAGATTCCAATACGTGCTAGCAGCAGCGACATCTATCGCCACGAAACAGAATGAGGAATCCTTGACGTATCTGAACCAAGGGCAGCCCTATGAGATCAAGTTGAAAAAACTTGGGGATCTTTCGCATTATAAGGGGAAGATTTTGAAGGTAAATATTATAACGGAAACTCTGTTTTTTTACAGGCAATTCCAACTGGAGCTTATGGCGCGTGACGCGTCATTCGTCAACTTTCTTGAAAGGAGACACCCTTTTAATAAACCTCCAAAATCCGCGCGCCAACTTGAGAGTCGGAAAGAGAAATAGTTGTACTGTTTTAGTATCCATCTCGCTTTTTGAGGTGACCTTAGACGCCATCTTGGCTGCTCAATGTCGCTGCGAGCTTTTTTTTTCTGACCTGTGGCACAACGAAGCTAGAGCAGAGGACTTCGCAACTACCAAAGAAGGTTAACTTTGTGTTTCGGTTAAAGCTCACTCGTTAAGGCTTCGTTCAGGCTCACTTGCTTACATCTGAATAACACTCGTTAATTATTCGCAGATTGTGTTTTGGACAGTTACATATACATAGAGCCTACATAAACATAAAAAATGGATATTACAGTTTTACATTCGATATAGAAAACGGATTTATGCACATAACACATGGGCACAAAAGTAATTTACGTACTTATCGCATAATTGGCTATTTTACACTTTTATGTCTATTCCTCACATTCTTTATTAATTCACCTTAATGTGATGTAAGGTTGATCTAGTAAAAATATATTTCTCTATGAAAATGCAAACGTAAATTGAAAATAAACAAAGCTGGACGAGGTACGAAAATTGTACTTGCGGGCTTTGTTATTATTATTATTATTGTATAAATCAAAAAAGTAGAGTTTCTTCAAAAAAAAACTCTACCATTATATGCATAGTACCGCCTCGAAACTTTATAACATTTATTTTATTATTTTTCCTTACAGAGTGTAATAAAGATATGTTTCCACGAACGTAGACTGCAGTACATGGAAAAGGAACAAATAGCTCAGTGGCACGCCGAGCGACCGTCCGAGAGAATTATTGAGGTGAGACATTTAAACACATTGTAGTCCCCGATGCCGTGGGAATTACCAGGTTAAATATAGCCCATGTCACTCTCCAGCCCTCCGACGATCTCCTCACAAAATATCACGTCAATGTGTCGCTCTGTCTGGACGTGAGAGACGGAAAAACAAACAAACACACATTCACTTTTATAATTTTGGTTTAGATTTTATTAAAGGTTTCATTAATAGTTTTCACGTGTAACAAAGATCAATTTAGGTTATAAGGTTCTTCGAATCCATGATCTCGTGGTGGCTCCGTTTCCTGCTGCCTTGGAAAACTAACATGTCCCGATTGTCTTCATTTTGGATTAAATATCTAAGTTTCACGTATTACTTGTGTTGAGGTCTATCTGTATCGAGTATAAATCCAAGGATCTTTTGTATTACATGTTAGTAATACAATTAAGATTCATGCATTACGAGGTTATTTATTGAAAATCATAAAAAGATATAAAAAAATGTTGTTTCAAAATATGTTTTTTCAAATGTGAAATTAAATTATAATGCCAAAAATTAAAGCTTTACCAACGCGTTACAAGGTTTTCACGCGCACCAGGCGAACGCTTACATCCAAGTTCACATAACATTAAAATCAGAAAGTACACTATTATACGTTAACCATCTTATACTGATTCCATTTCTTTTTTTCTCGATGACAGTTCTATCTATCTCGTGTATCGATATAGCTCCATCCCTATCAGTTTCTCCGACTCTGGTATGATATAACCTTGTACGTGTGTAAACGTCATATATTTTTATAAAATAATGCATACATAATGTAAAAAAAACGCTCGCACGAGATTACACAGGAGCTGTCATCGAGAATATAAAGAAATGGAATTAGTATAAGATGGTTAACGTACTGTATTGATATGAAGCATTATTATTTATCCTAAGCTTTGACTTTTTGTTCTATGAATACGTTCACTTTAGTTAAAATATATTGTTCATTTCATCTCCTAATATTGAGAAATAGAAATGCGTTTATTTACATTTACTTGCATTACCACTGATGATTGTTCCCCACTCCTTGCCATTAGGAGTACATACACTCGCAAATAAATTTAAACTGTAGGTTTTACAGGCACTTTTCTATACAATGAATAAAGAACACTATTACATTGGCACAGCATTGAAGAGAATACCGCCAGTCACGAACCATATTCAAACATTACCAATTACACACATCCTCGACCGCCTTGCTGGGCACATCGCTTACTGAAACGTCCATTGCGGCGTCTTAATAATAAATGTTTGCTTTGAACTGGAGTCCAACAAGCAATAAAAATCAAAATGTACGATTAGCGCAAATCGTGATCAAGTTTGGTATATGACTCTATATACGTGGAACAAGCTACCGGCTCGCACACCATTTCTAAATCTCAATATTAGAAGTTCTGAGTACATATCCCTTACTATAAACAAAGTGTAAAGTCATACAGTTCTAGAATGTTTTGTCACTTTCATAATTGAAATGTGTATAAAGTAAGTATGAATGAACGAATCATGTTCAATACTTAATTTTACTTTCTAGGTGGACGTGCCGCTCTCCTACGGCGTTATAAGGGTTGAACAACCCTCTTCTTTGAATTCTTTGCATGTTTTCTGGGACCCTACTAAAGATGTTGGCGTTTACATTAAGGTGAGGAAAGCTGTGTTAATTTTACTGTTTTAAATTTAAAGAATCAAATTTATTCACTGAATTTAGGCTACACATCTATCTTTATTACACTATTTGCGCTATGGCATGGTGTGGGTGACAGTTTCAGTAACGTTTTGTTTCACTCTTGATACGTGACTTGGTGTTTCAGCTGTATCTCACTTGTAATATATTATATCATTAATAACTGTAGTAAATTAAATTAAACCCAACCAGAATGTTCTAGTCTACAAATAAAATCAAATTGAAAGAAAAATTAAGCAAGTTTTGCGTATAACGTAACGCCATAGACATATGACAGATGTCAACGTCATACAGGCAACTGTCACCCGCACCATGCTGCACCGCAAATAGTATAGTAAGAACATAAGAGGGTGGAATGAAAAGTTCGCGGCCTAAATAAGAAAACACAGGAATAATGCAATTTTTTATATTTATTTTTCTACATACTCTCCTCCTAGGTCACAGCACTTAGTCCAGCGGTCCTCCAAAGCCTTGATCCTTTAGCAATAGTTTATGATAGGATATGGAAATCAAATGCTAATATAAAATAGGTTCACTTTATTCGGCGTAACCGTAAGGCGGTCAGCGAGCGACTGGCCGCTGTCCGCCGCATTACAATACAATTGTCAACCTACGCAACCCCCACATACACCCCCTTCTAAAAAAAATCACAAACATATTTTAAAAACAACATAAACTGCAAACAGTTTACAAATTGTCATTCAAAATGCCTCAAGAACTTACAAAGAGAAATGCTAAACTATATCTCTCAGGTTATATAAATGCAAACTTTTGTTTAGAAACTAGCAAACTGTATATAAATATAAATGTTGTAATAATTCACACGTTGTAAAAAAAATGATAAGTAAATAACAAACATATTTCACAATTAAGTGCATAAAAATTTCACTTTAAGGGTTTCACTACTTAATATACGGCCTTGGGAGGTTGAGGGTGTTCAACCCTGACAGTCGGGACGGGGCCCATCTGTAGGTCCACCACTTGACCGCGCAGCCAACTCTTAACCTTCCGTTTACACCTCCTGCTAATGCCACACAATACTATTCCCGCTAATAGTGTGGAAATATCAGCGTTATTTCGAACATGTTAAGTTTCGATTCAACTTTCTCTTGATTTGCAAGTGATTGGTTAATCACCACATTTTCTTTGCTTTGTCCCCAACCCATTATGATACAATTTACTTTATTAGAAAAACTTTTTACAAATTCAAAGTAGCTAGTAGACTAAGAGGTTGCTCAAATACAAGTAAATCAATAATTAAACTTACTTACAAAGTCTTAAGACGTTAAATGTCTAATTTGCAAAAGCAATACGGTAAATAAACTCTAAAATGTAAACTAAATTAATCGCTTACTTATTACTTATTGATACTTAGAAATTAACCTACTTAATTACGACAACCTTTGTAACCTCGTGGTTCAGGTCGGTGAACTATGCGACCCGGGAGTTCGCGGGTTCGATTCCAGCACGGATCCAAAATACAAATAAAAAAAAATTACATAAAAAAAAAATATATGCATACTTTTACTTCTGTTTTATTATTCTGCAAATCTAACTGGTCTTTTAATAACCCTACCCCTATGCGTAACTTTTAAAGCATTCTCTTCTTGATGCTTTTCTACGTGAATCGATTCTGAATTACAGTTGTTATCTAATATGTATGCGGGCTTTAATCTATCAATTGATATATTACAAGGTTTTCCATTTATACAAATTTTAAACATTTTTGCACCCCTTTCTAACACCTTATAGGGTCCACTGTAAGGTGGTGTTAAAGGTTTCCGCACCGCATCTATTCTGAGGAATACATAGGAGCAAGAATTTAAATCTGGATGCACAAATACATTATGACTATCACTTAAATTTCTATTTTTAGGTCTTATTTTACTTAAAGTATCCCTTAATTTTTATATGTACGTTTGTGGATTATCTATCTTAGTTACATTATTACAAAACAACTCGCCCGGTAGTCGTAAACAGTAACCTAAAGTAAATTCTGCTGCGCTTATAAAATCGTTATCAGCTTGGCAAGCTGCTCTTAAACCTAACATAACGGTAGGTAATTCTGAGTACCATAATGTATTATCTTTTAACCTAGCTATTAATGTTGTTTTTAACGATCTATGCCATCTCTCTATTTTCCCGTTACACTGGGGATGGTAAGGAGTGGTTCTTGTTTTTTTAATACCTAATAATTTCATTAAATCCGTGAATAACTCGCTTTCAAACTGCCTACCTTGATCCGTGGTTATTTTAGTAGGGCAACCAAATCGGCATATCCAACCCTCGTAGACCGCTCTAGCTACTGTCTCTGCCGTCATATCTATAACTGGATATATTTCTGGCCATCGTGTGCGCCTATCTATCATAGTCACGCAATACCGATAACCATGTTCCGTCACAGGCAAAGGTCCTATTAAATCTACATGTAAGTGTTCCAAACGGTCGCTATCCCCGAACTTATGCAGCTGGGATACCGTGTGGCGAGTTATCTTACTTTTCTGGCATTCTATACAAGTTTTTACCCATTTACTTATGTCTTTATTCATACCCGGCCAAAAAACTTTTTTACAAATTAATGCTCGCGAAGCTCTAGCTCCTGGATGCGCTAAGCTGTGAAAATTATTAAAAAGTGAATTTCTAAATTGTTCTGGAATGTACGGTCTAATATTATTAGTAGAAGTTTCACAATAAATTATTTCGTTAGAATTATTAATGCTCATTTGCTTCAAGTGCATTTTGCTGCCTACGACACCTGAGCTCAATAATTTTGCAAGTTCAGCGTCTGTCGCCTGCGCGCTCGCTATTTCCGAGTATTGTATCGAGGTTGGACATGTTATTGTTTCAATTCTTGATAACGCGTCTGCTACTATATTCTTGTCACCCTGAATGTGTTGTATGTTACAAGTAAATTCACTAATGTATAATAATTGCCGGGCCCTTCTAGGTAATTCCTTATTTGAACTTAATTTACTAAATGCGTAGGTAAGCGGCTTATGGTCCGTATATACTGTAAAATTCCGACCTTCTAATAATTCTCTAAAATAAACTATACCTGAATAAATTGCCAAAAGTTCCTTATCGTAAGTACAGTACTTCCTTTGGGATTCCGTGAGTCTTTTAGAAAAATATCCGAGTGGTTTCCATGTATTATTTTCCTTCTGATGTAATACTGCGCCTTTACTAAAATCGGATGCGTCTGTCATTAATCCTAATTCCGCGTCCGGGATGGGGTGGGATAACGTCGCAGCATTTTTCAAATTAGTTTTACACTGTTCAAATGCTCTGTTAGCCTCATCTGTCCACTCTATTTTACTTTGATCGCGCTTCTTAGCCCCGTGTAAATACTTATCTAAAATTCCCTGCACTTTTGCGGCGTTATGTATATGATTTCGATAAAAATTCAACATTCCTAAAAACCTACGAAGTTGTTCTACTGTTTGTGGTTTTGGATATTTTTCAATAGTTTTAACCTTGTCGGGCAAAGGACTAATACCATTTTCTGAAACCTCGTATCCTAAAAATTCTATTTTCTCTTTACCAAACACGCATTTCGACAAATTAATTGACATTTTATACTTATCGAGACGTTCAAATAATAACTTTAGATGTGCTTTGTGGATAGCCTGATTATCTGACCCTATAATGACGTCATCTAAATACCCGTACAGGAATGACTGCCCTGACAATAATCCGTTATTGTTTTTATTACTGTTATCGTAAGAAATCTGTTCTATACCTGATAAAACGTTGTTATTAATAAATCTCTGGAAAGTTTGCGCTGCATTTCGTAAGCCAAACGTCATCCTTGGGAATTCATACAAACCAAATGGTGTAATAATGGCTGTTTTCTCAATATCTTCAGGTCTAATTTTTATAACATGATAGGCTCGGCAAATATCATTTTCGAAAATACCTTTTTATTGTGCAATCCATAAGTAAAATCCTGTATCCGCGGTATTGGGTATCGATCCGGTTTCGTTATTGCGTTTGACATTCTAAAATCCCCACAAGGTCTAATTTCACCTCCCTTTTTAGGTACAACGTGCAGTGGGCTCGCCCAAGGGCTACTCGAAGGCCTACAGATGCCTAACTCCTGCATTAGTTTGAATTCTTTTTTAACTTGTTCATATCTGTGAGGTGGTAACCTCCGTGCTCGAGTGTACACCGGGGGCCCCGTGGTCTCAATATAATGATACACCGAGTGTTCTGGAATGTCCTTGAAATTAGGCGGTCGCGTGATGTCCTGAAACGATTCCAGTAAGTCCGCGTACGGTTGCCCGCCGCTAATACTTTTTATTGTCCCATCGAAATTATTGCTTTTTGATCCACAAACGTACAAATTAGTTATTAAATCTACTAATCTATTATTATATAAATCTACCGTTAATCTAAACTTACGTAAAAAGTCTGCCCCTATTAGTGGCTGCTTTACGTCGCACACAATAAAAGGCCAATTAAAAACTCGTCTAAGACCGAAAGTTAATTCTAAATTACAAATAGCATATGTTTTTATCTCGCTGTCATTAGCGGCGAAAAGTTTAAATTCACATTCTTCAGTACAACGGTCCTTTACACATCTTTTTGGAATCACTGAAATGTTTGCACCGGTATCTATTAAAAAAGTTAACTTAGAATGTTTGTCCTTAACTAATAAACGGTGATTTTCTAAAAGCTGATCCTGCGTATATCCGTCCGAACATACCTCTTTCAGTTTCCCGACTCACTTGCTCGCCATGCACATGGCTGCTCGCAGCGTGTAGCGTTCCTCCGGTACCTGTAGTGGAAACGGCACAGCCAACCCGGATCACCGGGAGTCGATCGCCTCCGGGAACTCGATCTGCCTCGATAACCGCGCCGGTCCTCACTCCTTGGCCGTCCGCGGTGTTGAGCCTCGTTGCGCAGAGCTGCTACTTCCAGGGTCAGCTTGCCCAGTTGGCCTGCCAGCTCCATCAGTGCCGCCTGTGGCAGCTGCATCGGGACGCCCGTCGAAACTGCTGCGACATCGCACGACCTTGTGTTCTCCACGATCTTGTCGGCCATAATAGCCAAATTATCTAGCGATTGGTCTGAGCACACTGTCAAAACTGCTTTGACTGAAGAAGGCATCCTGGACAACCAAAGGCTTTTCAAAGTCTGCTCGGTCACTTGCGTAGTTCGTCCCAAGTCCTTCATCCTCCGTAGTAGCTGTGTGGGTTTCTGAGAACCCAGCTCCAGTTCAGAAACCAGTTTCTGAAATTGGCGTTCTGCACTTTCCTCATACACCTGCAGTAATCTCTCTTTCAGCATGTCATATTTGTTGTCTGCCGGTGGAGACGTCAGCAAATCCCTGACCTGCTGCAGTGAATCTCTCCCAAGCTTTGATATGACCAAGTTGAATTTGGTCTCTTCACCCTGTTTTTGTGGTGCCATGACTGCCTCGAATTGGCCAAACCACAATCGTGGCATATCGACCCAAAACTCTGGCAATTTTGATGTGACACTAATGGCTGCCAAACTCGTTTCTTGTGCAGTGTCTCCTTGCCTCTTTAACTTGGGCGGCTCTGGTTGAGTGCTCGCTGGCCCCGTTTGTACGTGTTGCGCCGGATACATATTTGCCGTATTAACATAAAAAACAGCACCAACTAATAAAAAGTCTAGTATATGTTGTATATAAATTTTCACTGTTCTTTGATTGCTTATTTCTTGAAATTGAATTGCACTGTTTTAGATTAATCACGTCGGGGTCACCACTTTAGCAATAGTTTATGATAGGATATGGAAATCAAATGCTAATATAAAATAGGTTCACTTTATTCGGCGTAACCGTAAGGCGGTCAGCGAGCGACTGGCCGCTGTCCGCCGCATTACAATACAATTCTCAACCTACGCAACCCCCACAATCCCATTTAAATAGAAGGTCTCGTCAAGGTCTTCAAAAAAGGCATCTACGGCCACTTTGACCTCCTCATTGGTAGAAAATTTCGTTCTACCTAAGTGTTTTTTTAGTTTTGAAAGAGGTGGAAGTCAGAAGGTGCCAAGACAGTTGAATAAGGGGGATGAGGAAGCAATTCGAAACCACAATTCACTATTTGAGCCATCGATTCTGCAGATGTGTGAACATGAGCATTGTCCTGATTAAACAAAACGTTCTTGGTCAACAATCCTGGTCTTTTAGACTATATTTCGTCGCGTAAACGACGTAATAGTGTGCAGTAGTATGCAGAATTTACAGTTTGACCTCTTTTTAAGTAATCAACCAAGATGACACCCTTAGAATCCCAAAAATCCGATGCCATTACCTTATTTACTGAAAAACACACCTTGGCTTTCTTGGGGGTCGGAGATCCGGGTCTCTTCCATTGTTTGGATTCAGGAGTATAGTGATGAACCCATGTTTCATCCATAGTAACAAACCTTGCCAAAATTCGTTTGGATCAGCTTGAATAAGCTCTAAACAGTCTCTAGAAAGCGTGAGCCGAGTTCGTTTCTGTTCAACTGAAAGGAGCCGCGGAACCCATCTTGCAGACACCTTGTGGAACCCTAATTCGTTAACGATCATGTTTTGGGTACGTTCATATGAAATCCCTAGAGCTTCAGCTATCTCAGATACCTTCAATCTTCCGTCTCCCATGATGAGATCACATATTTTTTCGATGTTTTCCGAAGTCGTAGCTGGAGAAGGCCGTCCAAAGCGGGGAGCATCTTTGATGCTCTCTCGTCCACGTTTAAATTCAGCGGTCCACTTTTTTATCATTATATGCGACGGAGCAGATGTTCCTAAAGGAGCCACCATATCATCATGAATCTCCTTTGGAGTTAAGTGTTTCTTGTGGAGGTATTAGATCACGGCACGGTGCTCTAAAATTATCCATTTTCAAAATTAATGAAACTTACTCTCACTTAAACTTCAATAAAATAAATATTTTCGCATGTATCTCATAGAAAAATTGCACAGAGACTGACAAAGAGTCTAGGTTTCATATGAGGGTTGTTTTATAATAATATGACAACGCTATCTATGTTATACTATTTCCATTTCTTCATTTTCTCGATGACAGTTCTAAATTGATATAATGCTCTCTTGCTCCATCCAATAGCTCCATCCCTATCCGTTTCTCCGACTCTGGTAATATATAAACTTGTACGTGTGTAAACGTAATATTTTTATAAAATAATGCATACGTAATGTAAAAATAACGCTCGGACAAGGTTACACAGGAGCTGTCATCGAGAAAATAAAGAAATGGAAATAGTATAGGTCGCGAACTTTTCAATCCACCCTCGTATTTTCAGGGACAGAAAAACGTAATCACCAAGAAAGCGCCTATGGGGTGGGTTTGGGTTCTCTTTTCACTTATTAGCATTCTGTCCCGACGGCAGTAAACATGACAAACAATTTTTAAAATTACACGTCCAGTTCTCTACAAAATAATGAATCATCATATATTCGGGAAGTATTTAACATTATTATTAGAAGCTAAATTCATTATACAAACATGGCTGCATACACTAACCTATGATGTTACGGAAGACCTTTTTAAAATCGTAAAATAATAATAATAATAAATACTGATAAAAATTATGAAATAGATTTCGTATAGAAATTGTAAATACACATTTACTGTAGTGTACTTATATATAGTGTTGTTTCGATACAGGCATGGCCAACTGAAGGAACCACTAGATATTTAAGTATTTTTTGTTAACGACGTTTCTGGGAAATAAAATTAAATTTTTGTTTCATTTGTAATTATTATCAAAAGTACTTATGAATTTAGTCAAGAAATCAATACAATTGGTTATACTAGTAATGTGCCTTTGTACATTATTTAGTAACGACTTTTTTATACTTTAAATGAAAAAATACAAATTCATAATTTTAAGTTCGGTTCCAACTAAAAGTCTGACTATTAGTTGGAACTATATGACTGACTATTGTCATCGTCTTCAAGAGTCTGCAAGAACTTAGTTTTTTATGTAACAGTTGCAGTTTCTTGACTAACTTATAAATCATTGTAAACAGCAGTGTGATGTTTGCATAAAAATTATGTATATAGTTTTTATGATAGAAGGTTTAAACACATCAGTGAAGAGTGCTTCCAAATCAGACCCTCTACCTGAACGATTTATCTAAATACATCATTTTTATCCCGTTATAGCTTTTTTGTTCAGTAATGTCTGTTTTAATCTAATTTTTTTGTTTTTCCAGGTGAACTGTATTTCAACTGAATTCACTGCCAAAAAGCATGGCGGTGAAAAGGGAGTGCCCTTCCGCATTCAAGTAGAGACGTACTTGGCAACTGATGACAATAGACTACACGCAGCCGCTTGCCAGATCAAGGTAAATTAATATACAAAATGCCCTCA
This sequence comes from Marasmarcha lunaedactyla, assembly GCA_923062675.1. Taxonomy (NCBI): domain Eukaryota; kingdom Metazoa; phylum Arthropoda; class Insecta; order Lepidoptera; family Pterophoridae; genus Marasmarcha; species Marasmarcha lunaedactyla. The sequence goes on from OV281366.1 coordinate 10,486,246, forward strand.
AATTACTAGTAAATACAGGGCGTAACAAAGTACACCGGTGAAAGGCTTGCTTAAATTCAAATATTTATTTCTCAACATTTAGAATTACTTGTTCTTATTGACGTCAAATAAAACATGACTCTACCACCAGTTCGGAGAAACCTTCGTGAAGAAGAACTGGCAAGAAACTTTACTAACCACATTATCAATATTTTTATTTTATTTAAAACACGTATTGAAGCTGATGGCCAATTACAAGTTTCCACTTATAGGTAGGGTTTATATGACACTTAAAACTATCCATAATGGTTTAATAAGACGTTTGTCAAGAAATGACAAGTGGTATAACAACTCATGTTATTGCAGATACAGTCTTACGGGCATGATAAACAAAATAGAATTTTGAAAGCTGATCTCAAAAATTTTGAATGTTTTGTTTATACAAAAAATTTGGGTGTTGAGTATTAGCTGGAAGATAACTTAATATCATGATTTTATACTAATTCCATAACTATTTTAATACATTGCTAATAATTACAAATATATTTCCCGAACTTTCATTCATTCTTTTTTAGAGAGCTAGACGACTCATTTCTCCGGTCTACAGCATTTTTGCGCACGGGTTATACATAATTTTTTTTTATTGCTTTTATATCTAGAAACAAGAATAAAAACAAAAAATAGTTCTGAATTTGCTTTTATGAGTAAAAAATAGGAAAATTCAAATCAATGAAAATACATAAAGAATTGACATAGAGATGATTTACTAAAAGATACTGAACATCCATTTATTACTTTTTCTTACAAAATGAGTTTTAAAATAGAGTTAAAATGTTTATAATTGAACAATTTTACTTTTCCTGCCATGTTCAGGAGAAGTTTATCTTATTAACCCTCAATTATAGTATCATCATGCTTTCAGTATACTGGCCTTGGTAAAGTCTGTCGAATTCCATGATGGAAGCGTTCCCCTTGTTCATTTGAATGAGCTCCCATATTATCTTTAAATTTATCCAAATGAGAATGTAGCATATGCATCTTTAGAGACATTCTACATCCGATGATAGAAAAATTCTTAATCATGTCAGTGATTAGCTGGTCATAATTTCCAGCTCTACGGTTTCCAAGAAGACCATGAAGTTCTGTCTTAAAACTGTTCTAGGACTTTTTCTCTTTATCGCTAAGTAACTCCAGGAAAATATCACAATTCATAATTTTATTTTATTTGAGGGTCTAGAAGATTCCAGCTTTAATTTTCGGCTCTGAAAGTTTTGGAAAAAAGCTCTTCTAATATTTGTAAGCTTCGGACTCACGATTGAGAGCCAAGATACGAGATTTTTACAGATCGATACAAAAGATCTGAAAGTCGTTATTTCTCTGTAATATTCAACAAGATAGTGTCGTACTGAACGATCGACGCAAGAAACACTACTACACGCCCTCTTACCTCTTTATCTACACCGACAGCGCTCAAATGGTCGAATCGCTCCGAGTTCTTAAAAAGCAAACATTTTCGATTTGTAGTCACATTTTTTTAATACATGTGCACATATTAAGTAAATAGAACATATTAAGTAAAACCAATGCGAAAAATTTTATTTTTTCTTGTTGACCGGTTCGACATGTGTACTGTCGAAAAGGCCGAATACTACTACAAATACTCATTTGGGCATTATTTAAGTGATGACGTTTTTCTATCTTGTATTGTATTTGTATCTAGTTTTTATATGTGATCGATGAATTTACCACACAGTCAAAAACCCTATTAAAACACCCGAAAACTCTTTTCACCCAAAACTTATCTCCCCAACAGGTGTTTAAACTAAAAGGTGCAGACCGAAAACACAAGCAAGACAGGGAGAAAGTAATGCGGCGTCCGAGAGCCGACCTCGACAAATATCAGCCCGGCTGCGAAGCGACTGTGCTTACTACGGTAAGGAATTAAAAAAAAACATAAAATGCATCATGTGATTTTTCAGTGGTATATAGTAGAGATTCTTTTGTTAAGATCTAAGTATTCTGTGTAAAGGGAAGTAACTGCCACGAAGGCGAACATTACAAGGTTTACATCAACGAAGGCAAACCCAACTGAACTGTTCGAGTTCGGTCGGCAACCATCATTAATCGATAAATCAACCCCTAACGATACCTACGTACGGATTAAGTAGGAATTTATTTTTCTTATGTCCATGTATATTTAAGTATGTCCTAGTTACTGCATTGCAGTTTGGTCTGGTACCTTATGTTATTCTTGTTTATTGTTAATTAGATTCAATCAAAATAAATACACTACACAGCAACGTAAAGAGTTTCAATATTCGTAAAAAGGTCTGTTAAAGTTTTAAAAGACTTTAACCCTCCGAATACACCGATCAAATATCTGGAGGTCTTTGCAAACAACTACCATTAAATGCAAGGTATAGGTATACTTTTCCTCATTGAGCAATATACCGTTGAGCTTTTGTCCTTTTGCATCACCTTAGCACCCAATCATATATGTAGTTCTTTTGTATTTTATAACTGTTTAATAATGTTTAGTGTGCTTTAATTTTTCTTTTGTGTCTTTTTTTATGTGTGTGATTTTGTGATGCAAATAAATTATTTATCTATCTACAGGGTGTAAAATAAAGGAAGCATAATACTTAAGGTTCAGTAAGTATACCATTGTTAGAATATACTGTAAAAGAATTGGAGTTATAGGGGCTGGTTAACACTTCCATAATTTTTTATTTCAATTGTTTTACTCAACATCTTTGACAGCCCTAAGTGGTTTTCATATCTACCTACGGATGAGGCGCGCGCAGCCGTTGTCACTTTCCTACCTATCGAGTAGCACGTGATGTGATGCGACTGGACACGACTTTAGTTACTTTAATGATTTCAAATAAATAAAAAAACTCGTATTTTTTTATTTATTTGCGCCTTGCGGGCCGTAGGTAGGTAGGTATGAAAACGATAGGTCAAAAATGTTGAAGCAAAAAAATTTTAATGTGTGAAAGTCTTAACCAGCCCCAATAACTCTAATTTTTTTTACAGTGTATTCTAACAATGGTATATTTACTGACCCCTCAATGTTATGTTATGCTTCCTTTATGTTACACCCTGTATATGAATGTAGAGCCTGATAATTAAATTAAAATATCACGCCATGTTGCGGAGTTCGCGTGGACTTAGTTTCTTGTATTTACTAATCACGCAGATATCACTTTTCTATAATATGTTTCGTCAGTAACATATCGCAGAGTAATGCGATTGAGCTTATTTTAACGATAATGAACAAATTAAATTGACTCTTATTCAACATTTATATGACGACACCGAGTAGCATCAACTTCTAATTACTCTTTGGTCCTGTCAATGTTTACAATAAATATCTGTCACAAGAATCCATAGGAAATTGTAGAATTGTTCATTCCAGGTATTATACTAAACTTTGTAAATGCGATTTTAAAAAGATAATCTGTGATGTCATCATACAATATTATTTAAAACTTGTTTAATGTTTATTAGTTTATTACGCACAGGAATCAGAAATATTGAAGTAGTTTTAATCTTTCGGATTAAAATATAAAAAACATACTTCGTAATTACTTTACATACCGAATCGACAACGATAAAGGAACAAAGATGCATTTTGTTTAAATTTCATACGATATATACATAATATTGTTGTTTACGATCCTTGCCAGTTCTCATGGGCATGACTTAAAGTAGGCCTAGGCCGGGTTTTTTTTTATTTTATTGTTCTGGCTTTATGCATTATATTAGGTTTATTACATATGAAATTGGCGTTTTGTCGTACTGGCCGCTTTGATCTGCATAATCTCCTCTTTGGTTGAGAATTCCAAATTCAAATTTATACAGCTTTTTAATCACGCATTTGTAAATGTAAAAACCGTCACGCAAACCGTAATTCATTTGTTTTTTCTCCTTTTGGTTTTTTCGTTGCGTCACTTAGTTTTTAAAATGGAAAATTTGAAATATCGCGTTATTTACGAGTACGAGTTCCACCGTGGCACCAGTGCTGCAGAAACGGCTTGAAGTATTAATGCTGTGTATGGCGGCGGTGTCGCAAAGACAACGTTTTCGTTCTGGAAATTTCGACCTGCAGAACAAGGCCCGTGGACGGCCGGAGACTAAAGTTGATAATCAAGAACTGAAGGCTATCGTGGAAGCGGATCCATCGCAAACCACGTCCGAGTTAGCTGTGGGCTGCGGTGTTAGTGACAAAACTGTTTTAATGCACTTGAAGCAAATTGGTAAGGTGAAAAAGTTTGAGAGGTTTGACCTCATGAAATGAGTGTAGCAAACCAACAAATGCGCGTCGACTGCTGCGTTACATTACTCAACCGGCACAATAATGAAAGGATTTTAAATTGAATCATTACCTGTGATGAAAAGTGGATCCTGTACGACAATCGAAAACGCTCATCGCAATGGTTGAACCCTGGCGAACCAGCCAAATCATGCCCCAAGCGAAAATTGACTCAAAAAAAGTTACTTGTTAGCGTTTGGTGGACTAGTGCCGGTGTCGTTCACTACAGCTTTCTTAATTCTGGCCAGACGACCACGGCAGATGCCTATTGTCAGCAACTGCAAATCATGATGGAAAGGCTAGCTGCTAAACGACCGAGGCTGGTCAATCGCTCTAGGCCACTGCTGCTTCAGGACAAAGCTAGACCACACACTGCACAACAGACGGCTACCAAAATTAGAGGAGCTTCAATGGGAGTGTCTAAGACATCCACCGTACTTCGCGGACCTTGCTCTAACAGATTACCATATTTTTAGATTTTACGTTGGGGCAGTCCAAAGCGCCTTCAAAGATTTTCCTGATTACCGTCCGAATGGTTTTTTTGGTAAAGTGATTAATGAACTACCTATGAGATGGCAAAAGTGCATAGATAGCAATGGTACATACTTTGATTAAATAAATATATTACGCTATATTTAAAAATTATTTACTTTATGTACCTTCCTTACAAAACGCCAATTTCATATGTAATGACCTAATATTTAGTAGTAATTTAGTTTCCAGCAAGAAAATCACAAGGAATTAAAAAACAACCTTTTTAACAAGATATTTTCTTTGTCGACAGCTGTCAAACGATGCCCTCATGCCGCCACCGTCTTTGGTCACCACTTCGCCACAGTTTTCTCCAGAGATCTGGTAGGTAACCTGTTTTTAATGAAAGAAACCCTCTAGTGATGTGTTTACCATGTAGTTTTGAAAGAGCAACGACATTAGCAATAGAAAAGAAGCTTTCAAGAAAGAGATTTTCTAAGACAACTTACGTTTTAAGATATCACATATTAAAATCTTACACAGGAAGAAATGATTTTAGAGATTTAGTTTAAGCGTGTTCTATGTGAGATAGATACTAAGTGGACGGCACAATTGATTCGGAAAAATTTACTAAAAAAGCCGATACCGAACAAAATCGACGTCCTTCCACTTTTGCCTATCACCTCTTTATTTATATTTATTATATTCTGCAACAATAAGAGCAGGGGTTTTCAAAACTATATGATTACGGGCACTTTTCTTACAGATTGCCAACCCTACTAAAATTGTACGTACAGCAGAGCCAATGTTAATAAATTTCATTTAAATGCGCACCGTTGTAGGTGGAAAGGAGCAGGTTACACTTTTTCGGTACAGAAAGCAGTCTGTCTCGCTTCCTCAGTGACGCATGAGTCGCTAGCGGACATAGTGTATTGTATTGTGAATCAAAGGCTGGCGAGTTGTTCGGTCTTTTGAAGGCCACTATGGGGCACTAGGCATACTATGGGGAGACAACGCTGCAGAGGATTCGAATGCGAATGTGAGCCTTTACTGTACTCTAAAAAATATAATACGCATAAAATAAACAAGCTAACTCCCTCCCGTTTGGTTAGTACAAGAAAGCTATCACAGAGTAGCCTCGATTCGATTTTACTTTACAGCTAAGTCTTTTTTTAGCTGAGTTACACATTATTTTACTTTTTATTATTATGCCAAAAATGCTCCTAAATTTCAGCGTGCTACGGGAAAAAAGGTAAGATAGATAAGTGTTATGGTTATATTTCCCTTTGAAATTACATATTTTATGAAAAATAAATAATAATAATATGCCTGTTTTCAAACCAATTTGTTGCTATGCGGTTTTATAAAATAAATAATGTGTAATAGCCGATTTACACGCGTTAATGGCCGGTTTACACGAGTTAAGTGGTTAAGTTGGTAACTAAATTTTAACTAAATTTTAAGTTAAAAGTTCCGTGTAAACAGTTAAGTGACAAGTGGTAACTTAAAATTTAGTACGCAAGTGATTAAGTAGATTAGGATTCGTTCTATTTTTCGTATAAGTGGGTGGGCGGGGCTTCTCACTTAACACGTTTGGACGTGATTATTTAGTTAAGTGCATAAGTTGACAAACCTGGTGGCGGCATGAGCTCGTATTTATTTCGCATTTACTCTTTCTATTTTAAATGTCGGAGAGGAGCTTATTTTCAACTTTAAAATTTGTTGAAGAATATTTAAAATAGATACGCTTGTAGAATAAAAATTTAGAAAAAAGCATATTCTTGTAAAGATTTTAATTTCCGAATAAAATTCTTCTCTGAATTTGTCCAAAATCACATTTACCATATATCTAAGTACAGAATTTACGAATTCCTTGAGATTCATCACTGCTCATCTTCATTGAACTTATGAACTTAACTACTTAATCCGTTTGGACACACAAGTGACATGCAGTAACTTAAAATTAAGTTAAAATTTAGTTACCAACTTAACTACTTAATACATGTAAACCGCGCATAACGGAGGTTGGGGCAAAACTGTCCCATATATCAGTTATAATCAGCTGATTAAAATGTATTAAAGTAATTTAGCATTTCTTAAGCTTTTGATAACAATTCTAAATATTTTCAAATTTGCACAACTGATAAGATTTATTATATGTAACCAGCAAAACAGCACACTGTTGTCTTCAGGAAATGTTTAGGTTTGAACGTGAAAAATAATACCAGGTATATAACCCTACTCGCGATGAGATTTACCGTTACCCGATTACAAATTTTACATCAAGTTCGTTTAGGACACGTCGAATCTGTTGTTTGAGTTTTAACATATTAAAAAAGAAGATACGTGGTATCTTCTGATTTTAAACTTTTCACTTGGTGTACCCCGATAAGACGAAATTCAATGGTGTCAAGTCAGAAGATCGAGGTGGATAGGTGGTTCTATATTTACTCGCATAAAAACTTTTGTCATAGTTTATTCAGGCATAATGTTTTTAGGAATAATTATACTATGCTGAACAACACGCATAATTGCTGTCGCATATTTTTTTAAAGCATAATCAGATATGGCATAAAGATAACTTAGCATAATATTGTAAGGAGGCGCATAACATTAACTTAACATAATGATCTTTGGCATACTATAAATAAAGCGTCATTGTCACTATAGTATGTCTTCCTATGGTAGCGTCAGGTGACGGGTCGCTCACTTCCCTCTAATATGGTTGAGAAGGGTGATGGCTGGATCCTGCGTTAACTCGTGAACCGGTGCCCTTTGAGGGTGTTCGTCGTTTGGATACTTGGGGGGAGGGAAGACTTGCCGAGCTAACAGATTCAGATAAGAATAATTTTGTATAGACATAAGGAGCCTAAAGTAAAGTTTTTTGCCAGTTCTTCTTCACGAAGGTTTTTCCGAACTGGTGGTAGAGCCATGTTTTATGTGACGTCAATGTTAAGAAATAAGTATTTGAGTCAAACTTAAAATATATTTTGCAGTAACCTTTTACAATGGGGATGGGCTCGCTTCGCTCACTTGGCTCGCGCGTATTTTCATAACACATCAAACCTTACCAATATAAAATGGACCCCAGCGAGGAGACCTTGACGAATTGTTTTTTAAGCTCAATTATTATTAGGAGACTAATAAAAATGGCTAAAGACCAATCTAAATCTAAACTAAAGTCTCATCAATAGTATAATTGAATATAGCCCAACAGATCGTGATGCTTAAAACTCATTATGACAAAATTCGATTATGCCAAAGTTTCATTATGACAGTATAGATTATGCAACATCATTATGACTAAGAAAATTAGCCAAAAAAATGTATGCGAGTAAAATATAACCCTGGGTAGGTTTGGTTTCCTCTGTACCAAACTCGTGTGCCGGAGATGAGCGATTGTTTCCCTGGAAGTGTGGCATCAATAACCTCAATGATGATAATTAAAAAATATAAAATCAATGTTGTCAACAAATTTCGGGCTGACATAAAATTAGGCTTTTTGAAACCGCCTTTTAAAAATTTGGGGACGCTCTATAAATATTGTGGTTTATTAGGTATTTGGCATCAAAGCACAGTCTTTTTTTGGTTTATATTTCTACGAAATGAATTTTACATTATTACCATTTAGTTTAAGTATTAAAAAAAGTATATAGTAAAATATGACATACTACAAAATGCACCATAGCTTATATCCATGTTTGATTGTAATGTTCCTTTACACACAAAGGACTATAACGAGATACATACGAAAATCCGTTCAAAAAATAATCGCAAAAATGCATCGCAGTCGAAAAACTTCTCCTAAGGCAGCCAATAGTTAATTTTTTAAATTGTTTGTAGTTCAGTCATGCTAAGGACTTTTTGACGACGGAGCGAGTTGTGCTCTTCATAGATTTTTCGTTTTTGTGTAGGTAAGTCAGTGTTTTGTGTATAATGGTGATAGTCCACTGGGCGGTGAATACTCATAGGCATGTGCGTAAAATAGAAAACCCAATGAGGAGTGTAGACAGTGTTGTTCGTTTTGCTTCAAGAAATCCGCCCTTTGGTAGTATAGACACACTATCCCTTGACTTTCACCTTCATTGTCTTCATTACCATACATTATATCATCGTCATCATCATAATAATAGAAGAAGAAATTATATTCACGCCAGACCAGGCTGTATGGCATCGTGCCTTTGCCTTGAGTATTAAAAAAAACTTTAACAAAAAAAAATCACTCATGCTAAGACGGCGAAACTGATTTCGATGGAATATAGAATTAACCGACATTAGATAATTCAATCTCTTGTTTCCACGGGAACGGGTAAAGACGCATGCCAAGTCGCGGACAAAAGCCAGTATAGTTAAACCATCACATGATCAAGCCAATTAGACTATTATTAAGAGTCCCGCCCTAAAATTGTGGCAGTAAATAAAGTCAATTGTTCGATGGTATTTGACCTACGTTTTGCGGAGGCCCAGGGTTAGGGCGAGAAGCGTTGTTCAGTCTTTTGTCCCTCCCCGCTCCCCGCCTACGACGACACTGCATGGTATTCGAATCCGAGTCGCACCAGTGCACCTAACGGCACCTACTATGTAGTTTGAGGAGGCGATTAGGTTAGGGGTAGGTAACAAATTTCATAAAAGCTCTTTTAATTTATTTATCTCAGGCTAGGAAGGCTCGTATAAAATATTACAATATATTAGTTATTTCACACAAGTTGTCGGTGACGTGTAACTTTTCGCATCTGTATTTCCATTTATTTAAGTTTGAATCTTGTTTAGATTCAGGTTCATAGTGATGAACCCAAGATCCATCTCCAGTAACAATCCTATCCAAAAGGCCTTCCTTGTCTTCACTGCAGAGGTCCAAAAACGCACGAGAACGCTCTACGCGCTGTAGTTTTTGCGGCGGCCTGAGCATTTTTCACCGTTTATCCCCGATTATGTTGCTGGATCAACGACAGTTCAAAGACTAATGGTCTAATTATGTTGAAACTTAGTATTTATATGAATTATGAGTAACTGAACACGTTACTACACAAAAGAGCATGATCAACCCCCTCTTCCGCGAACTTAAAAACGCTCCCTCGTAACGTTACATCTAACGTAAACATTATCGGTTATGATCAGATAATGTTACGGTTGATAATGTATAAATACTCTTTTTCATATTATGCAATAAATTAAAAAATGGATGATAGTGAACGGAATTTGATGGATAGATACAACATTTATCAACTATCGCACCTAAAAGGAATTGGTGCCCAAGGGGTCTGTGGGGTTCGTCAGCTAAATTATCCATGCTGTGGCACAGTCGGAGAAGTTTTTTTTTTGTTCCCTTCCAAGTGAGGGCACGAGGAACTAAAAATGCTCTGACGCAAACCCCGCGCGCGTGATTGAGGTTACGCGGGACTCGCTCCGAGCCTACCAGAGCCTCTACCCACTAAAAAACCCCTGAATGACTCGTGCAATTATTTGCCTCACAGCCTTCATCTGAAGCGACGGTCAAGTGGAGAAAAAGGCCGCGCAAGCGGGGCCCTGAAGGGGTCACCCGCTGGGATTTACGTAACACTGAAGGTGCTCAAAGCACTGAAGGTAAATTCATATCACTGAAGTCGCTCAAAATTGCAAAAAGAAGTTAAATTAATTCGAATTAAAATTCAAATTAAAATTTGCGGCCAGAAGGGCTACGAGATAGTTTGACAGCTGGGTAGCTTCGTACTCTTGCGCATTCCTAGGCCTAGCGACTTTTAACTTCGAATCAAGGACAGGGGTAGTATACGAGATTGAATCTCGAACTAAAGGATTGGGATGGGTTTCGGAGCGTTTGAAGAACGCTTCCGAGAGTGTGTACCTACAGAGCAACAGCACCTCAGCTGTTGCTCTGTAGGTAGTTGAAAATCTCTGTGCAGGTACGCGTTACGCACGTATCAAGGTGCGTTTGTGGCCCTGCGGCAGAAGAGATTTTGAACCACCTGCAGTTTGTGCAGGAGGGAAGGTTTGGCGTGGGCAAAGATTGGCGAGGCATAAGTCATGACGGGTCTAACGCAAGTTTTAGTGTACACGGTGTACAACAGAGGGGCGAGGACTGAGAATTGAGGGACTCCAGCCTTTATGGGATGAGGCGCGGAAAGCGTACCTTCATGTTTAAAACGAATAGTACGATCTTGGAGAAACGACGCGGTTATCCTGACTAGGCGATCCGGTAAGCCTATTTTATAGAGTTTATAAACGAGGCCGCTGTGCCAGACTTTATCAAAAGCCTTGGCTACGTCAAAGAAAACTGCAGCCGTTTAATTACACCGCGGGTAGAAGCCGTCGAGTATGTACTCCACGATACGATGTACTTGCTTAGGGCAAGAATGTTTAGCGCGAAAGCCGAACTGATGGGGAATGATGAGGGGATCGCCATCCGTTGGAAACTGATGGTTCCGCACTCGAGAGAGTATGAATCTCTCGAGAAGTTTAGCCATGGCCTTGAGGAGGTTGATGGGTCTGTGATTAGCCGGGATATTCAGAGGTTTACCCGGCTTAGGCATGCCTATGACTGTCGCTTATTTCCAAGCTTTTGGAAAGTAGCTAAGGTCGAAGCAGGCATTGAAAATGATAGCTAATGAGGTAAGCACCTGTTGAGGCAGGTGCTTAAGTGCATGGTTGGAAATTCCATCCGCACCCAGAGCCTTTTTGGACTTTTGACTTCTAATGAGAAGAGAGATTTCATCATTAGACACTGTGACGGGATCCGCGGGTTGAGTACTGGGCGAGCATTATGAGGCAATGCTGTCAGCGAAGCATTCGGCTTTCTCTTCATCTTCGAAGGCGGTAGTGCCGTCGGGACGAGTGAGAGGAGGAACGTGAGAGGCGGCGTCTACGCGTAAGGCTTGCGCTATTCTATAAAAAGCTTGGTAGGACGGGGAGATATTCTCCATGAGATCGTTCATCAGAGCGTCTCAGAGATCCGCGAGGGAAGACCTAACTTTACGTTGTATCTGATTCGCAGCTTATCTATATGCGGGCCCCGCATATAGTTGGAGAAGTCGCTGAGGCTCAAGCTAAGGCGAGATTCGCTGGCGCGTCGTTCGGTCTATTGCAGGCGGTCCACATACTAAGGAGTGACAACACTGCACAGAATTCGAACGCGAATCTGAGATTGCACCAACTTCCCCGACTGAACCTGTGCAACGTGGTCACGACACAGGCTTGGGATACAGTAAGGGTTTACCACACCAATCGACGCCATCGAGTCGTCTGTTCCATTCTACCATCGATTGACGTCGATCGATTGGTGTGGTAACACCCTAACTCTGCATGCTGTTTCAAATAATTTTACCATTTGAAACAGCTTTTTTTATTTCAAATAATTTTAGCATCCTAACAATTCTGCAGCATTTGTTTTATTTTTAGACAATGATAAAAGCGCACGGACGTGGTACGACTTTAGGCAATCTACTTTACTAAGGGCTGCGGTCGATCCATCGGTTGTAACGCGGGCAAGTACATCAAGTTTCAGAGCCCTTCTTCTAATATAAGTAACTTCAAGTTTACTTTTCTCCCAACTTCGATGGTTCGTAAGAAAAACTATCATATTCCTCCTAAAAGCAGAGCATTGATCTGAACTCAATCTTCGTAGAAACTGCTTTCGATGTACAAGGAACAAAAACAACAGATTGACCTACGACAGATGACCTTATAGCAGGATATTCCAATTATCCGTCTTGTTTTGCAAGCGTACGCTGTCAAGTTCATCCAATAGACTGTTGTTCTGCTAGTTAGATTGGATGCGTTCATTGTATGAATGTTATGGCGCTAGGTATGTCTTTGGTCCGTTTATTTTAGACGGATTTGAAGCTTGGTAAAATTTGACATTTTAGTGATGACTGGGCGTTATGTTTGGTTTCTATTAAGTTAGCTTTATGACCACATAACACAATTTCGACTTAGTCATTTTAGGACGAGGTAGTTGTTATGATTGTACGCCATACTACCTACTTTACAACAAGAAAAAATAAGAACACGAATTATAATCAATTGTTTTATTATCTTAACAGTTTGTATTAGCTTCCTCAAAACTATAATTATTTTATTTTTCATGAAGCTGTCACGTTGCAATACCAAAAATCAATCCAACTGCAAGACAAATGCCTGTCCTAAACCCTACAGTATTACTTGTAGGCGTTGAACTTTAAAAGTTTTGCGATGTTCATTTAAGTATTGACTTAAGTTTAGACCACAGTTTCATTTACTTATTTTATATTAATAATTTCTTAAACAACTGTGGCGAATAAATAAAGTGTTAGTTAAATATTTTGACTATAGTAACAAAAAAAAAAACTACGAAATATCGACATTCTTATCAACAATCGACATCACTAGAACTTTTTAAAAATAGAATGAACTGAACAATTTGCTCAGTGCATTCGAGTTCGCTCGCTCAATAAACGAGCACAACAAGGCAACATAGTATGGACTCCCTACATGAATATTAAGTCATTCAGAAGTCAAGAACCAAAGTAATAAATAAATTATTTGCACGTCGCTTCGTTTTATATTTCTAAGTACAAAAAATAGTTTTTTTAAAATAGAATGTGACGTTTTTTAAAAACAAAACACGCCTTGTTTTTTTAGTGGTCGTTCTAAAAAATTTGGGATTAGGCAAAGGAGGATCATGGAGGTTACTATATTGAGAGAAATGAATGTAAGGCAAACTAAACCACGAGTAATATGCGATTGCGTTGTTATTGTCAATTGTGTTTCTACTTTTTATTTGAGCTCGTATCGCGTGACGAAACTAGACTAGGCGACGACACACTGTAAAGTGTTAATGCACGTTTATTTTTAGTACGCCTTTCGTACTTCGCTTTAATCAGTTTCATTTAGATTGCTTATTTGCGATTCATTATGTAGTTGTTTTGCTGTACGTTGTGAAGGTTTTTCAGTCACGTTGTGTTAATTAATAAAAAAGTTGAGTGTTAGATAAAATTAATATTTTTAAGCCTTACCTAGAATGGCGTTTGTAGATGACATGTGACGTTATTTTTCTTTGAAATTCTTTTTTTTATGGGTTATGGTCTTTATCGCTCACATAGTAATGTTTGAGTACGAATATATAAGTGCTGGTTGATGACCTCGTGATGTAAATGGAAGTAGCTCTGCCCTTTGCTCTCAGAAATCTGCTTTTAATTCTAGGTTATATTGCTTTTATGTTAATTTATTTTGGGGAATTTTCTCTTGGATAGCCACAGCAAGCTTTACTTACTCTAGATCTATTCAGTTGGGGAAGGTGGGTACATATAGTTTTGAGAGGTATGTTAAAAACGTGAGAAACTCTAGCAATTTGGAAAAATATACAGAAAAAAAATATCGGAAAGTTTTACCTTTGTATAATATGTCAGTAACATTTGTCAGTGTTAGACGCGCTTTATTTTTACGTACTGTACATGACCAACCTCAACACTCGCACAGACTGTGCGTCCCAATCATAAAAGGTTTTTGTTTTTTGACTTTAGATTGCAAATACGTTAGAAAATCTCTTTTTAACATTAGTAAGATCTGAGGAGTTGAAATTACGTCTTGAAAATATTATTTCATTACATTACACCTTATTACATTACACCATTCACCTATACTCTAAAAGCCATTTGTCACAATAAAAACGCCGAATAGTCCAAAATTATTATGGCCCTATTTATACGAATTGGCCCGGGTTATATTTAGATATGTGACTCTTGTTATTGAGCTGGGCGTCGATCTAGTTTGAGCCGGTTCGGTCTATTCGAATGTATTTATATGTTTAATGCTGTGCATTTACAGTCTAGACTTGGATCTTAATTTGGATATAGGATCAGTTACTTTCGTATATGTTGATATATAAATAATTCAGAACATTCTCATCAATATTATTCACATATATATATATAGTCTTGGTTGGGGCATTAATTTGTTTGATGAACACAGATGTTTGTTCTCGGGTCGGGGTTGTTGATATTTATTTATGTATGTTTAGTCTGGGTTCGCCTCCAGTTCGCTGTATGATATCCATAACATAGTCCTGCTTACTTTGGGGCCATACAGTTGGTGTGTTTGTCTGGGGGTTTATTATTATTATATCGAATCATTACTATTTAAGAAATGTGTATACTGGTTGATTTCCTATCTATGAATCAGGTTTTTATATAGATATTATATAAAATTGTAAGAAACAACATTTACCGTATTAGTTTTGTTTTGAGTCAAAAAGTGAAATGCAAAAAAGTTTAATTAGGAAAAAAATACTGAGTTTAATTAGGAATTTTACTGAAATAGTAATAATTTTATAAAAACAAGCAAAAAGATTGTTCTTGTATTGTTAGCAGTGACCATCTTGGTATCCTAAATTTAGATGAAACAGTGTTTTCTTGGATAGGCATTTAATATAACTCAGAATTTCCTACAGAGAAGTCGTTCAAATTTTGTGAAGTATCCCCCGCAAAATAAAATACTTAATAATTCTAAAATAAAATAGGCGTGTATTCGCTAAAATCTAACAAGGATGGCAAAAATAACAATTTCTTACCAGGAAATAGCTTGTTTCCATCTTTTAAATCAACCGTTCTGGGTATTTTCCTTAGTCCATCTGTAAGTAGGCAAGATTATTGCTGTAAGCAGTTATGATTGAAAATTTTTTACACGTATTGCATAATTTCGATGGAAATTTTTGGATGTAGTCCTCGGCAAAACGTGATCTACTAATAACGTAAAAGTAGGTAAACAATTTTTTCAGTTAGATGTATAAAACACAATTTCATTGTTTAGCGTAACAAGAGAATTAATATTATAGAGTTCTTGTTCCTAATACATCTTTATTTTTGTTAAATTTTGATACAATTAAAGCTTTAATATTTGTTGTAATTGTGCAAAGATTTAAATCATATTATGATTAAAGATAAGTATTGCTGCACACTTACAAGTTTAATCATGCTGTGAAGATCTATGAATGGCCCCAGTGGTTCTAATATGTACTCGATTAGTTATAAAGTTCATTATCATATTCAATAACTATTAGGACGTTAAATATATCGATGCACTTACCCTTGTTTCTGTTTTCCATCCATTTCCACTAGCAGGATACGTAGTTATGCTTGTAAACTACGACGGTGAAATTACTCTCTGTGGGGGTCAATACACAATTTGCGTCAGTTTTCCAGTTCAGTTGACAGTAGCGTAGATAATTATTGCGACCACGTGCTAGTGAAATATAGTCAGAATCCTGCGAAAGGAACGAAAGACAGACCTGAGTAGTTAGTTCGTGCTGTTCAGTTCTAGAGGTCAAATAATATTTAACTAGCAAAGCAATCAACACATTATTACAGGAAACTAAACCAAAGCCTTAATGTGCAGTCGACAGCATAAAAAGCTACCACAAAATGTCTTTATTTTTTTTTTATTTATTGATTTCGAACTCTCTGATCATATACTCTGAGTTGAAAATTGAGTGGAAAAAATTTACGGTTTGTGGTAGGTTGATAAGTTGTTCACTGAACATAAAAAGAAGTAAGTACATGAAATCTGATAAAATTTTACACAAGATAACTAGAATGTTATTGAAATTTTCTAAGTTCTATAACTTAACAAAAATTATTTCCGTCTCACAAACTTACGTGGGTAGAATATTCCGTGGTATGTCACTTTTAACCCACGACACCAAAAGAGGGGTGCTACAAGATTGAATTATATTTTTGTGGTGTCTGCCTGTGGCATAATATTTCCCACACGAATAGGTCAATTTCAATTTTTTATAGCTGTATGAATCAAACGTGTTCTTAGCCACGTATGATAAAAACATTTCAGCTGTTTTAAAGTTATGTTGGTCTACTAGGTTGTTTTGTAATTTAGTTTAAAAATGTCAAATAAAATAAGATGAAACACAGAGTAACCTTAACGTTAATTTGGTAGACGGTTTAAGTACAATTATACTCGTGAAAGTCACTTAGACTCTTTCGATACAACAGAGAAATTCTCCGTTATTCACATTCTTATGGTACAAGAAATATGAATCTCAGTTATAATTACTCATTCCAAAATATAATTGAATTCCGGCGTGTAGCTGTTACGTTTATTATCATTGCATGTAATCCACATGTCCGGTTTTAATTTCTGATGCAATGGGTAGAAACTGGCTAAAAACCATTAGGGACTAGCACCCCTCGACTTATTGGTGCTAGATGCTTGGTTAATTTGTATGCTCCGATTTTCGTAGGTTCGTATGTTTGTATATTTCTTGTTTTTTACTCGAACTGATAATAGTAATAATAAATTTCTTTATTTGCTTCTTTATTATATATATTAAAACATATTGACGATCCTTACATATGCTGCTGCATGATGCAGCGCGCAAATTGAGTGTCATACAATTAGCATTATCGTATTCTTGCATAAAACAACTGTAATTATTGTATTATACATGTCAAAAAACTAAAATTAAAATTCGTAATATACAAAATTAATCATCTACAATTATAACCAAATTCTATTAGACATGTCAGAAAATAAAAAATAAAAAACAAGAACAAAAAACAAAAGGTCAAAAAAAATTTGAACGATGTTAATCAAATGTTATAAAAACATAGGTCCAAGGATAAAAACTTAGTCTAGCTGCCGGCTTAAGGGTTACAATGAAGTAAGAGTACATATTTGTAAGCTAAGTATCGAAGCCAAAAAGACTGGATGCCCTCTGCGTCTAGTTTTTTTATTTACATCATTTGAAATTCATTTAAGTGGTTTCCTTTTCATTTATGTATAACGAGAAAAAACTACTAAATATATAATTAATCTAAAAGTTTTAAAATATAAGTATATAAATCTAGCCCCTAATTGGCTACTATTTCCTTGAAATCTTATGTGTTCAAATTGCATACTGTGTGTGTTTCAGTGAAAAGGTCTATATTATGTATAGGAGCATATACGCGCATTTGGTTTCAGGAGTTCTTCGCAACCTCAAACGTATTATGGCTAGTTCGTTTCTAAAACTAGATCGTATGAGTTTTAAACCAATTGACCAAAACTGCATAAAATGATTATTGTAACTATCCGGTTGGTTCCTGTAAATCGTATTCCCGCCGACAGTCGTTTCTTCACGTGACGTTATCTCAATATATTTATGCTGAAAATTACTTTCCAAGTACTTTTGGATGAAATAAATTGGCTCCTTCGAATTTACTTTTATAACGAACTCACAACAATGTCCTTTGAACAATCGACAAATATACATAAATACTCGGACGAATGACTGTTGTGTCCATCACTATTCTATGACGTATCAAGAATCGAGTACGAATGTACCGTCAATAGCCGGCCGCGGCCTCTACGAACCGATTATAACCGGTTGCGATCCAATCGAGAAGTGCGCCTCACTTACGACCAATCAGCGTTCGTTGTCGCCAGTCGCTCGCGTTCAGCCGCTTGTCACGTACTCTTTTGTTTCGGAGTTTTTAAAGATTTTCCACTATCAAATCGAAAATATTTCGCTGAACGCCATCAAACCGGTGCAATCCTGTATTGCGTTGATTTCGCACGGATTGCTGAAGGTGCCATTGTGTTTGTAGGTTTTGCAACCAGTGCCGTCGTGTAATAAAATAATGTTAGATAAGTGAGCGTGTTTTGGACTACTGTGAAACTCGCGATTTGCGCTTGAAATTTTTGTGAAACTTAACAAATGGTTTTTGAAGTGAACAGTGCGTCAGCTATGGTGGTAGTGGGTCGCCTGGAGTACCCCGTGTGTATTGGAGCGTTCGCTTTCTTCAACCTGACGCGTCAGGACTACAGCTGACGAGTAGTATGCTCGTTTTCGAGCAGAGACTAATCGGGAGGAACCCGAGCCGTGGGGTTGTGGTGAGAGCGCGGCTGCTTCACTCGGTAAAAGCCGACGGCTGGCGCATGAACTTCTCTTGTGTCCGTGCCGAGGTGGAAGTAGAAGCTGACCCTGAGACATACCAAGCGCTCGCGCGAAGACTCAAAGCTGCTAATGTGCACGTCAGGCCATTGCGACGACCTATATCCATGTAAATACTCTTGTTTATAATTCCACGAAGACATAAACCTACCTCTTTCCAGCTATTACTTTTATAAATAATACTAGTTAGCTTTGAAGCAGAATAGCTTGTTGAATGCAACATGAATAATGCATTGTTTAGACCACAACGGTCACTCATTTGCTTGTAACTTAGTTTTTATAGAGTTTAAACATAGAGCAGATATAATTGTTGAATACAACGTTCTATGGAATATTTGGTTCAATCCAGTAAAAACTTGCTTTTAGTGCACAATGTTAGTTAAGAAGTAGACTATGATCAAAATAGAAAAATGTGGTTTATTTATTAGGGTGTTGTTACATACATAAAGGCTTGTGTTTGTTATGTTTTATAATACAGATATTTATATTGATTGCACCTTTGTAATAACTTGTTCTATTCAAATATGCAAGGGTAATAAAGCTCAGTTTACTGGGGATAATAGTCTTCTAAACCATAAATCTTTTTGTAAATTACATATTGTTTGTACATATTTTCCATACCTAGCTTTTAATATTCCAAAATGTGATGGTGAATTATATTCACATCTGTAAATGCCATCAACCTTTTAATTACTGTAATTCATACTGCTCTATGGAAAACAAGATAAAATATACCTTCAGTGAATAATACAACTATGTTTTTTGCCTGTGGCACAACTGGCTTACCTGTCTATTTATTTGCTAATTGAGTAAATGTACATTTTATCTAAGGATAATTATGTATCACCTGAAACCATCCCCCTAGTTGAGTGAGGCTGATATTCTTACAGTGGAGAATCTTAAAGCTGTTCTGATGAATGATATATGCACAATGGGTTATTGTCATTTTGAAATTAGATTAAACCCACAATTTATATATATTTGGTATACAAATGATACCTTGTATCATCATTGGAAGGTGAGGTAACATTTGAAATAAGCTTTAAAAAAGTTCAACTCATTAATACCAAGTAAATCTTTGATAAAAATTCTGTAGTTTTACAAGTCAGTTTTACAAGTGTTAAAAAACAACAACAGTTTTAGATTTCTATGTGTTGGCATACAATGTCTTGAATTGCAAAATTCCTTTTGATAAAACCTAACCAATATAGTTATGTATACTTAATGAAACTTTTTACAAAAGTAGGTACTGTGTTATTAAATACATTATATATAGAAAATTTGCAAAGCATGGAGGGAAAACCCGTGTTTCATTTGAGGGATATGATTTGAACCATGTTATATATCATCTGTTGAAGGTATGATACCTATTTTAAATTATTCCAATTCCAAAAGGTTAGTGATCGAAGAAGATTTTGATTGATGTGAGTTTAGACAGTATTGTTGTACAAAAAGTAGATATACTACCAAAGCTATGAGTATGCAAGCTTTTTTACAACCACCGCACTTTCTCTACACAGCATTGGTGGATATGCAATATATGATCTTATAACCATTTAATTTAGAACATTGTCTTGCTATCAATCATTCAAATGACGTTTTAAGCGTTTAAAATCACCCTACTAAACAAAATGGTCAAATATTATGGCTGTCTAATTAAGCTTTCTATAAATTTATTATTTTGTTACAGTGTGACTCCAAAATCAGTGACCAGCCCCGTACCTGTTAATAAGCAGCTGCCGAATTCCGGTAAGTAAAAAGAGACCTCCTTGTTATATTCAGTTAGAAATTATACCTAGCTATTTCAACACCACTTGAGATATTTCTCTGTAATTTTATTCACATAATTTCTGTGGGTCTTTACAACAGAGATATACACCATGTAGAAAATTACAAAAACTTTTACTTTAAATCATTATTGTCATAGCTAATTTTACCTTTTATTAAGTACTGTAACTTATTCAAAATGAAACATTGAAGAAAGTTAATATTGTGAATATTGTTGTTTTCATTTCTTTAACTTAAATAAATAGGTATTTAGGGGATATTGCCACTACAAGAGTATTGTTTGTTCCTCAGTGTAAGTTCAGATTCTGGTAGGGATACAAGACTTGTTTAGTAAAAGAGATATAACATTCCGTAAATCAAATTTAATTTAGTGAGTGTCATCCGCAAAGTCGCATCCCACTAACTTTTTGGTATATATGTCATAGCCCCTTAACAACCAACTAAAAAAGTAGTGGGGAGTGGCCCAGGATGGCACTAACAATACAACTAAATTTAATATAAGCTATGTGTTATTTGAATGTCAATAAAAAATTTTTTTTTCAGCAATACTTGCACCAATTAACCAGATGAAACCACTTTACTGCCAAGAGTAAGTAATTTAATTTACACCTTTATTTGTATAGGTTACTAAGTATCACACTATTTCACCCGATCCCATAAAAATTACTAGACAAGAATGTTTGTCTGAATTGCTGATAGTGCAAAAAGAAATAAATTTTGTTAAGAGTTTATATTACAAATAGTATTGGCGGGTAGCAGCCTTGCCTTATATGCCGGAGGTCCCAGGTTAGAGTCCTGGTCAGGGAATTAATTTGTGTGATGAGTACAGATGTATGTTTATTGGGTCACAGTGTTGTTTACTTTTGTATATGTATGTTTATTCTGGGTTCCCCCCCCCCAGTTCACTGTAGGGTCCTCCATAACTCTGCTTACTTTGGGACCATACAGTTGGTGTGATTGTGTAGGGAATTATTATTACTGATTTTCAAAAATGTTTGTACCATTTCTGTATAGCATTTACGCCATGGGCATTTACGCCAATGATATAAATGTTGGGACAACTGCTACAACATATCTAGATAAAGGAATATCCATACAAGCCTGCAAGTGTTAACCCTGTATTATTTATGTAGGTATGTTATTACAAGCTGGTAAATATCCATAATTAACTTTAAAATATCTTCAGCAGTTTTTTAACAGCATGTCATGATATACTTACGAGGGGCGGCTGATTTCTTGCAAAATCTCCTTTGCCGTTTTTCCCTTTTCCACAAGGAATTTTATTACAGCACGATGTTCCAACTTCGTGTAATGCAGCGAAGACTTGGACATGATCATGACATGACGGACAGATCGATTGCTCGGACTATAATGATCCCAATTAGAAATTACCTTCCTTATATACTAATAATTGATGTCGCTCAACTAGTGACTACTTGCGCGAGTTATTAAAGTACCTACAAGTACCTTAGGCTCTAGAGTCAGAACTTTTCAGCCGCCCCACTTACCTTTAATATAATTTAGAAGACGAAATTTAACCGTGTCGCTTTCTTAATGTTCCAATTACAAAAATGAAATATATTTTTAATTTAAATTTTAAAAGTCTTAGAACAAATTTTGATTATTGCTAAAAATTTGTTTATCAAGTTAAATGTTTAGATAGTTAAACAGAATAGTTTTAAAAACTGTACAATGCTCTGGAAAAAACCCAGATTCTAGGCCAATGAAACTTGCTGAGAATGTAAAATAAATTCAGTTGTTTGCTTGGCCCACTTTTTAGGCCTTAATTCTGAAATATGAACTTTAATTATATTTGAAAACGCGTGTTGTTATAGTAAATGATATTAATTTACTATTTTTGCTTCCTTAATAAAATATAAATAAATAAAAATATGTCTTGAATCTATATTCCGATATTTAATGCATTTTGACAGTACTACTATAAATGATGTCCACTTGATTGTCAAAAAAATATTCCAAATAATTGGTAAAGGTAAATGGGTAATAGAAAAAGTTGAAATTGGTTTAATTGGGTAGCTGGTAACATTGTGAAGTAGTTGAGCTTGAAATTTAGGACATTATAAATAAATAAATCCCCAGTCAAACACACCAACTGTACGGCCCCACAGTAAGCAGAAATTGTGTTTTGGATGACCATACCGCGAACTGGGGGGGAACCCAGAATAAACATACCTATATAAATACAAACAACTATGACCCGAGAAACACAAACATCTGTGTTCATCACACAAATGAATGCCCCGGACAGGACTCGAACGTGGGATCTTTGGCGTATGAGGCAAGGCTACTTACCACTACACCACTCTGTTGTCAACGCACATTGGTGCCATAACGAGCACTATATTTTATGACTTGTTGGTTTAATTCTAAACTATTTTATAAAACACATGGAACTTTGTACAGTGTTTCTTTAAATTAGAGGAGTACCAAGAAAGGATTTTTGATAGAAGCTTTGCTCACAATTCTTTTATATTTATTTTTTATCTGCCCTCCATAAAAGCTGCTAGAACTCTTTATCACTATCAGTATATTGGGGGAATTAGTATGTTCGATATTACCCTATTTATATCCCAAAATCATTTGGTTCGTGCAATTTGATTTAATAATAAAAATTCAGCACAGCCTCTATATGATATACAGCCTCTATAGATGTTACATTTGCCTGAAAAAAAAATTAATATCACGTTTTGAAAAGTATTTTTGTATTATGAAACCGAAGCTAGTTTATAATACTAAGATTATAGGTTTTTTTCTATAGACTTTATAATTAAATATTATATGGAAGGGAATATTTTATTTGTAGTCAATATATGTACTAAAATTAGCAAACCAGTTCTTAATAGGCGTATGCATATTAAAGAGCTGGGTGAAATCTTGTGACACTACTAGATGCATAAAAATCGTTAACACAGGCAGCTAGCCAATTAATCTAACAGTAGATTTTACATTGGTGTTTTGTTTCCAGTGGCGCCGACGTGAAAGTAAGCTCCCCTCCGTGTCACTCGCCGGGCGCCATTTTACCTGACTTGCCGCAGCCCGCCGATGATCCAGAAAAGGTAATTATTAAATACTGAAGTTTTTAAAAGTGCTTTAGTTTCTGTTGTTTTTCTTCAAAAAAGCTTAGATAATGGGCCCCACCCTATGTTCGCAACTTGGATCTGCACAAGGATCTCCAACATTGCCGCATTCATGAAGTTGGCGTCTAGACGCCACTTCGACAATGCTCCCCACCATCCCAACCCGCTGGTCAATAAGTCAGCTGACTACACAGCCAACCCAGACGCGGCGGTTTGTTATAGGCGTCCGCGTAATGTCTTAACAGAAGCCGACGACGCTATTACAACAAGGAACGCCGGCGTTTCAGTTAGAAATAGGGCAACACGGCATTCGAATCCCCAAACCCACTGGTGGTGGGCCAGGCTAACGCGGCGTACGCATTCCTACTGAGTTTCTTTCTGGTTCTTTGGCAGTAGGTGATTCTTCCGAACCAGTGGTAGTTTCAATATACGACGTTCTAAGCCGAGGTGCGTGCGCTCTTGGGTGCCCTTAGGCGTATCGTATGTAGGAGTAGTTTAAGTTCGGGCTAAGCGCCGTCAGCGCTAAGCTACCAAGTCGGGTGAAATTTAAAAGGCCCGTAGCGCTATAAATAAACTGTTCATTTCGAAAAAAAAAGCTAGGTAATAATTGAAAATAATTTCCACTGCACCAAAAATACCTTTAAAGCCATGTAGTATGTTGTGATTTGTGACATTCATTAATGTATTGTTACGTTACTATGATGAGGCAAAAACAAATGATTTAATTGACAGAGGGCCGGTCTATCCAAAGAGGCCAGTTCTGCAGAAACCCAAGCTTGGCTGTCTCGACAGCGTTTCGCCCAACATGCAGCCACTTTTGCCAACTTCTGTGGTGCTGATCTTTTAAGGTAATGCAAAAATATTGGTAAATTATTGTTACCTGTTTACAATGTGAATGAATGTAACAAAATGAATTAATTTTTTTTTAATGTAGCTTAAAAGTAATGGTACTTTTATTGTGTCCAATATATTCTTTGTGGCAACCAATATAACATGATTTGCAAAATCATAACACTATAATACGAGAGCACAATTATATACAGGGTGGCCAGAACTAGGTACCATGTGTAGAGGCGTATCCGAATCACCAGACTCTCAGCTTTTATAATCATAAAACTTTTCATAGTACTTTTGGCTACTTTGACTAAAGACAGTGAAGTGGAAATGTCTTAAAATTAGCCATCGATTTAATTCTGAAAATAACTGCAAAATTCATAACTATACAACAGTTTTCTACAAAGAAAAATCGCGGAACATACATGTGGGAGTTTCGGATACCCTACGACACGAGGGACCTGAATTTTATTTGGACGTCAATGTATCTGCTGTCCTGTGTTTTAACAAGAATGGTGACACTTTATGGTGAAAGAATTGAAATTGAAAAAAAAGACAAAGGTTGAGTTAATATAATAAATTTCTCCAAAATCACAACATTAAAAAATTCACATTGAGGTGTGTATAGAACACAAGTCGGATAATATCACAAACTTAGTGGTAACTTCTTAATGACTGATTTAGAAATAAAAAATTTAAATAATGATGGACAGAGCTCTATTGTGATACATCAACATCCATTGTGTGTTAGAAGGCACATTTCTTTCTTTTCAATGAGATGAAACATCAATAATAGAGTAACATGACAGTAAACTAAGTCATTGTTCTTATTTCAGATTGTCCAGGGATGACATCATACAGATTTGTGGGTTGGCTGATGGCATCCGTCTATTCAATGCTTTGCATGCTAAGTAAGTGTTTTAAAAAATATTACTTGCTTATATAACTTAATAACATTTGAAATTAAACTAATGATCAGACTATAACAAACGGAGCATATTGTTGGTCCTATTTACTTCTCACTTACACAATATTGTTGCTTTGTTTTGGTCAATAAACAACAATAAACCTATTCAATTCTAATTAATGTGCCTTGTCTATTTTCAGACGCATTGAGCCCCGCCTGACTGTATACATCTGTCCATCCGGGTCTAATATCTACAGTGCCCTGTATCTGCACTCGTGTGAGGCCCGGGAGCTTGTGCTCAAACTGAGAGCTTTGTTGCAGGCTAAGGTAAGCTATTTGCATAATGAACTGTTTTGTTTGGTTTTCTATACTTGAATTTTGACGTTACAATGACTGGAACCAATTTCTAAAATTATTTCACCGTTAAACTCTCTCTCCGATTTTTTATCTGAAGATCATTTTTTGACATGTCAGAGATTGCAAACCTTTTTGGCCGGGCACATTTTTCAGTTTCAATACGAGCTTGAACATCTGAGTATACATTTTATTGGTTAGTGAAAGTATGCATTTTATGACGCTTCAAATTAAAAGGGGATTCACGTCCCTTTTCATCAAAAACAGTAAAAAAGTACAAGTAAAGAAAACACATTTTTATTAAAATCTCTAATCATCATTAATACTAATATCACTAACTTCATTATCATCATCATCATCGCTGACATGAATTATTAAAGAGTCTACGACTGTGTCAATCAAATAGATGAGAGTGCACATCTTATCTTCTTCTTAAATTGTATGTCTGATATATTCTTGCCATTTATCAAGAGTAAAATTACTTACACTTTCCACGACACGATTGTTGTAAAACTAAAGCTTGTTTGTTGTTTCTTACGACATGTCAAATTTTTGTATGAAAGATGGTTGAGGACCACTCTTTTTCGACTTTTGAAACTCTTTTGTGTCTTTATATTCTTTGGTAATTTGATAGACACTTGGCAGACCAACACCAGTCAGAAGTCTTTTTAGCACCCAACCCTTGCACTCCAACCAGTTGTTTTCTGCCAATTTTCTATATTATATTTAGAATTATGGTCATTTCGTTGGGCGTGAAAGCACCTAGAGGACGCTTCTTTCCGGGAGAAAGAAAGTCTGACTGTGCTCTGTCAGATAAGAGTTGCTTCCTGGGAAAGGCCATGTTGTGGCTCCATAACATTTATAAAAATCAACAAATGACCACAACGCGAAAAGTCTACCAGAAAAAACTTCACAGAATAACAGAAACTTAATATATATAATAAGATAATAACAACAAATAGCTGCAAAAACCGAGAACACAACCAGCGGCATACTTTTTTTTTATGATAATACAAAAAACAAAGATTTTATAAACAAAGAGGTATCCTAAAAAAAGTTTGCAACCTATTATGCCTATTATCAGACAGGGATTTCAATATTTCAAATTTAGGGAAAAATAATTTCCTTAATAATTATTGTAACTTTCATAATATGATAATTAAAACTCTAATTACCATTTTAGAGTTACCAGTAAGTTTTAAAGTCTTAATTTTTCTAACTAAAACCTTAAATTCAAGAAAGGTTTATTTTTTATTTTGCAAAAATGCTTTCCGCTTTTAGTGAAATGACACATCTGAAACGTCAGAATTCTACGGAATAAAAATTAGGCCCTAAGTAGAGTCAATAATGTAACATCTGATTGGAGATTCTAATATTGAATTGGACATTTGAAATTAGAAGTGATAGGTATAAAGATATTCTGTTTTTGTTTTCCTTTTGTAAAATTACTACTAATTTTCAGACTAAGTACACAAAATAAACTCACACCATAAGAATTTATAAGGCTTGCTCTTTCTAAAACTATTTACTTTTCCCACAGGACTGTGAAACCGTTCTTGTGTCTGGACCGAATGGTGCCAGAGTCCGTCTCACAGATGACCTCGTTCGGCACCTCCCTGACAACTCCACGTACAGGCTCGAACGAGCTGAAGAAAACTCTCTACTGCTCTGTGCCACTAATGGTGCCAATTAGATGATTCACTCACATTGTATTTGATTTTATAAAGTATCCAGTTTTTAATTTATTGATTTATATAAAGATTTGAAAATTTGCCTGATACAGAACTTTCTCTTACATATTAGGTTGAACAAACAATTTCGTTATACTAAAATTGTGCAACAAAACAAATTGAAACTGTGCCTATATCTATGTCTTGTCGCATTATGATATTATTTTATGTTACTCAGTAATTATACCACAATATTAATGAATCATAAATTCATGTGTACATGCAATGACAGTACAGTTACCATATTAATTTTAGGTAACTTATTACTGTGTATACTGTAATCATATTATTGAATGTCGTTCGTAGGAATAATATCCTAAATTATTTAAAAAAAGTGAATTTTTAACAAATTGATTGCAGTAAACATTTTGTATAAATGTGTGAGTAAGTTTTGTCATATTAACATCTCATTTCATACAATTATTATTACTAATAAAGAAATTTGATAAATTTTATATTTTTATATACACAAAATTAAATTAGGTTGAATATTACCTGAGAAATTATATTTTTTATTATGGCTGATTATATTTTAAGCCGCGGTTTTAAACTGCTTTTGTATAAGATATAAAGATAGTAACATAGAATTTAATATTTTACTAAAATGGAGAGAATTGTGGAAGTTTCTCGAGATTTAATTCTCTTAGAAGATATGGTGAGTGTATTAAAAATGTTTATTTGTTAAGACAACATTTAAAGGGTAGTAATAAAGAACGGTAAGCGTTCATGCTATCTGTAATTGAACATAATTCGTCGGAAACCAGCTTGTTAGTAAATGTGAAAGCAGATAGGAATTTCTTTCCAAGGTTCTAGAATATTCTATAGTGACAAAGCCAATTTTGAACTGTATAAAAGCCATATTTTGTGGTATTTTAAGGCTTCAAATGACTTTGCCGACCGAACTGTGGTCTTAGTATCGTATGGTGGTACTACCTTGTGTGTGGGTACCATGTATTGTAAGTAGAGATACAACCATATGTTTTAATATATTATCCGTAAATGGAAACTACTGTGGTTGTTGGTTATTCAAGTTATTTATTAGTTAAAAATATTATTCTAGTATTTCGTTATGGCAGCTCTTCGTTGCTAATATTAGCTATAATGTAGTGCTAGATATTTTAGTCTGGTTTTATAAATACATCGTTGTTTATTCTTCTTTATTTTGTTTAATGTTTATAATTCAGTTGCGGTAGTTAGAGTACATTTATAAATCTGCCATGGGAAATATTTTATTATATCGTGTACATGTGTTGTGTTTGCGTTAGGTTATTAAAAACCCATGCTAGTACGATGGTACAAAAAAACCGTTTGTTTATATTTTTTGGCCAATAGATAATTTGTAATGTAAAGGAGACATTTCGTTTGTTTATTCTTCTGTAACCATTTATTATTTACCAATCATATACCAACTGCAAGTGTCTCTAAAGTCCTTACCTTAGTTCCTTAACTTACTACGTCGTAATTCGTATAGCTCTAGTTCGACAAACGTACCCGACCCCGACCCAACCAAAGAATAGAAAGACAACAAGTTGATACGGACTCAACGGTTCGAGCACGCTGTTTCTTATTTTTGTTCAACGTGGCGGAATATGGAAACTTTACTGTGATGTGCCCACATGATAGATATTGTTAATCTGCATTATAATAGAAAATAACTGGTGTACATCGCACTAACCGAAAATGAAATGTCTCCTTTGTTGTACAAGATTTGTATAACGTGTAAACAATTTTTAACTTTATTTTGGAATATTTTGTTCTTCTTCTTACGGGCGTACAGATAATTATAGATTTTACTTAGTGACTTTATACTTTATCTATATTTCGTCTAAGTCTATATTTGCTGAGCCAAATCTATAATTAAGGGTGTCTGTAGTAACCGTTTGACGGTTTCTAACATTAGTTATTCTAAAGTTAGAAACTCACGTGAAAAATTGTCAATGTTATAATATTAATTGTTTTCTATTTCTCTATATCATAAGATAATTGTTGTGCCTTGCCTGTGCCTAAAAAGTAATTTGGAGTCAAATAGTTGCATTAAGGAGTATTAAATATAATATTATGTAAAATTATCAATACTTTGATTGTATACCTACTATATTGTATTGCATGTGTAGATTAAGTTAAATATATTATGTGTAGTCAATAAATGTAAGTATATAGAATATTTGTTGTTTTATTTCTATTTCTCCGAAGATTGTCAGTGTTTCCTGTTCGGCTGCCCCATTTCAAAACCTAAGGACCTTAAAGCAAATTTTACAGGAGTGTATATAAACGTAAAATAGGTCAGCCTTTGAAACACTAACAGGCTTAGTTGTCACCGAGACCTTACGACAACTTGTAGTCCTGGAACGCAGAGCTTGCCGGAGCGGCGACGGCGACGAAGATCGGCGATGACGACCTGCAGGCGACGATGTTGAAGATGCGTCGTGAAAACGACGGTCCTATGAAATTTAGGAAACTGCGGTACGACCACTAAACGTCGTGAAAACGAGGGGCGAAAGGGGCGCTTAACTATTGCGGGGATTAGGCAGAGCGCGGCAAGGCAGACAGTGACACACGTGCGAATGAGTCCGCACGCAAGTCGAGGCTGTTTCTTGTTGTTTTGCTCGGCAAACACAGCTGCGATGACAATGAAGCGCGAGCCTGCGTGAGCCAGCGTGACTTGCTATTGCAGCCCCCGCGTACCCATTCCCCTCTTCATTACCGTTCAACTATTACAAAAACCCAGTAAGAAGCATAAACCACAGCACCTAGCAAGTTTCAGAGATTTGCTAGGTTTAAGAATGGTTATGAGGTGGTGAATCGTGCACTTACTAGGCATCGATGCCTCAATATCTTTGTTTATATCATAGATTTCAATGCTGGTGTTTTTGTATTGTGTAGGGACTTACTAGATTTGAAAGATTATGCAAAAACCTATTTTTACAAAAAATTATCCTTACTAGGTTTTGAAATGGGGCCGCCGTGTTTGTCTAGCCAGTGGGAACTTTACTATATTTATTATTATAGTCAGAATGACAGAAAAAGTTATAAGCAAAATATACAATGTTTTACAGTTCATAAGTCGACATGGCAATTTTCTGGTAATTTTTACAATTTGAAATCTATATTATCGAGTATAGTAACATAGATTATATTTTATCCCAAAGTCCTCTTATATGGGAACTTAAGTAAGTAAGCAGGAAACCGCTCAGCGACCTCAACACAACAGTAACAATGACGTCATTATTATTGAGTGTTTCACTTAGGAGTAACATGGTTAAAATGAACAAGGCATAGATATGGTTTCGTCAAAAGGAATAGAGATACCACCGCGTTTATGTTTAGATGTATTTTTGGATGCACTTTCTAATTCAATAAATTCTTTTGCTGGAGGTGATAGAATTATACTCATGGGTGACTTTAACACTGATCTGTTGAAGAAAAACGACCCTCATACTAGGAAGTTGATGGATTTCTGTAAGATTTTGCGTCTTGAACAGTTAGTCAAATCTCCTACTCATATTACTGACACCTCTGAAACCTTAATTGACATCATATGCACTGATGCTAATTATCGAAGTGTAAATGTTAATTTCGTTACAGGGCTTGGCCGACACGCTTTCATAACTTGTGATCTTAGTATAAAAAGAAATAAAATTATTGCAAAAAAAGTCACTTTCAGAGCATTAAAAGACCTAAATCTGGAGCGCTTTAACATGGATCTTAATTGCATTCCATGGAATAGTATAAAGCAGTTAGACGACATTAATGACATGGTATCATTATTTAATTATTTTATCATTGATCTTTTTAATTTACATGCTCCCTTAAAAACAAAAGTATTTAAACAAAAACACTGTCCCTGGATTACTTCAAACGTAAAGTTAATGGTAAGGCTTAGAGATGAAGCTTATGCAAAGTACAGATCAACCAAACTAGAAGAACATAAAGTATATTATAAGGAATTGAAAAAACATGTTAAAATTTCTATTTACAGTGAAAAATCTGCATATTTTAAACATTTTATAAATAATAATAAACAAAAACCCAAAGAGCTTTGGCAAAATCTTAAAAATAATGTTGTGCCTAAAATTGACGCAGAATTGCCCTCACATATATGCGACCCAAATGAAATAAATAACTACTTTGTGAACGTCCCCGGTAATAATGAAATAAATTTATCCCTTTTGACTTTTTATGAATTTCATAGGTTTAATAATGACAATGAATTTAAATTACACCCCGTATCCTCCGATTCAATATTTAAAATTGTAAGGAATATAAAATCCAATGCACAAGGATGTGACGGTATAAATCGTGACATGATCATGTTAACTCTAAACGCTACCCTTGATATTATTACATTTATAGTAAACAAATCTATAGAATTATCATCATTCCCAAACACATGGAAGTTGGCAATTGTCCGTCCTATACCTAAAAATAATAACCCTATCTCAGTTCAAGAAACCAGACCCATCAGCATATTGTGTTTTCTCTCCAAAATACTCGAAAAAGTTGCCAGTTCTCAATTAACCGAGTACCTGGAAAGAAATTCTATTCTTCCCGAATTACAGTCTGGATTCAGAAAGGGTCGAAGTACATCTTCAGCATTGCTAGACATCACTGACAATATTTTAACTGCTCAAGATGAAGGTAATTGCACCATCTTAGCTCTACTGGATTTTTCTAGAGCGTTTGATAGTATAAATATTCCCTTGTTGCTATCTAAAATGACCTTTTATGGTTTTCATAGCTCAACCATAACTTGGTTCAGCAATTACTTAAAAAATCGCTCACAACAAGTAGAACTTACACTGGATGATGGATCTAAATTTTTATCAACGGCTCTTTCAGTAAACAGAGGGGTACCTCAAGGATCGATCCTTGGTCCCCTCATATTTATATTGTACACGGCTGATATAATTAATTGCATCACAAACTGTAAGTACCATTTATATGCGGATGACTTACAAATTTACATATCCATTGATCCATTTAACGTTGTCCCGTCAATCAATAAGTTAAATTCTGATTTGGATAGAGTAGCTCAATGGTCAAAAAAACATTGCCTTGTCCTTAACCCAACCAAATCAAAATATTTAATATTTGGGTCAAGGAACCAAATACTTAAAGCCATGCGATTGCCTTTTACCGTAGCGATCTCCAATATTCCAATTGACCGCGTTACCACTGCACGGAATTTGGGGGTCGTTATTGATGAGGAACTACACTTTGAAACTCATATAACTAATGTACTGCAGTCCTGTTTTTACAGACTGAAACTTCTTTATAAGTTTCGAAGTTTTCTTAGTGTAGAACTTCGTAAACACCTAGTTGATACATTGGTTCTGTCACGCTTGAATTACGCCGACACAGTGTACGGCCCCAGGATTCTCGCTCGCACTCAAAGGGTAATGCAAAGGCTACAGAATGCTTGTGCTCGGTTTTGTGTTGTTATGGACCGTCGGGACCACGTCACTCCCATTTTAAATACCCAAAAAATGTTAAAAATGGAAAATAGGAGAAAACTACATTTAGCTTGTTTGGTTTTCGGGGTCATAAAAAGCGGCCAACCTAAGTACCTGTTCAACAAGCTTAAATGGACCTATACACCAGGCAATAAATACCACACTCGATCCTCCGAAAATAGACTAATGACCCAAAAATATAAATCGTCCGCGTTTCGAGGTAGTTTTAAATATGCTGCCACTAAATGTTGGAACAACATCCCCCCACCACTTCAAAAAATATCAAATATCTACAACTTTAAAAATTGTTATAAAAAATATATTTTAGAAAAACAAACGGCAGCTTAGAAATGTCCACAATAAAACAATTATATTTATATTATTACACATATTTCATTTAAATATTATATTTTTATTCTATGTATACATAATATGTTTAGAATGTAATGTATATTTCATTATAATACTTATTTTATGTATTGCATGCGTGAAGCGTCCGTGAAGTCAGTGCAGAGGCTAGTACTGAAAATCAGCGCTGAAATTTATAACTATAAATTCTCAGCATAATGCTGAGTGCAAGCCCTTTCGGCGTGAAAGTGTTGTTTTTCTTTTTGCTTTGTATGTACTTGTAATACTGTTATTTATTTTTTGTTGTTTCGTGATTTTGCATATTGTTTTGTCAATTTCTTAATTTGCGCCGAATAAACCATTTTATTATTATTATTATTATTTTTATTATTAGATAATATACAAGTGTCAAGTAGAAGGAACAATCATCTTAAAGGCTGGCACTTCACATGGCTGCTCAATCTTTTTTTTTTCTTTTTCTTTTTTCTTGTACCTCCGCCGGTAATGGCGCAGACTGTTTTCATCAAAATTGTTTGAGAACAACAGATATTACGAGGCGTATTTAATGGATTTCACACATGAATGAATCTTTATAAAATACAATGAATGTTATCTCTATAACAATACCAGTAATTTAGAATACTTAACAAGATAACTGGACAAAGGATAAGCAGAATTAGTATTACAACTTCTTAGTATAATTATAAATCAGTAGTACAGATTAGCTCTTATTCTTTTTTTTATGTTTTTTTTTTTAGTTAACCTTCTTATATTTTTTGTATTTAATATGCGTATGATATTAAATAAACATATTTATTTTATTATTATTATTTTTTTTATTAATAAGAACTTACATGAATTGGTTTTTCTTACATCTATTGTCCACATATTAAACATAAATATAAAACACTATATTTTGTTAACATACATTTACTTACTTTTATTTGCTAATTTAATACAATATTCTAAAAACGATTCCCTACTTTCGCCAGTCAATATGCTACTGATGTTCTCCATTTTCAACTGAGAGCCTATCCTTTGCTCTATATTGTGTCTTTCGTAAGCAAAAATTGGACAGTAAAGCAAGATGTGGGGGACTGTTTCAGCTTGGCCGGGTTCACAAATACATGAGGAGTCCTCTTTGCACTTGAATCGGGCCAAGTACTCCGAGAACCCTCCATGCCCAGTCAGAATTTGGGTGGTTATACCTGTGGGTTTAATTTTCCTAACAGTTCTATATGCCGTGATCGCGTCAGGGAAGAACATTTTAGTGATACCAGCCGTTTCACCCAACCTATACCTGTTGTTCCATTCACCAAGCGAACGCATTCGGATAACCTGGAAGTGTCCAAACTGCAAACCATCTGCTACCCCGAGAACCCCGACGCCTTCGCCCTGTGATATGCTGGATGTCATGGCAGCAATCGAGAAAATACATAAGCAGCTAGCACCGCTGGAAGTACTGAGGAAGGATTTGCAAGATTTGAAAACTCAATTTAATGATTTCAAATCCTCATTTGAAATAACGCACACATGGATAAATGATATTGATACTAAGATCAAATGCATGGACTCCAAATTAACATCCGTCGAGGAAACTGCGCAGCGCTGTACTGACCTTGAAAAGAAAGTCACCAAGATCGAACAAGAATTGAACGATAAGGAACAATGGTCAAGACAGAATAACGTGGAGATCAAAGGCGTTCCATTAATAAATGGTGAAAATCTTTTCGAGGTGATGTCTGCCATCGCTCGCAGAGCTAAAGTCGACTTCGAAAAAGCTCAGCTCTCATTCATTACAAGGGTACCATCTCGTAGCAAGGATACGCCAAAACACATAATAGCTTGTTTCCACAATAAATATGTGAAAGAAACTTTCATCGCTTCTGCACGTAAGCTAAAAGGTCTATGTGCTACTGATTTAGGCATTGAAGACGGCTCTCGTGTTTTTATAAATGATCACTTAACGGCTGCTAATAAGAATCTTTTGAGCAATACTAAGAAAGTTGCTAAAGAACATAAGTATTCTTTTGTATGGGTGAAGCATGGAAGAATTCTCGTAAGGCGAGATCAAACTTCAAAAATTATCCAAATCAGAAACGAAGAGGATTTGAAGAAAATTTTCTAAATGTATGTTTTTTATGTTTTTTAAGTGCTACATTCTATTTGCCAATTTATAATCTATTATTAGTAATTACCAGACATGTAATGGTGGTCTATTTTTGTACAGTTTTTTTGCCTTGCCCTAAAAGATTAGTTGGAAACAAATGTGTTATTGAGTTCTATTGTTATTCCATTGTTATACTTTATTGCATCCATTCATTTTCAGTGACTCAATACTTTTACGTAATACTGATATCAACTATATTGTACTGTCGTTTATGGCTCAATTTAATGGAACCAATATTTATCTATTCAATTAGTTGTTTTCGAATATTAATGTTAAATATTATGTTTTTTAAATTATTCTACATGTGTTATGACTTTATGCTTATATTTCTTCTATCAAACAATTATTTCTTGTACCTACTTAATTATCTACTTTATCTACCTACCTAACTTCTTCATTACGATTTCTTTTATAAATGGCTAATACATTGAAAATATTTTATCAAAATACACAAGGTTTAAGAACTAAATCGGTTAACTTCTATAGAACTTTACAATTGCAATCTTATGACATTATTTGTATTACGGAATCATGGTTGTTAGAAAGTATAAAAAGCGAGGAATTATTTGACGACCGGTATATTGTGTTCAGAAGAGATCGTAACTATGCTTCTACGTCACAAACAAAAGGCGGAGGTGTTCTCATTGCTGTGAGGCGGGAATTTGCTTGTATGTCAGTTCCAGCTTGGTATAGTTCCGCAGAGGATATTTGGGTTACCATTTGTCTTCCTAAGTCATCTCATACATTCACTAATAATAGAAAACTACATATTTGTACACTTTATCTTTGTAATCAAAACCATGGCAATAGTGCAAATACTCAATTAAATAATTTTTGCGCACGCTTACAAAATATTATAACTTCTTGCCCACCTGATGAGCTATTTATTATTCTCGGTGATTTTAATCAACCTAATATTGTTTGGTCATCCGATTCTTTGAATAGTTATTTAAACCCCTCTGATTTTTCTGGTGAATGTCAAAGTAATTTTATGGATACAATTTCTATTTGCGATTTAAAGCAGTATAATTATATATCAAACTGTAATAATAGATTACTTGATCTAATCTTCTCCAGCCACCCACTCAAAGTATATCCATCAGATGAACCACTCGTGCCGGAGGTACCCCATCACAAGTCCGTTGTTGCTGAGATTGATATTAATTTTAAAACATGTCCTCCAAAAACCTGGAAAAAATATTTATTCGTCTCAGGTGATTACACAAGCATTTGTGAGTCACTTGATAATATTGACTGGAATTATCACTTGTCTCCCCCGGTTCCTCTTGACGAAGCTGTAAGCTTTTTTTATCATACACTCTACGAACTCAGGGATAAATTTATTAAATTTAAATGGATTAGTCCGGGTAAATATCCGCCTTGGTATAATAGTAATTTAAAGAAGATATTAAGGAGAAATATAAATACCATAAAAAGTTTAAGACCTATGGAAATAAATACGATAAAATATCATTTGATCTGCTTAGGGAACGAGTCAAATGTTATGAAATAGAGTGTTTCCATACTTACATAAAGAAGATTGAAGATTCTATCCTCGTTGATCCAAAAGCATTCTTCTCCTATATAAAGAGTAAATCCAATCACTCCAGCTTTCCTTCGACTATGACATACAATAACACTATCGCCAGCAACGGTGATGATATATGTAATTTATTCTCCTCGTATTTTAACTCCGCTTTTCTTCACCCAACATCTCAAGCGTCAACTAATGACCCTGATGCTACTAGCTATCAAGTGAATAACCTGTTTTATTCTGTGGGTATTAATAATGTTGAAATATCTTTTGAAAATTTAAAAGCACTTCTTACAAAATTAGACGTCAAAAAATCGGCAGGCCCCGATCTTATACCACCCTTATTTATAGTAAAAACGGCACACAGCTTAACTCTCCCCTTGGGTGTACTATTTGGACGCTCTTTGAATGAAGGTTACGTTCCACCTATATGGAAATCTGCTTTTGTATCCCCTATCCACAAGAAAGGATCCAAGTCAGAAATATCTAACTACAGACCAATATCCAAATTGTGCGTTTTCGCAAAGGTTTTAGAAAGAATTATTTATAGTCAGGTATACTCAGCTTTACAACCAATGTTCCTTCCCGAGCAACACGGCTTTCTAAAGGGGAGATCAACAGTTTCTAACTTGTTATTGACTCAAGAACTAATTATTGATGCGATAAGTGACCATAAACAAGTTGACTGTGTATTCACTGATTACAGCAAAGCCTTTGATAGAATAGACCATATATTACTTTTAAAGAAATTACTATCGTCGGGTATTCACGGAAACTTGTATAGATGGTTTTGTTCTTATGTTGACAATAGAACTCAGGCTATTGTGTTGGGTGGATATACTTCGGCTTGGTCTAAGATCTCTTCCGGTGTACCTCAGGGTTCTTTGTTGGGCCCGCTATTATTTATACTCTTCATAAACGACATCTCATCCTGTTTCCATCATTCTAATTTTTATCTTTTTGCTGATGATATGAAAATACTAAAAACAGTAAGCTCAATACATGACGCACTTAAACTTCAAGAGGACCTTGACAGGTTTTCAAATTATTGCCAAAATAACAAACTTAGTTTGAATGTAGATAAATGTTTTGTGATATCATTTAACCGTAAACTTCAGCCACTTCTCAATGCTTATCAACTAAATAGACAAATTCTTTCCAGAGTAAAAACTATTAGGGATCTAGGCATAATTCAGGATGAGAAGCTTTCGTACGTTGCGCACATTGACTCGATAGTGGCTAAAGCATATAGAACTCTAGGATTTATTATTAGACAATCATCTTGTTTCCATAATATTAAAACTATTAAGATATTATACTGTACTTATGTGCGAAGTATTCTTGAATATGGATCCCAAGTCTGGAACCCAACATATGACTGTCATAAACAAAACATCGAGAGAATACAGTTAAAATTCTTGAAGTTCTTACATTATAGAACTCATAGTTTATCTGAGCCATCATACATCAGTAACTGCAAATGCTATCATTTTTTACCACTTCACGTACGTCGCAACATTGGCGATGTCACTTATCTGTTAAAAATTCTGAAAGGTACGATAGACTGTCCTGAACTATTAGATAAATTATACTTTAAAGTCCCCAATTATTTTCTTAGGCACACAAGTAGTACAACATTTTTTCTACCTCAAGCAAGAACCAATTATAAACATAACACTTTTTTTAGCCGAGTTCCGCATTTTCTAAATAAGTTTTTAAGTTCGAACCCAACAGTTGATATATTTTCAGATTCCATAATGAAGTTTAAATCAAATATTTCTTGTAAATTTTTCTCTGAGTCTTTAACTGAATGATGCAACACTGTAGCTATTTCTATTTTCTTCTATTAATTTACCCGCTAAGGCTTATAATAATAAATTGTGATTATATTTAATAAATTTTAGCACGACTATGTATCCATATTTATAAGTTTACTCATAGGTGAAAACTTGTAATAAGCCATGCATGTATGCTTACATTGTGAATTTGTAATGTTTTAGGCTGTAAGTTTTCCTGTACTCTTAAAATAAAAATAAATAAAATAAAATAAATAAACATCGCTTGATGAATGAGACAGGACATTTGTCGTAGTTGGGCTTGGTTTTACTTCTCAACGCCGCTTCTTTTGCTAATTGATCAGCTCTCTCAATACCAGCCAAACCAGTATGCGCCTTAACCCAAAATAAGCACACAGTTTTATTTTGTTGAATTACAGTCTGAATATTTTTTCTGGTTTTTTTGGCTAGAGAATGAGTGCTACGGAGGTTTGTGATTGTTTGAAGTGCAGCCATTGAATCACTATAAATAGCAAAGGAAGTCTCCCCACCCCGCAGAATTTCCTCGCTGGCTTTGTGAATAGCTAGAAGTTCTGCCTGATAAACAGTGCAATAGGATGGCAAAGTAAGTTTGATGGCCTTAGTTTCAACCCCACCTTTCCACATTGATAGCGAGGCACCAACCTTGCCATCAATCTTACTGCCATCTGAGAAAATACGAACGGAAAAGTCGCTGTTGTTTTCTAGTTGTTCTTGGTTTATCAGGGTTTGAAATTCTAAGCGAATCTGTTCCGCGGGGTGAGGCAATTCACTTGCTGGCACTCTTACTTCCACCTCCCGATCCCCAAGCTCAGGCAGTTGTACACCCCTTTTGGCCTCGTACAAATATGCGGTTTCGTGGAGTCGGAGATCCAGGGGAAGAATCCCAGTTATTATCAAGGTCGAGTTGAATGACACGGTACGATATGCTTTGCATATTTTTTGCAAAAAACCTCTTTGCACTGCGCTATGTTTGTCCCTAATGCACCGTTTGGACACTGCAGGGCTGGCAGCGTACAATAATATCGGCTCCACTGTGGCGGTATAAATTATTCGTATGACCTCCGGGTGAAGTCCCCAACTGACTTTTGCAGCTCTACACAGCTGTTTGTAAGCAGCGACAGCTTTGCTGCACTGGTTTCCGATGTGGGTGTTGAAGGTAAGTTTATTGTCGATTGTGACTCCTAGTATTTGGATTTCGCTTTTATTGCAAATGACAATCCCGCCCATGCTCAGGCGAGGGGTGTCATATTTAAGTTTCCGCGTAAGCACCATTGAATTCGTTTTCAGTGGTGCGAATTTCAAAGCCCCCTCTATGTCCAGAGACACCACCGTAACAATTTTCTTTGCGTCTAATTTGGATCTTATGTATTTTACTAGGGCATAGAGGGAGTCTTCCGTACTTTTTTGGGGCATGAAGCCGTATTGGTTTTTGATTATTTTAGGTATTAAGTAATGTTTGATTCGCGCCATCAACATCTTCTCAAATATTTTTCCAAACAGTGGTAGGAGGCCTATCGGTTGGTAGGATTTTGGGTCTGCATAATTATCCTTTCCTGGCTTCCTCAACACTACCACTACTGCTTCCTTCCAACTTTTAGGGAAATATTGAAGCTCCAGGCATTTATTGAGAAAACCAAGGAAAACATCGGGATCCTTTTTTATAACATTGGCACAAATTTCAGCCGTAAACCCATCTAGCCCCGGAGCCTTTTGCGGGTTAAAGGAGTCTGATGCCATATGCAGTTCTGTCAACGTAAAAGGTGGATCTAGATAATCCCCCGTTTTATGTCCAACGTTGATATTATCCGCCCCGGCTCTAACAGCTCCATGTTCGTCACTGTCTTCCTGTGTGTTAACCTCCGGATAGAAGGTCTCCGCCAGCACCTTTACAGAGTTTTTATTATCAAGGGTATGACCGTTTTTCATAAGAAGTTGATCCTCCACTCTCTTGCTTGTTCTACCCAATACCCTGTACACCCCATCCCAAACGCTTTCACAGTCCTGTTTCTCACAAAATTGTTTCCAACTCTCTACTTGAGCTCTTTTTACTTCCATCTCATATTCTTTTCTTTTTTCCAGGTACTCTTGAACCACTTTGGCACGGCGGACGGATGCGGCACGGCTTATCCTATTCTTCAAGGTGGTGACCTCCTTCTTCAGCTGATTAATTTCATGGGACCACCATGGCATGGTAAGTGTTTGTGTATGTTTCTTTTTAAGTATGTTTTCAGTGCATGCTATTGTGATTATGTTTGTGTATTGAGTTAGTATTTGTTCTAATTGTGTAGTGTTTGTGATGTTTGCTATTTTATCAAGAGTGATATGGTGTGTGCTGGCTAAGAGGCTAAGTTTCTCATGAAACTTTGGCCAGTTAGCCTTTTTTATTAGTTCATCGGTAGCTAACTTTTTTCTTTGTAGGTTGGCTTGCAGTATTTTGTACGATTTCCCAGTTTCAACGCCCTCAGCAATACGCAACCGTCGATCTGGCCAGTATATCCCATTTCACTCTTATTGGGCAGTTCTGGCTAAAAGCGTTATGGTCGTGACGATCTTGTTTTGCTTTGATGCAGTTTTTACATGATGCCGGTTCATTCGATGACCATTCCGGGCAGTTGCTTCTGAGGTGTGGTTCTCCACAATGACTGCAAAGGTCAATAGTTTCTGTACAGAAACGTTTTCCATGACCATATGCTAAGCACCTAGTGCACTGAGTTATGGGAGATTGGTCCTCGACTCGAATGCGTTGTAGATTTAGGTGTATAGTCCCTGTGTTGATTGCTCTTTTCCGTATGGCTGGGGATGTACTAAGAACTATATGGTTAGTAAGTGGATTCCTAGCTTTTCTTTTGTATTTAATTTCCATACGTTGGTCTTTTATATCTAGATCAATGAACAGGTGCTGGTTTTGGTTTTTGATCGCTGTCAACACGTCTGAGTCGTTGTGGATTTTGTGTACTTCTTTTAGAATCAGGAGTGGGTCTTTGTTTGCGACTTCTTCACAAACAAGGCCTTTGCCAGCACTCTCTAGTCGTTCTTTAATCTTGTTCCTTTCCTGTTTTGTTCTACAACTCATAACAATTTTTCGGTCTCTTGCCTTCCTTACCTTTTCCACTTTAATCCAGCCCTCTGTTGCGTCTATAGCTTCTCTAACTTTATCTAGAACCTTTCCACCTGTTTCTTGTTCATCTTGGGAAGCTACTATTATGGTGCTCAATCTTTAGACAGCCCAGGTTCGATCATGCACGGAGTACTGTAGTAATCTTTGGGATTGTTCGGCTAAGTACCAACTTGGAGCATTAGGCTGGCACTTCGCATGGCTGCTCAATCTTCAGACAGCCCAGGTTCGATCATACACGGAGTACTGTAGTAA
Source organism: Marasmarcha lunaedactyla (assembly GCA_923062675.1). NCBI lineage: Eukaryota > Metazoa > Arthropoda > Insecta > Lepidoptera > Pterophoridae > Marasmarcha > Marasmarcha lunaedactyla. The sequence continues at coordinate 10,528,329 of OV281366.1, forward strand.
TCTTTGGGATTGTTCGGCTAAGTACCAACTTGGAGCATTAGGCTGGCCCTTCACATGGCTGCTCAATCTTCAGACAGCCCAGGTTCGATCATACACGGAGTACTGTAGTAATCTTTGGGATTGTTCGGCTAAGTACCAACTTGGAGCATTAGGCTGGCACTTCACATGGCTGCTCAATCTTCAGACAGCCCAGGTTCGATCATACACGGAGTACTGTAGTAATCTTTGGGATTGTTCGGCTAAGTACCAACTTGGAGCATTAGGCTGGCACTTCACATGCCTGCTCAATCTTTAGACAGCCCAGGTTCGATCATGCACGGAGTACTGTAGTAATTTTTGGGATTGTTCGGCTAAGTACCAACTTGGAGCATTAGGCTGGCACTTCATATGGCTGCTCAATATTCAGACAGCCCAGGTTCGATCATGCACGGAGTACTGTAGTAATCTTTGGGATTGTTCGGCTAAGTACCAACTTGGAGCATTAGGCTGGCACTTCAAATGGCTGCTCAATCTTTAGACAGCCCAGGTTCGATCATGCACGGAGTACTGTAGTAATCTTTGGGATTGTTCGGCTAAGTACCAACTTGGAGCATTAGGCTGGCACTTCACATGGCTGCTCAATCTTTAGACAGCCCAGGTTCGATCATGCACGGAGTACTGTAGTAATCTTTGGGATTGTTCGGCTAAGTACCGACTTGGAGCATTAGGCTGGCACTTCACATGGCTGCTCAATCTTTAGACAGCCCAGGTTCGATCATGCATGGAGTACTGTAGTAATCTTTGGGATTGTTCGGCTAAGTTCCAACTTGGAGCATTAGGCTGGCACTTCACATGGCTGCTCAATCTTTAGACAGCCCAGGTTCGATCATGCACGGAGTACTGTAGTAATCTTTGGGATTGTTCGGCAAAGTTCCAACTTGGAGCATTAGGCTGGCACTTCACATGGCTGCTCAATCTTTAGACAGCCCAGGTTCGATCATGCACGGAGTACTGTAGTAATCTTTGGGATTGTTCGGCTAAGTACCAACTTGGAGCATTACGCTGGCACTTCACATGGCTGCTCAATCTTTAGACAGCCCAGTTCGATCATGCACGGAGTACTGTAGTAATCTTTGGGATTGTTCGGCTAAGTACCAACTTGGAGCATTAGGCTAGCACTTCACATGGCTGCTCAATCTTTAGACAGCCCAGGTTCGATCATGCACGGAGTACTGTAGTAATCTTTGGGATTGTTCGGCTAAGTACCAACTTGGAGCATTAGGCTAGCACTTCACATGGCTGCTCAATCTTTAGACAGCCCAGGTTCGATCATGCACGGAGTACTGTAGTAATCTTTGGGATTGTTCGGCTAAGTTCCAACTTGGAGCATTACGCTGGCACTTCACATGGCTGCTCAATCTTTAGACAGCCCAGGTTCGATCATGCACGGAGTACTGTAGTAATCTTTGGGATTGTTCGGCTAAGTTCCAACTTGGAGCATTAGGCTGGCACTTCATATGGCTGCTCAATATTCAGACAGCCCAGGTTCGATCATGCACGGAGTACTGTAGTAATCTTTGGGATTGTTCGGCTAAGTACCAACTTGGAGCATTAGGCTGGCACTTCACATGGCTGCTCAATCTTCAGACAGGTCCGGGACCAGCAGATGGTATTATTCTATAATAACGTGTATATGCTAGGGAGGACTTCCTAACTTACAAGGAAAACACTAGGTTTGTTGAATATTGCTTTTAATAAAGGATGAAGACTCATAAATATACATTTAGTTTTTTATCTATATTTGGGGCCGCTGCCCGTGATAGAATGCCATGGAACAATCTTCCACATTCTATCTATTTTACAATTTACAAATAAATTAAAATAATGACAGGCTTATAAGTTGCCAGGCATAATTGTCGGCAAGTTTGTTTGTGCGATAACCTCTTTTATTAGATACGGCACAAGCAAACGTTGCAATCGTCCCTCTTGTTTAATTTATTCAATCAGTAAAGCTGATAAAAAAATTACTATATACATTTCATTCTTAAATAACGACCCTACTTAAATTGAGGACCATATACATTAATCGGGATTACTCTCAGATGAGCCCCCTGCCGATAGGAATATATATACTTGATCATGTTTAAATGACAACATCTCATTACACCAAAAATGCTCTTATAGTATTTATTCTCCATCAATAGAGCCTTAGCCACAAAACCTGATAAAAATTAGCCAAGATCCCGGCTGGTTAATTAATATCTAAATTAAACAGTGTAAGTTATTATTATTTCTCATACAATTCATGAATAATTAACAATCCCATTAACGGCTCGGATCTTTACATTCTTAACCTTATGTATTGTTATATTCAATTGGTTACATAAGTTTTGGGATATTACAGAAATTGATGCGCCTGTATCAAGTAAAGCTGAAATATTATTATTTTTTAGTTTTAAACTAATGGATGGGGAAAACTCACTTGTAGGATTATTTTCTAGACTATTTGGCATCAATTGAGTCTCCATCTGTCTGATTGACGCCGATTGTACTCCAGGTTCATCCATCTTTGATCCATTGTATGCATCGCCACGGTCTCCTCTCCTTCTTAAAGCATATGGAGATCGGTTGTTGTCGTTTGCGAATCTGGTTAACCTTTGAGAATCTTCCTTCTCACTCCTCGGTGACGTTGTAGAACCTACTGGTGTTTCTCGTGACATACGAATGTTTATTGGGAGGTTTAAATTTACTTCCTGCTTTTCAATAAAAATTTCATGCATCTGCATGATAGTTTCTTTTAAGGATTTTTTATTTACATAGATTTGAGACGCTAATCGGCACTTATACGTATATTTACAGTTTTGTAGGAAATGTCTAATAAAGGTATTTTCTGTTATTACCGCGCCAGCTTTATTTGCGCACATGTCCAATGCATAGTAATAACTGAGTAAATCCTCATTGGCTTGTTGCTTCCGCGAATAAAAATTAGCCACATGATCCACTTCTCTACCAAATTCATGGATAAATCTATTCCTGATCTCATCAAATGTTTCACACGTATTAATTATCGTTTTGTAAAAATACAGTGCCGGGCCGTGTAAATATGTCTGGATTATTAGCCTCTTACTTCCATCATCGTATTTGTTTAATGCAGAAAGTATTTCGAATTGAGCTGTTAGGTCTGTTAGGTCTTCTAGTTGGAGATAATTGATACACAAGTAGTCAGGGAACAATTGAGTGCTTTATTATTTTTTTTTTTTGCTGCCGAAGCACCCTCTCTCGGGAGGGAGGTGGAAGATTCGTCATGAATACCTCCGCAGCCGTCTGCGGGGTTATGTGGGACTCACCCAAATGGCACCTACCCACTAAAAACCACCCAAATGGCTGTAGCATGGGAATGCTGTCAGCCTTCATCGGAGCGACACCCGGGTTGGGAGGTGGGCGCGCAAGCAGGGACCCGCTAGCGGGTCACCCGCTGAGAATACTTAATCACTTAAGGTGCAAATGACATTTATATATTGGTGATTATACGGCCTGGGCAGCCTTAAGCTGGTCCAGATTTGCCGAGAGTTGATCGGGGGGATCCGAGAGTGCATTTCTCGGCCTACGGACTTTGTACCTCGACGGCATGGACGGAGCAGTATAGGCTACTGTCTCTCGTATAAGGGGGTTAGGGTGCTCTTCAGCTCGCTTAAAATAAGCGGTGGAGAGCGTCCTAAGGTGTTGTTGTATAGTAGGCAGTTCGAGATCTCTGTGCAAGTCTGCATTTCGCACGTACCACGGAGCATCCGTGGCCCGGCGGCAGAAGAGATTCTGAACTACCTGTAGTTTATACATATCGGAGGGTTTAGCATGTGCAAATATTGGGGCGGCGTACGTCATGACTGGTCTCACGCAAACCTTAAAAAGCGTTCGCTTGTTCCTAAGAGACATTTTACTGTGCCGGCCTAACATACTGTTAAGTCGACCCATGTACAGACGGGCGAGTTTGGTAACTCGGAGAATGTGTGGACGGAATGAAAGCGTACGATCGAGCGTTACGCCTAGGTACTTGGTGGTGAGTGCCCACGGGATGGGCGTACCTAGCATTCGGATGTGGGGGTCGTAGGGACGACGGCGTTTATGATCGAAGCGCATCGCAGAGCTTTTCTCTGGATTTACATCGATACGCCATTTTTTAAACCAAGCTCCGAGGTCATTTACGGCCTTCTGGAGTTTGGTGATGAGTGTGTCGACGTGCACGCCCTTGACGTATAGGGCAGTGTCGTCAGCAAAGAGGGAGAGTTGAACACCTTTAGACGGGATGGGTATGTCATTGGTGTATATTGTGTATAGTAACGGGGCGAGTACCGAGCCCTGAGGGACGCCCGCCTTGAGGGGGCGGGGGGTGGAGAGCGTACCTTCGTGTTTGAAACGAAAGGTGCGATCTTTAAGGTAGGAGCCGACTAGTTTGACTAGACGGTCGGGCAAGCCTGTGTTGTCAAGCTTGTAAATGAGCCCTGCGTGCCAGACTTTGTCAAAAGCCTTGGCTACGTCAAAGAAGACCGCGACTGTTTTCAGTCGTCTGGGGTAGAAGCCGTCGAGTATGTACTCGACGATTCGGTGGACTTGCTGAGGGCACGAGTGTTTGGCTCGAAAGCCGAATTGATGGGGGATAATAAGGGGGTCACCGTCCGCTGGGAACAGGTGATCCTTCATTCGAGCGAGTATGACTCTCTCGAGAAGTTTGGCCATTGCCTTGAGTAGACTGATGGGTCTGTGATTAGCCGGGTTATTCAAGGGTTTACCCGGCTTGGGAATGCCTATGACTATAGCTTCTTTCCAAGCTTTTGGAAAGTAGCTTAGATCAAAGCAAGCATTGAAAATAATCGCAAGTAAGGTAAGCACCTGCCGAGGCAGCTGCTTAAGTGCTTGGTTGGAAATTCCATCCGCACCCGGGGCCTTCTTGGATTGCTGTTTCCTAATGATGAGTAGGATTTCATCGTTAGAAACTGTGATGGGGTCAGCGGTGACTGGACGGGAGTCTTTGCAAACGACTTCGTCTTCCACCGCCTGGATGTGAGCTGGGTCTGTGGGTTGGGTACTCGGGGAGCATTGTGAAGCAATGCTATCGGCGAAGCATTCAGCTTTTTCGTCGTCCTCGAAGGCGGTAGTGCCATCGGGACGAGATAACGGAGGGGTGTAAGTACGGGCGTCTAGTCGGAGGGCTCTCGCCATCCTATAGTACGCCGTGTGGGACGGGGAAATATTAATCATAAGATCGTTCCTTTGAACGTCTCTGTAATCCGCGACGGTACGTTTAACTTTACGTTGAAGCTGATTGGCGATTTGCCTGTAGGCGGGTGTGGGGTATTTTCTGGCTCTGCGGAGAGCGGCGTTTTTGGCTTTAATTAGGTTGCTAATGTCCAAGGGAAGCTTGGGCTTGCCATGCTTAGCAACCTTTAGATTCTCACTGATGGCCGAGTTGATGGCGGTAGTGAGAGTATCGACTATCGAGTCGATTTTATCCGTGCTATCGAGATAGTCGGATGAAATCGCGAGTGGGCAGTCTGGGGCTTTAAAAGCCGAAGACAGGGTGTGCTTGAAACCTTCCCAGTTGGTATAGGTTTTCGGAGCAGGAGGGTCGTTTTGGGGTCCTAATATTAGGGACACCGGACGGTGGTCAGAGCCTAAGTCGTCTAGCGGCTGTATGGTCTTAAGGTCGAGATTGATATCCTTGACGATGGCAAAGTCAAGGATATCAGGTGAATGGAGCGGGTTGTCCGGGTAGTGTGTCGGTGTGACCGGTGATTTACATATAATATACAATTTAGCTGCATACTGGTAGTACCAGGTCAAAATAGTGTACGTCTTACTTCGCTGACCAATCACAACACAGGAGAAATGTTCATACAAAAATGTTTTGCGTGGATAATGCACGAAATTATAAATAGGACCCGCACGCAGCGCGCGCGCTTCAGTACGCGTCGAGCGGTCGCGCAGATCGGTCGACTCAGGAGCTGCTCACGCGATGCTATTGATGACCCGCAGTATGCGGCGAGCGGCGCATACATAAGAATTCGCTCACCAAAACCGTCGAACTGCCAGTATATCTATGAATATTTACGGCCATGTTTTCAAAACTGAAATATTCTGAAAAAAGGTAAAACACTACCCGGCGCCTCCACCATCTAGCGGTCCGGGACCCTTGATGGACTAAGTCTACCCTAGGGAGGTCTTCCTAGCTAACAAGGGAAAAACACTTATAACATTAAACCACTTTTATTAAAGATGAATCTATTTATAATAATACAATTGATAATTCTTAGACTATTTTTGGGCTGAAACCCGTAAAGGAATGCCATGGAACAATCTTTCATATTCTATCTATTTTACAAATAAAATAAAATAATGACAGGCTTATAAGTTGCCAGTCATAAATGTCGGCAAGTTTGTTTGTGCGATAACCTCTTTTATTAGATATGGCACAAGCAAACGTTGCAGTACCAACTTGGGGCATTAGGTTCGATCATGCACGGAGTACTGTAGTAATCTTTGGGATTGTTCGGCTAAGTACCAACTTGGAGCATTAAGCTGGCACTTTACATCGCTGCTCAATCTTTAGACAGCCCAGATTCGATCAATTTCGAATTCGAACTCGGCATTTAAATACAACTCAAACTGTAAGTTTTTACGTAAGATATTTAAGAATTTTCATAAAGTTAAACAATTACATTATACACGATGTGTGCGTATATAAGTGGATCATACTATTGTGATGTTTATAGAAAGGTATTTGAGGTGGTGTGTAAAAAGGTGTATGCAAGTGGTTAATATGTGAATAGGTAATTGTAAATTGGACAAGAAATGTATTTCTATAACTAAATATAAAATATATATAACAAGTCCTACCATTAAAACAATTCCTTGTAATAAAAGATTGATTATGCCCTGGATTACGCCTGGCATCCTGCGGTGCATTAGACAAAGAAATAAATTACAGAGAAATCTTAAAAATTATCCTTTTAACGAAACTCTTAAGATAACCCATTTTAGGTATAAAAAATATTGTAATAATTTAATTAAGAAATTAAAAAGGAAGTATGAAAGAGAACTATTGGCTTAGTCAGTTACAAACAATAAATCACTCTGGGATAGTATTAAGCATATAACCTACACAAAAAATGTTAAAAATGATTACTAAATTCTCAGTCTACACCCTCCGAATCGGCAGACTATGTTAACAACTTCTTTGTCAACATAGGAAAGCAGCTATCAGAACAAATTAAACCTTCACAGGATCCACCTGAACCTAATAAACAAAACGCACAATCAAATTCCTTTGTACTTCTAGACACCGATCATGATGAAGTGGATAGAGTTTTGATGTCCCTCAAATCAGAAAGTGCTCCTGGCTGGGACAACATTTCTACCAAATTCTTAAAATTTATTAGAAAGGACATTGTTCCTATAATCTCACATTTAGCAAATCTCTGTTTCCAGAAGGAGATTTTCCGATCACTCTTAAAACCATCAGTTATCACTCCTATATAAAAGGATGGTGACAGAGAAGATGTCAATAATTATAGACCGATTTCCGTTTTACCAGCTAAATCTAAGATACTGGAAAGGTTGTTAAACCTACGTACTTAAGTACCTGACTGATTACAACTTAATATCCCCGTGTCAATTTGGCTTTAGGAAAGGTATATCAACATCCGATGCGGTAACAAAATTGACTTCACTAGTAACAGAGCAATTAGACATGGGTAACAAATGTTTGATAGTTTTATAGACCTCAAAAAGGCATTTCACACCGTGTCGGTTCCAAACCTTATAAAAAAGCTGGAAAATGTCGGCATAAGGGGAGTGCCACTCAAGCTCTTTAAACACTATTTAACAGAACGGAAGCATAGAGTGAGACTAGGCTCAGTGACAAGTGGCAATGCGGAGGTAACTTTTGGGGTGCCCCAGGGTAGTGTGCTTGGACCTACTCTGTTCCTGATCTATCTAAACGAGCTTTGCAATTTAAATATGATAAATGCACATATAATTTCTTACGCTGATGATACTGCGGTCGTATTTAAGGGTAATTCCTGGGATACGGTAAAATCTTACGAAGAAGCTGGCATGAAACGCATTGCAACCTGGCTAAGACACAATATGCTTACACTAAATACCACTATCTGCTTCAGTATACTAAATAAAAACCAACCTAATGAAAACTTTTTCATTAAAATACATGAAAGTGATAATAGTAATGTAACTGTTAACCTGTAATTGTTCAAAAATTTTTAAATTGACTCAAACTAAATACTTAGTAATTATCATTGACCAGAGATTGTGTTGGCACCCACATTTAGAACATGTAAGTAATAGAATTAGAAAATTGACATGAATATTTAGGACATTAAGGCATGTTGTACCAAAAACAGAACCCAATAAACTTATTAATCAAATATATACTGCTCTGGTAGAATCTATAATAACGTAATGAAATGAAATGAAATATTTATTTTCTCAACATTGAAAATTACTTGTTCTTATTGAAGTCAAATAAAACATGACTCTACCACCAGTTCGACAAAACCTTCGTGAAGAAGGGGTATATTTTTTCTCAATAAATTTATAGTCTCTTTATGTCTATACAAAATTATTCTTATTTGCATCTGTTAGCTCGGCAAGTCTCCCTCCCCCCAAGTACCCAAACGACAAATACCCTCAAACGGCCCGTTCACGAGTTAGCGCGGGATCCAGCCATCGCCCTCCTCAACCATATTAGAGGGAAGTCAGCGACCCGTCACCCGACGCTACCATAAGAAGACGTACTTTAGTGACAATGACGCTATAGATATTGATCGGGACGAAGAACTCAACCACTAAACAGACACATTACACATGTTTTGTTACAAATAGTAGTACACTCCTGTTAATTAGGAAATTATACCCAAGGGCATTTATCATCCAAATAATCGGATAGTTTATAATATGCTTTTGCACACAATTTCTGCTTTAAAGTTTCTTTGAATTTGTCAATAGGAAGACCTTGGATATCCTCAGGAACCTTATTATAAAAGCGTATATTTACATTGACCCATGCATGAGTTAGTGACTTTATGAAGCCTACTATTATGAGCTGCCAGCATATTTCTTCCTCTTGTGTTATCATTGTGCAGATCTTTTTTTCTTTTGAACAAGGTTGTGTTCTTTTTTACATACATTAAATTTTCTAAAATATATTGTGAATGGAAAGTAAGAATATTTGTTTCCTTAAATTTAGTTCTAAGTGACACCCTTGGACCGAGCTGATAGATTGCGCGAACAGCCCTTTTCTGCAGAATAAATGTAGTATCGATGTCGGCAGCACTCCCCCACAACAGAATACCATATGTCATGAGGCTGTGGAAGTAACCAAAATAGACTAATCGAGCAGTTGTTTCATTTGAAATTTGTCTCATTTTTAACAGCATATGCGGCAGAGCCAAGCCTTTTTGCTAAACTTAAAACTAAAGTGGGCAAAGGCGGCCTTATCGCTAGCAGCGATCTCTTGCAGACAACCTTTGTGTGGACGGAAAACTACAAAAAGAAAGAGAGGTAAGTAGTGCATTATAAGGAAAAAAATTCAGTGCAATAAATATATAAGGAATAAATGCTAAATACACAAATATGGTAACATAACACTAATATATAGTTAATAGTAAACTTATAATAAATAATTGTAATTGTAGATAAGTAATTGTAGACCACAACTTTCCCAAAAGATGTTTATGGAGTTTGGATTTAAAAGAGGTTATGGACTTCGAGTGCCGTACAACAGCCGGTAGCTTGTCCCACAGATGAGCGGACCTGACTGTGAAGGATTCGTGAAAATATCCTGATCGAGTAAGTGGTGCCTCAATGAGGTTATCAGCATCAGATGGTAGGTCGCGGTTGTGTCGTACACCAAGACACCTGAAGCGCTCTTTAAGGTAACAGGGCGAGCGGAGTTCATAAAGTACTTTGTATAACGGCGTTAGAACATGATCCTCCTGCCGCAGCCTGACTGGCAACCAGCCAAGCTTGCGTTCGTGTTCTGAGACATGATCGAACTTGCGCAATCTATAAATGAATCTGATCCACAGATTCTGCAGACGCTGAAGTTTGTCAAGTAAGTCCTCGTTGAGATCGATGAGGCAAACATCAGCATAGTACAGAATTGGCAGAAGCAACGATGCAACGAAGCAACGATATCTTTTTTTTTTTTTTAATCAATATTTATTTATAGAGGGTTTTACAAAAGCCACCCTCATCGTGACTCTCTAAATCCACATCAATAAAATTAATAATATAATATTACCTATTATCTAAACATATTTTCACTACATTATATAACAATTTGGCCTCCTTCGAAATAGGGGATGATAATATACTGTTTACCAAACCGATATTGAAATTTTTCAAATTAAGGCGGCGCCTCTGTACCACATTCCGATCACACTCCATAGTAATATGAAAAACATCCTCAACCACACCACATTGACTACAATTTGGAGAATCAATTTTACGCATCAAGTAAGCAAAACTATTTAACGGAATATGACCAGAACGGAGACGAAGAGCTAATACAATGTCTTGCCGACTCATTTTAATCAATTCAAACCAAGGGACTCGAGGAACTGACGGCTGGATGGTTTTATACCAGATACCTTTAGAAAGCGATCTTTCATTAAAATATTCAGACCAAATGTCGTAGCACCTAATTTTAACTTTATAGAGAACATCACCGAACCATGGAACCCAATGAAAATAAATACCCTCCGTCATGGCCTGTTTGGCCAGCCGATCCACTTCCTCGTTTCCCAGGATACCTGAATGAGAGGGAATCCATTGGATAACAATATCTTTTTTTCTTAATTTTAAGCTATTTATCATATTTATAATCATATAAGCTAATGGAAAGCCTCGGAAAATGGTAGTACATCGAATCAAATGTTGAATAGTACTTTTTGAATCTGTTAAAATAACGAATTTTTGAAAATTTATGCTCTGAATGTACGATAATGCTTCTAAAATTGCTATCATTTCTACGGCCATAATCGAAATTTCTGCATTAATCTGTATTTTAACAGATTCTTTAGTTTCCCAATCTAAAAACGCACCCCCGTTTCCGTTCTCTGTTTTCGAACCGTCTGTAAAAATTTTGTAAAAATATGTATATCTATTTTCAAAAATATCAGTCCATGCAGATTGAATATGTGCTCGAGTGTACTTACATTTTGCCTTGTCTATTCCGCTTAAATTAGGTTTTAAACAATCAGATAAATCAATATTTGTGACCCATGTATCAAGTGAATACATTTCGGGCTTACTATTGGATTGGATATCTGTGGACTTAAATGAGTTATGCATGGTTACAAGTAAAGGTTTTATTTTTCGATTCCAAAAACGGTTTTGAACTAAATTACACATTTCATCCAGAACATTACATACCATATTATCAAAAGATCTAGATTTCAAATAGAACTTTCCTGCCAGATATTGTCTGCGAACAGATAATGGTGGTAAAACCAATTCCGCCTCCATTACGTGAATAGGTGTACTTTTGATAAATCCACCAATCACACGTAAACATATATTTTGTATCTTATCTAATTTAGAAAGATGAGTTGCACTACTATTGGCATACAAAAAACTGGCATAGTCAATACGACTTCTGACTAACGCTATATATAACCGCTTCAAATGATTCACATGAATACCATACCCAGAACCAGCTAAGACTTTGAAAATATTTACATATTTTAGTACCTTATCTTTGGTTTCGTTGATATGTTTTCCCCAACGAAGATTACGATCCAACCAAAGACCTAAATATTTGACAGAATCAACAACAGGTAATACTTGACCATTAACATTTATGTTAATAAAATCTCTCCTATAACCTCGTTTAAAAAGACACAATTTACTTTTAGACGGTGAAATTTCTAGTCCAATATCTAACAACATATTATGAATCTTATCCAAAGTCTTTTGGATTTTCCTCTCACCGAGGTTTATATCATCATAATAACAATAAAAAACAAAATCGTCTGCATACTGTGATATAAATATATCTTTTTCTAGGGACTTGCAAATTTCTAAGGTAGCCAAATTAAATAAAAGGGGAGACAATGGATCCCCTTGAGCTAAACCACGACAAGTAGATCTAAGAAAAAGAACTTTTCCATCCAAAAAAATTTTGAGATTTCTTTCTTTCAAAAAATTCCACAGGTAATTACATATTTTACGACCAACTTTAAGTTTATCTAAGGTCGATATTAAAACAGTGTTTTCCACGTTATTGTAAGCGCCATCAATATCTAAGAAACAGCTCATAGTGGGCAAACCTTTTGAAAACCCAACTTGTATCCTCGAAACCAAAACGCTTAAATTGTCTAAACAGGATTTGCACTTTCTAAAACCTAAAGTGTTATTCGAAAAAACATTAAGTTTTTCCACATACCAGTCAAGTCTATTGTTTATAACCGAGTGAAAAATTTTGCACAAACACGATATTAAAGCTATCGGTCTCAATGAGGATACACTATTTGGTTCCCTACCAGGTTTCGGAATTGGTATGATGCCAATGTCACGCCACTGAGTTGGAACAAACCCATGCTTTAAAAAATCGTTAAATAAATCAACCAGAAACTCTTGAGCATTTAAAGATAAGTGCTTTAGCATCGAGTAAGATATACCATCACAACCAGGAGATGTATCTTTAGATTTTATACATTTACGCAACTCGTGGATAGAGATGTCTGCATCGAGAGGTGAATCATATGAAGATAGCGGAGGCATTGCAGGAGTAGCATAGTCAGGGGTTAATGAACATAGAAGTTTCTCAACTCTGAAAGGATCCATATATTGTCGTAGGTTCTTATAACCCTTCATCCAGCTCATTTTTGACCACATGTCACTAGAGGTAGTGCCCTCATCTATTGATGAACAAAATGAGTTCCAACCATTTCTTATAGATAGATTCAATTTCTTTTTTGAAATTTCAATTTTTTCAGTTAATTTATCTAAATTTTGTGGTATCGGATTTTTCCTAAACTTACCTAACGCTTGTCTACGCTCCGCAACTGATTTAGAAAGATCTGGAGTCCAATACGGTTTTGGGGTAAACACAGAGCTAGGGTTTTGTTCGATTGTATAGCAAGGGATAAAGGAATCTGAAGCTAAATTTATATATTGAGTAAAAAGTTCATAATCTTTTTGCAAATCGCTAGTACGTTGAACGTTTGTAAATATTTCGTTTAAGTATTCTGTATAAGCACTCCAATCAGCTTTTTTAAAATTTTTCCTTTTGATTGAGTTACTAGTATTTAAACATTGACGTTTGGAGATTTTAATGAACAAGTGGTCACTGCCCAAGGACTCATTAAGCACAGACCAGGTGAAATCAAGTCCAATATCCGCACTTACCAAGGAAAGGTCAGGTGCAGATTGTTTTAAAATACCTTCAACAAGTTTTAAACGAGTAATATCACCAGTATTTAAAATCACAAAATTGCTATTTGAAAAGGCCGAATGAAGTTGGTTACCTCTAACGTCTGTTTTAGTCGACCATGTTAAATGGTGTCCATTAAAATCACCCAAAACCAAACATTTCTCTGTACTTAAATTTAAAATCTCATCCCAATCCTCTTGCCTAGTATTGACATTACCTGGACAATAAACAGCTACCAGGTTTTGTATAGGAAAACAATTGAAAACCTTTACTTGTAACACTTCAATACCTAAATTATTTAAACAAGTAGCAAAAGATGTAGACTTAATTGAATTATGAACTAAAATCATTAAACCGCCATAACCATCAACTCTATCTCTTCTATAAATATTATAACCGTTAATTTTTACAATTTTGTCTTCGTTTAACCAAGTCTCACTAACTATAGCAATGTGAACTTTTTCAATACGCAACAATTCCTCGAAAGATTTCAATTTAGGCAATATACTTTGGGCATTCCATTGAATAATGTTTAACTTAATTAGTTTAGGAGAAGCCATTGGAAATATAATTTAATAACATTTTAATAAGAGACCAATCTGAAATTAAACCCACAGCATAGATAACTAACCATTCCACAACTAATTTGATGATACTAAAAATTTTAGATTTAAAACATACGTTTTTAAGAAACAGGACATTTTTAACTCTATTTATCAACTCTATAAATGAAACTTTATCTTTAAGCTGTTCTTCCTCACTATCACTAACTTCCTTTTCATTATTCTCCTCATCATTTCTCCATTTCATTTCAGGCTTCTCTGGTTTTAAAGGTTTTTCTTTTATTATTTGCTCTTTCTTTCTTTGTCGTAGTTTTTTAACCTCCACATCAACATTATCAATTTTATTGCATAGAACTTCTTTGTAAGATGGAGTATGAACATTTATTATCTCTACATTATTATCCAAACAACTATTGTACAAAGGGGGAAACTGTCTCTTTAGCGGGTGAATATTTTTGTTTTCTAACTCTTGAATTTTAGATGATGTATCATAAAGGTTGATCGCTTTTTTATATGTACAATTGAATTCTGCCATCAATTCTCGGAGGCGCTTCTCTTTAAGGTACGTTGGACAAGTTTTTGCCATCGCCATGTGACCCCCTTTACAGTTCACACACGTAAAAGAGGAGGTTTCACAGTTGGAATGATTACCTCCACATTTAGGGCAAATGAAATTTTTGGAAGGACATAAACTTATTCCGTGACCTATTTTCCAGCATTTGAAGCACTGTGTCACGGGAAATACATAAGGTTCTACTTTGGTCTTTAATCCATCAACATAAACATGAGAAGGCAAGTGTGAGCCTTTAAATGCAAGGCGAGCAACCTCACTCGGGCACCAGTGACCATCCACTCTATCTCGACGTTTAAGACGTTTAACTGAAAAAATTTCAACACTACTCAAAACTTTATTCTTAATCTCTTCATCTGTCAGGTCTGCATCCACATCCCTAATAACTCCGTATGAGTGATTTACTTCCATGGGCTTATGTACTAACCATCCCCTTGTAATTATATTTTCACAATTAAAAAGTAGCTGTGCATTTTTCACACTATCAAACTCAATTCTCAGTTTATTGGAATTAATGTATTTAACCTGAACAATACCATTAATATCATTTTCTTTGAGGAATCGGGCCATCGCAAACTGTTTAGGTAATGGACCTTTCCCAGTTAAATAAACTTGCATATCATCCTTCTTTGTTATTGTGATCACCTTATCATGTTTATTCTCTTTCTTCCCCTTTTTACTCTTCCTAGTGTCCTGCCATCCCTCTTTCTCTTCATTTTCAGCACTTTCCGAAGTGTCACCCTGTACTCTTGGTCTTTTAGTACCGATTAATCGCTCTAAATTCTCTCCTAACTCCACTTCTTTATCTTCTACACAAAAAATATTTTTTTCATCTTCCGAAAGCTCGCCATACTTTTTAACCTCAACACACACATTGTTTTCTCGTTCCGCATATGGGACGCTCACTTGAGAAACTGGAGAGAATAAATCTCGGTACGATCCAATAGACGATCTATTAGATGATCCATCCATATATCGCTGCTCCATGGTAACAAAATATTCACTGAAAGACACAGGAAGAAGCCGAGCCGCCGTGCCCCTGCCGGACCGAAAACCGGTCGGCACGGAGTAGGCTGAAAACTCTCGCTAATGAAAACGAAGTGAAATAGAAAACTTATCTGCAATATATTTAATATTATCTATTTTTAGTTTATATTTATCAAACAGAAAAATATTTTTTCATTTCGGCTGTATCTGACATATTATGACATCTTGCTTATACATTTAATATGTAACAAGAACAAGATAAAGCACCTTTACTCAAGGGTACATCGGAATACTTATTTTAACAATTAATTGTTTGTTTTTTTTAAATACGAGTAACTATTAAGGTAACAAGAATACAATTATTTTTACACATCTTTGTAATGCAGACGCCGTAACGCCGTGACATATGAGTCCAAAAACCTAAGCAAAGTTACGTTGCAACGATATCTTGATGGACAAAAGATTCCTCCATCTTCTCAGCGAACCATATGCAGCATATACTTTCCTGCTCACCTCGGTAATGTGAGGCGTCCAGGAGAGAGTAAAATCAAGAATAATGCCCAAGTTTCTTACTGCTCTGCTAACATTTAAAGAAACATCACCTAAGTAAATGCGTGGCATAGTACGTAACTTGAGCTTAGCGATTTGTTTAGTACCGCCAATGATGATGGCTTGCGATTTCTGAGGGTTTATTGCTAAGCCATGTTTATTTATTTACTTATTTATTTATTTACTTATATATTACAATTACATTACCTATATGTTGCTTGACTTCCCAAAACCACGGCTGGTTTATCTGGAAGTTGCAATTCCTCTATTGCTAGCTTATTATAAAGGTTAATTTTATCTATATCTATAAGAGCACACAATATACATAATCTTAAGAAAAAAGACTAATAACTTTTTTCCTGTTTTAACTTAATTGTACAAAATTACAATTATGAATGCGCGAGCGCGCAATATTATACAATTTGTGTATAAGAATGTAAGTCTTTATTGTGTCTAGCATCTCCCGTCCCGCTTATACTCGCTGGACCATCGGAAATGTTAAGCGAGCGACCGGTTTAGGCACGAACAAAAGACAAGTTAGTACGAACATGTAAAGGGTGCTCATGTTTCTTTGCGGTTTTAATAAAAAAAATTTGTTTAAAATTTTTTTGTGGTTGGTACTTTTGTTACTGTTGTAATGTTCATGTTTTACTTTTATAATATTTTAAGCTACAATATTTGTATTTATTTTTAATTTAGGTTATTTATGAAATGTTTTAACTTATTTCTTACTTCGCAGGGTAGTTTATTTATTAGTCTAGGTGTTATGTACGCGGTAGTCCGTTCTCCATAATAATTATTCGCACGTTATTCCATCAGATGCCTCATACAATTTTTTCTGGTATTAATTTTATGTTCTATTGTTGCATCTTTATACATAAAAAATTTTTCCGAAATAAGCAATAACCTCAATTTTAACTCAACTGGCAAGATATTGCAGTATTTGAAAAGTTCTATATCATTATTTTTGTATTTTATTTTGACTTTATGTGGGACAATTAACTTTAGTAATCTTAGTTGAAGACAATATATTTCATTTAAATATGTTTTAAATGTACGTCCATAGCTGCTAAGGCCGTATGCAATTGTACTCTCAGCCAATGTAATGTGCAGTTGGAGCAGAATATTAAATGGTATTTTGTTTTTTATTATTTTAAAATTAGCCATAATAGCCCTTAGTTTATCACACGTGAATCCTATCTGGGGCTTCCAACAGAACCGATGATCTATGACTAGACCTAGATATGTAAAACGATACACTTATTCAATTGATTTACATCCGTTCATGATACAGTTTGATGCATGTAGACATTGATGGCTAACTCCATTCAGTTATTGTGGCGAGGTCATCATTAATTTTGTCAGTTATGCTATCGATTTCCTCGACAGTACCCTGGGTGTAAATTTGCAGGTCGTCAGCATATAAGACGTAATGACATGAGATAAGGGGTGTCACAAAATTTATAAAGATTGAGAATGAGGAAGAGGTTTGAGGAAAGGTGAAAGGACACCCCCTTGAGATACTCCCGCGATTACATCAGAAAACTTAGAAAACACATCATCTACACGTACACATTGCTGACGACCTACAAAATAATTCCTAAACCAAGCTGTTTCTTTGTCTGAGCCAAAAACCCTACGCAGCATAGCCAACATGATGTCGCAATCAACCGTGTTAAATCAATTGCTATAATCCAATAGAACCATAGCAGTCAGTTGTTGTCGAGACATGCCCAAACGTATGTCGTCAGTTACATTTATTAATGTGCTGTGCCTAGGACAAAACCCAGACTGAAATTTGCTAAGGAAGTTATTGGAATTCAAAAATGCATTTAGTTGATTAGAAACAATTTTTTCAAGAACTTTAGAAAGAAAGGGAAGGTTAGATATGGGCCTAAAGTGAGAAGGAAGCGAGGGATTTGGAGTTTTAGGAATAGGTATAACAACTGCCTTGCGCCAGCAGGTCGAAAAAGTACCAGTACTGAGCGAGAAATTGAAAATGTGGCAAAGTGTACCAAATTATACCAAAAAATACCAAATTAACCAATTTCAATCATTCTGCGGCTTATTTCCTGATACGTTTGCCGCAACCTCATGCTCAGATACTGTTCTAAAGGAGAAAGCAGGATGTTGAGGGCAGGACGCGGCAGACAGAGATTGCAGCGTAGCAAGTTTTTGATTATGTGGAACTGAGGAAACTGTGGTGAAATGTTTGTTCAAGGTATCAAGTTCAAGGTGAAGGTGAAGCAACGAAGGAGATTTGCAGATACCTAGACTTCTCAGGAACGATCACACCCTAGCAGGTTTTCCATTCGAAACAGAACTGTAAAAAAGAATAAGAATAAGAAGAAAATTTATTTCTGGAAAACTTACATCTGGGAATACACAATAAGAACTTACAAATTTACTACTACGATAAACTACATAAATATCAATTATAATAGGTGTTTAAAAATTTACAATAGATAATATAATTATGATAAGTGATACTATCGGTTTATCATGATCTAGGGTAACAATAACTAGGCAAATACCTAAACTAAGTAATTATGAATTACCTGATTTTTAAGTACAAATTATTAAATTAAGTAATAATAATAATAATATAGCCTTTTATTTTCGAAATATTCAATTTACAACATTTTTGACAAAAATTCTTTCAAGAAAAAAAATATTTTTTTATTTTTTTATTTTACTACACTTTTACCTAAATCGTATCTCTTATTTCAATATGCCTTACGGCAAAGGCCTCCTCCAACTCTTTCCACTGCTTCCTGTCTGCTGCTGCTCTGATCCAAAAGGGCCCTAGGGTCTGTTTCAGTTCGTCTTCCCATCTTCTCACTTTGCGACCTCTACTCCTAACTCCATCTCTTGGGTACCAAACTGTTACCTGTTTGCTTCATTTTTCTCTTTTGCAGCGAACATACGTCCGGTCCATCTCCATTTTTGTTTATCAATACGTGATAGTATGTCTGTTAATTTCGTTTTGCGCCTTATATTTATACGACGACCGAGTGGCGTAGTGGTAAGTAGCCTTGCCTCATACGCCGAAGGTCCCAGGTTCGAGTCCTGGCCGGGGCATTCATTTGTGTGATGAACACAGATGTTTGTTCTCGGGTCATGGTTGTTGATATTTATATATGTATGTTTATTCCGGGTTCCCCCCCAGTTCTCGCTGTATTGTCATCCATAACACAAGCTCTGCTTACTTTGGGGCTATACAGTTGGTGTGTTTGTCTGGGGATTTATTATTATTATTATTATTATTACTTCTTATTTTATCTTTTAATTTTAAACCTAGCATGCTCCTTTCCATGCTTTTTTGACATCTCTCCAGTTTGTCCCTATGTTTTTTCGTCAGGGCCCAGGTGTCACAGCCACATGTGATGCAGGGTAGAATGCAGGCATCGAAAGCTTTCTTCTTGATCTTCATGCTCAGTTCCTTGCTTTTCATAACTTCCTTCAAAGCCCAATATTTTTTCCACCCAATCGCAATTTTTTTGTCTATTTACTTTGACATTTGATCATTTGGAGATATTATCTGTCCTAGATATACGTATTCTTCTACAAATTCGATTTTTTGTCCATTGATGATTATATCTGTGGGTAATGAGTTTGTCATCATTTTGGTTTTACTAATGTTAATTTCCAGACCTACTTCTCTACTTTTGTCTACTAGGGTTTGTACCATGGTCTCCAGTATCTTTGGGTCCTCTTCCAATATAACAAGGTCATCAGCAAATCTTAAATGACTCAATCGTACTCCGTTTATGTTTAGGTTCAAATTAAGTACAGTATGCTAAATAAATATTAATTCTAAATCTAGTAAGTACATTAACAATTAAATGTGCAAAGTAAATATTACATAAAATGTGTTTCACAATTCTCGTCACATTATAAACATTAGAAAATAATAATAATACTAATACGACACGAAAAAATAAAATAAAAATACAACAAAAAATTAATTAACATTTTGGAGACATTAATTATCTTATTTTAATACTATAAATAACTTCTCTGTATCTTCGTACGACATACTCAAAAGTGATGCTCGGATTATTCGTTTAGTGTTGTTGTAGGTCAGAGGATATATGCCAAGATTGGTGTTTAATCTTTTATATAGAAGTGGTCCTAGGAAAATGTAAAATCTGGAAAAAAATGCCGTTTTTGTGCTTTGTGGACAAACAATGTCAAGCCGTCTTTTGTTAGCTGTTTGTGTGCTATAGTTAAGGGTGCTATGGAGTTTTAAAGTTGTGCTCATTATAAATAGCTGCCTGACTGTCAGTACTTTACACTCTTTATAGAGAAGTTCAGTGGAGTAAAGGAAAGGTCGGAAATGGGCAACTTTCAAAATTGCTCTTTCAACGTTAAGGAGTAGAGTTTTAGCTGCTCCGCCCCATGACGTAATACAGTAATTTAGTATCGACTGACACAATGCAAAGTATATCTGCCTCATAAGTTTAGAGTGTCCTATGCTGCGCAATTTTTTAAAAACAAATATTAACTTGCGTATTCTGTTGCTAACCGCATCTATGTGTAGTCTAAAAGACAGAGTTTCGTCTATAATAACACCTAGTTACTTTATTGTTTTAGTAGCAGTAATGTGAGGACATGAACACGAACGACTGATTTGATCAATACAATAGTGCACGTATAGGTTAGGGTTTTCTAAAATTGATTTTCGCATAGAAAACTGGATAAAATAAGTTTTATCTGAATTTAGAGTGAGTAAGTGTTGCTGTAGCCACTTGTTTACTACATTGAAGCCTCGTTGTGCAAGCTCATATAATTCTGTATCTAAGTTCGCAGAGAACAAAAGAGCGGTGTCATCAGCAAAAGATATGATTTTATCACCGTTTATTTTCAGGTTACAAAGTTCGTTAATGTATATTAAGAATAGTGTGGGACCCAAAACACTTCCTTGAGGAATTCCATATTCAGTGTTTACTAGGTCAGAACTTAGGATATTTCCTATTTTTACACATTGCGAACGATCGTGTAGGTAATCTGCAAAGAGTTTGTGCTGGGTTCCCCTTATACCTAAATTTTCAAGCTTATTTAATAGGATAGGAATAGGAACTGTATCAAAAGCTTTGGAGAGGTCTAAGAAAATACCCATGGTCCGATTACCTTTGTCAAGTTCCTGGAATATGTGGTTAGTAAGATCAAGCACCGCGTCGGCAGATGACAGCTTGTGCCTAAAACCGAATTGTGTATTTGACAGGATGGACTGTTTCTCCAAGTATTGAACAAGTCTGTTATTTATAATTTTTTCTAAAACCTTTGAAATGCCTGTTAATAGTGAAATTGGCCTATAATTAGTAGTTTGATCTTTCTTGCCATTTTTGTGAATTGGAATAAAGACAGCTTTCTTTGGACATTTTGGAAAAATGCCGTCTTTTAGGCACTTTTGAAAGATATAGGTTAGTGGGGTGCAAAGGATGTGATGAAAGAGTTTTAATATTTTGTTAGAAATATTATCCCATCCCGCTGCTGAATTGTCTTTCAGGCCTTTGATAACTCTAGATACCTCAGTTTCATCAATATCTAATAAAACAAATGAATTTAAAAAGGAGCATTTAGATAATTGATCGTGGGACGTGAAGGATGGCGAATGCGATTTATGAGCAAATATGTTAACGTTGCGCATCTCTACACATTCTGCTACATCTATTGCGTAATTCTTTATAACGACAGCAGTTTTCGTCAGAGGGATTATGTTTATATTTGACCTTTGCAGCATTGCGCTTGGCCATCATAATTTTTATATCCTTAGTAAGCCAAGGAGCAGGGAGATGTTTGAGCCGAACTAATCGAAGCGGTGCATGGACATCAAAAGCTTGGGTTATAATTGAATTAAAAAGTTCTAACTTTACATCAATAGTCGGCGCTTCAAACAACGCATCCCAGTTTGTGCTGCTGAAGTCAAATACAAAGTTTTGTTTGTCGATGCCATTGTAATTGCACTGTAAAATAACACGAGGCTTATGTTTAGGACATTTAATTTTATATGAGATAAAAAGTAGGTCATGGTACGAAAACGCATCGGCAGTGAACTGTCCATGGTTGTTAACATGTTCAATGCATGAGACTATACTTAGGTCTAACAAAGTTGGCAGTTTGGAAAATGATGTGTCGTAGTTGATGGAAGGATATGAAGGTTTTTAGAATCTATAATTGAACGTAGTTTTGCAGTACGGTGGTCATTTCTGAGAAGGCAGATGATGAAATCACCCATAATAATGGTGTGATCAACAGTAGGCACGAGTGACTCCAACACCAACTCAAAAGCACTAAAATAGTCAATGTGTAGATTAGGACTATAAAATACCCCCAACAAGACCTTAGTATGACCAGCTAGAACTTCTACGAAAAGGTGCTCTGCAGCCTCAGTGTATTGAGAAGGGGATTTGCTTAGAATACGGAAAGAGAAGTGAGATTTTAGATATATACCGACCCCACCGCCACCCTTACCAAGTCTGTCATTACGAATAAGTTGAAATCCGGGAAAAGAATAGGAAGAGGAAGGAAGAGAGGGTTTTAAAAATGATTCTGACACTAATATAGCATGTAAGTTGGGGTTATTTGAAAACGACGCAATCAAGTCCGTGTAATGTGCAGGAATGCTTTGAGCGTTAATGTGAACGGCATTAAAATTTTTGGGAAATCCTGAGAAGACAGAATCCACCAAAAGGTCTAGGGATTCAGTCGTGCTGTGAAAACTGCTGTCAGGTGACGATGTTGCAGTTAGGAAACTCGAACCACTAACCGAAGAGTTATCATCTAAATTATAAATGCCTTGTAACATATAGTAAACAATAAATAAACAAATTTTCAAATATTGTGTATTATAAAAATAAATACTAGTAAATTATAATATTCTAATACTCTATTTGTATTAAATTAATCAAAAGTAGTCTACACGCCAGCAGTATAGAAGAGTTATTGCAGTTTACCTGTAACTCATACAGTAAACCATAACAGACGAGAGATATAACAATCACATACATAACCCAAATTGTATAAAACGTAATGAAGTATCTAAATAGGTCACTAAAATAAGTAATAATAGAACAAACCAAAACTTAAATGAAAGAAAAAGAAAAAAAAGACTAATAAGGAATAATAGTTATAATTAATTAATAAACCAAATAAATTAATTATTCGTTGCCAATTTGAAAGTCGGGAAGCAGAGTTATAGTGTATTAATTACTTAAAAACGAACAATAGACCGATTTCGCTACTAGTATGCGGTCCATCGCTATACATATTGACACAATGAACCGCGCGGCTAGTTATTAATTGCCTCTCCGACGGCAAGTTAAGTATTTTCAAACAATTTCAAATAATAAACGAAAATGTGACTAAACAAGTGTAAAACAACTATTAAGTATAATACAAACTTATGTTTTAGTGTATAGTGTTTTTAAATATCACATAAAATTATAATTTTAACAACAATTAGTGAACTTTATGCCGACGGACTCGAAGAATAGGTTGATAGTTCAGCCATGGTTTCCAATTTGTATCGTTTACCATCCGGACTTTTGATGTGAATACCCTCGAGCGTCCAGCAGTTGGAGATGCGAACTGTTGTCTGGCTGCCATGAAAACGGCGTGCCGTGGTTTTGTTAAAAACTTGGAAAGCGTGATATTTGAGCCTTTAAGAGTAATTTTATTTTTCCAAAGTGCAGTACGTACCGATTAAGGAGTTTTCCTAACCGGTAACTTGCGGAAATGCTATTGGAAGTGAGTGACGGCACCTTGCACCGGGCAGCCAGACTGGATACAACTTTAGTTTGTTGTCTTTTGATTTTAAATAAGAAGGAAGTATGGCAGATCATTGATGTATACTAAAAATAGGAAAGGACCAAGAACTGAGCCCTGGGGCACACCCATTGTCAGTGCCGATCCTGATTATTTTTCTCCAGTTATTGCAACTTTCTGTTTTCTATTAGAAATATATGATTTAATCAAGGCAAGCGCTCGGTTTTTTATGCCGTAATGGTGCAGTTTCATGAGTAGAGTAGTATGATCCACACAGTCAAACGCCTTGGACAAGTCACAAAAGACACCAATAGCATCACACGACTCCTCCGAGGGGCTGAATACGTGCTTTATGAGCTCAACACCGGCATCGGTTGTTGAGCGACCCCGTGTGAAACCAAATTGCTTAAAATTAATTGAACTATTACCATGAATATTAGAAAGTAGTTGTTTTAAAATTAATTTAAAATTAACCTGTAATTAACGTATTGCATACCTGTATGGGGTGGTACCGATAAAACAAAATTTATTTACATTGAAAGAGCACAAAGGGCCTTAATTAAGACTATTTGCTTTAAAAAAGTAAGATACCCCACAGAAACCCTGTATCAAATTAGTGGCCTCCTATCCGTTAGAAAATTGTACATTAAAAATATGATACTATTTAAACATAAATTACTAAACTACGACAAGGAGTTACAATCTAAAAGAAGAAAAGACATAGTTTGCCAGATCCCACAAACTAAAACAAGTTTCGCTGGCATGCAGTTTAATAAACGGTCAGCACAGCTATACAACTATGTATAGACTGAATGTAAACAGAAAATTAAATATATATAGCAATATTTATTCCGAATGCAAACACAAACTAGATGTATGGTTGAAATCTTTAAACTATGAGGAATTCGAGCAGCATTGAAACCTATACTATGACATACATGCACGCAAACTCACACACACATACACCCTCACACAAACACACACACACACGCACGCTCACAATCGTGCGTGGGGGTTGTTAATGTATACTTAATATTAAAAGAAATATATTATTGTCATTACATTAACCAGAATTAATATTGTATAATTTTTATTTTTTAATCAATTATATTTGTAAATTCATCTATGTAATAACATTGTCTCTAAACTTTCACTCTTAAAAAAGTTTAGAATAATTGATAAAATTTTACATATTTAACTTTACAGAATTAATGAGTTACATTATGTTCTTTTAAGCTAAAATTTGTCATTTATGTATTCACATAATTTCATTATTATTATATTTTATTCATGTTGATATAGATATAACTTTATATTTTAAAATAATGTATTGAAGAGCGGGACCCTTTAACACAGTCATTCTGAGCTTAACAGAGGGCCCGAGATGATAACCCTGTAAAACTTTATTTTAATGTAAATAAAGTTATTATTATTATCATTATTTATTTATTTATTTATTTATTTATTACAAAATCCACAGCTCTTAATTTAATTACAGTTGTTAATAATCTATAAAATGCTGACAGCCAATTATGGATCTACAATTTTGTTTTGAATACATGTAGCAGTCACCTACCAATACATTTTAATGAATTAGATAAATATATCAATTTATAAAGTGAGGTCATGGTCAATTATAATAGTAAATTAAATTATTTGAGTATGTGTATGTGTGTGTGTTTGTGTGTGTAGTGTGTGAGTTTATGAGTAGGTGTGTGTATGAGTTTGTATCTTTAAAATTTTTTACTTTATAATGTTATGCCTAAATTTTGCCTTGCTTTCATGAAATATATCAGTGACTTGTGAGAATATTTTATTATAAGTGTTCTGTATCCTGTTTATGATTGAGTTTCGTGTATAATTGGTTTTTGTGTGTTGTGGATAGAAAAGATTTGTATGTCTAGTTCTAGTGGAAGGAGTGCGCAGATTGAGAGTGAGGCAAGTTAGTTTAGTGCAGTCTATATTATTATTACAAATATTATACAAGAACAACATATCAAGAAGAGTACGTCTGCTCTGTAGTGTTAGCATACGGTGTTGTTTACATGCTTCTGGGTAAGATATATGAGTCTGTGATTGTCGATAATTTAGGTGCTTTAAAAATTTTCTTTGAATAGACTCTATAGCATGATTATAAGCAATATACTGCGTATTCCAAACAGAACTGCAATACTCCAGTATGCTGCGAACCAAAGAATAATACAGAATTCTCAGACACATATTATCTGTAAAAGGAACAGTGGTTCTTAATACAAAACCCAGATTCTTGTATGCTTTGGTAACTATATGCGTGACATGATCATTGAAACTAAGCTTTGCATCAAGAACCACCCCTAGGTCACGAACAAGGTCGGTTTTGGAAATTTCTGTATTATTGAAATAATAGTTCATTGACAAACGATTGCTCTTACGGGAAAAAGTAATATGTAGACACTTATTGACGTTAATGTTTATTCTATTCAGTGAATAGTACCGTGATAAGCGCTTTAGGTCTTCCTGTAATTTAAGGCTGTCAAACAGGTCCCTAACTTTCATGTAGATTTTGGTGTCATCTGCGTACATAATAAATTTAGCATACTGGATGGATTGTCCGATATCGTAAAGGTAAACAGAATATAATAACGGCCCTAGTATAGATCCCTGTGGGACTCCAGAGGGAATAGAAACGTAATTTGAACAAAAACCACCCAGTACAACAGCCTGACTTCGATTACGCAAGTAAGATTCCACCCATCTTAGCAAAGTACCGCATATTCCTATTTCATCAAGCTTGCGCAGCAGGATGACATGATCCACACGGTCGAATGCTTTTTCGAAATCAGTGTAGATCACATCAACCTGCCCCCCACCCTCCATGTCTGACAGAACATCATTAGTGAAAATAGCGAGGTTAGTGCAAGTGGAGCGATTTCTCATAAATCCATGCTGTTCATTGGGAATCATTTTACAGGCTGTAGGATATATATGATTGTACACAATTCTCTCGGCAACTTTACTAAGAACATTTAGCTTGGAAATCGGACGATAGTTTTCAATTGATGTCTTAGGCCCTTTTTTGTGTACAGGTGTGATGTGCGCTATTTTCCACAGTAAAGGAACATACCCTTCAGCAAAACAACGATTAAAGATTAAAGTAACCGGTAATGACAAGGCAGTCGCGCAATTCGTAAATAAAATTGGTGGTAAGTTGTCACTACCCGAGCCCTTTGTGATATCCAGTCCCTTCAACAATTTTTCACAATAGTCCGCGTTGATCCTAAGAGTACCTATCGATTCTGTATCGAGGAACCGCGGTGTAGTAAGGGTACCATAATTGTCCAGAGGTAAACTAAAGTTTTTCATAAAAAAGTCATTAAAAGCCGCGCAAATATTCGACCCACCGCTGAAACATGAATCAAGATAATTCATATGCCCCGGGTAAGACGAATTACATTTCCTTCTTGAATTCACATACTTCCAGAAATACTTAGTTGATGTTTTTATCATATTTTGTGACCATTCAATATAGTTTTTATAGCATTCTGCTTGTAATTTTTTCTGGCGCGCCCTGAGCATTGAAAAGGAAAAGTAATCATTTGGATTATTAAAACGTTTCCACAACGAATGATATTTAGCTTTTTCCTTGGTGAGTCGAATAAGTGCTTGACTGTACCACACCGGGTACTGGTGTGCTCCTGAGACCTCCAAACGAGGGACGTACTTATCTATTAATTTATATAAAATGTCATAAAAAATATGTATTATGTTTTCAATGTCAGATTTGTCGAATAATTTTAACCAATCATATTTATTTAATTCTGTATTAATGGCATCATAATTTGCTTTCTTAAACATATATTTTGTATGGCATTTGTTCTTCATATGTGGGACCAATATATCACAAATGTCGAACTCAATTGAAGGATGATAATTATCCTCAGGAACAAGGGGGCTATGAGACCTGCATATATTTAATTCAAAGTTAGAAAAAATTAAATCCAATGTGTTTAGGTTCGAGTTTAAAATTGAATTTGATTGTTTTAATCCGTTGTAGTATAACGAATTAATCATTTCAGCAGCTACTGTCTGAACTTCAACCGAACCCTTCTGTAGAAATATCGGGTCATACGAACTCCATTTTAAACAAGGCAAATTAAAGTCTCCGGCGATCAAAAAGTTGTCACCTGGATGCATATTAATGATTTCGTTAAATAAATCTATAAAAGAACGTATACGCTCCGCAATGCATCGATTCGGCGGGATGTAAACAACACCAATGTGTAGGTCCGGCGGAGCGGGGGCGCGGGATCGCGCGGCGAAGCTGCCGCCGGGAACCGAGACCCACACACTTTCCAGACCCGCGCGCTGCCATTCGGGGCGCGCACGCGCATGCAGCTGTATGTCACAGATCGCCATGACGCCGCCGCCGAGCACCGCGCCATCGCCGGAGCGGTCCCTCCGGAACACATCGTATCGAGCATTGCAGATCTCTGTGTTTAGAATACTATCACATAACCAAGTTTCAGTGATCAGAGCTATGTTAAAATCGTGCATTAGTAAATTATTATAAAATGTATTTGTTTTTGTTCGTATTCCGCGCACGTTTTGATAAAATAAGTGCAATCGTTTGTCAACTGCCATAGTGAGATCTGAAATGTTTATACGAAACTCGATAGCTAAACATAGATATTATGCTAGGTACATTGATATAAGGTAATTTTAAATGAAAGTGTGATAGTTGACTAAAAACTAGGTATTTACTAGCGTTACACATATACGGTGAAATCACTGAAGTAAGGCAATTTTTTAATAGTAAATTATAGTGTTCAAACCAATTTAAAATTTGGTTAGTTATATGTACTGTATTATAAATCGAGTGAGAGTGAGCGAATGAGCGTGTTAAAAGTAATTGAGGTGATTTATGTGAGATGTTTGCATTATTGCGAAATGTATATATGTAATTTGTGTGTGTTTCTATGTAAGTGTGATTGACCAGGAAAGTATTAATTAAGCGATTAAGGTGTGACAAAAAATAATTAGCAATTAATGGTGACACTTTTAAATGATCTTTTTTAAATCATGATTAGTCATTATAGTCATAGGTGGTGAAGTCTCGTTCTTTCTAACAAAGATAGTGCAATTTTTTGTCCAAGTATATTTATAGTTTAAGTTATTTGCTTTTAACTTGCATTCTTTAAGTAATTTTATGTTGGCTGATGTTAGGTGCTCATTGATATAAACTTTGTTAGTATTATTGCTGACTTCACCTCCTATACCTATATTTTTAGGTGCGAAACCACGGATCCTCCGAGCTGCAGCGATCACGGCGTCTTTGGTAGATCGGTTCCTAAAACGGGCGACGAGGGCTCGAGAGTTCTTGGTCGCTGCGGTGGCTCGACGCGGCTGCACTCTGTGTGCGAACTCGACCTCCTCCGGAGTTATAGTGACACCCAAATGCTTAGCAACCTTGACAACGATGTCAACAGTAGCCTCTTCTTTCGACTCGGGAACGCCAACGATCTCGACATTCTGTAGCCGAGACCACTGCTGCTGTCGCGCCATGTCGGCCTCGATGTGGTTTATGCGAGCCTCGTAGGTACCAATATCGCGGCGGAGAGCAGTATTTTCTTCACGTAGTGATTTTACTTCTGATGACGTCTTTTCATAGCGTGACACCATGTCTTCGTACTGAGCACTAATAAATTTAATAGAAGCCTCTAAGTTACTCATTTGCTCTTTGACTGGCTGCAATTCATTAGCTAAGGCTGTTTTTATGAGCCTCGGGAGTTGTTTTATCAGGGACTCGATTGTATACTCTGGAGAAGGATGATTTTCAGCTTGTTCATAAGATGGTGATTTATGGCGTCTCACAGTGACGTTTGAACGACTCTCGCATCCAGGGTGCAGGTCCTGGGAGTGAGCTGTGTTTTGCTGTTCACTATGCTTCACTGGAGTATTGTTATTGTCACCTTTTGGCAGCTTGGACGAACATGCTGGACATACCCATTTTTCCTGTTTCTTAGACGATGTAAGATTTACACATAATAGGTGATAGGGCTTCGAGCATAAAGAATTGCTGCAGATAATTTTTTCATTAGCATTGAGGGTACGTTTGCATCCAGCGCAAACCGTCATGTCCACTTCACTCGGGTTTCTTCGTACGCAGAGCAAGCGAGAGAGAAAGATCCACTCGTGTAAATGACAGAGACAGAGATGGTACTTCACTGTCTCGCAGGAAGGGCGGCGGAGGCGGATGCACGTTTACGCACAGCACTTTTTTGATCGACAAACACAGGAAAATAGCACGTACGAACAATAGCACTTTAACTATTTCGGCGTAAATTTCTATGTAATGGATATATTAATTTGAAGAGAAATTCAAGTAAGCGTCTGCTTCAATAGGACAAAAACACAAACATATCAGTATCGTCATAGGTAATGGATAAAAGCTACTTTTTTAAAAGCACGATTTAAAATTCAAGAAGTAAAAGATTATGTTGTATTTTTTTGCAGTGGGAAAATAATATTGTTTTAGCAAAGATGGTACATGCCGATTTGGTAATAACCACAAGCTTTGGTCTTCTGTGAGAGGTTGCAGCGACCATGTCGTCTGCGTCTGTGTAGAGGCCTCAGAATGCAACGCAAGATTGTATAATTGCCTCAATGTCATGATGGAAAGTTCACTGTATAGCTGCCTTGTGGGATATCTAAACGGTTTAATGACTTTTAGCACTGCTTATCAATTACAAACATAAATATGTATCACATTAAGTTACTCATTCTGAACAGGATAAATCTATTTTGAAATAAATGTCTGTGAGTGTGGGATTCAGTTGAATGACAGTAAATAAAGCTTTTATAACTTACAAATTAACAAGTTATTTATAAGCACAAATTAAAAAACTCCTGATTAACAGAATAAAGCCGGCCTCATGCTGTTAGTTACGCAGTAAAGAATAGCTTATGTAATAAAAAGTCGCTTAGTGGTTAGTAGCCCTGCCTCATACGCCCGAGGTCCCAAGTTCGAGTCCTGGCCAGGATCTCATTCGTGTGATGAACAAAGATGGTTGTTCTGGGATCACGGTTGTTGATATTTATACAGGGTGTCCCAAAATTCAACGTCAAGCCGAAACGGGACTTTAAGATAGATGGTAACCATCATCAGAAGAATCAGAAAAAAAACCCCTTGTTGTTTAAAAATTATGAGCATTAAATCAACAAGAAGTTCTGCATTTTTAAATCATTTTTTTTGTTATTGTGGTTAATGTTGGTTATTT
This sequence comes from Marasmarcha lunaedactyla, assembly GCA_923062675.1. Taxonomy (NCBI): domain Eukaryota; kingdom Metazoa; phylum Arthropoda; class Insecta; order Lepidoptera; family Pterophoridae; genus Marasmarcha; species Marasmarcha lunaedactyla. Next base: position 10,559,454 of record OV281366.1, read on the forward strand.
TGTCCATTTAACACTTGTCACCATAATCCTTAATAACCACAATAAAAAACAGTAACACAATTGCCCCAAAGGGTTGAGTTCAAAATGTTCGTGCCGTCGGCCACTTATGTTTCAGTAAAATATATAGTTATAATTATTTTTATTATAATAATCAATAAGGTTAATACCATATTTTATAATCACTTGAGCTAAGTATTAATTAGTTATTTTATTTTTTAGTGTTAAATAGCCACCATTAGAATAAACTTATAATAACTATACTGTATTGCACCACAAATTCTTTAAATAAAACACTTTTTTACCGGATATTATCGCGTATATTTTAGTTAATTTTAAAATTATTTCGACGTTTCGGCATCTTTGCAGTTGCCGTGGTCACGATAGACTAAGGTGTTGTTCATCTATTGCCAGTAATAAAAACTACATGATTGTCAATACATATTAACGCCATCTGTTTCTCAGTCTTCTCGCATAACGTCCCGGATTGACACAAAAGGCACTGACTGTGTCCTGAGTTTGCAGTCTAACAGTTTGCTGGTTTTTCATTTTGATGTTTTTAAGTATTGGATCCCATGTTGATGAAAGTTTCCAACCATCTTCTCTATTGAAATTTGGATGTTTTTTAATTTCAATAGTTTCTCTGACCATCCTAGGTATAAAATGTTTCTCTTTTGCTAGGATCTTCACGGTATCAAATCTTAAATAATGGTTGGGCTTGTCTATGGAATGTTCACAAACTGCAGATTTTGAGGTTCGTTTATTTTTAACATCAGAGATGTGTTCTTTAATGCGAGTTGACACATTTCGTTTGGTTTGACCGATATAAGAGAGCCCGCAGTCACAGTCGATTTTATAAACGCCTGGATCTTGTAAAGGGATGCTTGATTTTATTGGACGAAGATGCTGGCTTATCTTTGAGTGCGGCTTGTAGATAGTTTTGATTGAAGCTCGCCGAAGAATGCCTCCTATCTTGTCAGTGACACCGTTTATATAAGGCAGGAATGCTGGTCTTCGTTCAACTGTGAGTGGCTTTACGCGGTTTCTGCGACGGCGACGCGGTGTTTTTAAATCGTTATCCCGCAGCACTTTAACCAGGTGGTTGAGTTCCTCATTAATGTGTTGGGGATCGCCGATTCCATGTGCTCTCTGAAACAAAGAGTTGCCTACGGCAGATAATTGGCTCGGGTGGTGATGGGATTTCCCATTTAGATATCGGTCAGTGTGGGTGGGTTTCCTATAAACAGTATGGCTCAGTGTACCATCAGGATTTCTTTGTATTAAGACATCTAAGAAAGCTAATTTGTTCTCCTGCTCCAATTCCATAGTGAATTTAATTTTAGAATTAAGGGAATTGAGGTGGTTTAGGAATGCAGTCACTTCATGCTTAGGTAATATAGTGTAGGTGTCGTCAACGTACCTCTTGTATATCTTCGGCACAACAGGTGCCATTCGGAGCGCTTGCTCCTCGAAGTTCTCCATGTAAATGTCAGCTACAACAGGTGACACCGGAGACCCCATGGCAACACCATCAATTTGAATGTAGTAATTGTTATTCCACATGAAGTAGCCAGATGTTAAACATAGCTCTAATAGTTCTGCATATTCCTCGGGCAAGTTTGACTCACTTAGCTTCCTTTTTACTATATCAATGCAGTCTCTAACAGGTAGTGAGGTGAATAGAGACGACACATCAAAGCTAACCATAGTTTCATTGTTAGTTAACTTGAGATTTTTAAGGTCACTAACAAAATGGTAAGAATCCTTTACATATGCACTTGTCTTTCCTCGCAGTTGTGAGAGCACAATTGCTAAGTGCTGGGCCAGCTTGTAAGTTGGTGTGTCTAGCTGGCTCACAATAGGTCTCAAAGGTACTTTAGCTTTGTGTATTTTTGGTAACCCATACAATTTTGGTGGTTTTGCACTTGCTGGTGTTAACTTTTTCACATCTAAATGTAACAAATCTTTGTGTTTTTGTATTAAAGTGGATGTTTTCTTCATAATCCTGTTGGTGGGGTCGTAATTCACCATTTTGTATGTGTTTTCATCCGCTAACAACTCCAAGATTTTTTCGTTATATTCAGATGTATTCATCACTACGGTAGCATTTCCTTTATCTGCATGGAGAACTGTTAACTCGTCATTATTGCGTAAGGTCTTCAATGCAAGGCGTTCTTCTCTGGAAAGATTCGATTTCGGTAGACTATTGCGTCTTAATACGCCGGAGATATCTTGCCGTATACTTTCAGAATCTTCCTTTGAAAGTTGGTTTATGAAAAGACAGTCTTCTACGCGACAGATTATGTCTTCTACCGGTATTCTAGACGGAGTTGGTGCAAAAAATTTTTTTTTTGCAAACATTGGAAACAAATGTTATAAAAGTTTTATCGAACTTTTAAAAAGTTTTAACGAATTTTTATAAAATTGCATCAACAACGCCCGAGGAATATGCAGAACTATTAGAGCTATGTTTAACATCTGGCTACTTCATGTGGAATAACAATTACTACATTCAAATTGATGGTGTTGCCATGGGGTCTCCGGTGTCACCTGTTGTAGCTGACATTTACATGGAGAACTTCGAGGAGCAAGCGCTCCGAATGGCACCTGTTGTGCCGAAGATATACAAGAGGTACGTTGACGACACCTACACTATATTACCTAAGCATGAAGTGACTGCATTCCTAAACCACCTCAATTCCCTTAATTCTAAAATTAAATTCACTATGGAATTGGAGCAGGAGAACAAATTAGCTTTCTTAGATGTCTTAATACAAAGAAATCCTGAAGGTACACTGAGCCATACTGTTTATAGGAAACCCACCCACACTGACCGATATCTAAATGGGAAATCCCATCACCACCCGAGCCAATTATCTGCCGTAGGCAACTCTTTGTTTCAGAGAGCACATGGAATCGGCGATCCCCAACACATTAATGAGGAACTCAACCACCTGGTTAAAGTGCTGTGGGATAACGATTTAAAAACACCGCGTCGCCGTCGCAGAAACCGCGTAAAGCCACTCACAGTTGAACGAAGACCAGCATTCCTGCCTTATATAAAGGGTGTCACTGACAAGATAGGAGGCATTCTTCGGCGAGCTTCAATCAAAACTATCTACAAGCCGCACTCAAACATAAGCCAGCATCTTCGTCCAATAAAATCAAGCATCCCTTTACAAGATCCAGGCGTTTATAAAATCGACTGTGACTGCGGGCTCTCTTATATCGGTCAAACCAAACGAAATGTGTCAACTCGCATTAAAGAACACATCTCTGATGTTAAAAATAAACGAACCTCAAAATCTGCAGTTTGTGAACATTCCATAGACAAGCCCAACCATTATTTAAGATTTGATACCGTGAAGATCCTAGCAAAAGAGAAACATTTTATTTTTTTTTTTTTTATTTATTTATTATCACAAAATCCACAGCTCTTAGTAATGTTAATATAAATATAAAATATTTGAAACCGACAGCCATTTATGGAATTACATTTTTTTACCGTAACATTAAGCAGACTTATACAAGGTTTTGATACTTAAATTACATAATTATAACTAGATAAAATTGTGAACGTTCTAAATTTAATACAGGCAAATGGAATTAAATAATAATAATAATAATAACAAACAGAACCAATATCAATCAAAGAATGAATTTCAAATTTATAACATCATTAAACTGCATACAATAATAAGACATACCCAAACATCGAAAAAAAGAGAGGCAATACAAAATATATTTAATCAAACTACAGGGACATATTATTGACTCTGGTGTAATGTGTAATGTATGGATGTATATGATTGTAAGTAAGTGCGTGTTTGTGTGTTCCAAGAGTAACTGAAAATTGTAAAAGTACTAACTTGTGAAGTAAGTTATAATTTCTTTCCTAAACTTGTCCCTACTTCCATGGAATATATCTGAGTTTTGTGCCAATGTTTTATTGTATGTGTTATGCATTCTAGTGATAATTGAGTTTTGTGTATAATTGGTTTTTGAGTGTTGTGGATGAAATATGTGTGTGTGTCTTGTTCTGGTAGAGGGAGCGCGCAAGGTAAGGGCGAGGCAAGGAAGTTCGCTGCAATCTACGACATTATTGCAGATACTGTGCAGAAAGAGCATGTCCAGTAAGCAACGACGGTTTTCCAGTGAGAGCAGATGGTGATGCTGACAAGCTTCAGGATATTTCATACGTGTCACCTGTTGTCTATAGTTCAAGTGTTTAAGAAATTTCTTTTGAATTGTTTCGATTGTGTTCTTATAGACAACATATTGAGGATTCCATATCGAACTACAATACTCTAGTTTGCTTCGAACGAATGAATAATAGAGTATTTTCAAACAAATAATATCGGAAAAAGGAGCTGCAGTCCTCAACACGAATCCTAAGTTTTTGTAAGCGTTAGTTACAATACTTGCAATATGTTCATTATAATTTAGTTCCGTGTCAAGGACCACCCCCAAGTCACGAACAAGAGTCACTTTAATAACTTCTAGTCCATTGAAATAATATGTAGTCTGAAGCTTTTTTTTTTCCGTGTAAAAGTGATATGTGAGCACTTATTTACATTAATTGTTATGCGGTTACTAGTGTAGAACTCAGACAATCTATCCAAATCCTCCTGTAATTTAAGACTGTCAGCGATATTTTTTATTTTCATGTAAATTTTTGTATCATCTGCGTACAATATAAAACGTGCATGGTGGATGAATTGCCCGATGTCATAAAGGTACACAGAGTAAAGGAGAGGTCCTAAAATTGATCCCTGTGGAACACCTGATGGGATGGAAATGTAGTTGGATCGATATCCACCCACCTCGACTGCCTGAGAACGATTACGAAGGTATGATTCCAGCCAACGCAACAGATTACCACATACTCCTACCTCTTGTAGCTTTCGTAGAAGGATGATGTGATCCACACGATCGAACGCTTTTTCGAAGTCAGTGTAGATCACATCAACCTGTCCCCCACCCTCCATATCATAAAGTAAATCAGTTGTGAAAATTGCAAGATTTGTACAAGTTGAACGGCCTTTCATAAACCCGTGCTGTTGAATAGGGATCATTTTACTAACGATAGGATAGATTTCATTATACACTATTCTTTCCGCTACCTTACTGAGGACGTTCAACTTAGAAATTGGTCGATAGTTCTCAATCGTTGTTTTTGGCCCCTTTTTATGCACAGGTGTGATATGTGCGGTTTTCCAAATTGTGGGAACGTAACCTTCTAAAAAGCAACGATTAAGAATATATGTGACCGGAACTGATAGAGCTTTTGCACATTTTACAAACAGAAGAGGCGGCAGATTGTTCCCTCCTGGGCCTTTAGTTACATCCAAAACTTTTAATAATTTCTCACAATAATCTCTGCTAATAGATAAAGTACCAATTGATGCAGTTTCGAGGAAGCGTGGAGTTGTGTGGGTGTTATTATAATTGTTAAGGGGTATACTAAAGTTTTTTAAGAAAAAGGCATTGAAAGCAGTGCAAATATCTGATCCGCCACTAACGGTCAAACCATCATAGTCCATATGTGTAGGAAAATCTGATTTACACTTCTTTTTCGACCTCACATAGCTCCAGAAGTATTTACTAGAAGTTTTAATTTTCTTTTGAGACCATTCAATATAATTACTATGACATTCTTTTAGTAACTTTTTTTGGCGTGCTCGCAAAGTCGAAAAAGAAATGTAATCAATTGGGTTACCAAATTTTTTCCATAGGGAGTGACACTTTGCCTTTTCCTTTATAATATTAATAAGTGCTTGATTGTACCATACCGGATACTGATAAGTGGCAGATACTTGAGATTGGGGCACGTGTTTGTCAATTAAATTAAATAACAAATTATAAAAAATATTCAATGTCGTTTCAGCATCCACGCCCTTAAATAAAGCTGACCAATCATAATTGAGCAAATCCGTGTTAATTGCATCGAAGTCGGCCTTTCTGTAAATATGTTTTTTATGCGGTCTAAGCTTCAGTGATGGAACTATAATATCTGAAATATCGAGCTCGACCGAGGGATGGTAACAGTCTTCAGGCACAAGCGGGCTCCGAGATCTCCAGATGTTAACTTCAAAGTTTGAAAAAATCAAGTCTAATGTGTTATGCTTTGAATTTAAAAGTGTATTTGATTGTTTCAAACCATGAAAATATAAGGAGTTTACCAATTCCGCGGCAACATTTTGAGCCTCCACAGAACCCTTCTGTAAGTAAATTGGATCCGACGAAATCCACTTCAAACAAGGTAAATTAAAATCACCAGCGACTAAAAAGCTATCATTAGGGTGTTTATCTATGAATTCATTAAAAGTATTAATAAAACAAGTAATACGTTCCACTAAGTTTCGATTTGGCCGGATGTAGGCAACAGCGATGTGCAGATCCGGTTGTGAGGGGTCGCGGCTGCGGGAGGCGAGGCTGCGGCCGGGCACCGTCAGCCACACGCACTCCAGATCGGCGCGTTGCCACTCAGGGCGCGCACGCGCTTGCAGTTGTACGTCGCACAGTGCCATGACACCGCCACCTAGGCCGCCGCCGCCGCGGTCCCGCCGAAATACGTCGTACTGTGCATTGCAGATCTCAGAGTCTAAGATTCCATCACATAACCATGTTTCTGTGATTAAAGCTATGTGAATGTTGTGTGTTAATAAGTTGTTAAAGAAAGTGCTCGTTTTTGTTCTTAATCCACGAACATTCTGATAAAATAAGTGTAACTTATTCTTAATAACCGACATAGTGAGATCTGGAGTGTATAGACGAAACTTGATAGCATGACTTATGTTTTATTTTAGGTAGTATATAAGTGGAAGTGGGTAAATGATTAAAGTATATGATTGAGCAGTTACTCCAAACGATGGTTACCGGAGTGCATGGAGTTATATTGCGAGTATTATAAGTATTGAGATTGATGTTTTTTTGATTACGTGACAGGTTAGAATAATTCCTCAAAAAGCAGTATTTATTTAAAATTAATACTAATAGTAGATTATTTGGTAAGTTAGTTTTATGATTATGTCTATGAGTGTTAGAAATTTGATTATTGAGAAGTGTATGAATGTGAAGTGTAAGTGTTTTAAAGTATGAACTATGTGATGCATAAAATATAATAACAGTTTGTTTGGATAATACATAGGTACAAAAAAATATTGAATATTTAGCGTAAAAATGCCTAAACGGAACTTTCAAGCAATTTTTTTAAGTCATTTGTAGTTATTATGGGTATAGGTGGTGATGTCTCGTTTTTACGAGCGTAAATAATGCAATTTTTAGTCCATATAAATTTATAATTCAGTTCGTTTGCTTTGGTCTTACAGTCTTTTAATAGTTTTTTATTCGCGGCAGTTAAATGCTCGTTAATATAAACTTTATTTACGTTGAGATCACCACCCAGACCTATGTCTTTAGAAATAAAACCTCGGGTCTTCCGAGCTGCGGCGACCACGGCGTCCTTGGTGGAACGGTTCTTGAACCGAGCGACGATGGCGCGGGCGTTTTTGGTAGCAGCGGTAACTCGACGCGGCTGGACTCGGTGGGCAAACTCAACTTCATCTTTTACTAAGTTGAGGCCAAGACGCCCGGCAACACGTACAACGATGTCGACAGTGCTTTCTGTTGTCGATTCGGGAATGCCAACAATTTCGACATTTTGCAGTCGTGACCACTGTTGCTGTCTAGCTATGTCGGTTTCAACAACGTTTATACGAGCCTCATAAGCAGCTACATTACGCCTTAGGACAATGTTTTCTTCGCGAAGTGTTTTGATTTCGGCGGAGCTCTTGTCGAAACGCTTAAGGATGTCTTCGTATTGAGCGCTAATAAATTTGATCGACGATTCTAAACTGCACATTTGATCTTTAACAGGCTGTAGTTCGACCGCTAAAGCACTCTTAATCATTGAAGGCAATTGTTTGATGAGGGACTCGAGTGTGTGCCCAGATGTTGTATGGTGTAGTACTTCATCCGAAACCGGCGATTTGGTTCTCCTAATGGTGACATTGTTGCAATCATCAACTTCTTTACGCGAACTATGTGCTAAGTGTTGATCATGTTGCTTGACCGGTGTGTTGCTATTATCACCTTTCGGCAATTTAGCTGCACAAACTGGACATACCCATTTAGCTTGCTTCTTAAAGTTGCTTGCTGTAAGATTTACGCAAAGATAATGGTATGGCTTTGAGCATGATGAGCCATTGCAGGTAATTTTTTCATTTGCGTTTAGGGTAAGCTTACAAGCGGCGCAAACCGTCATGTTGTCTTCGGGATTCTTCGTACACGGCGCGGGAGAGAGAAAGTAGTGTCTCGGGTGAAAGTGATAGAGATGCAGATGGTGTTTCTCGTTCTTACAGGGGGGTTTGCGGTGAACGGGGTAATTTTAACACGGCACGGCTTAAAAAAACACTGTACGCAATAAAGACGCTTAATAACTATTAAAAGTTTGACTTTAGTAAAAGTTTTGGGTGCACTAGAACAAGTAATTTTAAATAATAATGCGTATGCGTCTGCTTCAAAAGGATGTCGAACGACGAATGATGAAATTATACCTAGGATGGTCAGAGAAACTATTGAAATTAAAAAACATCCAAATTTCAATAGAGAAGATGGTTGGAAACTTTCATCAACATGGGATCCAATACTTAAAAACATCAAAATGAAAAACCAGCAAACTGTTAGACTGCAAACTCAGGACACAGTCAGTGCCTTTTGTGTCAATCCGGGACGTTATGCGAGAAGACTGAGAAACAGATGGCGTTAATATGTATTGACAATCATGTAGTTTTTATTACTGGCAATAGATGAACAACACCTTAGTCTATCGTGACCACGGCAACTGCAAAGATGCCGAAACGTCGAAATAATTTTAAAATTAACTAAAATATACGCGATAATATCCGGTAAAAAGTGTTTTATTCAAAGTATGTATCGTGAAAACTTAAGAAAAGATTCACAAATTCTTTAATCTAAAAATATTTGTTACTTCATTTAATAGGGAAAAATAGGCAAAATAAACAATTAACTACTAATTAATTATTGATTGTGTTAGTTTGCTATCCCATTAGTAAGCAGGCTGCATTCCCTTGTTGCACAAAAACAGAGCGAATGTTTTTTTTATTGAGGGTTGCCGATCAAAGAAAATAATTTCGCACATAAACCCAAGCAAATAAAAAGCACAAAAATAAAATATTTGACTATAAAGCTGACATAAATATATTTTTAGTGATATTATTTAATATGTTATGATTTCGACATTTTTAAAAGTAATTTATTCAACTGAATATCTTTGTCATCTATTTTAAATCATAAATATTACCTCAAGTATTTCTTTTTGCATAATGATTAACCTATGGTTCGAGAACCTTGTCTGTGTCGGTAAAGATGCACGCAGTTAAGCATTCCTTGATTTGCTTTTATGTCTTTTATATATTTATTTACATAATTTGGTTCTGACTTTCTGTTTAGTAATTATTGTAAAATGTTATAAAAATTAAGGTATAGTCATTTTTTGCGTAAAGTACTGAAATAAAAAGCTTATTGAGGGCCTGGAATGAACTCAACTATTTTCTTAGAAATAACATAAATAACACTTTTGGACGACCTATTAATTCAACATTTTCAAAATAGCTCGACTTTGACAGAACCTCCTGAAAAAATGCCAAATGGCTTTCCAAAATGGTACAACAGTTGGCGGGTTAGTACTAAAAATATGGGTAAGAAATAAAAAACTTGCATTAATCCAATTCTATGCGAATCCAGTTTACTTAGCTAAAATGTTTTTGATTGGCACGAACTCTTTGGTGGTCCTTAATTTTACGTATGTTTTATGTATGGTTATTCTGGGTTCCCCCAGTTCGCTGTATGGTCATCCATAACACAAGCTCTGCTTACTTTGGGACCATGCCGTTAATGTGTTTGTCTGGTATATAAATTTGGAACGCCTCAACCGATTTTCTTCAACTCATAACACAAATGTCTCTAACTCGTTAGGGAGTTACAATGCGGCGACAGACTCGGACACACGCATACGAACTAAACAACAATACACAGGTCATACTGAGAAATCCCTGTTTTTGCGTCGGAAGTAAAATTTTCTAAATAAATGAAATAAATCGAATAACAAACAAAATTATTTAACAATAAAAATACAAATTCGGGTTACATTCAAACTGGTTTTGTAAGAGTTCTAGTGAACAAATATATACCGATTTAATCTCATAAAACAATTAATTTATCATTATTATTTTTCCAACATACACTTACATTTTCTTTATTATTATATAAATGCACAAAAAAGTCTGGAATATCCTTAATTCGGTAACACGAAATATAGGACACACAAAATATAAAATAACCCCTTTTTCCTGAGTAGATTTATTCCAATTCGTAAAGGAATTCTGTGCTTGCGTATAAAGGAGGCTTATACCGTCCCATACATTTCTGGGCTATGATGTTAACAACTTGAAAATTGTGTTTTTTATAAGCAACATACATTTGAAGTGTTAACCTAGAATTCGAAAACATTTGTACTTCTAAAATTTAAGATATAAGATATTTTATCTAGTAGTGTCATATAAAGTTTCGTTAGGTTATGAGAATATTATTTTACATTATTTCGTTGGACATTTCAATAAATTATTTCAATATACTATACTTAATGATGTCCCAAAACGAATCGTGGATGTATTATTATTTGGAATCTATTGAATTATTGCATAATCTATGCAATCTTATTCAGAACACTTACATCAAAACTTACTTAACTCAAATCCCGGACATATTCAACGATAGCAAGGCTAAATTACCACACTCTTAAACACGCACGACATTCAAATTTCATAAGGCAATTTTTAATCTATATATAATTTTTTATTTTTCAATCTTAATTTGTCTCTGTCCCATAATGATAAAAATACCAAGTCTCAATAGTTTAAAAGATATGTCCCAAAATGCAAGGAGTCTGGGCCAGGTCTTTGTACACTTTATCATAAAATAGTTTAAGATGCTTAGAACACTTTTTGATTGTTAAATTGTTATTAAAACACTTTGTTTACTGGTAGGAAATGAAATTGTTCATTTTTAGTGTGCAACACAAACAAAAAACATCATGGCGGAAAAAATGTCATTTTGACAGCTAAGGTTTACTTAAATCTTTTTGTTTTGTGTATCGAGTAGTATCGATTATGGCATTAAGTCCAAAGAATTGAATTGCATTGTTTTGTGTATTTTTAGCTTATTTAATAGTTGTAAAGTTATAAAGAAACCGAAAACAAACTCAAGCGCAACGAACAATCAAACACACAGATAACTATAAATATGATGTGAATGAAGTGTGCTGTGAGTGAGGTGGCTGTCCCCTCTGCTTAGTGGACTAACTTTACTTTACAACTTCCGTCGTAGAAAAGACTCATTGTCAATGTTGCCCGCTAAAACGAACACAAATAATGTTGACTTTTTTATTTTCTTACCATCTAACTACTAATTAAATCAAATTATTTGTATTTTTCCTATAATGACCATTTATTTGTCAATTTTTTTAGATGGTGTACAAAGACCTAGCCTAGGTTGTGACATTTCCTTTCTGTTAACTATTAGTCTGCTATGTATTAGTAACAAAACGTAGATCCTTAACTGGCTGTCAGTAAAACTTAACTTAAGTATTTGTAACATAGTTTAAGAGCTGTGGATTTTGTGATAAATAAATAAATAAATAAATTTCTTCATTATTTCTAGGTCTTAACATCCAGATATCTATTTTATTTTTATTTCTTTGGGAAACTTACAGCTAGTTACAAACATTTTTAAGATAACATAAACATAGAAAGCCAATTTACAGATTTTCACTCATAAATAATAATTACATCTTGTCCTTATATCCAAATCCAAAGTTAAGAGTCACAAACAGATTTTTAAACTTATTAAAGTTTAAACAAAGGTCAAAATCACTGTTGTTTAGTGTTAAACTAAAATGGTTAAGTGTTTGTAGAGCTCTGACACAGAAGGAGTTCTTACGATATTTTGTGTTTACAAGCGGTACATGAAAGAGTGGAGTGTGCCTTGTGGTCTCGTGAGGCGTATTTATATAAAATTTACTAAATAGTTCAGAGCAGTTTATCGATTGAGTGAATATTTTAATTAAAAACGATATATCAGCCATTTCTCTTCTTTTGTACAATGGTAAAAAGTGGAACCATTTACATCTTTTTTCTATCCTTCAATATACTTTTCACTATTAAATTGGAGATGGCGTAAAAACTTCTTTTGAACACCTTCAATACGAGAAATATACGTACTTTATTGAGGGTTCCACACCTGTGACGCATATTCAACCTGGTTACGCACGAAGTACAAGAAGTAAAAGTACAGTACTTTTAAAGTTTTTATATCAGAAAATTCAGACGACATACGTAGCAGCACAAACCCAAGCGACTTACTGGCTTTACTAATTATAGATTCATATTGGTTTTGAAATGTCAGTTTGTTGTCAAACATAACGCCTAAGTCGTTCATTGCTGTGGTTCTAACTAAGCTAGTAGAATTCATAATATAATTAAATTCAATAGTAGATGATCTACATGAAAATGTACATACAAAGCATTTTTAACAAGTTCAATTCTAGTCTATTTAATTTACAATAATTGTCAAACCTATATAAATCTTGTAGAAGCTTGCTACAGTCTAGATCTGATAGTATAGGACACGTTATTTTCATATCATCTGCATAAATGAATTTGCTATGTAAGAAGCATGATGATATATCATTGATGAAGATGGTAAACAATAACGGCCCCAGAAGTGAGCCCTGGGGCACACCTGAGGGAATAAACAATGTATACGAAGCAATATTTTCTCCAAAACCTTGGCAAAGACACAAAGTTTGGATATTGGCCTGTAGTTTTCTTTTTTTTCTTTGGGCTCATTTTTATAGATAGGTGAGACCAGACCTGATTTCCAAATTAATGGAACTTTACCACAAAACGAGGAGAGGCGAAACAAGTATGCTATTGGAGTGACAATACTCTGCGCCAAGTTTATAATGAATAGGGGTGGAAAGTTTTAGAAGATATAATAAATTAGCTTCATCAATATAAACATGTAACGTAGTACCAGTAAAACACCAAAACTCTCTTCTATGTTTATTTTTTCGGTAAAATTAAAAATATACAAAAATGCCAAAAATTTTGGCTACGCACACTCGTGAACGTAAAAATAAATTATAGGTTTCTTAAAAAAAACTTTGATTGTAGATAATAAAATATCTTAACTATGTAATTTTGAATAATAAACTCAGAAACAATAATAAATAAATAGATTCAAGTTGCTTTGATGGATAATATTTCGTGACTGACTTGTCAAATCAAAACATTGCCGTTCTCCGACACTACGTAATTCCTAGTTTAAAATTACGTCGGGAACGACAAAAAAAATAAAATTTACTGACAAAAAGAGGTCGAAATAGACAACCGTCACAATACCCCGGGGGCCGGGAAAAAAAAAATCTGAAAGATTTTTTTTAGTAAAATTTCAAATTCAAACCAAATCAAAATAAACCGCATATACATATCAAATTTTAATATTTAATCTGCTAAATGAAAGAACAATCAAAAAAAAATAATAATTAAAAGCAAAATGAAAATTAATATTAACATCCTATAGAAGAATTTTTCTGAAAAAACATCCTGTATATATGAAAAAAAAAAAAAAAAATAATAATACTGATATATTGCATATCAACAAGTTATTTAATAGAAAAAGAAAACAAAACAGACGAGAGAGAGAAAAAAAAATCCTAAATAATTATCTTAAATTACATGGTTCATGAATGATAAAATTTTAAACATGTTCCTGGAATATACATCGTTCAACTCCAGTTGTTCGCCACTGTTCGGGCGCCAGTATGTAACGTAGTACCAGTAAAACACCAAAACTCTCTTCTATGTTTATTTTTTCGGTAAAATTAAAAATATACAAAAATGCCAAAAATTTTGGCTACGCACACTCGTGAACGTAAAAATAAATTATAGGTTTCTTAAAAAAAACTTTGATTGTAGATAATAAAATATCTTAACTATGTAATTTTGAATAATAAACTCAGAAACAATAATAAATAAATAGATTCAAGTTGCTTTGATGGATAATATTTCGTGACTGACTTGTCAAATCAAAACATTGCCGTTCTCCGACACTACGTAATTCCTAGTTTAAAATTACGTCGGGAACGACAAAAAAAATAAAATTTACTGACAAAAAGAGGTCGAAATAGACAACCGTCACTTATGTCAGCATTTGTGTCATCTAATAAACTACTGGCTACAGAACAGTGGTCAGTAGGACAGTTCTGGAATGTGGAGTGAAAATATTCCTCAAAAAAGTTACATATTTCAGTCCCTTTGTTGGAAGATCGGCTACCTACAGTCATGGTAGATGGAAATGTATTGGACATTTTTTTGTGCTTGACATATGACCAAAAAGCCTTCGGGTTATATTTTATACTATTTTCAGTATTTTGTATATATTTCATATAACACAACTTTTCAATTTCTTTTACCCTATTTCTTAATAATTTAAATGTCATTAAATCAGAGTGATTATTATATTTTTTATACTTTTTATGATATTTATTCTTATCTTTGATTATTTTGATTAGTGCTGAATTGTACCACGTAGGATATTGTTGGAACCCTTTTTTTTTATGAAATAAATTGTTCAATCAAATCATACAATAGGTTGTAAAATTTGGTTACACAATCATCTAAACTCAAGCCATAAAAGAACTGAGCAAAGTTTATACTATTTATTTTAGCCATAATTAACACATAATCACCCTTGTGATATTAAATAGCTACTATTTGAAACTGATTTTAAGGGTTTCTCATGTTATAAATAAAGACATATTGTTAAAGAAGGATGGTGCGAATCAGTGCTTAATAAGGGGTCATGGCATCTATTCACATTTATTGAGTCAAAATTACAAAAAACTAAATCCAAAATTCTATTATTTAAATTAACTTGACTGTTGAATTGAGATAAATTAGCCAAATTAATACTGCCAAAAAATTCTCTTAGAGA
Source organism: Marasmarcha lunaedactyla (assembly GCA_923062675.1). Taxonomy (NCBI): domain Eukaryota; kingdom Metazoa; phylum Arthropoda; class Insecta; order Lepidoptera; family Pterophoridae; genus Marasmarcha; species Marasmarcha lunaedactyla. The sequence goes on from OV281366.1 coordinate 10,574,529, forward strand.
TGTGCCTAAAATATTTGAAGGATAAAGATTAATTAAATCAGTAGTAATTTTCCAAATTAAGTTTGACATATTAAAGTCTCCTAGTATAATAAAGTAATCATTAGGGTTTTTAAGCACTAATTCTCTACATCTAGAAGAAAAATTTACAAGTTGCACTGACAATGAGTTACTTGTCCTTGAGAGCATGCATACACACAGCACAAATGAAGCCTAGAGACTGTTCTAGAATCTGATAAATCCTCGGCCTCTGAGCACCAGTCTGAATGTCCATCCACCGCCAACTCACGTTTAATAGCGGCCTCTGAGCACCAGTCTGAATGTCCATCCACCGCCAACTCATGTTTAATAGCTATAAGAATCCCACCACCTAAACTTTGCCCTGTGCTAATATAATTTCTGTCCCTGCGCCATATTATGTACCGATTATCCGCCAATTCAATATCCAAAATGTTATCCGTAAGCTAATTTCAGTCAACGCTATAATGTCATATGAATTAAGCAATGTATTTCTAAATAATGCACTGGTCTTCGTACGCAAACCCGATCACTGGCGCGTGATCAGTGCAAAAAAAGGTTCTGACTGTGATTCTCGAAGTTTTTTTCGACCCGTTACTTGATTTTAAAGAACGCAGAATTGCACTCGCTATTAAGATAGTCTTTTTAGATCGTACCCTGATTTTATGTAAACTAGTGGGCTTGACGAATTCTTCCTTAAAAAAATCTTACAATTTTTTACCCATACGTACGTGTAACTATGCTCTCTAGCGAATAGTTTCGTTTTATTTAAAAGATGCTTATTATCGAGGGTCAAATGATCGTTGATGTATATTCTTGCACCTCCTCCCAGTCCAACATCCATAGTTGATAAATTACGTTTGGCTTTAGCACACGATACACAGTTTTCTTTCAGGTAACGATTATTAAACGAAACTTTAATATTTTTATTCTTAGGATCTTGACGAGTGGGCACTTTCATAACGTAGTTGATATCCGACTTAGATACATTACACTTTATTGAGGAACCGATCTTGTCCAACAGCTCAAACAAGTTTTCTGAATCTTTGCTTGGCACACCCTTCCCTTCAACATTATTGAGTCTGTCGTACTGATCCTTGGCCTTGATATCTTGCTCAGGATCTGCGATGCGTCGATGCAACTTCGAAATATCTTCTTGGCCACCTTCTAATGTCTTTAGCCGCACATCAATGTTATTTACTCTCTCTCTTTACAGTCACTGGTTTTAAGCAATAGTCGAATACGTGCGTACGGATTGAGACTCGGACTCCTGAAGCTTCTACCTAAATATATGTTTTTGTGACGAGATTTATTTATCAGATTAATAATGTTGGTTATACATATTTATGTATAAATATCGTTTTAAGACAAGCATAAAAAATGTATACAGACAGACATGTAATTCAAAATTCAACAAACTTTAAAAAGTAAAACTAAACTGAATGTTCAAAATTATTCTGACTGGGAAACAAGTAAGTGGTTTAAGACTGGTAGTCTTTAATCAGGCCCGCCAACAGTAGCACAGCTACCAAACGCAATGCCACAGCTAACACAGAGATCCATGTCGAAATGCAAAATCGGGTATTCAAGGGAACAAAACCAATATTCGTAGTGTAAGGCGGGTTCTCGGGATCCGGTAAGCAAGCAGAAAGCATTCGAGTAAAGAAGAATCGTAGTAGTCCGTGTAATAAGCGTAAGTCGTGAGAAAATAGGAAAACCATATAACAAAACAAAGCCAAACAAACGAGTAACAGATTGGCGGCCATTTGACGGCATGGATGAGTGAGTGACTCGTCAATCACGTACGTGTCGTTCGTTCTTTTCGCTCGTTATTGGTGGGGGGGGGGGGAGGATAAAAATCACAGTGAATTTACATAATTGAATTTATTTTATTTCCAGAAATTAAATCGTTTGCGATTAATTTTATTTATAGTAAGGTTAATATAACTTATTTTTTGACACAAATTTCCACCTGTTAACTGTCTAGCCCACGACTACTCAGCCTCCTTTTAGGTGAACACTTCAAATGTATGTATCTAACAGAAAACACAATTTTCAAGTTGTTAACGCCATAGCTCAGAAATGTATGGGACGGTATCTGCCTCCTTTGAAGGGTGAAGAAAGCAGTGGTCGTCCTTTGACTGCTGCTATTTTTCTTTTTAATAAACGTAGTTTAGTTACAACTACATAGGCATTGACAATAAGTAATCTTATATTATATAAATTAACCGTGAAAACTTCTTGGTAGCCTTAGAGCCTGTTTTTTTAGTTTATAAAACTTATTGTACCAACCTTGGTTCGAGAAGGGCTTTGAGGAGGTACCTGTCTCAGACGGGAAGTTGTGCTTTGAAAATTGGTTGCGACGCATGAAACCTTGTACCTATAGACGCTGGTGAAAAGATCTTTGAAAAGATGTAATAAAAAAATATAACCTATAGAATATTTTTATTTTTTTCTCAAAACTTTCTAAGTGTCGCACTTATGTTGTAACAGACCTTTAAATAAAACAATCTTGCTGCAAGTGCTAGATCGTCCGAAATGTTAGCGGTTCCATTCTTTTCTAGTACCTACCAAATATTTGGGTATTCCTCCGTCTGGTCGTATTGTAACTTATTGCTTATTGGCGTTTTGTAAAATATTTTGCAAAATACGGCTAATACAAATACGCAATAACTAAGTGAAGTGCCAGCCTTAGGCAGTTGACCAAAGAGCCCGCAAACTTATTGACGCTATAGCATTATCATAAATAAAAAATTATAAAGTCTCGAGCACCGTCGCATGTTGTTGTTATTCTCTTCCAACTCATTGAACCCCTATCATTCAAACATCGTACTACCAGGTGCAGGCTGGGTTTCTGCCTATTTATGGTTAATAAAATAACTTAAAGTGTAACCAAACGTTTTGACGGCTTCTTTTTGATACGCTCCTGCAAAATGTAGAATTAGCTGCCTGCTTCTATTTCAGTGAAAACATAGATTCTAAGAATTTTCAAGAGTAAAAAGAATCGATACCGCTTGGATAGAAGTAAAAAAATCATCATCTTCAGCATCGTTTTCCATCAGGTAAAATGAACAAAAACGAAATCCACTTCAAATAGGATGGGGTCTGCATACCCTTATCATAGGAATATTCTCTATCTCAATACAGGCTATTTCATGTGATCGTTTGTCTGTTGACATCCAAACTTAAAAATCAGGGCGTCCTTTATATGTTACGCTCTCAGTGTGATGATCATTGAGCCACCACAGTTGTTTGTTCGCTGCTGTAAATACTTTGTTCGTAATACTGTGTTTTGGAATAATACGAGGGTCAAACTTAGAAAATCAAAAACGGATTAAACTAGCTAGTTATTAGTTTTATTATATCTTTTCAAAATGGTGTCCATTCACGTCAATACATCGCTTTATCCGATGGAACAACTGAGAAAAGCACTTTGCCTACTCGTCCTTAGGGGTCTCTTCGACGGCCTTTTGAAACGCAGCCACAGCTTCTGCGGCGTCCATAAGATATTTTCCTCGAAGTTTTTCTTTTTTTTTGGGGAATAAATAAAAATCGCTATCGGGTGACCTAGTTATTCCACGTTTGACGTCACCAAATAGTCGATCTAAAACAATTGACCCGAAATGACCTTCCGAAGAACAGGCCGAACAATAACTTATAAATGTAACATTAACTCCTTTGTTAAGCCCGGCGCGGATATTTCTACTGTTCTAAATACAAACTATTTGCATCTAGGTCCAAATGACATATTGATATTATTCATAGGTTCAAATGACAAAAATCCAACCAAATTGCTATGTGAACTTAGCGTTGCACTGAAAAATATGGCAAATACTCAAGTTTTCCTGATTTCTAACCTTCACAATCCCTATTTAAATTCATCGACTATAAATCACCATTTAAAAACAATAAGCTCCCTTTTCACAAATTGTAAATTTATAAATTTAACATCAAATGGAGATTATAATATAACTTTCCAATCAATATGCGATAAATTAAAAATTGAAATTGAATCTCAAGAATACTCCAAAAAATTCATAAAAAATTTTAGGAAAATCTGGCAAGAACATAAGCACATGAATACATTAAATAAAATTGTAAGTCAGCGTCCACAGATAATCAAAGGCACAATCCCATATTACTTTAAAAAATGTCACGATACTACAACCTTCAAACATCAAAACATAATTAACACAAAAGAGGAAACGAAAGGTACCATTCTACATTACTTTAAAAAATTAAATAAAGATCATATATGTCTTTTTCGAAACTAACGCAAATCATAACTTCCGACTACTCCACCAAAATATCGCGAGTATTTTAAAGAAAAAAGATGACCTAGAACTAATGCTAAACGATCTTAAACGAAAAAAAACTAACATTGATGTTATTTGTCTGAGTGAAACTTTTGTAAAACGCGGAAACGAAATAAATATTGTTCTCGACAACTACAAGTTGGCAGCGCATTGGTCAAGATTTGACAAAAAAAGAGGAGGTTCATGCATTTTAATAAATAATCTATATAAATATAAGACATTAGCAATCACGGAAAGCCTCTCAGAAAAAGAAAACTTTGAATGTTGTGGTATCGAAATTCTTAGTCCGAAAATATTAATTGTATGCATTTATCGCACCCCAACGTCCAAAGTATCTATATTTTTTGAAAAAATTAATACACTTTTAACAAAAATAAACAAAAAAGGTCGAAAAATAATACTTTGCGGTGACTGGAATATAAACATGATGACAAAAAATAAAAATAGCTGTACCTTACACAGCATTTTAGAAAACCACAATATTGACATAAATATATGCACACCTACAAGAAAGAAAGCATGTTTAGACCTTTTTGCTTGCAACATTCACAACGCACGAGGATGCACTAAGCCTGTGTCGTTTTCCGATCACGACACATGCCAAATATTGTCTATCTATGCAGGTGAATTTAACAATCTTAAATATTGGTTTGAATACAAACGAGATTTTAGCAATGAAAATAAAAATAAATTTTGTAATTATATAAAAAGCTTGTCATTTAACGAAGTACTGACTAATTCTAATTGCGACAAGGCATTTGATGAGTTTCATAATTTATTCACTATGCTCTTTAATCAGTGCTTTCCAAAGTTAAAAGTAAAGGTTAGTGTACAAAAGAAAAAAATGACATGGATTTCCAAAGGCATAAGGAAATGTAGTACCACTAAACGAAAATTATATTACAAATATCTCACTTCTACTAAAATCAATAAAATGAAATATCATCAAGATTACCTAACTTACTCAAAAACTTTACAGAAATGTGTTTTTACATCTAGAAAATTACAACATGCAAAAACGTTGGCAAAATCAACTAATAAATGCAGAGCTGCATGGAAAATAATTCAGCACATCAATAAATTACCGGGTCATAGCAAAATCAAATTTATTAAATCTAAAAATGCAGTTATTGATAATTTAAATGACATAGCACAAACATTTAATGAATACTTTATTGACATTACAAAAAATGATGACTCAAATCTTATTAACACAAATACATACAAATTGACAAAGAGCATATTCTTGACACCTGTTACACCAGACGAAGTCAAACAAACAATAATGTCTTTAAATAACACAAGTTCAGTAGGCTATGACGAAATTACCACAGAATTACTTAAGCTATGCTCTCAAGAATTGTCTGTTCCTCTTTGTCATATTTTAAATCTCTCATTCGAACAAGGTAAATTTCCAACGAAGCTAAAACAGTCTGTTGTTAAGCCATTATTTAAAACCGGCGATCCCTTAGAACTTAAAAATTATAAACCCATCACGCTTATACCGGTTATATCAAAAGTATTTGAAAAAGTAATGGCGAAAAAGCTAATTCATTTCATGAATGAAAATAAAATTATTAAACGAGAGCAGTACGGCTTTTAGCGAGGAAAGTCCACGACCTTAGCAAGTTTCTCACTCATTAAGTATGTAACTGAATGCCTTAATGAAAAACTGCAAGTAGTAGCTCTATTCCTCGATATGTCAAGGGCGTTTGACCTCGTTAATCATTCTCTTCTCCTGTCAAAATTGTACAATTATGGTATTAGAGGAATAGCATATGATTGGTTTGAGAGCTACTTAGAAAATCGTGAACAAAGTACCCAAATATCTAGAATAAACCCGAAAACTAAAACAAGAACAACTGCATGTTCACCTTATTCCAAAATCGAAAACGGAGTCCCACAGGGAAGTATATTAGGACCTATCCTATTTTTATTATACATAAATGACTTACCGGACATCACTAAAAATAAATGTTTTCTTTTTGCCGACGACACAACTATCATATTTAAGGGTGACAAAAATAAAAATAATAACGAATTACAAGACGAAATCAATAATACAATAATAACGATAATCAAATGGATGAACAATAATAACCTTAAAATAAATATAAATAAAACGAAGGCTATAAATTTTCGGACATCAAATGCATTAAAGACAAGTTTACAGATTAAGTATGACAACGATAATATCGATTTGGTGGACAGTGCAAAGTTCCTAGGTATTACCTTAGATGAACACGTAAATTGGAAAATACCTGTTGACAGTGTTTGCAAAAAAATTAACAAATTTGTATTTGCTCTGTACAGACTGAGGAAAATAGCTTCTGTCGAACAAGCTTTAACTGCGTATCATGGGTACATTGGATCAATCCTTCGCTACGGTTTGATAAACTGGGGCAATAGTGTAGAGGTTGAAAGAGTATTTAAAGCACAAAAACAGTGCATTAGAGCCATTGCTGGGATTAAATATGATGAGTCATGTAAAGCGTATTTTAAAAAATTTAAAATACTTCCACTACCTTGTCTTTATATAACAGAGATGTGTAACTTTGTTAGAAATAATAAGAACTCTTTCACAAGCTACGAGGACATAAGACAAGGAGTAAGGAATACCCGCAAAACCAAATTAATTATTCCAAAATGTAAATTAACGCTTTTTCAAAGAAATGCTTTTTACATGTGTATAAAAATATATAATAAATTGCCACACAATATACGAGACTTACCAAACTCTCAAAATAAGTTTAAAAACGAATTGCTGAAATGGTTACATGAAATGAATTTCTACTCTGTCTCAGAATTTTTAGGCTATAAAATATGATTGCTGTAATTACTACTTATTTTACTAATATTATTATCATGACGTCGCAAATGTACAATTAATTATAGAATATGTATTATCTCTCAATTTGACATGATTATTATATTGGATATTTGCATTGTAAAAAATCGACACAAACATAATTAGCATTATAAAAATATGTTTTAAATATATTGTAATTTTTTATTATTATCTACTTAGTTTAAGAAAAATTTGCACACCCACTTAAAAAGGGTAGATACAGTTGAGACTTAATGTTAACTCCTACTACGCTAAAACCTGTAACATACACTGTATTTTTTGGTAAATAAATGACTTTGATTTGATTTGATAACAAATGATGGTGGTGAACAACCGAAGGCCACCATCTTCCCACGCTTCGACCTCTCTTCGCTTTAGTTGGCAACTCCTCGGAAGGAAACACCCACTGAGCAGACTGTCTTTTGGTTCCGGGATCATAACAGTAAATCCAGCTTTCGTCACCCGTTAGTATGTCGAACACAGCATTTGAGTCACCTCCGTTAAATTCTCAACAATTTCACGGCACCAATCAACACGACGGAGTTTTTGGCCCTCGGTCAAATTATGAGAAATCCACCAGGCACAAAGCTTCCTGACCGCTAAATGTTCATGGAGGATTTCATGCACTTGACTCATACTGATGCCTTAGCTTGTCCTAATCTGGTCACTCTTTTGTCAGTCTCTATCATACGCCGCACAACACAGACGTTATCTTCAGTCGTCGCCGTAGAAGGCCGTCCCTCAACGCAGATCATCGGTGATATTAGTGCGACCTCGTTTAATCTCATTAAATCAGTTGTAAACAGTGGCACGAGATGGGGCTTTATCGTGAAATGCCAACCGTAGTCTATCATAACTTTCTTGCGGACTTAAATGACATCGAAAGTCTTAAAAAGTAATTGCACAAAAGTTTTCTGGCGCTAAATTCATGCTGACGTGACATAGACAATTTTTAATTTGCCGCCAAATCGTAAAACAAATGACAAATGAATGAAATATACCTATAATCAATATTGGCAGAGTTCCATTTTCAAAATTTCAAATTATTTTTTTTATTATATTGTTTACAAGTGGCGAGTTTTTAGATCTTTCAGTTTGACCCTCGCACCTATGATTAAATTAATAAAAAGTAAATTATTTTTTGCAAAGAGCAATAATAATGAGCATAAAACATTTAAGGTAGGTATACCTATTTAATTTGACAAAGATTCATTCATTCATTCCATCTCAATAGCTTTCCAAATATCACATTATTTTACCTTTTTATACTTAAAAGTTAGAAATATGCCATCGTGGACGTATATATGGACTATAAAAGAAAAACATTTGCACCATACACTGTTTTGTTATATCTCGAAGGGATATAATAGGATTAGGCAGCGTTTCCGTTGAAAGCTTCCAGCCGGCTGAATTTTTGCCGAATCCAATAAAAAGGTTCTTCTTGAAAAGACATTCTTCTAAAAGGATTGAATAACTTAAAAAATAACTTGGTATATTTAATTGCAAAAATAACAAATAACACAAAACCAAAAAACACAAATAGCAAAAACAATATCCAAACTTTAACAATAAAACAACAAAAGAATATCAACTTTTCTAACCTTATGTGAAAGAGGGATAGGAACGTGAAAAACAGAGAAGTGCTGACTAGTGACTGAATCAATCATTCATTAGTTCAGTGCTGCCACGTATTATTTAAATTTTACCGGCAACCCGGGTAGTGTCTACAAAACTTTTTTTATTCTTTTTTAGAAAACTTTCAACAAAACAAAATACTTAGCTTGTATAATTTTTTTAAGTAAAATTACCATTTAAATTTTTTTCTAAACTAAAAGCAAAGATTTAAGATGTAAATTAGTAAATATTTTACCCATAATCATGGGTAAAGCGGCAACCTCCTTTCCCCCTGCTCTATAATGTAATTACTGAAACCTTCCCACGTAAAGTTCACGCCGGCCAAGTTATTTTACGCGTATTAATCTAGTAGAGTCAAGAAGTACACGGATAACATAGTTATTACCTAAATTAAATAGCCTTTATCGAACTTTCTCCAGGAATATTTTTTTCATCATACTTGCTGGTAAAGTGTCTCTTGTGGCAACGGATTAAAGTTCATAATTCAGTTTATTATACACACGTGTTTTTTACTTTACATTAATTACTACACTATACTATTTTTATTTTCTCGATGACAGCTCCTGTTTTATCTTGAGCGAGCGTTTTTTTTAGATAATGTATGCATTATTTTATAAAAATATGACGTTTACACACGTACCAGGTTATATAATACCAGAGTCGGAGAAACTGATACGCTTGGAGCTAGAGAGCATTATATCAAATTAGAACTGTCATCGAGAAAATAAAGAAATGGAAATAGTATAGCGTTTTCCACTTTACATTTTTTTCCGATCCTGGCAAAGACTTTTTATGTCTAAAAACAATGAATATTTTTGTAAATAAACTATTGTAGGATACATATAATAGATCAATGTTAAAGTTCATAGTCTTCCTGTTATTTCTGACACTATGTTATTTAGCAAAAAATAATCCTTAAGATAAAGCCTTTCGATCGGTGTGATAAAACTACAGGGCAATTTTTTTTCTCGTGTAGCGAGTTCGAATCCCGGTTCAACCATGTAATTATGTAAAAATCTATTAATGCAGTTTTAATTGATTTTTTTAAATTAAAATAATGTCTTCTTTCAGTAAACTATATATATGTAGCATAGCAGTGGGACGCCCTGTATGTACCAAAACATTATTTTGTGCTTATTATATTTTTCATATAGGCTGTTGAGCGGGCGCGTGGGGTATGGGGCAGAGTCTTTATTTAATTCCAAATTCAAATATTTATTTCTCAACATTGACAATTACTTGTTCTTATTGACGTCAAATAAAACATGACTCTACCACCAGTTCGGAAAAACCTTCGTGAAGAAGAACTGGCAAGAAACTTCACGGGTATATTTTTTTCAAATAAATGTACAGTGTCTCTTTATGTCTATACAAAATTATTATTGTCTGCATCTGTTAGCTCGGCTAGTCTCCCTCTCCGCAAGTAACGACGAACACCCTCAAGCGTCTCGCGTTCACGAGTTAACGTGATAAAAATAAACCTGAAAAATCATAACCAGCGTGCCATTCATTCAACTCCTATAAAAATATTTCATCATCGCCGACATTTACCTACTAAAGAAAATAAAAATAAAGAAATTGTTAAAAATACCAATACCATAACACAAACTGTTCGGTATTTTGAGAGTTGTACTTTCACTGTTTCAATAATTAATAGGCAACACTACAAGTCTGTTCTTTTCCTCGCAAGTGTGTAGAAACACGCGCATGTATTGATCATTCAACACTGGGGTCCCGTATCCCTGATAACGCCTCGAGTGTAATGACCAACATACCATACTTGTATCATAATGTACTATTGTACAATAACTCTTGCGTGGTATGATGGACTCCTTATATGATATAAACTAGGCAAATAAAACAAATACAGAATTAAAACACGAATTTATTAAGTAGTCTATTATAATGTTCATAAAAAAAAAAACTTCGTCAACAAAATCACAAAGCCATTAATGTTAAATAAAAATACATATTTTTCTTTTACAAAGCTAATTGGTACACATAATATTAACTTATGATATTACAATTCAATCGAACCGACAATTAAAAAATATTTGAAACACCATCACTTGGATATATAATACTTTTTATTGCGATCAACAAAAAATATTAGACACGACCCTGTTTACATTCATTTCGAATTAGGTAATAAATATTTTAACAGAAAAATTTCCTTGAACATATTTACAAGTTTTTCATTATTATTTTTTAACAAACCAAGACTTTTTTTCTATAATCATACATAATTCTTGTTAAAATTGTCCATTTTTACGATTGCGTCAGTCCACGAGCATGGAGCCCTCAGATTTCGGCATTTGGTCTTGTAGCAACATCTGCACGTTTATTTCTGGTAAGTTCTGTTACAAACAGATAATAAAACGACTTATTTAGTAAATAAATATTTGCTTGAAAACAAACTCCTGAACTGAAAGTTATAAAAAATCTTTATTTATTAAACTCCACAAAGGTACATTAACATATTTTTTGTGTGTCAAATTTATATGCGTTAGTTCTTTATACATGCTACATGACGACCGAGTAGCGTAATGGTTAGTGGCCCTGCCTCATACGCCGGAGGTCCCACGTTCGAGTCCTGGCCGCATTCATTTGTGTGATGAACACAAACATTTGTTCTCGGGTCATGGTAGTTTATATTTATATATGTAAGTTTATTCTGTGATCCCCACAGTTCTGAGTATGGTCATCCACAACACAAGCTCTGCTTACTTTATGCGCGAACAGTTGGTGTGTATGTCGGGGGATTTGTTTTTATCATTTATTTATTTATTCAAAGCAATTCTTGTCAAGTAACTATAGGTCTTTATTAAATACGATAAGTGTTAAAGGTTTGTATTGTGACAGTTTGTTTCCTGAATAAATAAAATAAACAAATAAATACTCAAAACTAGGTAGCGGATTAGACAGGGACGCACTTGGGAAGACCGGTGGCCGAGATGAGCTACGCAGCCTGTGTTAGGTTTACCAGTGACCCATATGTCAAAGTTTATTGAGAAACAGCCAATATAAAAACAAAATAAAGCTGGTATTTATTGCTATAAGTTATCTTTAATGACTCCCTTCCCGTCGACATATACGTCGACTGTTCACCGGTGGCGCAGCATGGAATTATAGAAAAAGTAGGTTGTCCTAGGGCACTACATATCGGAGTTGATGGTATTTTTTAATCTTATAAGTTTTCTAACCATTCAAGACAAAACGCGTTCACTGCATGTTCGGAAAGATTGGGGCTTTACCAACGTAATAACGACAAATGTAAGCTACGATAGTCAAAATTAAACATCTGTTACCCCATAAACCGTTTGTGCAGACAAATTCCTGAATGTTAACACTTTTATTAATGGTTGTAAAAATAGTTTTAGTATAGTTTAATTAAAGTAAAAGTGTTATATTGTTATATTGACTAAGTATTAGGTCCTTACATATGAAATTGGCGTTTTGTCGTACTGGCCACTTTAATCTGCTTATCTTCTCTTTGGTTAAGAATTCCAGTTTCTAATTTATACAGCATTTGTGTTTCAAAAACCGAAATTCATTTGTATTTTCCTCTTTTGCGTCACTTAGTTTACAAAAAGGAAAACTTGAAATATCGCGTTATTTAGGAGTACGAGTTCCACCGTGGCACCAGTGCTGCAGAAACGGCTCGAAGTATTAAGGCTGTGTATGGCGGCGGTGTCGCAAAAGAAAACACAGTGCATTTTTGGTTCCAACGTTTTCGTTCTGGAAATTTCGACCTGCAGAACAAGCTCCGTGGACGGCTGGAGACCAAAGTTGATAATGAATGCAGATGTCTATTGTCAGCAACTGCAAACCATGATTGAAAAGCTAGCTGCTAAACAACCGACGCTGTTCAATCGCTCTAGGCCACTGCTGCTTCAGGACAACGCTAGACCACACACTGCACAACAGACGGCTACCAAATTAGAGGTGCTTTAATTGGAATGTCTTAGGCATCCACCATACTCCCTGAAACTTGCTTCAACAGATTACCATTTTTTTTGAAATTTGGATAACTTCTTGCAAGGGAAAAAATACAGACCAGATGCAAAGCACCTTCAAAGATTTTATTGATTCCCGTCCGAATGGTTTTTTTTAGTAAAGGGATCAATGAACTACCTATGAGATGGCAAAAGTGCATAGATAGCAATGGTACATACTTTAATTAACTAATAATATCATATTTAAAAAAAAATGACTTTATGTCCCTCCCTTAAAAAACGCCTATTCCATATGTAATGACCTAATATAATAATTTGACATCATAATTTTAATTGCTCATCATAGCTTAATAACCTACATAAGATCTTTTGTTACCATAGATACGGGTATGTATATGTTCTAAGAATATTTGTTTTAAAATCATAGTACCTAGTTGACCTAAATAACTAATAAACTCTTAAGGTACCGATTTTATCAAAACAACTTCACAACAACGGTGTAGTTTTCGGCAGTCCATGGTCCACCGCGCTTGCACACCGCGCTTTCCTAGCTATAAGGTCCTCGCGATGATTTCCGTCACTGTTACAGCAGTCGGCTTTATGTGCTTGACTTGTAGAAACTCATCAGTGTAACGTTAGGCCAACGAGACTAAGATAAAGAATGTAAACGAACTTCAGGCGTTGAAACGTCAAGAACCTCAGAACTACGAATCACGCTACGACAACCGTCGCCGACCAACTGACAACATTACTTCGTACAAGAGATAAGAACGGATACAGTAATCGCTCGTTATCGCAATGGTACAGTAACCCTTCGTTTGAGTGTTTGATCTCGTCTCGTTGGCCTTGCTCTGTTCGCCTCACGAGGATCCAACCTATAAAGCGAGTTGACGAGGTGGCGCTGTAATTTGATTTCGGATTCTCGATTATTACGGCTGCGGTCTCTCCCACCACCGAGATCCATACATGTCGGATTAATTTTTTACCGGTCGAACTTCGGCAGCTAACCAGTATGTAGAGCATTATTTTTTCATTTGTACCATATGGTGTCTATAAGAAAGTTGCCCAGAATTATGGTCTGAGCCTTTGTGCCCATTTTCCGAACCATAAAAAGGCACACTGTATAAATAAAAAATCAATGTAAAATATAAATTAAATAAACGGCAGTAAAAGAACTGACCACGTTATTTCCCGCAGCTTGATCCTCGGCTAATTGAGGTTGAATCGTAGGAGCGACGCGGCCCGATGGTCTCGACAGATCTTCCGCTATAAATTATTTAAAAAACATAAAAATAAATAACTAACTATAATAAAGAGAAGAAATTATATAACTGAGGCCGAATTGCATTTGTATTTTTACCTCTTGACATTGTAGTTATCTATTCTATTTCTATTCCTATTCTATTCCTATTCTATTCCTATTCTATTCCTATTCTATTCCTATTCTATTTCTATTCTATTTCTATTCTATTTCTATTCTATTTCTATTCTATTTCTATTCTATTTCTATTCTATTTCTATTCTATTTCTATTCTATTTCTATTCTATTTCTATTCTATTTCTATTCTATTTCTATTCTATTTCTATTCTATTTCTATTCTATTTCTATTCTATTTCTATTCTATTTCTATTCTATTTCTATTCTATTTCTATTCTATTTCTATTCTATTTCAAAATTCAGCCACCACAGTGGTAAAAAAGGGTTCAAAGGTTGTATGGAGAAACTATATTGTCGTTGAATGGATTTCTCACTTCGCGACTGTGCGCAAGTGCTCCGAAAAACAAATATATATTTCTAGTGTTTCTGACTTTTTGAAAAATCAACTCTCAAGGGGATTAAATTGGGGTGAATATATTTAAAATTCAATGTGATTGTCATTTTAGAGGGTTAATGTAGACTTCTATCTCTACTTTGTGCTTAAAAGGTTGTTCTTACGCATGATTGATGTTCATTTGGTTTAGCTGTGTAAAGTTATGGATATTTTTTCCCTTATAGGTCGGGGGTTTTCAATTTGTGTACAAAGGTACTAGCTCGGGCAGTTCCATCTTTTTTGTTCGTCATAAGAACTACGATAACGCAGTCATTCATGGTTGTATATATTTACCTGCAACGAAGGTGTCTTGTGCTTTTATTTATATTAAGAACATACGCTGTACCACATTCTTGCAAAATAAGGTTCTTATTCAAAGTCTATTTGGATCCTGGCAATGAATTACAAACACATGGACTTGCGTTCAAAAGCGTCCGGCACAAATGGAATGAAAACGCAAAAATATTGTGAATATCATTCCAGTCTTAATTTGCCCGGCCACCCGTCAAGCAACACGTCCAAAATGACATATTGGTCGGTGAAGACTGTCAACGTTTGAACGATCGAAGTAGTCGAAGCTGCATAAGGCATTGTCAACTTCCTAGTTGAAGCTACGTAAGGTGAAAAATTGCGTCAAGCAATGATCAGCTGTGCAACGATACACGATTTAAATTTCAAGTGATTTAATTTTTTAATAATTCTGTCCATGTGTGCGTTAACTCGAGACTCTTTTTACATCAGTTTTGTATTAGACCCACCGGCCATTAGTTCTTATTTTAACGTGTTCCAGTTAAAGGGAAGGAACAGCCAGTGCAATCACTGGAACAGAGGCAATTCCAACTGGAGCCTGCGGTCGACAACACGTCATTAATCAGTACTCAATAATCTATACAGAAGAAAGATTTGTCTGTCTGTATGCTAGCGATAAACTTTGACACAACTCAACTTTGACAAACAAACTGTATTGTAAACACACATAGGTACTATGTACCTATAGCATTTTATATCAAGGGCATTCGAATAAGCGACCCAGGACGACCACTTGTATTGAGAGTTAACAATAAACCGACATACTAAGAACACGCATTTTATTTATGGGTCACCTTCTATTTAGGGATTCACAAGAGCCTCTAAATATTCATAAAATTTTATATCATCATAGGTAAACATTTGACACTTCTTGAAAGTCTTCCTATTCTTCATCTTCATTGAGATTGCGTTAATACAACTTTACTTCAGCGTTTAAGATGTATCATGGGTAGACTAAGAGGAACAATAGTCGGCAGAAATCAAACCTCTCGTTCCTTTTGTTTCACAAAAATATTTTATAAAACCCTTGTGGTAGAAGGTATACAATTCGACGACGACATGAAAGCAACACACACATGACAGCTAACTGTGCGTGCTGATGAAATGCCGCAGCCAAGCTGTTTACATTGTATGTACATTCTTTATCTGACTCGATTTAAAAAATTCCAGAATATATCTCCCACGGGATTGGACACTACCACAGATGGAACTGCACTCCAGTCCACTACCAGTCAACAACAGGTAGCATTAATGTCTTCGGGCAAGGGCACGAAAACCACTTACCAGGAGATCGTTTTCCAGCTCTGAAAATAGTAAAAAGCTTGTAGAAATAAGTTCTTACAGTCGCTCATCGCAGGTGGAGGCGTCGGTCTAGTGCAGACAACTTCTACTGGCATAGACGCGCTTAAGTTGCTCAAACTCTGTGCGGTGTTCGGGACTATACTTGTACTTCCCTGAAATAGTCAATAATTAGATATTGTGTATCGCGGGCGAGTACACCGCACAACAAACAAGGGAAGATGCTAGGAGTTTTGAGTCCTGGCCGGGGCATTCGTGTGATGAACACAGATGTTTGTTCCCGGGTCATGGTTGTTTGTATTGATATATTTTATTTTTTTTTATTTTTAGTTTATTTGGGAAACAAACAGAACAATACACTTTAAATACAACAATATTCTCTAAATAATTCACAATCCAGTAAAGTTTCCTCTAATAGAATTTACAATTTTTAGTTAATTTAGAATATAGAATACCAACAAATTACACAGTAAGATAATTTGGATTTTATAATGTACTGAATTTAAATTAACACAATTAAACGAGGATTATTAAAGCAAATTAAATTATTTCTTTACATTTACAAAATAAATAAATACGCATAGGTAGTGTAAAAATGCTATTAAATTACTTCTTGAGGACTTGTAACGTTTCTCTAATGCTACGCTTAAATTGATTTAGAGAGAGATTGAACACATCTAAGTCACTGAACAGTTTATTGTTTGAATTACAAGATCTATAAATAAATGAATTTGTTGCATAATTCGTACGCATTGTGGGTGGCTGAAAAGCATGAATTCTTCTTGAATTGGTGCGGCTACAACGAAAATTAATCTGCTCTAAAAGATATGGTGAATCGATAAGGTTGTTAATAATTTTGAAAAGAAATATTTGGTCGCGAGCTGTCCGTCTGTCCTCCAGGGAAGTTAATACTATTGTTGATGGTTTCCCTAAAAGTAAAGTTCTATAATTTAAATATTTAATAAATTTGTTTTGAATTTTTTCTATTTCATTTATATAAACTTTATACTGCGGATTCCAAGCGACGGAGGCATACTCTAGAATAGACCGAACAAAGCAGTTATAAAGCATCACTAAGGTAGAAACATTTTTAAAGTCTATGCTAACTCTCAGTACGAAGCCCAGCATGCGAAAAGCCTTTCTAACGATTGAATTTATATGATAATCTAAAACAAGCTTACAATCCAGATAAACACCAAGGTCTTTCACCAAAGAAACTCTTTGAAGTGTTTGATTCTGTAATCTATATGGATACATAATCGGTTGTTTTTTTCGGGAAAATGAAATTACACTACATTTAGAAACATTTAAAAGTAGCATGTTATTACAACAATAGAGGCTTAGTGAATTTAAGTCGTCCTGAAGTGAAGTACAATCATTATAATCTTTTATGAGCTTGAAAATCTTCTTATCATCAGCATAGAGTAAGAATTGAGCATGTTCAAAAATTTTGACAACATCATTAACGTAAATGTTAAAAAGAAGGGGGCCTAAATGTGACCCCTGTGGAACACCTGATGTAACTGGAGTGAATGACGAACAAAACCCTTTCACCGTTACAGCTTGACTGCGATCTCTGAGGTATGATTCCAACCAACGGAGAAGATCGCCGTGTATACCAATGTTATACATTTTTTGTAATAGTATATTGTGACAAACTTTGTCAAAGGCCTTAGAATAATCTGTATACACAACGTCTACTTGATATCCTCCATCCATTGCTTTGGAAATAAAATCAAGAAACACGCAGAGATTGGTTTCAGTTGACTTCTGACCTGTGAAACCATGCTGCTGTTCAATAATTAATGGTTTAATAGATGGATAGATGACATCATAAACAATACGTTCAAACATCTTCGCAACGGCGCTTAACTTTGAAATGGGGCGATAGTTGAGAACATCATGTCTGTCCCCATTCTTGTACACTGGCACTATATAAGAGCGTTTCCAAAGTTCAGGCATGATACCGCTTTGAAGTGACAAATTAAAAATTTTATGCAACGGGATACATAGCTGTTCATAACAATTACGAAGAAATAGTGGAGGTATGCAGTCGGGACCTGCGCCTTTAGAAACATTAAGATTTTTCAAGTATTTCTTAACAGTCAATGGAGTAATAATGAAGGACGATAAATCAATAGAGCACTGGGAATCTGTTTGTTGATAAGACACCGTATTATTGTTGTTAACGAAAGCCGAATCAAAATATGCACTGAACATATTACAAATTTCCCTGCCATCTGAAGATGATAGTCCGTTATAATATAAATTTTCGGGTAAGTCGGGAGCGGATTTTCTGGATTTAATGAATGTCCAAAACTGTTTGCTACATTTAAGTATATTAGATTCAGACCTCTCAATAAACATATCATAACAGTGAGATTCAAGATATTTCTGTCTCTTACGTAACAAACTGAAGCAAAGATAGTCGTCATATATATGGAAACGTTTCCATTTTTTATGATATTTCAATTTTTCTTTTATTACTTTGACCAATGCAAGAGAATACCAGTGTGGATACCTAGGAGAGCTGTGAACTAACTTTGTTGGGATGTTTTCTTCTATGATTTTGTTCAAGATGTTATAAAAAGTTTCAACAGCTAAGTCAACACTAGTATTAGACAAACATGAGTTCCAATCTATGTCAGATAGTAGCTTATTTATTGCAGGATAGTCAGCAGTTTTGAAAAGTCGTAATAGACGTGGTTGTGCTCTTAGGTAGATGAATGTTGAATCCGTTACCAATATATTCAAAGCAGGGTGATGTCCGTCCTCATCGACCAAGGGATACGAGGACCGACTGACAAAACATGAGCAATTTCCCATAACTAAATCCAACTGCCTGCCATTAACGTTAGGAACTAAATTATATTGTATAAAATTATTAAAGGACAAGAAATTAGCTAATGCTGCAATTGATATATTATAATTATTTTCCATACTTAATATTGCAAAATTTCCATTGGTAGCTGCTGTCCAGGAGGCAGAACTAATATTAAAATCACCAACAATAAAGTAATCATCATCAGGATTTCTCAAAACAGTCTCAGATACACCCTCATAAAATTCTGCTTGCGCATCATAATGCGTAGAACAGTGAGGAAAGTAGCAGCAATAAATGTGAAAAATACGCCTTTGTTTATTACCGTTACGAGACACAAAACTTAAAGATACAATATCGGCAGAAGACTTACAATTAGACTGCGAAAGAGAAACATCGGAAACAATTATACCCTTACGAATAGCAATTAAAACTCCGCCACCTTTTTGATCTTTTCTAGACTCATAATCTCTGTCACAACGATACACTACGAAACGATCATCAAACAGTTCCGAATCGAAAATACCTGGCAGTAACCAGGTTTCACTTAAACAAATAATATCATGATCCGCTAAAAGTAAGTTTTTCAAAAAAGTTGTCGTTTTTGTCCGCAATCCACGGACATTTTGATAAAATATATTCAAGCTGCAATCCATAAGCAATAAGATAAACTATAAAAGCTATAAGTAACTATAACAAAACGAAATAATTTCAGCCACTCAAAACAAGCACAGAACTTTGCAATTACAATCAAAATTTCATAAATAAAATCAAAAGTAATGGTAGCAATTTTTTTATTTAAATTTCTCATCGCCTCAACTGTGGAATTCTTTAATTTATTTTTTATATGTAAACACAAACTACAAGTATAAAGAATAATGCCTATTTTATCTTTTTTAAATCTTCCACGCAACCAATATGTATTACAGGACTGGTATCATTTTTACGCACCATGATCGAGCAGTTACGGACCCAGACATATTTATACAACTTCTCTTTCGCTATCTTTTTGGTATCAAGTAGAAGTCCTTTGTTGTATCTTGTAAGATGCTCATTAAAATATATTCGCGCGTGGTCTTTGTTGACAAAACCAATATCAGAAGTCTTAAAGTCTTTGACTGCACGCATTGATGTGAGAAACTCGTCTTTACGATATCTGGATATAAAGCGTACAATTACCGGCTTTGGTTTTTTATTGTTCTTATCCAAGGGTGCAACACGCATAATAAAATCTACATCGGTATGAGTATTAAGCTCAAATTTTGCAACAGCGCAAATTTTTGAAAGGGCTTCAAGCAAATTTTCATTTTTCTTTTCAGGTAAACCGACGATCTCAACATTAGAGCGTCTAACCCACTGATCCTTCATGTTTAACTCCATATGAAAAAGATTTAGTCTAGAATTCACCTCCACTAGACTAGCCTTAATATCAGTAGTAGTTTTAACTGTATTGCCCAAATCTTCAACTTTCTTAGCAACACTATCATACATGTCATTTATGAATTTAACTGACTGGCGTAGAGTCGACAGTTCATCCTTTAACTGATTCAGAGATGCCTGGAAATCTGCCACAACGCACCTTAACTCCTCTCTGATAATAATTCTGACTTGATCAAGAGGTACAACTTGCAGTTCGACGCTCTCTTCACTAGCAGGCACTTTTTCGGGCCTCCTTGTAACGTTTGATGAGTCCCCCACCAATCGTGACTTTATGTTACTTCGTATAGGTGTGTCATCCTTGTTATCTCGAGGTAACCGCTGAGTGCAGGTGGGGCAGATCCAACTTGATTTAAATGCTGCATCTAATACGAAGTCTTTCTTATTTGGAATGATACAAGCCGTGTGATAATATGCCTGGCATGACGAGCAAACCAACTGTAGCTTTTTGTCTTTGTTATATACGGTTTTGTTACAACAGGCATACTCCATTTTTTAGTATAAAATAATTTTTATAGAAAGGTAAAAAAATCGATCTGTATCTTTCAATCAATTCTTTTTTTTTTTTTTTTTTTTTGGTTATCAACACTAGTTAAACACTGGTAACCCCAGATAGTCTATGCCTCATTGATTGAATAAACAAATTAGCATTCTACAGTTAAGTTGAACTTAAATTTGGCGTAAGGATTACGTACTCTTTGTAGAATATTAAAATGTAAACAAATATGTCTTCTAACCTGTTAGGTGAAATGAGGTCACAGTAAGATTGTTGTTTCTTCTTGCACTGGCATATTTCACAGTATTAAGTTTAAACAAATATTGTGCGTACACTGTAGGACGGTTTGAGTGGTATTTTATTGTGCAAGACACGATAATGACACAGTTATGGATTTTAATTAACGTGAGTAAACAAAAACGTTACTATCTTTCTTGCACCGGAAACGGATGTTATATGTATGTTTAATCTGGGTTCCCCCACACAGTTCACTGTATGGTCATCCATAACACAAGCTCTGCTTACTTTGGGGCCATACAGTTGGTGTGTTTGTTTGCCTGTGATATTTATTGTTGGCAACACTCTAAAATTTTATTTTGTCACTGATGGGTGGCGCTAACTGTTAGGGTTGACAAGTCGTTGACCACCGTTTCTAGATTGTTCTGAGTATCTAATGTTGACAAGTCAAGGTTGCCTGCATTGACAGATCCTTCTACAGATTTGTAGGCGCAAGTTCTCATTGATTTTCTACCGTCAATTTTTTTACTGGATTTTCCATCTATGTGCGATATGAAACAAAGTCACAACTTATTTGACCTTTACGCTGAGACGAGTCTTAACAGTTACAGCTTGAATGTTTGGTCTTCCTGAATTATATTCACAACTTATACATCTATACTAACCTTAGGGAAGGACATCTTAACGATTTCGAGGACTTTATCCGGGCAGATGTTATGTTTCTTAAGGCACTCCATGATGTCTTCGTAACTTGGGTTGATGCCTTCCATCTGTAATAATATTAAACAAAGTTGCTGGAAACAATTGTAAGTACCTATAATAAGTACGAAAAGTAAGAACAAAGACATCTGCTTAATAATAATAACTCCCCAGGTAAAAATACTATCTTTAATACCATTTACAGACTATAAGAATAATAAAAAATAAAAATAGTAGAGCATTTAAATAAGCTTGAGCACCTCTAACATACTTACATAAGATTCATATTTGGCTTGCGTAAATATGCAATTAGGTAGGTATCAATTCGATTTCGAAGGAATGCTCACATACTTAATCTGTTATTCGGAATACTGTTCAACCCTATCCTGCCCCACTATTTAAAAGAACGATTTAGTTTTCGGCATCGACACCCTGAACGTATCTTGCGATCAGCCAGTAACTTTCTGCTGGCTACTCCTGGTCACACATCCCGTACTTATCAGCAGCCGTTCACAGTGTAAGCCACATCTCTATGGAATTCGCTGCCTCTTTACATGCTGCAAAAACACTTGATACATTTAAAACTAATTTAATTAAACTAAACTTTAATTAAACTGTATTATCTCTCTCTACGATAATGCTCGCGTCCGCAAGGATTAGCCCTCGGTGCCTTGTACGTGGTCCCCGGTTGGTGCTGAACGAGCAGTATCTTCTGGTGGTAGGCTTCGGCCGTGGCTTGTCACCACCCACTAAACAAAGCCATGCCGCCAAGTGACATGGTCACATTCCGGCATGATGTTTAGTGTAGCCATGGAGGAGGGTAGGTCTGAGTAATCGTACTGCATCAGAGAACTGTCTTCAGCTCGTAATTTATTGGCTCGCCGGGTAACTGGTTTTGGAGAGTAGCGGGATTCGAAGCAACGGTGCCCCGCCGGTGGTGAACTTCCTCTCTCATAAAGTGCACTTCTGCAACATCAGAGGAATGCACTCAAATCTCAACTATGTCCACCACCACCTTGAGACAGAGAGGCCTCACCTACTCTTCCTAATGGAGACGCAGATCTGTAATCCGTAAATCAGGAAAGCTCGCTTTGACCTCATTGACCACACCCGAGACAAGATAGCGTCATATCCTTCAGGAAGCAAAGCTTTCTGGTCTCTGGCCAAGTCGGTTGAGTCAAACTTCTGTCGCCCATTGCTGCCACCTCTGACGAAACCTGACGGTTCACTGGCCCACACCGCAAAAAAGAGAAAGCAGACTTTTTTGCTAATCTTTTTGCAGATTGTTCACGTCTAAATATTCAAGGTACAGTTACCCCACCCCAGTTACCTCGGTTCGGACCCAAAATGGGTGATTCTTAAATGCTTGCAGAATTCAGACGTGAATAAGCGCAGCTGAGTTGTCTCCCATTCTAATGCGCCTGTATCGGTTCTCTCTGAAATCCGGAAAGGTCCCTAAATTCTGGAAGCTGGCTAACGTGTAACCAGTACCAAAGAAGGGATCCGAAGCCGTGCGGATCCTATCAACTATCAACCTATTGCAATCACCTCCATACTTTGCAAAGTTATGGAGCGTGTATTGAACAATCGTCTCCTGGCATACCTTGAATCCATCGAGCTCCTTAGTGATAACCAATATGGTTTTCGCAGTGGACGCTCGACTGGAGATCTTCTTGTGTATGCCACTCACTTATGGAGCGAAGCCTTGAAGTGTCACGGTGAAGCAGTAGCTGTATCCTTAGACATTTCCAAGGCTTTTGATAGGGTCTGGCATGATGGTCTCTTGAGTAAGCTTCCAGCATACGGAATACCTAATGGGCTCTACGACTGGATATCTGATTATCTGAGGGAACGGTCGATTCGAGTAGTCTTAGACGGCTGCTCTTCTGACCAAATGGCACTTAATGCCGGGATACCTCAGGGATCTGTTCTCTATGCAACGTTATTCTTGCTGCACATTAATGACCTGCTAACCCCAGGCATTATTGGTTACGCTGATGACAGCACCGTTATAGAGAGATACATGTCCAATGCGCGAGCGAATCGTCAAGAAATCCGGGCTTTGAGAGAGTCCATGACTGAGCGAGTGGATTTGGCCTTAAAGAAAGTGTTGATTGGGGCGAGTCCAAATTGGTCAAATTTAACCCGTCAAAAACACAGGCGTGTTTATTCTCCGCCAAAAAGAGCAGTTTTAACCTAACCTCCACTTTCCAAAATGTTTCTGTACCCTTAACCGATCACCTAGGGATTCTGGGCGTAACTATACCGTCCCAACTGAACTTCGGGCATCAAATTGTGTCCATGGCTCAAACTGCCTCAAAGAAGTTTGGAATTATCTCGAAGGTCCGGCGGTACTTCAGCCCTGAACAGCTACTTAATTTGTACACAGCTCAAGTTCGATCTTGTATGGAGTACCGTAGCATTCCTTCGGGATGGTTCTGCAAAGTACCAACTTGAAGCGATGGACGCAGTTGACCGAAGAGCCCGAAAAGATTCGCCTTGACCATCGTCGGAAAGTTGCCAGTTTAGCAGTCTTCTACAGATTACATATTGGAGAGTGCGCGAATGCTCTTTTTGATCAGGTTGAACCCACATTCTTCTTATTACTAGACGCAGATAGGCCTTCCCTCCCTTTATAGTAGACATCCCAAGAAGTCAAACCAAACGCTTCGATAGTTCCGTTTTGGTGCGGGTCGCCAAGGTGTGGAATGAATTGCCTGCGTCTGTTTTTCCAGAAAACTATAGTTTCAAGCGTTGGGTGAATAGGTATCTCATGGATAGACGTGTAACACACTCGTCTTCATCATCGCTTTCTATCAGGTGAGATAGAAGACACACGTCGAATCCTTTTTCAATAAAAAAGCATATGGTTACTTTTGAATATATTCTATGTATGTATTTTGTTTTCAATAATGTATTTATGCATATGTGTATGTATGAATATTTATTTTTATATGTGTATCTATATTGGTAAATATATTTATACAAAATTCACTGCCCTATAGTAGTTCCGAGTCACTATTTTCAAATTATGAATTTTAGGGTTGCCTGGAAGAGATCAATCTTTTAGTAATATATTGTCATTCTCTATTTGATAACTAATTAAATTTCTTTTTGTGTATTTTAATTGTAACTGGTTAAGCAATAAAGTTTATCTTCATTTCATTTTAGTTAAACATAAAACCAACACCAACCTCAATAACGGCGGTACACATGGGGTGGCGCGTGCGCATGTGTGTGCGCAGGTCGGCGCGCACCCGGAACCGCCGCGGACAGCGCCCGCACGCCCACGCGCGCACCGCACCGTGCGCCAGGCGGTGCGCCCGCATCGTAGTCCAACTGTGCCATTAACAACCTAAGCTATTTTATATGACACGACTTTTAAGATAACTATTGGGTCACGTAAATAATGTGGTTCCAGCTCGTATTGACAAATTTTATTATTTGTAAATACTTTGTCATTGATTATGTCAACTTCCTTTTTTGTGTTTCCCATTGTCTTTGTTTTTAGTTTAATGTAGTGTTCTCAATCCTAAAAGCGTAAAAAGTTCACATATTCTACCCTATAAGATCATTTAAAAAATTGTGAGCCTCCTATTTGCCTTCTGTATAAGCAATTAAATATAAACAATTGTAAATTAGACCTAGTGCTGTTGCCTCTATGAAAAATAATAATAATAAGTAAATAAAAACACAACTAATCATGTTACATTGGCCTAAAAACAAATGGCCGGTGGGTCTAATACAAAATGAGGTAAAATTGTCCCGAGTTAACGCACATATGTACAGAATTATGAATAAATTTAATCACTTGTTTAAAACGTGTGTTGCATTACAGCTGATTATTGCTAGCCATAATGTTTCACCTTACGTAGCTGCAACTAGGAAGTTGACAGTAAAATCACCTTATGCAGCTTCGACTACTTCGAGTGTTCAAATTTTGACAGTTTTCACCGAGCAATATTGAGTTTTGGACGTGTTGTCGGGCGGCCGGGCGAATCAAGACTAAGATATTCATTCCATTATTGCATTTTTATTACATTTTTGCATTTTTATTATTGAATGCAACCCCGAAGTCCATTTGTTTGTAAGTCACATAATTTTATTTTATATTATTAAAAAGATCTTTAAAAATTCGTTGAAAGAAAGAAAGATATTTAATTCAAATTACTGAAGATACAAACAGAAAGAAATACAAATATTATAGTATATTATAGTACTTTGAAACTATAGGTATTAAGCTAACCAGTTCTTCAGTTATATTACAACAGTAGATACAATGTTGGTAATGATGAGCTCAGACACGAGATGATCCAGAACTAAAACGTGGTATTATCAAGCAACTGTATATCTCCAAAGTAAGCAGAACTTGTGTTACGGATGACCGGGGAACTGGGGGGGGACCCAGAATAAACATACATATATTATTATTAACATAATAGGTCTTTACCTATGAAACTGCCGTTTTGCCGTACTGGCCATTTCAAATGAAAATATTTTTTTTTTTTTGACTGATAATTCTAATTTCAAATTAATTTTATTTGACAAACATGGAATTCTTTTTCTAAAATCGTCATTTGTTTAATAGTTAGTGTTTTGTTTTCAACGCATTCGAACATTTTTCGTCATCATGGATAAGTTAAAAATTCGAGTAATTATGGAGTATGAGTACCGTCGTGGCAGCAAAGCGGCACAAGCGGCACGCAACATCAACGACGTTTACGGAGACAACACTACAAACGAACGCACCACCCGTTATTGGTTTACCCGATTCCGCTCTGGAAATTTTGACCTGAAAAATGAACCCCGTGGTCGTCCGAAAACTTTAGTCGACAATGACGAATTAAAGGCAATTGTGGAAGCTGATGAAACTCAATCCACGGCTGAATTAGCAGCAGCTTTCGACGTTAGCATCAAAACAATATTGGTCCATTTGCGTCAAATTGGCAAGGTAAAAAAGCTTGACAAATGGGTACCCCACGAACTCAATGACCGCCAGCGCGAAGTACGCGTGGAGACGTGCCTTGCACTGTTCAGAAGGCATACAAATGAAGGAATTCTGAACTTGTGACGAGAAATGGATCCTGTTTGACAATCGTAAGCGCTCAGCAAGTTGGTTGGACCCTGGTTCAGCACCCAAACAATGCCCTAAACGAAAACTTACCCCTAGAAAAGTGATGGTCACTGTTTGGTGGTCTAACGCGGGTGTAATTCATCACAGCTCCTTGCCAAACGGGACAAGCATTACTGCAGATGTGTACTGTGAAGAACTGAACACAATGATGGAGAAGCTCGCACGTCTCCAACCAGCTGTGGTCAATCGTTCGGCTCCACTGCTCCTGCACGACAATGCGCGACCTCATACTGCACAGCAGACGGTCTCCAAGCTACAAGAGTTGGGGTTGGAAGTTCTCCGTCATCCGCCGTACTCACCAGACCTTGCGCCTACAGACTTCTACTTTTTCCAGAATTTGGATAACTTCTTGGCGGGAAAAAAATTCAATACCCGAGAGGCAGTACAAAATGCCTTTGAAGAATTAGTTGCCTCCCGTCCAGCTGATTTCTTCAAGAAAGGCATCAATAAGCTACCAATGCGTTGGCAAAGATGCATTGATTGCATGGGTGATTATTTTGATTAATAGAAATAAAAAATATATAAAAAAATTACGCTTCATTTATTTCGTGAAAAACGGCAATTTCATAGGTAAAGACCTAATATTTGTCGTACTGGCCACTTTGATCTGATTATCTTCTCTTTGGTTAAGAATTCCAATTTCAAATTTTTACAGCATTTGTGTTTCAAAAACCGTAATTCATTTGTTTTTTCCTGTTTTTTTTCTTTATTTGCGTCACTTAGTCAGAAGATGGATAACTTGAAATATCGCGTTAGTTACGAGTGCTGCAGAAACGTTTCTTAGTATTAATGCTGTGTATGGCGGCGGTGTTGCAAAAGAAAACACAGTGCGTCTTTGGTTCCAACGTTTTCGTTCTGGAAATTTCGACCTGCAGAACAAGCCCCATGGACGGCCGGCGACAAAATTTGATAATGAAGAATCCATCGCAAACCACGTCCGAGTTAGCTGTAGGCTGCGCTGTTAGTGATAAAACTGTTTTAATCCACTTGAAGCAAATTGGCAAGGTGAAAAAGCTTGAGAGGACTCATGAATTGAGTGCAGCAAACCGACAAACGCGCGTCGACTGTTGCGTTACATTACTCAACCGGTACCATAATGAAAGCGTCAATCGCTCTAGGCCACTGCTGCTTCAGGACAACGCTAGACCACACACTGCGCAACAGACGGCAACCAAATTAGAGGAGCTTCAACTGGAATGTTTAAGACATCCACCGTACTCCCTGGACCTTGCTCCAACAGATTACCACTTTTTTCGAAATTTGGATAACTTCTTGCAAGGGAAAAAATTCAAACCAGATGAGGCAGTCCAAAGCGCCTTCAAAGATTTTATTGATTTGCGTACGAATGGCTTTTTTAGTAAAGGGATCAAGAACCTACCTATGAGATGGCAAAGTGCATAGATAGCGTAAAGTGGTAGGCAGCCCAACCTAATACGCCTGAGGACCAAGGTTCGAGTCCTGGTCGGGGCATTCAGTGTAATGGACGCAGATGTTTATTCGGGGGTCATGGTTGTTAATATACATGTATGTTTATCCATAACACAAGCTCTGCTTACTTGTCGGTATGTTTGTCTGGTGATTTATTTATTTATTTATTAGAATTTCCAACAACAAGTACACTAAAAAGTCAATCGTCAAGCCTGTTTACAAAAAAGGTGATAAAAGTGATATACAGAACTTTTGCCCTATTTCACTTATTACTATATTTTCAAAAATATTTGAAAGGGCGATGAAAAAAAGACTAATACATTTTATAACTAAAGTAAACATAATCTGTAGTGAACAATCAGGATTTCAAAGAGATAAATCGAATCAACAGTCACGGCCGTCTTCGAACCGATAAATGAAATAACTAAGAATCTTAATTCAAGAAAAGAAACCACCGTAATATTCTTTGACATGACGCGCGCTTTTGATTTTGTGTCACATGACTTATTATTACAAAAGCTCGAAAATTATGGCATTCGAGGCACTGTTCTGAATTGGTTTTAGACGTACCTATCCAATAGGTTCCAGGCCGTAGAAACACAATATATTAACGCCAAAGCTGAACTACAAACCACAGGTCAACATTTAGACAAATTGGGACTGGGGTGCCGCAAGGAAGTGTTCTTGGGCCCCTTTTATTTCTTCTTTATATAAATGACCTTCCTAAATTGACAAATCACAAATATTTCCTATTCGCGGATGACATTTCTGTATTATTTTCAAATGATGACCGTAATATAAATAATTATGAAAATGAAATTAATAATACTGTAAAACAAATAAATAAATGGCTATCGAATAATAACCTTCATGTTAATTTGACGAAAACAAACTATATTAGATTTAATACTACTAAACTACTACCAAAAATTGACATAAGATACGGAAACAATAATATGAATGAAGTTGACAACACAAAATTTCTTGGCATAAATATTGACAAAAATTTACATTGGAAATATCATATACAGCATATATGTAATAAGCTTAACAGTTATGTTTATGTTCTGAGTAGACTTAGAAAAACATGTAATTTGTCAACAGTACTAACTGCTAACCATGGTTACATAGCGTCAATACTAAGGTGTGGGTTGTTAATTTGGGGAAACTCAGTGGAAATACGCAAAAAAAATATGCATTAGAGCAATTTTAGGCAAGGAGCCTTACGAACCATGCAGACCATTATTTAAGTCATTACATATAATGACGTTGCCTTGTATGTACATCTTGGAGGCTGCCATGTTTCTAAAATGTAACCCACATTATTTCACTCGTGCCAGAGATGTCATGAGAGCAACACGTCATGCAGAGAGGTTGATATATAATGATATGCCGCGGCTGCAACTGTATCACCGACAGTGTTATGCGATGTGTATAAAAATGTATAACGCCTTGCCTAGAGAATTTAAAATTCTACCAAAAAATAAATTCCAATTTGTACTCACGAAATGGCTAAAATCTAAATGTTTTTATTCCCTAGAGGAATTTTACAAATGTAAAAAAATCTCCTGACATAATAAATATTGTAATCTCCTGACATATAATAAATATTGTAATCTCCCGACATGTAATAAAATAGATAATAATAGCGAGTAAGACGTTATGATTAATAGAAATTGTATTTAAATGCTGTTTGGGCAATATTATCAAAGATATTTCTTTGGAGAATAATTTTCTTAAAGTTTGAGGAAGCGAAAATATTATTATTACTATTTGTCTTACAAACTAAATACTGCGTTCCGCTTGCCGATTACAGCGCTCACAGCGCTAAAAGTGCTCAAAACCGTTCCGATTCGTTTGAGCGCGCTAAAAGTGTTATTAGTGCTATTGCAATCGGAACGGTAAATATCGCGCTAACATTCTGATTGTTCGTCGCTTAAGTCTAAAGTTACAATATCATTAAGATCTTTGACCCTGAATGAAGCAGGAGCCATTTTTTTATATTATTATTACAAAAGAAAATTAATAAGCAAGCTTTTAAAATCATTAATCGACTAATAAAAACATCTGTGCCGAAAAAAATCAGCAAACGGAACGCAGCACTAAATACATAACTTACCGCCGAAAAGCCATAGGGCACAGATCGCAGTGGAAGGGGCGTTCTCCGGTATGCGTGCGCAAATGTTCGCCGAGCACGCTTGCCGAGCGGAATGATCGCGAGCACACCGAACACGAGTGACGAGATATGTTCGGCATCAGAGAACTAGAGAAAAGGGATTATTATCTATTTTTAAAATTAAATAATAGAATCTATTTGATAAACAAATTAAACTTAAACTCCGTACGGACAAGTCCAGCTTCGCGTAAATTAGATTTCGTACATAAAGATTTGATTAAACGCTTTTCTTACAAATAAGAGGAAAAAATTATCCAGTTACCATAATGTTTACACAATAACCAGATGCAAAATCATGGGACTGATTAAATAAATAAACTATTAAAAATGGGCGAAACATAATAAAATCGTATTTATTAATTAATGAGACAAATTTTGACGAACTATTGCATATCTGTGTTGCGTAAGGGTGTTATTACACCAATCGTCCGACATCGATCGACTGGTCTAGTATCATCAGGTCTCGATATCATCGATCGATGATCGATCGATTGGTGTGGTAACACCCTTAGGGGCGCTACCCACACTCACGGGCCGGCATCAAACGGCATTGACGCACGGGTATGTTAAATTTCTTTTTTATGAACAATGGGCAGGCGTTTGTCTTCCATCTGACCTGGTGGAAAGTGAAGATGAAGACGAGGGGCACAGGCCTGTCCAAGAGGAGCTAATTTATTCTACTTTTGAAACTACTTTTGTTTATCTGGAAAAACAGACGGAGACAGTTCGTTCCGTTCCTTAGCGATACGAACATTAGATGAACATTCGGGAAAAGCGCCGCCAGGCCGATGCCGCTCTCATTTAGTAAGACGGTCCGAAGGAGCCACTCTGTATAAAACCCAAATTTGCTACCCCATCGGAACTTGCCGAATGTGTGTAGCTGTTGCTCAGGCCGGTATTGCCGTTCAACAATTCTGCGGATTCAAATGCGTCGGCCCTAACATACCCTTGATTAAAAAGAAATGTAGGATAATGTATTTTAGTAAATATACGTTTAAGTACATCTATAATTACTTAGATATAATACTATTCATTAAATAATATCTTAATTACTATCAGCTGTGAAGAAGACACTAAAAAGTTTTCTGGACTTGGCTAATAAATTTTATCTAGAAAACCAAGCGTTACTTATTTGCGCCTATAACTACAAAACATAGCTCTTGATAAAAGTATAAATTAAATTGTATTAAAAATTTGTCTACGCCCGGCTTTATTCCGCGAGGGCGAATCAAAAATGAAATGAAACTTGTTTAATGAATCCTAATTTTATCCAACGTTTTTAACCTATTTTTCAAGTTATAGTGCATTTTTGTTTTTTCGAAAAAATTTACACCCTGTGTCAGTCTTTTAACTGCTGTTGCTACAAATCTTTAATTTTTGCAAATTTTTCTTTTCTTACGACCTCCTGAATAGTGCTTCTTTCATTTGTGACACATAATGTTAAGCCAACTGCTCCAGCTTGAAATAGGGTGTCATTTTATGCCGAACCAAGTATTCAAAATTAGTTTTTGACCCTACTTTTACTGCCTGTACTTGAAAAAAAATGTACTGCGCCATTTTGGCAAGTAACTTGTAGCACATTTAAAAATAATTTTAAAATGGTGTAACACTTAATAACCTTATTCCTTAGATTGGGCGCAAAAAATTGTTTATTCAAAGAAACGCAGTTTCGAACAATTTCTCTTAACTTCCTAAAAATAATTCTAGTGTACCCAAAGCGACCGTAGCTTTCAGATTCTGGTTTGAATGAGACAGTGTGAGTCATTCCATAAAGTGGGAGTGAAAGTGGGAGTAAGGATCCTATATTATAATAGGTCTTTACCTATGAAACTGCCGTTTTGCCGTACTGGCCATTTCAAATGAAAATATTTTTTTTTTTGACTGATAATTCTAATTTCAAATTAATTTTATTTAACAAACATGGAATTCTTTTTCTAAAATCGTCATTTGTTTAATAGTTAGTGTTTTGTTTTCAACGCATTCGAACATTTTTCGTCATCATGGATAAGTTAAAAATTCGAGTAATTATGGAGTATGAGTACCGTCGTGGCAGCAAAGTGGCACAAGCGGCACGCAACATCAACGACGTTTACGGAGCGAACACTACAAACGAACGCACCACCCGTTATTGGTTTACCCGCTTCCGTTCTGGAAATTTTGACCTGAAAAATGAACCCCGTGGTCGTCCGAAAACTTTGGTCGACAATGACGAATTAAAGGCAATTGTGGAAGCTGATGAAACTCAATCCACGGCTGAATTAGCAGCAGCTTTCGACGTTAGCATCAAAACAATATTGGTCCATTTGCGTCAAATTGGCAAGGTAAAAAAGCTTGACAAATGGGTACCCCACGAACTCAATGACCGCCAGCGCGAAGTACGCGTGGAGACGTGCCTTGCACTGCTCAGCACGCATACAAATGAAGGAATTCTGAACCGCATTGTTACTTGTGACGAGAAATGGATCCTGTTTGACAATCTTAAGCGCTCAGCAAGTTGGATGGACCCTGGTTCAGCACCCAAACAATGCCCTAAACGAAAACTTACCCCTAGAAAAGTGATGGTCACTGTTTGGTGGTCTAACGCTGGTGTAATTCTTCACAGCTTCTTGCCAAACGGGACAAGCATTACTGCAGATGTGTACTGTGAAGAACTGAACACAATGATGGAGAAGCTCGCACGTCTCCAACCAGCTTTGGTCAATCGTTCGGCTCCACTGCTCCTGCACGACAACGCGCGACATCATACTGCACAGCAGACGGTCTCCAAGCTACAAGAGTTGGGGTTGGAAGTTCTCCGTCATCCGCCGTACTCACCAGTCCTTGCGCCTACAGACTTCTGCTTTTTCCAGAATTTGGATAACTTCTTGGTGGGAAAAAAATTCAATACCCGAGAGGCAGTACAAAATGCCTTTGAAGAATTTGTTGCCTCCCGTCCAGCTGATTTCTTCAAGAAAGGCATCAATAAGCTACCAATGCGTTGGCAAAGATGCATTGATTGCATGGGTGATTATTTTGATTAATAGAAATAAAAAATATATAAAAAAATTACGCTTCATTTATTTCGTGAAAAACGGCAATTTCATAGGTAAAGACCTAATAAAAAAAAAGGTTTTTGAAAGATCAAGAAGATAAGAAGTCAGTTTCGTTTTAATTATAACATTTAATTATATCTCCGTGCATTTACAAAAGATGTTGAAATTGTCTTCCTACAGCCGCAATACACGGACGACATCTCCTTAAAAAGATCTTGATATAAGACAGGCAAATCGTCCGTTATTGATGAAATCCACTGCTTACATTAATTTCTCTCGACTCGAAGCTCAAGTAATTTTCAATGGGTTTTAATAAACCGTTTTCTTTCACTGCTCCCCAGTAAAAAATAATCCAAGGGATTTAAATCAGGTGACCGAGCTGACCATGTGATCGTACCACCATACCCTGTCCATCTGCCCGGACAATATTCATTCTCTAACCGAGCGGTTATGGTGCACTGTGCAGTCATCTTGTTGAAATCACATCTCCCTGAACACACTCAGTGGCACGTCTTCCAGTAAATGAAATAAATGGTTTTGTAAATAAATTTCACCATTTAAGACCTCTGGCTACTCGGTTCTATGACCCTTCCGTTCAAAATTCCAGTCCAAATATTGACTTTAAAACGATATTGAGATCTGTCTTGTCGGCATAGGTTCAAATTCACTACGTGTCACTCGTGTTAATAGTGTAGATTCATGTAGCCATATTTTTTAAAAGTGGAATCATCCTAAAACAAATTTTTGTCAGTGAATTGTGGATATTCCCTATGATTTTGTATCATGATCTCACAAAACGCAACCCGAGGTTCATAATCCTGAGGTAACAGAGTTTGTACTCTCTGTGCATGATATGGGTGGAGCTCATTTTTTTAAATATTCGGTGAGCTGTACTTTTGGGTACGCCTGTGTTTGCCTCAATTGCACGTACCTGAGTACTTGAGTCTTCGTCAACTACTTGAATCACAACATCCTCATAAGGCAACGAATTTCCAACTTTGCCGTGCACTTGGCTTGGAAGTCAGCCCTCGAAAAAGAGAAGAATCTGGATAACGATCAGCATTAGGGAATCTCTCGCGATATATTCTAGAGGCAGCATTAGCTATACATCTGCATTCTCCATAAATGAGGTGCATGTTGGCGTATACTTGTATTAAGTACGTAGCCATGGTGCCAAAACAAAATCACACGTTAGTCCAGGAAAAAGGAAACGTTGTCGTAAAGAGATCAAAACTGTCAAAATCCAAATCACAAGCAAGCAAGTACAAGAAACAAAGCCAAAGGTTCTAAGTACACAAAATAACACGAACGAATACGAAAAGATGAATGTTACGGTCGCTTTGGGTACACTAGAATTATTTTTAGTAAGTTAAGAGAAACTGTTCGAAACTGCGTTTCTTTGAATAAACATTTCGTGCACCCAATCTAAGAAATAATGTAGTAATTGTTACAACATTTTAAAATTGTTATTAAATGTGCTACTTTTACAAGTTACTTGCCAAAATGGCGTAGTACATTTTTTTCAGTACAGGCAGTTAAAGTAGGGCCAAAAATTAATTTTGAATACTTGGTCCGGCACAAAATGACATCCTTTTTCAAGCTGGAGCAGTTGGCTTAAAATTTAGTGTCACAAATGAAAGAAGCACTATTCTGGAGGTCGTAAGAAAAGAAAAATTGGCAAAAAGTAAAGATTTGTAGCAACAGCAGTTAAAACACTGACACAGGGTGTAAATTTTTTCGAAAAAACAAAAATGCACTGTTTTTTGAAAAATACACAACTTAAATTTTTTTCCGTATTTTTCTGATAACTATTATGACCTAGCTTATTACCCGGTTTCGGTTCGACGTCGACCTTTGGCACACCCTGTATATTTACTCACTTGTCATTATTGGAGGTGGATTCTTTGTGACCGCTGCTGCACTGGCTGTTACAAGATTCGCACCACAGGTCTTCTGTCATAAATATTTAAATTGATATTATATCACAGGATTGTCTTAATTGCCTCGTTTTAAACCTTTATACGATAAAGGTTAGTAGTCCTGCTTCCTAAGCTGGAGGTCTCAGCTTCGAATCCTTAATTGTCGAGTCATGCTAGTTTATATTTATATATGTATATTTATCCTGGGTTCCCCCCAGTTCGCTGTATGGTCATCCAAAACACAAGCTCTGCTTACTTTGGGGCCATACAGTTGGTGTTTGTCTGGGGGTTATTTATTTGTTTATAATTATGTATTCAAATAAAAAATAACATTCTAAGGTACATTCCTGGTAATAATACTGTTCTTAATATACATATTATTTAAAACAATTCAGCTTTTGAGGCGCAAAAAACGTATTTTTTACATATACTATCTGATAAACGTTAGTACTTGCTTGGTAACCGAGCCCATCGTCAACATTATTCGTAGGTTTTATTTATAAATGTCGCTGGTGTTTATTACATCGACTAACGATACGTTACTGACTGCCTTTGTTCCAGTAAAATTCAAATTCAAATATTTATTTCTCAACATTGACAATTACTTGTTATTGACGTCAAATTAAGCATGACTTTACCACCAGTTCGGTAAAACCCTCGTAGAGAAGAACTGGCAAGAAATTTCACGGGTATATTTTTCTCAAAATAAATTTACAATGTCTCTTTATGTCTATAAAAAATGATTCTTATCTGCATCTGTTAGCTCGGCAAGTCTCCCTCCCCCCAAGTATCCAAACGACGAACACCCTTAAACGGCACTCGTTCACGAGTTAACGCGGGCTCCAGCCATCGTCTCTCTCCTCCTCCTCATGTTAGAGGAGAGTGCGCGACCCGTCACCCGACGCTACCGTAAGAAGACGTAAGTAACTAATTGGAATGACACTGGCAGATCCTTCTCTTGAACCGGAACACAACTTACCTTCTTTATCGTCACTTAGCATTGTAGCACTATGTTCTTTTTGTCTGTGTTTATAAAGCGCAGTTTTGTTTGGCAGTATTTCATCGCAGTCTCTGCAAGGGATTCTGAAAAATAAATAGAAAGACAGGATTTTAGACGCGAAGATGCATTTATTACGTTTGTTTGTCACGCATTGACTTCTAAAGTAATTAGTTTTTAAATTTAGAAATTTATTATTTGTGAAATTATATTAATTATTTTTCTTATTGTCTTCAAATGTGATTATTATCTTAATTACAAGTGAAATCTTCATCAGTGCATCATGTTGTAAAGTAATTTGTATAAGTTAAAAATTAATTAATTACGAATTATCATAAACTTCTGCACACTGCAATCAAAGATACCGACAAGTACATACTTTGAAAAATAAAATAAGCGGCAAGAAAAAGTCGTTGAATATAATAAAGGCTGAATAGAGCTAGCAATTTACAACTTATATTTAAGAACAAATCAAAATAACCCCGACTGACCGGTTTTCTTCAAACAAGGCTAAGGCGACTCTAAAAATTCATGTTGTAAACAAAAAACTTTATCAAAATTGGTCCAGCCGTTTTCCACCAACTAAAGTTCTACGTCGGTAGGGGAGGCAATAGAAATATTTATTTTAATTACTTATTTATTTCATTTTTATTCACTAGACGTATTACATCTTACTCCGACGATGTATTATTTCTTCAATTCTTTTGTCATTATTATATCTTATTTACATCGACCTTTTTACCAAAATATCGCGGCATTCGGACCTACTCGGAAAGCCTAGTGGTGACGGTATGGTGCCACAGACGCACACACAAACAGACACGTCGAACATATAATACCCTCTATTTGCGCCGGGCGTTAAAAAATATTTATATATTATAGACGAAATTTTTTAAATTATTTGACTAAAACTTTCAAACAGTTATATTATTACACGATATTAGGGTTTCAGGATGAGGACAAGGAGAGGTATTTTTCCGAAGGATACAGAAAACATTCTTGATTATGAAGTATTTAGGATACAGACACTTTCGCATCTTCCTAAATTGCTTTTCAATAGTAAACTAAATACTACATGAATCCGCTTTTGAAAAGTAAAATTATAACTAAGCTAGCCATCGATCACATACAGAAACTAGATACCCAATCAGATACCGAGCCTCGGTGGCACAGTGGTGGGGGCACTGGCTGGCGACCTTGAGGTCCTGCTACTAACTGCTCTAACGTTGGACGTAAACATCGTGAGGCAACCATACCTACAAAGTTATTTCGTTTGTATGTGTACAAGTCAACAAACCCGCAGTAGGCTAGCGTGGTGGATTATAAATTGTCTTGTACCACCCCTTAGCGGATTTCTATATTCAATTTTAAATCATGCATGTATGGTTGCATTTGCAATAACATAGTTTGTAATGTACTAATTGTAATTTTTCGACAAACGTCTAAAACATTGTGGACAGTTGAATCTAGTTTTTATTTGTGATCGAAGAATCTCTAATTTATACAACGTGTAAATGAATTAACCCAAAACCAGAAAGTAGTTTGCTCAGAATCGTATTGCGAATCGATCACACCATGTTTTAATATAGGTTATATTTTTCCATATTTATTGGCCCATGTCTAAACTATTTATACTACAACATTTCTTGCTAGCGCCCGGCCGCCCATAACTAGTTAGCATCGAACGAACGTCACCGACCGACAAAACAATCCGGCACGCACCGAGTGATTAACGACCGCCATGCTAAAAATAAACCTTATTATTATAAAGTTAAAGAACAAGCCGCCCGCGTCCGCGCACCCCACGCCGATCGCCTGTGTTCGCACCTCCGAGAGCGAGGCGCCGCCGGCGCCGGTCAGTCTCCGCGCGAACTTCGTCTTGGAAGGTATCGTCCTTTCGGTTCCGATCGACGCGCGGCTGCAGGCGCCACCGCTTTCACAATGCCTTTTCGGTACACAAGTGTGCAATACACTGAAATGGTGAGAACGCTCGCGCGATGTAACGACAACGTGAGTTTGGCATTGCGACAATTTCGTGAGCAATTCGGTGTTTCCGTCTCCAACGAGACAATGTTAGCAGCCACTCAAAGGCTTAGAGACAGTAGAACTTTTTTTCCTCCTGCCGGAATGGACAGAGGCAACGACCCCTTTGACGTACGGATTCAAGAAAGGATATTGGAGTATTTCTATGAGAACCCAGAATCCAGTACACGAGAAGCAGCGAGAATTATCGGCTGTAGTCACGCCTACGTTTGGAGAGTTTTACAAGACGACGGACAGCACCCTTACCACTTTTGTCGCTGTCAAGAATTGAACTCTCAGGATCTGGCTCCGCGTGTTGCATTCTGCGAGTGGTATTTAGCGAATGAACATAAGAACATTCTTTTTACTGATGAGTGCACGTTTACGCGCACCAGTAACTATGTTCAATCAACATAACAGGCACATATGGAGTCATGTTAACAATTACGCATCAGTAGAGAATTCCTACCAACATAGGTTTTCTCTAAATGTATGGGCAGGTGTTCTGGGACCATACATAGTCGGCCCCGTATTCTTAGAACGTTTAAATAAAGAAAAATACTTAAGTTTCCTCAGAGAAACATTGAGTCAGTTACTTGACGACGTGCCTCTATATCTGTTACGAGACCTGATGTTTCAGCACGACGGAGCTCCAGCGCACTTCCAGTGGACTGTTCGTAGGTACCTCGACGCGGAATACGGGGAAAACTGGATCGGACGTGGTGGACCTGTGCAGTGGCCTGCCAGGTCGCCAGATTTAACACCACTAGACTATTTTGTGTGGGGTAGAGTCAAAACAATTGTTTATGACAGTGGACATAGTGCCAGAAACGTTAGTGAAATACGCGAGGCCGTTGTGAGTGCTTTTGAAATAGTGAAAACAGACACTTCAGTGCTAAACAAACTAAAAAGACAGCAAAGAAAGCGCGCGAGACTGTGCTTTTGTTTGTACCTGTAATATTTTTTTTTATTACAAGTTAAACATTTGTTTCTTTACAAACGTACTAGGTACTTGATCAAATTAATATAACACCTGCGTAGTAGCGATAGCGTGTCTGCGCTTTAAAACTTTCGAGTTAAGGTGTTTTGATATAATGCCGCGGCCGATGCATAAGGCTCCCCTGGATTTGTAAGCGGCGGCTGCGGCGGCGCAACGGCGGCCGATGCATAAGGCTCCCCTGGATTTGTAAGCGGCGGCTGCGGCGGCGCAACGGTGGCCGATGCATAAGGCTCCCCTGGATTTGTAAGCGGCGGCTGTTGTTGTTGTTATTAAACGGTTATTGGATTTTTTTGAGTTCTCGTTATTATTGTTACATTTAGAGGTTTTCTTCAAACTATTGGATTTTTTAACATTTAACAAAATGGTTTGAAAAATGAGAATTTTAAAGCTTGATATGCAAAAAAATACCTATCAGTTACGAGGTACGTAATAACTACCAATTATGTAACCGATTTCATAATATCACTTCAAACATGCGTTAAACAGTAAAAATTATAATTTTCGTAATTAAAATAAATTAGGTACCTATTAAAAAACTTCTTAGCACACTCAACAAGCGTCATTTGAACCAGGTGTCATGTTTAATATGACCGAGTATGCAGTACCTAATAATTTAAATCGATATTATGTGACATACTATTACAAATAGGTTGCCAGTCCAAAGCCTGGGAAAGTGTGATGGCAAGTTTTGAAATTGCTTTTGAAGTTTTTTTCGGGCCATAGTTAGGCCAAGGTTTAGTTCTTACAGTTCACTCAAAATAACTTGGCCGGTGTAAAGTGAACGTCTGTTAAACTGCTGAATAGTAGTCAGCTGTACCGGCGCTGCGCTGTGCGACGAGACGCGGAGTACCTACGCCGTAGAGCTCGAAACTTCATAGAAAGGTCACCTCCGATCTAATGTTGAATAACTTTTAAAATATTATATATTTCGGGGCAATTTATATTTTAATCATATTATTACTTATTTTTTTAAATGAGGTGTCTCAGGTTTTGGGTTAATTCATTTACACGTTGTATAAATTAATATTTTGTATTAAACTATTTACTTGCGTTCTTACGTACCTGAAATCATCCCTGGCTATTTTAGTAGTATCTTCTTGCCCTGTTTTAGCTCCATGTATCTTTTTCCGATGGTAAGCTACGCTCCAGCTGTATTCAAACATTAGTATTTATTTATTTTAGTTAACAATATTTGAGAAATCGGTCCAAAAACCAAAATAAATATTCCCGCACATTCACAAAAACATATATACAAACAAATTGAAAAACTCCTTTTTTAAGTTGATAAATAAAAGCTAAGACATTATTATACCTACACAAAATATGAAGGCCAACAATTACACATAATATTGGAAATTAAAAAAGATAAAGAAGGAAAAATCAAAATCTTGGGTAGGTACATACACTTCATACATTTGAGTGAAGATCCATACCGGGACAGATATCTACTACACTATTTGCGCTATAGCATGGTGCGAGTGACAGTTTCAGTAACGTTTCGTTTCACTAGTATTTCGGCTGTACCACATTCCTAATATATTAAATCATTAATAACTGTAGTAAATAAAATTAAACCCAACCAGAATGATCAAGTCTACAAATAAAATCTAATTGAAAGAAAAATCAAGCAAATAACGCCCTAGACGTATCATGTGGTACTGACAGATGTCAACGTCATACATGCAACTGTCACCCGCACCATGCTACAGTGCAAATAGTATAACTACATAAATTCAACTAGAAAAATCCATTTAACCCGTCGCGCGATTTATGTACACCAGGTGTACGTAAGGAAAAACGCTCCAAGCGCGTTACGTACACATGGTGTACATAACGAGTCGGTTGCAATTGGTCGCTCTTTTCTTCAATATATTTGCACATAGCAATACGAACTAAGTAATGTAATCGATTCACTCATTCATATTTAATAATAAAACAAATCACCTATTTGCAAAAGTAAGTCCACACAAGTTGCATTTAAACAAATAGTTCTCGTTCGCGTGCTTCATTCTTCTATGCACTTGTAAATATGTCCAATGGAGGTAAGAACGACCGCAGTCCTGTATGAAAATCATATATTATTTATTTATTTAGCTATGCATAACAATAAATAACAGTGATTAACTTTGATTAAATTAAAATTGCGGTATAGAGTGACCATCTCTAGTAGCACGGACCTCAAAAAACTTATCCCCGTTGCCTGATCAAACTTAGTCGCGATCCGACTGTCACAACGCTGAAGTAAGAAAGTTCCCTATCTTCGGCTATTTTCATTTAAGCAAAGACTATTAAGTAATATTTTTA
Source organism: Marasmarcha lunaedactyla (assembly GCA_923062675.1). Lineage (NCBI taxonomy): Eukaryota > Metazoa > Arthropoda > Insecta > Lepidoptera > Pterophoridae > Marasmarcha > Marasmarcha lunaedactyla. The sequence goes on from OV281366.1 coordinate 10,616,420, forward strand.
AATGTGACTTTGATGCAATGATGCTTTGTGCACAGAAACGAAAGAGGTATGAAAATTTTCTGCCTGGACGCCGTTATGAAAAATCTTAGTCACAGCGCGCGATCAACCATATGTACGTCGATTATTGACTCTTGAAAAAGCACAAAAATTTTGGTCAAACATGGAGCACATACAAAGAGGAGTTTAGAGGAGGTTACATATATGTCATTCTCAGATGAAGCCGACGCGCGGGTAGTGCGTCTTAGCCACTTTTACTGAGATATTTAAAAAGTTTTGGTGTAATACTTAGCACCGAAAAGTTTTCTTATTTACAAAGATGGATTTATAAATTCTTACGAATGAAAACATTTCCATCAACAATCTGCTACCAAACCACAAGAGAGACTTGAACTATAGCATGTCTCACGTGAGTCTACATTGAGAAAGATTGCCACACTAACTCAGTGTTAAGTGTGTTAGTTGTCACATTTCAGAGTTATAAGCAAAAAAAGATTGTAATAAAAACCCTTAAAATGACTTAATAGTCTTTCTTACAATTGTTGCTTAAATTTTAAATCTGCATATTTGTAACTTACGTATTCTTGACGAGACGCAGAAGTGACTACCTATAACGTAGACCGTCAGGTCTTTTAGATAAATTTTATGTTAGGTAAATACGGAGATACCCTTTGATCTAGGATGAGTAGCTTAATTTTGTTTGAAAAAACATTTTATACTACACTAATGCGTTGATAGTAAACCTTCACTATTAAAGACGAAACGTCCCAATACGGTCGTTTACGAATCTAAAAACTTATCTGGTTTTGGTCTACGTCGTAATACAATCGGAAGATGCGTACCATTGCAAACGTACCAGAATCTTTGTGAACAGTCCAACGATTGCAAAACACGGCACACAAAATTCTAAAAGGATTTTCGGTATTTTTAAGGAAACAACTGACATCGATTTAGTTGATAAAAAACACGAAAACTGATTGGTTAAAAAAATATTAAACTCTTTTTTTTGTGATTGGTTGAATTGAGTGCTTATTTTAATTTGATGTACATCGTAGCTACAATAGTTAAAAAGAAACAGACAGGTCTCAAATATAATTTATATTAAATATTTCAATAGAATTGTTATAAACAAAAGTAATACCAATATTCCAAATCAAAACTCTCAAAGTTATATATTAGCCTTAAAAACATTTCTTCAGAAAAATATTAAATACATAAAATATAAAAGCATTATATCTTCGCATTCAAATCGATAAAATAGTAATTGCTTGAAACAGTAACAAACAGAATTCTTACTTTCACTTTAAAATTTTCAGCTTGCTAAATTCAAATACTTGCCTCGCACAAGAAATGCTTGACCACAGGAAATCCACCATATCCTAATATCCCGGTAGCAGAAGGTCCAGCTTCCGGCTTGTCACGCACTTCCGTTTGCTTCTTAGCGTCAGCCAATGAGCGTTTATAGAATCCGTGCGTAGTTTTGTGTGTTGTGCATCTTTAAAATTTTTTTTTATAAAAAATATTATTATTATATTATATTATTATTGTTATATACCAAAAATTAGTGGATGCTACTTTTTGGTATATAACAATAATAACTCAGAAAAGTGTTACAAGCTTGTGTGAAGTCTCTGACCCCTAAACTAAACCAGTCAACTAAAGTTAATACGACGGTGGATTGAAAAGTTCGCAACCTAAGTAAGAAAAAACGGGAATAATGCAATTTTTAATATTTATTTTTCTACATACTCTCCTCCTAGGTCACTTAGGCCAGCGGTCCTCCAAATCCTCGATCTTTAATTAGAAGGTCTCGTCAAGGTCTTCAAAAAAGGCATCTACGGCCACTTTGACGTCCTCATTGGTAGAAAATCTCATTCCACCTAAGTGTTTTTTTAGTTTTGGAAATAGGTGGAAGTCAGAAGGTGCCAAGTCAGGTGAATAAGAGGGATGAGGAAGCAATTCGAAAACCACAATTCACTATTTGAGCCATCGGTTTTGCAGATGTGTCACCACGAGCATTGTCCTGATGAAACAAAACTTTCTTGGTCAACAATCCTAGTCTTTTAGACTTTATTTATAGTAGTATGCAGAATTTATAGTTTGACCTCTCTCTGAGTAATCAACCAAGATGACACCCTTAGAATCCCAGAAACCGATGCCATTACCTTGTTTACTGAAAAACACACCTTGGCTTTCTTGGGGGTCGGAGATTCGGGTCTCTTCCATTGTTTGGATTCAGGAGTATAGTGATAAACCCATGTTTCGTCCATTGTAACAAACCTTGCCAAAAATTCGTTTGGATCAACTTGAAAAAGCTCTAAACAGTCTCTAGAAATCGTGAGCTGAGTTCGTTTCTGTTCAACAGAAAGGAGCCGCGGAAGCCATCTTGCAAACACCTTGTGGAACCCTAATTCGTTAACGATCATGTTTTGTGTACGTTCATATGAAATCCCTAGAGCTTCAGCTATCTCAGATACCTTCATTCTGTCTCATTCTCCATCACATATTTTTTCGATGTTTTCCGAAGTCGTAACTGTAGAAGGCCATCCAGAGCGGGGGGTCATCTATGATGCTCTCTCGTCCACGTTTAAATTCAGCTGTCCACTTTTTTATCATTATGAACAACGAAGCAGATGTTCCTAAAGTAGCCACCATATCTTCATGAATCTGCTTTGGAGTAAAGTGTTTCTTGTGGAGGTATTTGATCACGGCACGGTGCTCTAAACTATCCATTTTCAAAATTAATGAAACTTACTCTCACTTAATGTTCAATAAAATAAATAATTACGCATGTATCTCAGAGAAAAATTGTACAGAGACTGACAAAGAGTCTAGGTTTCATATGAGGGTAGTTTTATAATAATATGACAACGCTATGTTAGGCCGCGAACTTTTCAATCCACCCTCGTACATACATCGTAGTGTACGACCATGGACCAAAAGGGTAGAGGGGCGCGACTTCATGAATGGCACTCCCAATAACAATTATTTAAATTCAAATACTGGATTATAAGGTCCATAATAACAAGTTGTCACCAAAACTGAACCAACATACAAAATTTCGATTTCACCAAATATGAAAAAGGTGGCTATAATTTTATTCACACCTAAATTAAACGTGCTTACAAAAAATCTACGATTTAAACAAAACCTTGTTTGTAATGACCAGCGAGTCATGGCAGACAAAATTTAATGAATTCTGAATCTGGCAACAATATTTTCTTGTCAAATGAACTATTAAATATTAAAATTAATTTTTTATTACCCTTTTTTACTACATAGCTTAAAAAAACCGAAGTTTCGAAAATATTTTACAAACTATTTCCAGTATTGCGAGCCTATTCTTTTTAAATTTTTCACTTTTCGCGCTTTTCAACTGTCACGGCTCAGTTGCAGCAGTTATAAAAAAACAGATATTATGTTGATATCACAGCCTTACCTAGAATAAGTAGCAAAGCTGACTTTACAAATGTGACACGTGAATGGATTCTTCACATTCTTGTGTATCAGCCTGTGACTGTTCAGAGCGTCTTCTGTATAAAATACGCTGAAAAATATATTCGACATAAGGACCCTTCCCAACCAATTCTAAATTCAAATTCAAATATTTATTTCTCAACATTGACAATTACTTGTACTTATGGAAGTTAAATAAAGCATGACTCTACCACTAGTTCGAAAAAACCTTCGTGAAGAAGAACTGGCAAGAAACTTCATGAGTATATTTTTTCAAAATAAATTGACTATGTCTCTTTATGTCAGCAAGGCATCCAGGACTAGCTCCTAATGAGCACTACCCACTAAAAAACCCCCTGTCGGCTCGTGCAATTTTTTGCCACTCAGCCTTCATCTGAGCGACGGCCAATTGGAGAAAGAGGCCACGCTAGCGGGGCCCAGAAGGGGTCACCCGCTGGGATTACATAGCACTGAAGGTGCTCAAAATGAAAAGTAAATATTTTTAAAAAAAATTAAAAATTGCAAAATAAAATTTTATTAGTTCGGATTTATGTTAGAATTAGGATTTACGTTAGAATTAGAATTTACGTTAGAATTAGAATTTGCGGCCAGAAGGGCTTCGAGATCGGCTGACAGTCTGGTGGAAGAGTACGCTTGCGCATTCCTAGGCCTAGCGACTTTGAACTTCGAATCTAAGATAGGAGTAGTATATGAGACTGAATCACGAACTAGAGGATTGGGAGCGTTTGAAGAACGCTTCAGAGAGTGTTTTGAGGTGTTGTTGTACTGTAGGCAGTTCAAGATCTCTATGCAAGTCCGCGTTACGCACGTACCACGGTGCGTTTGTGGCCCTGCGGCAAAAGAGGTTTTGAACTACCTGCAGTTTGTGCAGGAGGGAGGGTTTGGCGTGGGCAAAGATTGGCGAGGCATATGTCGTGACGGGTCTAACACAGACCTTGTAAAGTGTACGTTTGTTTCTGAAAGACATTTTACTTTTTCTACCTAACATGCTATTTAGGCGGCCTAAGTAGTGACGGGCGAGTTTTGAAACTCTTTCAACATGTGGCTTGAAAGAAAGCGTCGGATCTAATGTGACGCCTAAGTATTTAGTACTGCGCTTCCAGGGGATGGGAATGCCCAACATTCGAACGTGGGGATCGCCAGCGGGACGACGGCGTTTGTGGTCGAAGCGCATCGCAGAACTCTTTTCAGGGTTCACATCGATGCGCCATTTTTGAAACCAAGGGCGTTTACGGCCTTTTGGAGTCTGGTTACAAGGTGCGGAACACTGTGGCCTTTGGTATAGAGTGCGGTGTCGTCGGTAAAGAGGGCGAGTTCGACGCCTTTCGGCAGAATGGGAATGTCGTTGGTGTACACGGTGTACAACAGAGGGGCGAGGACTGAGCCTTGAGGGACTCCAGCCTTTATGGGACGAGGCGCGGAAAGCGTGCCTTCATGTTTAAATCAATACGTACGGTCTTTGAGAAACGACGCTATTAAACTGACTAGGCGATCCGGTAAGCCTATTTTGTAGAGTTTATAAACGAGACCGCTGTGCCAGACTTTATCGAAAGCCTTGGCTACGTCAAAGAAAACCGCGACTGTTTTATAACGACGCGGATAGAAACCGTCAAGTATGTACTCGACGATTCGATGGACTTGCTGAGGGCAGGAGTGCTTAGGGCGAAAGCCGAACTGATGGGGAATAATGAGAGGATCGCCATCCGTTGGAAACAGATGGTTCCGCATTCGAGAGAGTATGACTCTCTCGAGAAGTTTAGACATTGCCTTGAGGAGGCTGATGGGTCTGTGATTAGCCGGGATATTCAGAGGTTTACCCGGCTTGGGAATGCCTATGACTGTTGCTTCTTTCCAAGCTTTTGGAAAGTTGCTATGGTCGAAGCAGGCATTGAAAATGATAGCTAACAAGGTAAGCACCTGTTGAGGCAGGTGCTTAAGTGCGTGGATGGAAATTCCATCCGCACCTGGAGCCTTTTTGGACTTTTGATTTCTAATGAGAAGCGAGATTTCGTCATTAGAGACTGTGACGGGGTCGGCGGTGATGGGGAGAGAGTCTCTGCGAAGGACTTCGTCCTCCACCACCTGGATGTGTGAGGGATCAGCAGGTTGCGTGCTGGGCGAGCATTGTGCGGCAATGCTGTCAGCGAAGCATTCGGCTTTCTTTTCGACTTCGAAGGCAGTAGTGCCATCTCGACGAGTGAGAGGAGGGACGCGAGAGGCGGTGTCTACGCGTAAGGCTCGGGCCATACTATAGTACGCTCGGTGGACGGAGAGATATTCGCCATGAGATCGTTCATCTGAGCGTCTCGGAGTTCTGCGAGGCAAGACCTAACTTTACGTTGTAGCTGATTCGCAGCTAATCTATAGGCGGGCGTGGGATATTTCTTGGCTCACCGGAGAGCCGCGTTCTTAGCTTTAATAAGATTGCTAACGGCTAAGGGAAGCGTGGGTTTACCTTGCTTAGCAACCTTTTCGTTGTCACTGATGGCTGAGTTGATAGCATCAGTGAGAGAATTGACTAAGGAATCTATTTTATCCGGACTATATATTTGAATGGGCGAGATCGCGAGCGGAGAGTTTGGGGCCTCTAAGGCTGAAACTAACGTATTTTTAAAGCCTTTCCAATCGGTAAAGTTTTAGGAGAGGTGATGTTATCGTTAGGCGGTCCAAGCACGAGGGAGACGGGGCGGTGGTCAGATCCTAGGTCATCGAGCGGTTCGATAGACCTGAGGTCGAGGTTGATTCGCTTGACAATTGCAAAATCGAGGATGTCAGGAGAGTGGTTTGGGTTGTCGGGATAGTGAGCGGGAGTGATGGGAGAGATGACATCTAAGTCGAGTGAGTTTGTGATGTCAAGGAGAGCGATACCGCTGGTGTTGGTTGATAGGCACGTCCAGTCAGTATGTTTTGAGTTAAATTCTCCGCACATAATGACTGAATGGCCGAGGGCGAGAATGGCCTTAAAGTCACTGCAGCTTGGTCTGGTGCCACTAGGTATGTAGATTGAAGCTATGATGATGGTCGGATGACCTGTCATAGCTAATCTACACAGAGTGGCTTCCATGTTGAGGAGAGGAGGGGTAGGGAGAGGACAGCAATGGAATCCTCTTTTGTAATAAATAGCAGTGCCGCCAAAAACCGTCGGAGTTGGGCCTGTCGACGAATAAACGCGTACTTGGGAATAGCGAATCCCCTGGAGCGGTTTGGAGTTAGCCACGTCTCTTGAAGAAGCAATAAGTCTGGCTCGTTGTTCTGAAGGAACAGTTTGAGCTCAGGAAGGTTAGTATTAAGGCTACGAACATTAAAGGAAACTAGGGATAAGCCCTTGGGTTTGATACGACAGGACGCGGGATTTGCGGGTCTAGACATTATAATTATTTATTAAGTTTATACGAAAAATGGAATTTATAAAGAGCTTAGTAGCGAGTGATGCTTGGCTAACGCAAATAGACAATCTTGAGGAGAGCGGGCGGGTCGCAGTTTGCGTGCGAGTACGGAGATTTCCTTAATGTCGACGTTTTGAATGACGTCAAACACGGTCTTCATGTCCTCAGCCAACGACGACTGAGGTGGAGACGACGGAGCGGGACGCGGGCCTACGGGAGCTGGGATAGGACGGGAAGGTGCAGCTGGAGCGGCCGGACGCTGTCTCCAGGACAGAGCCAGAGTAGGTGTCGGCTGCACGGGCTTTGCTTCCGGTTTAGGCGCGACCCTCTTTGAAGCGGAGCGCGCGGACAACCCATGTAGTTTGCTGTGTGGCCAGACTGGCCGCACAGCACACATGCAGGGGGGGAAGTGGAGTCGGGAGTGCGAGTGTACTCCTTCGTAATATGGGGATCTAGGCACTTAACGCATCTGGGAGGGGCTGAGCAATTGGCCGCTGCGTGGCCATACAGCTGGCAGCGGTGGCATTGCCCGGGGTGCCCGCGAGGATTGGGACGCTCGACAGAGATATTCGAGAGTCCGCAGATTGTACGAGCCTCGAGTTGGGAGTATGAGATAAAATAACTAATGCTAACGGAAAACGCCTACCGCGGTTGGAGTGCTTCTTGTGCACTGCTTCAGCCGGGAAACCCTGGGACTTAAGGTCCTCGAGGATTTCCTCCTCTGGGAGGACGTAAGTATAGTACGCGATTTGTGTAAGCGAGAGTAAACGAGTAAACGCGCGGAAGTCGTCGATAGTCGCGACTTGGATTTTAATAGTATCGCCTGCGTTATTCGCTTTGAGATAATTGATTTTGTGCTCTTTGCACAAGTTAGAAACCGCGGTCCAGCGCGCTTTCTCGCGGAGGAAGACGGGCGGAGGAAGCTGAGGCTTAGGTGGGACGGGAGCGCAGCGCGTTGCTGGCTTGGACGGAGCCGACGTGTTCGCGGTCACTTGTAGTGACATTAACGGCGCGGGGTCGGGTGTTGAAGACACCGGGGTGGGCTCGGGTGTTGAAGACACCGTTGCTTTCTTCGAACGCTTCTTAGAGCGTTTGGCGACTAGTTGAAACGCGGGCTCAGGAGAGCCGGTTAAAGTAGCGGCGCCCGACGATGGTTCGGACGCCGAGTCGGAATCGGAGTCGCTCCCGGGAGCGGTACGCTTACGCCGCGACTTGCGAGATGACGTGACCGACGCGCAGTCCATATCGGATGGAACGGGAGACGCGGGAGGGCTGGTAAAGACCTAAGGGGTCTGGGACTTGGTGGCCTGAGGGGCCGGGGTTGGGGCCTGAGGGGCCGGGGACGCGTGAAGCACAGATAAGGCCTGCGTGAATACCTCGTCAGAGATTGAGACGCCCGACGTGGCTAGCGCCTGGGCGAACGCTTTCGCGAAGTTAATTACGCTTTGCGAATCCATGGAAGGGGTTGGTATGAATACTAAGGAATGTATATTTAAGTATATAAAAGATGCCTAGAGTTCCCTAAAATAAACCTAGAAAACCCTAGTGGCTAACCTCCCTACCTGCGGTAGGGGGGCTGGGGAAAATAACTTAAAACTAACCGTTGTTCGCCGAAGGCCGCTACCTAGAAACCTAAAAAAAAGGGTACGCCGGTAAAGAGTTGACCGCGTTAGGGTCAACCTTTACCGACAGAAAGGACAAATACACACGAAAATACACAGATATGATAAAAATAAATATGAAAATAGGAGAAAAATAAATTAAAATAGAGAAGAGAAATAAAATTAAAATAAAATTACTGGTTCAGTACAAATTCGTTGTCACCGTTAAGTATCCTTTGTACTGAAACCAGACTACGTACGCTGGGCACAGCACTGCAATCAGCACAAGCACAACACAACTTAGCACAGCACTTTGAATTTATTAATTTCTTATATTATGTGCTAAAGTACTATAAGAACTAAGTAGATATTCATAAATTCCCAGTCAAACACACCAACCGTATGGCCCAAAAGTAAGCATAGCTTGTGTCATCGATGACCATACAGCGAACTGAGGCGGGGAGTAACCAGAACAAACGAACCTCGCTCCGGCGAGGACTCGAACCTCGGACGGTCATCCGGCGTATGCGACAGGGTGGTGTGGTCGTATGTACTAACGACTACGCTACTCGTCCTTCAAGATGTTTTGCCATATGTTTGTGATGAATCTTTTATTGTCATGAAACGACTTTTTTGTTTCTTTCTTTTTCTAGTCGATAAATAAAACAATAACAAAAATTATACTCACTCTTCACAATATTCGCATCTGAAAGCTTTATCGATGTGCACGACCCGAATGACCGCTTTGGCTCGTTCGTTCACTTTAGACAGCAACGGCTCAGCGACCGGCGACGCGACTTGCCGGTCTATGGATTTTCTTAGTGTCGGCGACTCTGAGGGTAGATTCAAGAAGAACTTGGTCGTGAAAGTGTCTTGAGATTATAGGTTTTGTTTAAATAAAAATTATTGAACTTAAGTGATGTTCTTACATGACTTGAGAACTGGATCTCTTACTCATACAAGTTCAAGTAGGTATAAGTGTTTATGACTCTTTGAATCATGGTTTCTCGACTTTATTTTGCCCACCACCCCGTGTCGCTTTAACAATATGTTACATCTGCAGCCTCTCATTTCAATTTTGCTTACCATCTGTCGCGAATTTAGCTTCAGACATGTGATATTATATTGTAACCTTTTGAAATGAAGAATGAAAGAACAATGTTTCTCTGGGAGCAATAAAACACATGCATGGTTATGCTACAGTATCGTAATTTTCTCGCTGCAGACTCAGTCATAAAAAGAGAGAGCGGTGCCGGGAGTGCTTCACTCTCTTTCCCACTCACGGGCCATACGGGATGACGTAGATGCCTCGAAGTGTTGTGTGTCGATGAGTAATATCGATAGTGTATTTTTATAGGTGGCTGATAGAAATTAAAAACCTGTGTAATTTCATATGTTTATTAAGTTAAATAAAATAATTTAAAGTAATAATATGTATATAAATTGGATAACATAAACTTGACACAATAAGCCTAGCGTCAATATAAACCAACTTTAATAAGTACATATCGAAATATAGAGTATGATTAGAACTAGTACTGTCTTCGATATCCATAATAAGGTTTAATCGATAACGGCGTTGCGTTCGCGCCGCTAGCGCACATCCCTAGCGGACCGAACCCTCGCGGATGATTCATGACCGAGTCTGCAGCGAGAAAATAGCGATACTCTAGTCATTATTATTTTAATTTATTGTGTAATGTTGTATACAAACTACATATCAATTAGGTGTATGTAATACTTATTGTAACTCATTTATAATAGATCAGTAATAAACCAACTTTACTCGATGACAGTTGTTTGTATTGGTTGCCACCTCCCTATAATTGGACGTCATAACAAAATATGTGAATAAAATTAATTATAATATTTTCAATAACAAAAATTAAACGACATTAATCTGCCCGCGCCCCCTCATTTTGTCTAGGTATTCTACTGCGCTGAAAGTCTCAAAAGCCCACAAGGGAGTGTTGTCGCCCGCGTCGAGAACCTTTGCTTTAAATAAATGGAACTGAGAAGGAGGCAGAGTGATGCAATGTCCCGGCGTGCGAGCAAGACGAATGTTACGTTGTGTAACCTACGTTCTTTTCACGTAGTGACAGTCGGATTCCAACTAAGCATCAGGCGACGGGTTCCCAATTTATGAAGTCCGTGCATCAGAAGTTTATCACCTATTTACCGCTATTTTGCTTTAATCAATGGATATAGATGCCTTATTAGGTTATGTATTTCTTTGGTGCCACCGCGATTCTGAGCATGGAGGTCAATTATATGTGATGAAGCAGCGTGTAAATAGCAACTTCACCGCGTTTCGCGTAACTCGGCCGTGGGCGTCTAAACAAATAATTTATGTTCAGAAGGTTGTGCTTAGATGTTTGTGGGCGTCAGAATCATTCCCTTAGCCTAATCACTAACCTGGTGGATCCAGGGTGTCTCTCAAAGGAGGACACGCGTTTGGTTGGCTGCCAGAACTTTCTAGGCGTCACTGCAGCTATTGCGAGTACAGCTTCTCCAAAACCTTGCACTTATTGTGCAAAGTTTATACTAAATCTTAAACCACAAATATCGTTCACACAACAAAGAAACATTATAGCGGAGTGAGGGGGCGCTCAACCTCACCACCAACCAATTATGAATGCCTTCAAAGATGTGACTCGCAAAAAGTTCACATACACATAAATTCAGGCACACAATTTATCAATTTTATATTTGTATGTGGCTCAACCAATATGTTTCATTTTATACTGGAGAAACTTATAACCATCTATTGATTTTCAATTACTTTAAAATTCAAATGCCACGTGTCGTCACGTTTTGGGCACCTTGTGCTATTAATACAAAGCTAAATGAGTTCGAGTTGCAGTGCTTATTATTATTAATATGAGATAATTCATATAACAAAGTCATAAAGCTTCTACAATATAATACGTATTCCACCGCCCTCTCTTGCCGCTGACGTCAATACCGGTTGCAGAGAGGCGCAAGATGGCGGCCCAGCGGCAACAACTATTAATAAAGATCACTTTTCTTTGAGCCCTCGTCTTGAAAGCTCGTTTTTATTAACGACAGATGACAGACAGATGGCGCAGCTGTCAAGTAAACATTAGCTCTTCGTATTTTAATTACAAATATATTAAAAAAACCAATAAAGTGTAGTGAAAATTGAAGAAATATAATAAATTATAAACAAATAATGTGTGCCAGTGTTATCCTAACAATCAAACAGTTATTTATATGTGTTTTAAAGACGTATACTAAAAAGTGATGTCTTACGGAACTAAGTCAAGACAGTGATTAAAACTTTTATATCTATTTATAAAAAAATATTTATTATAACACAAAATCAAAACAACAGTGCTCTGTGACTATAAAAAAAAATTGTGCTAAACATAGTTAAAAATAACCTTTGTTTACAAACCACAAAGTAACGGTTAAATAACGGTACTTTCTTTCGCACAAAGTAGAATTTTGCGTCATCTACAAAAATAATGTGAAAGATCTATGAATCCATGATCAATATTGACAGAAATCCAAAAAGTATTAGTGCAATTCAATAGAGGGCGCTGAAATAACATTCTAAAAAGTAACATTGCAATTCAACGCACTTTAAAAAGTTCCAGTGCAGGCCGAAAGAGGGCATTTAAAGATAAAATTTAACATCACATTGCTACAATAACATCAATACTAAAGTCCTGAGTTCGAACCCCATAGAGTACTATAAAATTTTGATTGAGAATTGTTAAAATATACTGACATTTAATTACAACTAAAACGATGACACCTAAAAATGATAAAAAATGTGAAAAATGTAAAAGGAATATAATAAATAAGGAATGCTTGACATGTGCCAATTGTAGATTACTTTATCACATCGAATGCGAAAACGTTTCAACTCAAAGGTTTTATAACACACTAACAGCTGAACATAAAAAGAAATGGCGGTGCATTAAATGTATTCGCTCACCACAGGAAATAAAAGACAGGCGTAAAAATAAGCCGGACAAGTCAAATAGCGAGGTAAATAACGTGACTAATAGAAGAAAAAAGACCTAAAAACAGGAATCAAAGAAACACATACACAGTCTTGTGAATCATTGGATCATAACTTGTCTTTAGATACTGTAGATCTTGAGACAGCTTCCAAAAGTTTTGATTTATCTACTTATATGAACGCGGACCAAATTGACGACTCGAAAAATGAAATAAATAATTTAAAGAGACAATTAGAGCTCGTATATGGAAATGGAGAATATTATATTTGAAAACCTTGGCCTAAAAAAAGAAGTTTCTCAATTATCTCGACAAGTTCATTTACTAAAAAATATGTGCACCAAAACGTTAGACACCAAGAACTCTACAAAACAAAACAAAAAGATAAAAAAAATCGCAGACAGACGATAGGTAACTCACGTATTGAAAATTTAGAGAAATTACAATCATCGCCGTCGTCCCCATTATTATCACCTTCGATGGAAATAAACACAGATTGCCAATTAGTGGAGCCTGAACCTCAACAATTGATTAAAAAAAGTCAACAGGAAGTAGAAGAAGATACGGTAGAGTTAACGAATCTGAAAAGTACAATACAAAATAAGAGAATATTTATTGTAGGGGGAAACCAATGTAAAGGTCTTCGTAATAGATTATTGGGATCAAGATTAAAATCTCCCTATGAAAAATATGAAATAATATCTTATACTAAACCTTACGCCGGTACTGAAGAAATATTGACGATGCTGAAATGGTTTGATCCGACGGAAGAAGACAAAATAGTAATGTGCGTGGGCGAACATGACTCAAACCCGACAAAAGTGTTGATAGAAACCTGCGTAGTTTTAAAAAAATATATAGACTGTAATATTCTTCTTCTGAGTGTAATTAATAACAGATTTTTAAATGAAAATAAGTTAAATGCCATGATACGTAATTTAAGTAACAATTTTTTTAATAGTAAATTCGTACACTTGAAAGGTTGCCAAACATGGGATGCAATATGTAGAAAAATAAATGTGATCATTGATGGCTGTGATTATAGTAAAAAATTCTTGTCCTTTTGCAACCACAATGTAAAAAATGTACATTCAAGTGCAAATAAATCAAAACAAATCACTTCTGAGGCTATAATTAAAAAAGGTACAATTCCATACTATTTCAAAAAAATGACTAATAGTAACATAGAAAATAATAAATCAAATTTTTTTCGTAAATAAAGTTAATGTATATAATAAGAACGCAAAACAACTTAAAATATTTCATCAAAATATAGCAGGGCTTTTGTCAAAAACTAACCTTCTGGAAATCACCATAGCCGAATTGCGAAATCAAAATAATATGCCAAACGTACTTTGCTTTTCAGAGACTTTTGTTAATGCAATTTATCAGAATCATATAAAACTATCTGGATATAAGCTTGCGGCAAAGTATTGCAGACAGGATGGCAAAAAGCGTGGCGGTGTTTGCATTTTAGTAAAAAATATGTTACAGTACAAAGAACTAAATATGGTAAGTAGTTTCGCTCAAGATAAATTTTTTGAATGTTGCGGTATTAAAATTCTCGGTTGTAATATAATAATTATATGTATCTATCGTACTCCCAAATCAGGACTTACAATATTTTTTGACAATTTAAATAAACTTTTATATAAATTGACTCGTAATAAAAATCAACAAATTATTTTAACAGGCGACTTCATTATTAATACATTAGAACCTTCACAAAGTAGAAACAGATTGCAGGAACTAATAAAAAATTATAACTTAAATCTACATATAAACGTTCCAACAAGAAAAAAAACTTGTATTGACCTATTAATAAGTAACATTAAAGATGCTCGAGGGGAAGTATTTCCTCTACAGCTCTCCGATCATGATACTGCACAAATGTTAAGTGTGTGTGAAGCGGCGCGGGAAAGAAATTTAAAGTTAAATATTGAAATGGACTGTATTTGGCGGCGCGGCACCCTAATCCCTAAGGGAAAGAGTAATTATGGGTTAAAGGTATCTTCGAAAAGTGGACTAATCACAGGATAGCTGGTAAACAAAAGGTTATAATTCGCGAATATTCGAATGCAAATATAATGTTAAAACAAATAAAACTAGCACGCACCTTGCTATCTTCTTAGCGGCTTTCAGTTGGGTTTCACTGCACTACACAAACAGTTTGTTGAAAATGTCTAAAGCACTGGCCAGGCTGTCACAACGTCAAACGATATAACAATAAATTCTTGATAATTGCCAACAAGTGGGGTGTGGCGGATACAAGGGCTGCGAGCGAGCGTCCTTGCGCGAGCGGCGGTAGCTGCAGACTTCCTCCTTCTTGATTCCTTCCGTTGGCCGAAGGTGCGTGATATTTGAAGATTGAAGGTAGTTCCCTACATCGAGCAATGCGATTGGCTAATACGCGGCGGGAATGCACTCTGACAATATCGCGAATTTATAATTTTAAATATGGCGGTAACATTTCCCCCGACCTTAAAGGGTTACCTTTATGAAGAAAACTGGAGAGAAAGCGGTTATAAATAATGCGATATAAATTAATATAAGTATTAGTACAGATAAATATGTAAGTCTAAGCGGTGCATAAACAACAAATACAGCGGAACACAATACATAAATATAAGACAAATTATAATCTAAGTCTAATCTAAGTTAAGCGTAAGTTACATATTATAAGTTTACTGACTAGGTAATGGACATAAGCGAACGACAGGGCGAAGGTAGCTCCCCTTGGTAGTTTTGACGGAGACCACTCGTGTTGTTCCATCCTTAGAAGGATGTATCTTATCCACGATGCCTAAAGGCCATGAAAAGGGCGGCGCGTTATCCGTCACAATGACCACTACTGTTCCCTCTTTGATAGGAATAGATGGTACATTCCATTTAGCGCGTGATTGCAGATTATGCAAATATTCCACATGCCAACGACGCCAAAATGACTGCACGATGTTGTCGAGAAGTGAGTGACGCTGATGCAAATCACCAGGCTTTGCTTCAGGTGCGGGTATGTATGAAAGAGGAACGGTATTCAGAAAGTGAGCCGGCGTAAGAGCAGAAGGCTCGGCGGGGTCGCTACTCATTGCTGTCAGCGGGCGCGAGTTTACAAGGGCTTCGATTTGCGCAAGCACTGTGATGAGCTCCTCATAGGAGAGGATTTGCTGTCCTATTACCTTAAACAAGTGAGACTTAACGATTTTCACGACACTTTCCCAACAACCACCGAAGTGAGGGGAAGCGGGCGGAATGAATTTCCAATCTATGCGTTTCTCGGACAGTTCTGATTCTAAACGCGGGCGATATTGATTCATAAAACTATAAAAATCGCGGAGATATGTACGCGCACCAACAAAGCAAGTTCCGTTATCTGTATAGAGACATTTAATTGGTCCACGACGCGATAAAAAGCGTTTAAGCGCGGCTAGAAAGCTCACGGTACTTAAATCTGTGCAAACCTCTATATGAGTAGCGCGAGTCGTAAGACAAGTGAAAATACAGATCCAAGCCTTGCGGGCTTTTACCCCCCGACCACGAATAGGTGTGTACTGCAGAGGGCCTGCATAGTCACAGCCAGCATGTGTGAATGCTTTGTCAACCTGATTAACGCGGTGGCTTGGAAGGTCAGCCATGAGCGGGAAGGTGGGACGCGGCTTAGCTTTGAAGCACACGTTACATTTATGAATACGATAACGAATTAAGCGGCGTGCAGCAAGGATCCAGTACCTCTGGCGGAGTATTGACATGAGTAACTCCGGTCCTGCATGCAGATGCTTTTTATGATAATAGTCTATTAAAATATCTACGAAATGATCGTGGCGGGGTAATATTACAGGATGCTTGCAAGCATAATCCTCGGCAGAATTTGATAAGCGACCACCGACACGAATGACACCGTCTCCGTCTATAAATGGTCTGAGTTTATTAAAAGCCGGAGAACATAGCTCATTATTTTTTAAACGAATAATTTCATTATGAAAATGTATTTGTTGTAAAGCGTAAATCAACTTTGTTTCGGCGAAACTTAAATCCGAACTAGTTATTGTACAATTTCGAGATAAAAGTTTAATAAATTTAAAAATGTATACGGTAGCTCGAAGTAGTTTAGAAAAAGACGAAAAGCGCTGAGACATCGTATAAAGCGGTGAGTCTGGAATATTTGATGCGAGCACCTGCACAGGAGCCCGTTGCTCAGGCAAGTGGTCATTAAACTCCTTGTGCTTAAAATTATTCAAAGGCCAATCAGAGGGGTCACTTGCGACCCATGGTGGTCCGTTAAACCAAAGCGGGTGATTTATAAGTTTGTCTGGGGTGAGTCCTCGAGACAAACAATCTGCGGGGTTGTCGGAGCCTGCGACATGATAAAATGAGTTAGCGGGAATGTTATCTATAATTTGAACTACCCGGTTGGCAACAAAAGTCTGCCAGCGGTGAGGAGATGAGTTGATCCAACAGAGTACAACTTTGGAATCGCTGAAGGCGTATACTTTATTAATGCGATAGCGGGATTTTATCGTATCTACAACTTTCCGCATTAATTTCGACAGTAATACGGCCGCGCATAGCTCCAGTCTCGCTACTGATAAAACCTTTACGGGTGAAACTTTCGATTTGGCACATATTAACTGCGAATGATAGTCGTCATTAATACGGATGTGCAAATATGTTACACCACCATAGGCCCGCTCGCTGGCGTCCGCGAAACCTACGATGTTGATTTCACAATGTTCGACTATACCCAGATGTCGCGGTATCCGCAGACCGTTGAGAGATGGAAGCTCTGCACAGAACTGCTTCCATGCGGTTATGATGTAGTGTGGGGGCCGGTCATCCCAGTCACACTTTAACAACCAAAGCTCCTTGATGAGAAGCTTGGCGTGTAAAATGACGGGAGCCACAAAGCCTAAAATATCCCACAGACGGGCAACAGCGGAGAGGATAGACCGTTTCGTGCACTCATCATCTGGAGTGACAACCTCAAAGTAAAAACAATCACTAGATCTGTCCCAACGCAGACCTAGGATTTTTTGCGGGTTAAAATTATCGAAGGTTTTGTCACTTAAATCCTTATGCGAATCGGGAATTGTATCGAGCACTTTGTTAGAATTACTTGACCACTTGACAAGGTCAAATTGGCCTTTCTTAAAGAATTCAATCAGCTCGCTGCTAAGTTCGATGGCTTTTTGCTCAGATACAACTGAATAAGCAACATCGTCCGTATACAAAGCAGAGGCCGCTACAGCGGCGGCGGCGGGGTACGCGTGGCCCTCATCAGCAATAAGCTGACGAACGACTCGAAGCGCGTGAAATGGACTCGACTTCAGTCCGAAACAAACGCGGTTGAACTCATATTCGGTCACAGGTTCGGCGGTGTCGAAGCGATACAATATTCTCTGAAACCTGCGGTCGGGTTCTCGGACGACTATTTGAAGAAACATTTGACGACAATCGGCGGATAAACAAATTTTAAATATACGAAAATTAATTAAAATACAAAATAAATCACCCTGTAAATTGCTACCTGCATGTAACACGTCGTTCAAGGAAACACCAGAAGACGTTTTACAACTAGCGTCCAAAACAACGCGTAGTTTGGTAGTGGTCTTGTCATCTCGCAGCACGGCATGGTGGGGGATGTAGTAGAGGGGGCGAAGCGAGTCGTCGGTGCGCTGCTGGACTGGGCTGAGGTAGCCTTTGTCTATGTAATCACGCATGACGTCGTTGTAAGCAGAGCGGGTTTTGAGTGAAGCATCCAGCTTGCGCTCAAGGCAGATAAGTCGTTTAAATGCCGCGGCGTACGAGTCCCCTAGTGTGAACACGTCCTTACAAAATGGTAAGGCAACAATATACCTACCACTTTCATCACGAGAAGTGGAGGCGCGGAAATAATCTTCGCACTCAAGGTCGTCGACACTCTGAGCGGGCGGCGCGGTTATCTCCTCTAGCTCCCAAAAACGCTTGAGGAGTGTGTCCATAGGGTCATGGATCACGGAGCAATACGAGGCTGTATTTAAATTACAAGCAGCATAGCATGTAGGTACGGAGCCCATAATGACGTAACCTAAAACGGTTTGTATCGCGGGAGGTATATTACTGAAGTTGCTATGCACAATACCTGGCAACAGCAAATGCGGAAATATCGAACTACCTAATAATATATCTATAGTACCTGGATTAGCGAAGGTACTGTCGGCGAGGGGTAATGTTCGTATATGGGAAAACTCGGTGAGATCAACCGGCACGGAAGGTAAAGTGTCCGTTATGCGGTCAACAATAAGTGAAGAAACCTTAAAACTAATATTTAAATTAAACCGAGAATAAATAATTATGTCAACAGAACCCTTAGCAGTTTTCTGTGAGCCACCGATACCCCTAACCATTGTATAAGACGGTTTTAATTTATTTAACAATCCTAAACGATTGCAGCATTCGTAACTCATAAAACTACTTTGAGAGGCGCTATCTAGTAAGCAACGAACTACATGTTGCTTGCCGCAAACATCGTAAACTATAACTTGGGCAGTTGCAAGTAAAACAGTCGCGTTAGTTGTAGTACAAAGTGACAAGTTACTATGCTGAGCGCGAGGAATACTCGATGACGTCACGTCGACAGTCGGCTGTGGCGGCTCAGCGCGGGAGTCGCCCGCGCGGGCTGACGCAGTCGAGGATTCATTCACGGTGCGGTCCGTCGTGCGGCGCGGAGCATTAAAATGCAGCAACGTATGATGGCGCTTGGCGCACACACGACACGTCGATTTAGAAGTACAATTTGTTAAGCGATGTTTACCACTTAAACAATTAATACATGCGTTGTTATCTTTGACACACTTTAACCGATCGGAAGGAGATAATTTCTCAAACTCAAAACATTTATAAAAGTGATCGTGCGTATTATTACAAAGCGAACATTTATTGTTAGGTGTCGAACTCGAAACGTACGACTGTGGGGTAGAACTCTTATTGGAATTAATAAAGCGTGATTTATTTAACTTTGAATTATTGCTAATCGCGGGTTGTGTATTTTCATAAATGCGACATTGAGTTTTTATGAAAGTAGTGAAGCTATCAAGTTTAGGTAACTTTGTATCGTAGGAATGAATTTCGAACGCGCGGATAGTTTCTACATCAAACTTACGTATCGCGATGTGAAGCAAAATGAAATCACTTAAATTATCTATGCCTAAATTTTTAAGAGAATTCACGGAAGTTACGTATTTGTCTATAAACAATTGATAACTGGAAGCGGAAGGAGTGTTATTTAATTTTAAATTTAATATCTGGTCTAAATAGTTAGAACCGAGAACGCGTACATCCTGATACCTATCAAGCAGCGATTGAAATATAACATTGTAGTTTTCGGCACAGGGTGTAATACCTGCAAATACCGATTGTACCTTAGGCGACAATTTCCCTAATAAATAGTAAAGTTTGTCAGCGTTAGTGAGGGATGAATTGTCATGTACCGTGGACTTAAAACTAGCGTAAAATAAAGGCCAATTTTGTATGTCTCCGTCAAATGACAGTAATTCTATAGGTGGTAGTTTAGAGTTGGCTTTACTCGGCACAGAAGTCTCACAGGACGACTGAGAAGGCGACAGCTGCGACAGCGTTTGTTTTATAAAACAAAATAAGTCCTCGAAAGACATGTAGGCTTGATAGTTAGGCTTCGCGGCAGGATCATCTATTAGTAACTTCTCATTATATTCATCCAGCACATCATGAAAGGTACTGCGAATGCTATCAATAGTAATGCATGAATTAACAAACGATTCTCTTTTCTCTTCTGAGACGTGAGCTACCTTTGCTTGTTCGTAAATGTATTGGATACGTTCATAAAGTACATTACGTTTAGCTTCTAAAACAACTATTTGGGGACTTGACGAACAAGTAAGTTTTTCGTTACGCGGCATAATTTACTAACACCTAATACACTGACACTTTTACGAAGATAAGTATGTAGGTATCTATCTAACTAGAATACTATTTACTTGTTCGTTTTAGTTTACTTGTTCGTGAGTGCACCCAGTATAAAAGAGTAGCAATCGAATGACGTGAATAACTATTTTTGCATTAAATAAAGAGGGATTATAAGCGAACAAATAATGTGAACCTAATAGGTATTCACGCAAGCGAGTGACGGTAGAACTGCAACTTATGGAATAAGTTAAGCAACTTCTATAGCTATAACTAGCGCGGATAAAATAAACTAAAATATAAATGCGGGTTTATATAAAATACACTTATATACCTTTTATTAAATGCGGGTTAATAAGTAAATACATAAAGGCAACCATATAAGGGCGTAGCGGGTTGAGTCTGCAAATAAATTTATAACTACCTGCGGTTTAAGCGAAAGAAAAAAATGGAAGTTAAGTGAGCGATTCGCGAATTAACAAATTATCAGGCTCGCATGGGCCAAACAATGAAGCGGCGCGGGAAAGAAATTTAAAGTTAAATATTGAAATGGACTGTATTTGGCGGCGCGGCACCCTAATCCCTAAGGGAAAGAGTAATTATGGGTTAAAGGTATCTTCGAAAAGTGGACTAATCACAGGATAGCTGGTAAACAAAAGGTTATAATTCGCGAATATTCGAATGCAAATATAATGTTAAAACAAATAAAACTAGCACGCACCTTGCTATCTTCTTAGCGGCTTTCAGTTGGGTTTCACTGCACTACACAAACAGTTTGTTGAAAATGTCTAAAGCACTGGCCAGGCTGTCACAACGTCAAACGATATAACAATAAATTCTTGATAATTGCCAACAAGTGGGGTGTGGCGGATACAAGGGCTGCGAGCGAGCGTCCTTGCGCGAGCGGCGGTAGCTGCAGACTTCCTCCTTCTTGATTCCTTCCGTTGGCCGAAGGTGCGTGATATTTGAAGATTGAAGGTAGTTCCCTACATCGAGCAATGCGATTGGCTAATACGCGGCGGGAATGCACTCTGACAATATCGCGAATTTATAATTTTAAATATGGCGGTAACAGTGTGTGTGGATAAATTATCAGAAACTCCAGAAACTTGTTATAAATTTGTAAGGGATTATTCAGAGGAAAACTTAATAAAATTTCAAAAGTGTATGTCAAGTTTCTCATTTTCTGAAATATATAAAGAGCAAAACATTAATACAGCAATGACATTATTTTATGACATTTTAAATATATTTTACAATTTGTGCTTTCCAATTATACGCATTAAAATATCTAGTAAATATAAAAAACCAAAGTGGATTACAAAAGGTTTAAAAAAATGTTGTAAGACAAAAAGACAACTACGGTACCAATTTTATAAATATAAATGTGCTCATAGTAAACGTATATATGAGAACTATTCAAAGTCATTACGTAAATGTATAAATTTATCTCAAAAACTTCAAAACCATAACTTAATTTCTAATTCTAAAAATAAAGGTAAAACGTGTTGGAAACTAATCAATAATAAAAGTTTAAATTTTTACGAGAACCACATAGAGGAAATCCTCCAAGACGGAAAGCTTATAAAAGATCCATTGGAAATTGCTGAGGAATTTAATAATTACTTAATTAATTTGACCAATGAAAATACTTCAAATGTTCGTTACAACACGAATACAAAACGTGTAGCAAATACCATGTTCCTGGAACCGGTGACCCCTGATGAAGTTGTGTCTATTATTAATTCACTAAATAGCACAAGTGCAGTAGGTTATGATGGACTTAGCACAAAAGTGATTAAATATTGTAGCTCACAATTTGCAGCACCCATAGCCTTTCTAATTAATTTGTCATTTTCAGTAGGTCAATTTCCGGATTTGCTGAAAAAGTCTATAGTAAAACCTCTCTTCAAAAAAGGTGAAAAAAACAAGTTCGGTAACTATCGTCCTATATCGCTAGTTTCAATACTCTCAAAAATATTTGAAAAAGCAATGAAAATTAGATTAACAAATTTTTTAACTAAGTATAACATTATAAGTAAGCAACAATCAGGTTTCCAAAAAGGGAAATCTACAACTACGGCAATTTTTGAATTAGTTCAGGAAGTAACAAATAACTTGAATCTAGGAAAAGAAACAATAGGAGTTTTCTTTGATATGACTCGCGCCTTTGATTTTGTTTTACATGATTTGCTGCTAAAAAAGTTAGAAAACTATGGTATCAGGGGGACAGTATTAAATTGGTTTCGAACGTACTTATCTGACAGGCAACAATGTGTTGAAGTTCAATATATAAATAGCAAAAAAGAAATAGTGACTCACAGGTCAAATTTTAGTTACATAAGGACTGGTGTGCCACAAGGCAGTGTACTTGGGGCACTTTTATTTATTTTGTATATAAATGACCTACCTAATCTGACATCTCATAAATATTTTCTATTTGCCGATGACATATCTTTAATTTTGACTAAAAATGACAATAATTTCGAACATGACATAAACAATACAATTAAATTAATAATAAAGTGGTTATCACATAATAATTTAAATATTAACTTTATTAAAACAAATTATATAAGATTTAATACTAATAAAATTCTTAATAATATAAACATACATTACGGCAATCATAAAATTAATGAAGTAGATAGCACTAAATTTCTTGGATGTCAAATTGATAAAAGTTTGAATTGGAAGCAGCACATAGACTTTGTTAATAGTAAATTAAATAGTTACGTTTATGTACTGAGTAGATTGCGGAAAACCTGTGCGCTCTCAACTGTGCTGACTGCATATCACGCATATGTCGCGTCAACGTTAAAGTACGGCCTTATAGCTTGGGGGAACTCTACAGAATTAAATAAAGCATTCATAGCACAGAAAAAATGCATTCGGGCAATTTTTGGTAAAGCACCTGATGAATCCTGTAAACCTTTATTTAAGTTATCTAACATATTAACATTGCCTTGTATGTACATTTTTGAAGCAGCCATCTTTGTTAAAAACAATGGTCATTATTTTACTCAGGCAAAGGATGTAACAAGACCAACACGACATGGAAATCGTCTAGTTTATAATGCACTGCCACGTCTAGAACTTTATAATAGGCAGTGTTATGCCATGTGTGTAAAGATATATAACGCTGTACCTAAAGAATATAAATTGTTGCCACATATAAAATTCAAAAAAATGTTTTTAAAATGGTTACTTGAAAAAAATTTTTACAGTGTAAAAGAATTTCTCAATGTCAAAAATAGATAATATCTTAAATGAATTGTTAGTTATAAATAAGTATGTTGTATTAGGGAATAGGATACACTACTAAAAAATTTTTGCATGCCCTAAAAGTGGTAAAATATGCATGTTCTTTCTATTTAATCTTAAGACTTAAATCTGTATCTACCATATTTTAAGCAAATAAATATTTGATTTGATTTGATTTGATTTGATTAACAGTAATTACTTCGACAATTTAGTTAAGATTTTGATTATTAAGTATTAGTAAAAGTATTGTTTCGTATTATGATTTCTGATAGTAAAGTCTGAATTACCGTAAAATGTACCTCCACCTACAATAAACTACATTATTTGTTAATCAGTGTTTTCTTTTAGTGTATTAATAAGTATTAATGTAAAAATTAGAAGAAACGCTGTATCTTGAAACATACGTGTATTAACCGCTCGGTATGACTGCTACGACAAATAATAATAATCAATAAACTCGTTGTTTCCATTCACAAAAAATAAAAATAAAAACAATATTAATTAAAGAAATTAACAATGTGGGCGTCCATATCACTTGTAGCAATATCTACCAGACAAATGAATGTAATGGGATTGGTCTATGATCGGGAGCGTTGGTGCAGGGTCAGTTTCACTTTCGAATCCCCTGTAGGTCGTCGTACTACGTGGGGCGCCTACTAAAGTCCGACTAACGCGCAAGCGATTATCGCACTTAGCCTGGGCCGCCGCGCCGTCTCGTGTGTCGAGTTTATGTTACAAAGAGCTATTCACTGGCATTGACAAAATAACCTGACGCCAAATTACAAACCCTGCTCGAACTCAGTTTATACCATTAAAGTAAGGTATGAACATTAGTAATTATGTTTGTATGCAATACACAGTAATCTTAAAGTTGTAAGAAAGTAAAATCTTAAAAAAATATAACATTTTTGTATCAGGTTGGTAAAAACACAAGAATTGATGTCAGATTTTAGCAGCAAGCATGAAAACTAATTGATTGATCAAAAAAATACAGTTAAAAATGTTCTTTAACAAAATTTGTTGGTAAGTGTTGTAATTTCCTAGATTTATTAGGTCATTACATATGAAACTGGCGTTTTGTAAGGGAGGAACATAAAGTCAATTTTTTTTACATAATAGGTCTTTACCTATGAAACTGCCGTTTTGCCGCACTGGCCATTTCAAATGAAAATATGTTTTTTTTTGACTGATAATTCTAATTTCAAATTAATTTTATTTAACAAACATGGAATTCTTTTTCTAAAATCGTCATTTGTTTAATAGTTAGTGTTTTGTTTTCAACGCATTCGAACATTTTTCGTCATCATGGATAAGTTAAAAATTCGAGTAATTATGGAGTATGAGTACCGTCGTGGCAGCAAAGCGGCACAAGCGGCACGCAACATCAACGACGTTTACGGAGCGAACACTACAAACGAACGCACCACCCGTTATTGGTTTACCCGCTTCCGTTCTGGAAATTTTGACCTGAAAAATGAACCCCGTGGTCGTCCGAAAACTTTGGTCGACAATGACGAATTAAAGGCAATTGTGGAAGCTGATGGAACACGGCTGAATTAGCAGCAGCTTTCGATGTTAGCATCAAAACAATATTGGTCCATTTGCGTCAAATTGGCAAGGTAAAAAAGCTTGACAAATGGGTACCCCACGAACTCAATGACCGCCAGCTCGAAGTACGCGTGGAGACGTGCCTTGCACTGCTCAGCAGGCATACAAATGAAGGAATTCTGAACCGCATTGTTACTTGTGACGAGAAATGGATCCTGTTTGACAATCGTAAGTGCTCAGCAAGTTGGTTGGACCCTGGTTTAGCACCCAAACAATGCCCTAAACGAAAACTTACCCCTAGAAAAGTGATGGTCACTGTTTGGTGGTCTAACGCGGGTGTAATTCATCACAGCTTCTTGCCAAACGGGACAAGCATTCCTGCAGATGTGTACTGTGAAGAACTGAACACAATGATGGAGAAGATCGCACGTCTCCAACCAGCTTTGGTCAATCGTTCGGCTCCACTGCTCCTGCACGACAACGCGCGACCTCATACTGCACAGCAGACGGTCTCCAAGCTACAAGAGTTGGGGTTGGAAGTTCTCCGTCATCCGCCGTACTCACCAGACCTTGCGCCTACAGACTTCTACTTTTTCCAGAATTTGGATAACTTCTTGGCGGGAAAAAAAATCAATACCCGAGAGGCAGTACAAAATGCCTTTGAAGAATTTGTTGCCTCCCGTCCAGCTGATTTCTTCAAGAAAGGCATCAATAAGCTACCAATGCGTTGGCAAAGATGCATTGATTGCATGGGTGATTATTTTGATTAATAGAAATAAAAATATATAAAAAATTACCCTTCATTTATTTCGTGAAAAACGGCAATTTCATAGGTAAAGACCTAATATAATATATTTATTTATTCAAAGTAGGTATGTACCATTGCTATCTATGCACTTATGCCATCTAATAGGTAGTTCATTGATCTTTACTAAAAAAATCCATTCAGTCGGGAATCAATAAAATCTTTGAAGGTGCTTTAGACTGCCCCATCGGAGTTGAATTTTTTCCCTTGCAAGAAGTTATCCCAATGTCGAAAAAAATGGTAATCTGTTCCGCAGTTTGTGGTCTAGCATTGTCCTGAAGCAGCAGTGGCCTAGAGTAATTGACCAGCCTCGGTTGTTTAGCAGCTAGCTTTTCCATCATGGTTTGCAGTTGTTGACAATAGACATCTGCCATAATCGTCTGGCCAGATTTAAGAAAGGTGTGGAGAATGACATCGGCACTATAGTACACCAAACGCTCACAAGTACCTTTTTTTAAGCCAATTTTCGCTTGGGGCAGGATTTGGCTGGTTCGCGAGGGTTCAACCATTGCAATGAGCATTTCCGATTGTCGTACAGGATCCACTTTTCATCACAGGTAATGATTCCATTTAAAATCCTTTCATTATTGTGCCGGTTGAGTAATGTAACGGAGCAGTCGACGCGAGTGGGTTGACTTTGGTCTCCGGTCGTCCACGGGGCTTGTTCTGCAGGTTGAAATTTCCAGAACGAAAACATTGGAACCAAAAGCGCACTGTGGTTTCTTTTGCGACACCGCCGCCATGCACAGCATTAATACTTTGAGCCGTTTCTGCAGCACTGGTGCCACGGTGGAACTCGTACTCGCAAATAACGCGATATTTCAAGTTTTCCATTTTGTTAACTAAGTGAAGCAAAGAAAAATTCAAAAGAGGAACAAACATGTGAATTACTGTTTTCAAAACATAAATGCGTGAGTAAATAGCTATATAAATTTGAAATTGGAGTTCTTAACCAAAGAGGAGATAATAAAGATCAAAGGATACAGGTGAGTGCGACAAAACGCCAATTTCATATGTAAGGACCTAATATTAATTTCTATGAGCGGAGAACTTATTAGAGAAAAGATTATTTAGAACATACGTTACTACAACTACAGGTACAAGGTACATTCGGGGCAATTGGTGCAGGGTCCTTGGCAATGTTGTCGCGCCTCAGTATGCGGAGTGCCTACAACAGACCGAACAACGCGCACGCGAGTCTCGCCTTAGCGTGAGCCTCCGCCGAGTTCCCCGATCGTATTTATACTTATGTCACATAAATAGCGACCTTAATTTTATACAATATTGTGTACATATTCTGAAAATAAACATATTTAGTAAGTAAAATTGATATTATAACAAAAAATCCTAACCTACCTCAGTGACTTAATTTTCGTTTAGGTTTATTGAAATTAAAATCTGATAGGAAATTCAAGAATATTTTATCAATTTTACTTACTCTTGTTGACTTTGTTAAAAGTAGCGTCAATATCTGTCTCGCTCACTTTTGCCAAACTACACAATCCATCTCTCGCATCATCATTCATCTTCCGCCGTAAAATTTAGGACCACCAAAGAGTTTGTGCCAATCAAAAACATTTTAGCTAAGTAAAGAGTATTCGCATAAAATCGGATTACTTAGTTTTTATTTTTAACTATATTTTTTTAGTATTAATCCACCACCATTTTGGGATCCTGATTAAAGGCGCCAACTTTTGATGGCACTTGCCAAGGCATTCTAGCACATTTTTTCAGGAGAGTATGCAAAGTCGAGATATTTTGAAAATGTTGAATTCATAGATCGGCAAAATGTGTTATTTCTAAGAAAATTTGGGGCAATCGTGTTATTAATTCTTATTGTGATTAAAGATCATATGGTTGATTAGGGTTATGGTGACACGTTTTAAATGAACAAAAATAATCAAAATTAACCACAATAACCAAAAAATTGTTAAAAAGTTGAGAAATTCTGCATTTTTTGATCTTGGATTTTCTTTTCTGATTTTACTGATGATGGTTACCATCTATTCTTACGTCCCGTTTCGGCTTGACATTGAATTTCGGGACACCCTGTACATGTAACTATAAGAACTTACCCACACTGACAGCTTTGGTCACCAGCCCGCTTGTCGGCGAGAGAAACACTGAGTTTTCTTCGTTTTCCTGTTTTAATGCATTTGCAAAAGCTTCAATACACTCTGTCGATTTTGTTCCATGTTCCTGCATACAATTTCACCATTTAGTATTAGTTATAAATTTACATAATTTATATTTTTTTCGATGATTAACCCGCTGGTTAGGTTAGTTCCTCAAACATATCGCTTATCTAATTGGAAACTATTGATACTACAATGTGTCTATTTTGTTAATAAACTACTTAAATATGTGACTGAAAAAATTTAGTCAAATAAGCATTTGACTAAATTTTTTCGATTTCGATTTTTTCTGTATCTGGTGTAGAAGTATGATGAACCTCGATGGTTTTTTTGCCAACGGATACGAAAGCCAAGGCGCTCTCAACACGTGGTAATGTACAAAACATTTTTTATTTCATTTCATTAACAATGTTAAAAATTATTGTTAAAATATATACCTCATTATGATTTATTTACAAACCCGAGAGGTTTACATGACTCAACTGTGTTATAATCAGAAAAAAGCGAGCATAACTTATGGCTAAACCGAATTTAATCGCGCTTGAATATGAAACGTTATTAGTTTCACATACACATGAGACTAACGCCCCTCTCTTTGCGTCGCGGGTAATTAATATAAAAATAATATATTTCATCTTACCTCAGCCTGAAGTGAAGTAGCGAAGGCCCTGCCACAGACAGAGCAAACTAACACCAGAGCTGGAGTCAGCTCTTCTTCATGAGCCCTTAAATGCATTCGCAAGCGCGACCTCCGTGTCAGTTGCTTCATGCAGATGTGGCATTGGAACGGCTTTATCTATAAGTCGGAAGATAATATTAATAAGAACACTTTATTGCTCACACAAAATAAATAAGGCGGTCACGCAACCTCTGTGTCAATGGAAATCTTTTAATAGAACAAGCCCTAATATAGATTTTAATATCAATAAAAAATTTAGGTTATATGAACAAATTTATAATATTATATATATGTGTTCAAAAAGCCCAAACAAACCCACCAACTGTATGGCCCCAAAGTAAGCAGAGCATGTATTACCACCATACAGCGAACTGGGGGGGACCCAGAATAAACATACATATATAAATATAAACAACCATGACCTGAGTACAAAAATCTGTGTTCATCACACAAATGAATGCTCCGACCAGGACTCCAACCTGGGACCGCCGGTGTATGACGCAGGGCTACTACCAATAAAAGTCAAAAGTAAAAAAAATATTTTATTATATTTATTTATTTTTTATTAAAGAAGTAAATAGTTATTAATGATAACATATTTTAAAAAATCACGTATAATCACTGAATCATTATTTTTCAGTTTTATTCATATACGAATGAGGATTAAATATACCTATCGATAAATTATACAGATTTCTTTAGAAGATTAATTCCACTTATTAGAACAAAATAAATTGAAGTTCGCTTAAATAGAATTGAAGAAAACTAAATATATCTAAGATACTAGACACCTTATTATTTGTTATACAAGATCTCACAATAAACTGTCATTGATGTTACATGGCTTTTAGTATATTTTGATTAGACGCCCATAGTAATACTTTTTTCTTCAACTTTCCACGATCAAACTTAGCTGATTCTTAATAAAATACCTTGTAACTGGATTTTATCGCATTAAATTATTTAAAAAAATATATTTTTACATTTAAACTCCAAGGTTCGATATCTTAACAGGTACCGTTGTTCAAAAGATAACATTCGGTTTAAAGGTTTTTTTTAATGTAATTAATTGTAAAGACTTAAGAAAATGTAAGCTAACGTTTTTATTTCAGAGAATTTTGTATATAAATAAATAAAACTTGAGTTTTCTCACTTTCACAAAAAGATTAATATTCACATTTCAGTTACGAGATACCGTAAGAAGATAATTAGGTAAAATGTTAGGTCGTATAAGCCTCTGAACCATATGTGCAAGCCATCTTTAAATTTGTCTATTTTCCGCAGATTATTTTTAGAAAGATGTTATGATTTATTAGTAAAGTCCAAAATTACTGTAACGGTTTTAAAGAATCTTTCATTATCAGATAGTTACATTATCCAGCAGTAACACGGGTTATATTTCATCGCGGAATTCAAGAGAGATGAGGAGCTACGCATATAAAACCGGGGCCCCTAGTTCGAATTAAAATTTCATTATTTACTTCTCAGTATTGACCATTGCTTGTTCTTGTTGACGTCAAATAAAGCATGAGACTACCACCAGTTCGGAAAAACCTTCGAAATAACTCTAAAACCATGTGTAAGCCATTAGATTTAAATATATTTATTGAATATTCCCCTGAATAAAAAACTGTTTATGCGGGTACAACTTTACCTGTAAATGAGTGACCCCATGTTCGTCTAGAGTCTGCTTGTCCAGGAATCGCTTCCCGCAAGTGACACAAACATATCTTCTTGTGTCAGTGTGCGACCTGCTGTGTTTCGTTAGTGTCGCTCTGAAAATTCACTGTTTGTTATTTCTCCGTTGAACCCAATTGCAAATTACACAAATCTATACAGTAAAGTTACAATAATTTAGCTCTAAGGCCTTGTATCCATCACTCATTCTTGAATGAATGAATATATGAATATATACATATATATATATATATATATATATATATATATATATATTTAATCAATTATTATATCTTTTCTTACCAAGTAGGTAAAGTAGCTAAAGTAAACTTTTTTGTGCTATCTAGACGACATACTGGCAATTGTAAAAAAAAATTTGACCATCATTTGTTTTTTTCACAAAATTTAAAGTGAATTTGAATTTGAATGCGTTTTCTTTGTGTGGCGTGAGTGTTGGAAATCATTTATTAGTATTAATTTTTATTGATTAATTGAGAAATTTTTTTATTGTACGCCATTGTTTACGACATGGAGCGACGTTATTTGACCTCACACGAAATGCTAAGAGCCGTAGGGATGTTGGAATCGGGAAGCAATCAATCTGAGGTATCACGATATTTTGGTGTCAACAGAAGTGTTATTTGCCGTCTATATCAGCGTTACACTAACACCGGAGATCCTGCCGAGCAGCACCCAGGCCGCGGAAGGAGTACAACCATTCGGCAAGACCGATACATTCAACCAGAGACTAGTAAATAACTATAGACTAACCAAGTCTAACAAAATTTTGTGATTTGAAAAATAGTTGTGTTTAAGATAGAGAGATTGCGTTAGTTGTATTAGATTTACAATTTATTTAAATTTAGGTAAAATAATACGTAAAAAAACTTAAGATGGCGCTATTTACAAAATCATTTGATATTTCATTGCAAGTGGCTATCAGTAGATCAGTATATATCAGGCGACAACAGATGTTGTCAGCTAGTGCATTATATTATTTGATGCTATGTTGCCGATCTTATAATTCAGGAACAGAAAACTTTACACCACCCCGGATATTATTTGTAATGTTACGGGGTTAGATACTGTATTGTCAGTATATAATTTTTCCCCAAAAATATGGCATTCTTCTACACAGTTTGTTCTTATCTGCCTTAACATAATAAAACGAATTTCAGTGCATTTAATTAATAGGTCTTTTATATTTTACTTTATTTCTTGATATCGATAAAAATTATGTCATTATAAGTGCATAATTTTTATTTATAATGCATATAACTCATAACTATTTTGCAGTACTTAGTTAAAAAAATATTTTCTTGCTGGATGTATAAAAATTTTGAAATATTTTGTAAATATTGTTTTTAGACACTTATTAAAAAAACTGTTCTTTATCCATCAACTTTTTTTGTCTTTTTATGGCAACATTTTATTTGTTTGACAATTTGAATTCTTTGTCGTTTGTTGTTGTTGCTATGGGTGTGTGTTTGTTTTGGAACTTTTCCCTGCATTTCTTTGAATTCACAATATTTCTTCTCGCCTACTGTGACTCTTGCAAATTTTATGGACCTTGATTAAGCTTACGTTTTGGCTGCTACATATGTCGTTTAACATGCGCGTGTATCACAACTGTGATACTTGTCATCAGGAATAAAACAAAAACCGTAGATGTTACAAAAAAATTAGGAGACTCAAGTGGATATGGGCAGGGCACATGTATAAAAGTAACGACAAATGGAGTAAGAAAGTGACAAGATGGTATCCTAGGGAAGGTAAAAGGAAAAGAGGAAGACCGCAAAAAAGATGGGACGACGATATAAGGCAAGAGGCAGGAGTCATGTGGAACAGAGTGGCAGAAGATAGGAAAGAATGGAAACGGTTGGAGGAGGCCTTTGCCGATTGGCAAACAGATCTTCAAGGAATAAAGAAGGTGCAACTACTAGAATTAGTTATTTTTTGTTTAAATTTTATTTGTGCTTCAGAATATTGTTATTGGATTAAGTTGATCTGAATAAAGGCTATATTATTATTATTATTGTGTCCGTCCATTTGCACAAACCCTTGGCTTCGATTTTACGTTGATGCATGATAATTCGAGTTCGCATACAGCTTTGCACACCAGGGAGTACTTGGCAAGGGAAAACATCCGGGTATTGCCTTGGCCTGCACAATGGCCAGACCTCAACCCCATCGAGCACGCATGGGACATGCTCCAGAGACGTGATTTAGAGGACTTAGACGGAGTGACAACATCCCGACAACTGAAGGACTTACTAAAATTTCATTGGGAGCAATTGCCGCAGGGTAACATGAACAATCTCGTCGATTCTATGAATAATCGGTGTCAGCAAGTTCTCAAGAACAGCGGCGACCACTCTTTGTATTAAGTTATCAAATTTCTTTTTCAATAAATTAATTTTGTTTAACAATCATTAAGTTTATAAAAAGTTTAGTTGCTTTGGCAACAAAATAAAACAAAAGATAACAAAGTCGGGTTTTACCTGACCATTTAGTTGAGATAATTCTGAGATAAGTCTCGGTACGTTTTATAGATATCAGCCTAAGGAGGGTATTACACTAACATATATATCTAGAATCACAGATCTGAGTCATATTTATATGATAATGAAAAATAATATATACATATGAGTCTTATCGTCTTTGATCCAAGATTTTTGACATTAGCTGTTCGATAGGATCATAGAAACAGGTCTTGTCATGTTGAATATTATATATTGAATTTTCACATTTATTTTCATCGTTACCAGATAAACATTTTTTTGGTGTAAGTTCACTATAATGTTTAGCTATTTTAAAATTCTAAAATTATTGTTGGCAACACTGTCTGGCAGATATTACTTTATATTATACTTACTTTATATTATCTTGACCATTTTCGAGTTTCACTTATTTTCCTCTTATAATTTTTTTTAAATAATAACACAACACACACTGCTGAAGCAATATCAGTATACAGAACCAACTCATGCTGCATTGCACCCACACATTACAACAATAGGATCACAGAACTATGATAATGTAATACACAGAATGTCTCTAGAGTTCATGTTTGTAGGATCAAAGATAAGCTTCTATATAATATATTATTATACATACATATATAATAGTGTAATATGACAGAGAAAGAAATTGTAATATTAGAGATTTTAATACAATCTTTCTTATTTCAAAAGCCCTTACAACCACGTAAAATGCATTTTACTGTGTGATTTGGGCTAACAGAAAAAAAGGCGGTGCAATTACAGGCACACAGGCAATTCCAACTAAAGCGAATCCTAATGAAATTAACACCAAAGACGAATGACGTCCATTAGGCCTGATTACCGCTTACAATTACATACTCCTTACCAACACTACAAACAAACTATGTTCCTATAAATTAAGGATTCCATCGGATCCTTACGACGAAGAAAATTTTAAAATTCGAATTTCTGATATTTCCGTACTACGATCGCGGCGACCGGTAACTATGGGTACTTGGCAATGACAGCTAAAGCCAGCCTTGTTCTTCTTGGTCGACAATACAATAGCGACTTTAGAAATAGAGACGTGTCGAGCTAACTGATATGCAGATAAGAATAATTTTGTTTAGAAATAAAGAGACATTGCAAAATTATTTTGAAAAAAATATACCCGTGAAGTTTCTTGCCAGTTCTTCACGAAGGTTTTTTCGAACTGGTGGTAGAGTCATGCTTTATTTGACGTCAATAAGAATACGCAATTGTTAATGTTGTGAAATAAATATTTGAATTTGAATTAAGAAATCGTACGAAAATCACTATTACCAAATAACTCTAATGGTCAGTATCACTGGGCTTCTTGACTGTATGAAAGGAGTCGCAGATAAAAAGGTAGAAGGTGCTAAGGAAAACGTCTATCTCTAACTGTCAACGCCATCTACCTACATTTACCAGAAGCCGCGATCATGGCGTTTGCAACAGCGACAAAATAGTGTAAACTCGCATTCCCGTAATTTTTTTAAATAACAGTTTCAATAACCGCTATAATCTCAAAAACTAAAAACAAAGTAGGCATATATCTGACCTCAAATAGAAGGTCTTTCCACAATCCGGCACGGGGCATTGCCATCTCTTCTGCTTATCGTGTCTAAAGTGCACGTGGTCGAACAAAGCGCTTTCTGTAGCGAAGTGCGCGTTGGAACATTGCGAGCAGACGTACTTACCGTCTGCTGTTAGCATTGACGTGTTGAAGTGGAACTGCCTGGGAGTACGACGAAGAATAACATGCATTTATAGTCATCAAAGTTATAAATTGTGTTCGCGTGTGTGTTTAGACATCCGGCCATAAGAGAGAGAGGGAAAATTATTATTCCTCACTTTGTGACGGTACTCCGTAAAAGCCCAACTCTACTAATTACTATGACTTATGGTTGCACGTCTCAGTTCATAACTAAATAACTTTCATTTGTCGGCCGAAGGACGCAGTAGGTAGTCCCTGCCTCATACGCCGCAGGTTTCAGGTTCAAGTCCTAATCGGGGCATTCATTTGTGTGATGAACACAAATTCTCGGGTCATGGTTGTTTATATTTATATATGTAGAGTATGTTTATTCTGGAAGGTCATAAATTTTTAGGGTCTCTCTCAAGTTGTCAGTCACGAGATGGTGCGCAGGCTTATGGGATTGCGGAGGAGGGAAGCTCTCAGCGATTAAAGCCACCCTCTGCTATAACACAAGCTCTGCTTATTTAGGGCCATACAGTTGGTGTGTTTGTCTAAGGGTTTATTGCTATTACCTTTTTCTCTTCTTTCATTCGTTTAATTAAAACTTGCCTTTGACCAAATAAGAACAAAATGTAAGTTATTATTATTTGAAATTTATTTTAGTCGAGTTTTCTAATGATCGTACAGGTGTTCTTAGCTTTTTCTTTTTGAATGAGATATAGTTTCTGGTTATTTATTTATATATTTCTATGAATTATTAGAACTATAACTTTGACAATTAACAATATCATTGCTTTCCGTAAATTTTAATCAAATCTTAAGATTGATTCATTTTTAAGTATGGCGTTCACCCAGTTATAGTATAAACTAGTTAGCAAAATCTCTGTTTAAAAACAGTGAATTATATTAAATAGCTATAAATACATCAAAATTTTGAAATACGTAGATAACTTACATATGAAACTTCAGTCTAACTTTGGAAGTAAACGATTCGTTGCAATTATGACAAGTCACTATTTGAGGATTAGACGTGGGCTCCGACGTCCTTCCTCTATTGCGCTGTAAGAAACAATATAAAATTAATAATGTTGCAGCTCAACACCCAGCACTTGCACAACCCCCAAAGATCGCGCTGCACTCAATTGCTGTCACCTCCGAGGATGTGACCGAAACAGGAGAAAACTTCCTCGAATAAATTAGAGAAGTTTTGAATGCGAAGGAAGGATGGGTGAAAGTTGAAAGGGTCAAGAAGGCGAAGAAGGCGAAAAATATCGCTCGCTATTATATTATTGAATTTTGCGATAGATAACATGTTCCAATGAACTAATAATTTTACACAATAAGACAATATATATATCAATTTATAACGTTGCAGAGAGAACAGATCCCTGAGGTTCCCCGGCATTAATTACCATTAGCTCATAAGAGCAGCCGTCAAAGACTACTAGAATTGACCGTTTCCTCACAAAATCAGATATCCAGTCGCAGAGCCCTTTAGGTATTCCGTATGCTGGAAGCTTACTCAAGAGACCATCATGCCAGACCCTATCAAAAGCTTTGGAAATGTCTAAGGATACAGCTATAGCTTCACTGTGACCTTCCAAGGCTTCGCTCCATAAGTGAGTGGCATACAAGAAGATCTCCAGTCAAGCGTCCGCTGCGACAAACATATTGGACAAACATACTAAGGAGCTCGTTGGACTCAAGGTACGCCAGGAGACCATTGTTCAATACACGCTCCATAACTTTGCAAAGTATGGAGGTGATTTCAATAGGTCGTTAGTTGATAGGATCTGCACGGCTCCCCTTCTTTGGTACTGGTTGCACGTTAGCCAGCTTCCAGGATTTAGGAACCTTTCCGGATTTCAAAGAGAGTCGATACAGGCGCGTTAGTATGAGAGACAGCTCGGCTGCGCAGTGTTTTAACACAACTGCAGGTATGCCATCGGGGCCGCTGGCCTTATTCACGTCTAAATTCTGCTAGCATTTAGGAACCTTTTTTGGCGAATATGAATGGTACCCATTTTGAGTCCGAACTGAGGTAACTGGCGTGGGAATTTACCTTGACTATTAGTTGTGTGAGTGAATAGGGAAGAGGACAGAAGTTGAGTGAAGCGCTGCAAATGGAACCAAGCAGCTCGCAATAAAAAATGTACCGATGGGGGACTGGATCGGAACTGCGGGTACGCCTGAACCACCCTGGGGATTGTCATCGGGTCCTCTCTAACCAGTCGCCAGCTGGCACGATAAAGCCTCCCGGGATTTTCCGTGAGGTGGCGGGGCAGCCTTTCGCATGTGGCTAGCACACTACTCGGGCCCCCTACTACCTGCGGTCGGCCAGCAGTGCACCGTGTTTTCGGATCCCGCTACCCTCCAAAATCTGTTACCCGGCGAGCCAATAAATTATGAGCTGAAGACAGTTCTCTGATGCAGCACGATAACTGAGACCTACCCTCCTCCATGGCTACACTAAACATCATGCCGGAACGTGACCATGTTACTTGACGGCATGGCTTTGTTTAGTGGGTGGTGTCAAGCCACGGCCGAAGCCTACCACCAGAAAATACTGCTCGTTTAGCACTACTCAGGGACCACGTACAAGGCATCGAGGGGTAAACCTTGCGGACGCGAGCATCCAGTCCCCAAGAATTCCAAAGGCCTCGCATTTTCTTAATAATAATTTAAGTGATACGTGGTCAAACGCCTGAGTCATATTGAAAAAAACAACGACAGTTTTTCTTTTTCTATTAACTTTACTTATTATTTCGATGATCAAATGCTGCCACTGTTGTGGATTTACCCTTCTGGAAGCCGTATTGATTTGAATTTAATGTTCCAAATTTAGATATCAACTTCATAAGTCTGTTATGCATGCATTTTTCCAATATTTTAGCTAATATGGGAATTAATACTATAGGTCAGGGGTGGCCAACCGGTCGATCGGGATTGACCGGTCGATCACGACTATTAGTCCAGTCGATCGTGCCAAGGCAAAAAATATAAATAAGTAGACCAGGCTGCGCAACGTAATTACCAACTACTGCAGCATCATCTTGTATCATTTTTGAATCACTGTTCCGTCACGGTATTTATCCTCTATTCTACGCAGCATAGTCTTTTGTTTTCGGCACGAGATGACCAATAAGCGGGAAGCGTCTGGGATGCGGGGGAGGGGCGTGTTTCAATCCATCCCGTGTCACATCTCAGTCAGTCAGTTGATAGTTGACGACAGAGACTACCGGAGTTACGACGTTTCGACGATTACCGATGTAAATCACAATTAGATTCTGTCGAGACGCAAGCCTCATAGTTGTTTACGTACGTTATGGATAAGTGGTTGACAAGAAACGCTGAAGGAACATCAAGTGAGAAAATAAATGCTTCTGAAGGTTCATCAAAAAAAGTAAGTTAGTATTTTTGATATTGTTACTATTGCAAACGAACCTCTCAATAATACTACCTTTACTACAAGAATCACGAAATTTACATTAAAAATAAGCAAGTAGAAATAATAAAGCCGATCGTTGCCGAACATTGAGTAATACCTACGTGCCGCGCTAATGTCATTGACCTCCGAAACGCTTCACAAAGTTTTCGCGCCCATATTACATCAAACTATGTGCTAATGGTGCATGGTGCCTATTTTATTGAATTGTATTAGAACAATTATTATTTTAAGTACTCGGTGGATTAAACGAATTATCCACCTCGTTACTAAGTCCTAGTAAGTGGGTAAAAAACTTGAAAATTTTCGCTCGCTAACTTTGTGCCACCATTGGGAAATTAATTCTCATTAAATTGGATATTTCTACTTTTGTTATTATACGATGTTATGTTCCTAATATTTTAATTATATTTTTTGCAGATTCTTGATAAATGTGCTCCAAAGAAATCAAAAACTTATCACTTTCATCAAGAATGGGAATTGGACTACTTCTTTACTATGGTGAAAGAAAACTGTTGCTGCAACTGAATCTTCTTTCCGAGTAAGCTACATAATTTTACAAAAGTGCAAACCTTTTTCCGATGTGGAATACATCAAGGAAATCTTCGAAGTTTCAGATTCGCTGTTCGTGAATTTCAAAAATAAAAACGAAACTAAAAAAGGTGTTCATGGTTTACAGCTGTCTCGAAATACTGTGATGCGCCATATAGAAGCAATAAGTAAAAACTTAAACGAACAACTTCAAAAAGATATCGTCCTCTGCGTTGCTTTTTCGCTTCAATTTGACCAGTCAACATATATCACTGATACTGCACAATTACTTGTTTTTATTCGGATGGTCTTCGAAGATTTCTCGACCAAAGAAGAACTGCTAAGTATGATTTCCTAAGGAAAAACTCGTGGCCTTGAAAATTCACGGAATTCAAAGCGTATATTTACCAGATTAAGCTATCCTTGTATAAACTTGTATCAATGACAACTGATGTAGCTCCTGCAATGACAGGTATTCATAATGGTTTTATTGCTCTTTGTCACAAAAACGAAGATTTTCCAGACTTCATTAGCTACCACTGCATAATTCATCAACAAGTACTGGCTAGTAAAAGATGAAACACGAAACATGTGATGGATATTTCTTTCAAAATTGTAAATTCCGTAAAGGTCAAAGCCCTCCAAAGGCGGCTCTTTAATCAGCAATTAGATGAGAAGGAACCAGAATTGGCATTGCACTCTGACGTAAGGTGGTTGAGTCGAAGCAAGTTTTTGCAAAGATTTCGAGATCTATTGGACGAAATAATAAAATTTCTTGATGAAAGGGGTGATGATTATCGGCAATTGCGTGATTTAGACTGTCAATGTGATTTAGCTTTCTTGGCCGATTTTACTGGAAAACTGAGTACCTACATTAAAACTGAATCTACAAGGCAAGATTATTAAGATTAACAGCATATAAGATTAACAGCATATATACAAAATCACTTATAAGTACTTTACATTTTTTAAAATCTTATTTATATATATATATATACGCCTATTATAGGTATACACAGCTTTTATAGTTTTTTATACTATATACTAAAAACATTAATTTATAAAATAAATAATAACATAACTTCAACTTAAATTCAACTTCCGTTACAATAACCAATCCATACATAATATTTTTTAAAATAGGTTGCAAAAAACAAAAAATAATTCTAATTAGATGATAACAGTTTCCGAAGTTTATTTCTAAAAGTGCTTAAAGAATCATTGAATATATCCAGATTTGGTTCATTAACGCACATAGAGTTATAATAAGATGACATCCTAGCAATAGGATAGTGGAAATCTAGATTAGTGCGACACGGAGAAATGCTAAACAGTTTGGTGATGCGATGCCTAGGATAATTGTATGGACGGAAAGACTTATTAGGTCGAGTACGGATGGACAAGAAATGTTTCCACTTAGTAATTTATGCAGAAAAGATAGGTCAGCTATAGTAGGGCGATTTCGTAAAGTGATTATTTTGAAATATTTAAGCCTGTGATTGTAGGGACATCCATAAGAGATGCCGGGTGAGACAAAGGCAAGG
This sequence comes from Marasmarcha lunaedactyla, assembly GCA_923062675.1. NCBI lineage: Eukaryota > Metazoa > Arthropoda > Insecta > Lepidoptera > Pterophoridae > Marasmarcha > Marasmarcha lunaedactyla. The sequence goes on from OV281366.1 coordinate 10,656,616, forward strand.
TGTCTTGTGAATGCACGCTGTACGCTTTCCAACCGCTGCGATGGCTCATTATACACTGGACTCCAAGCAACTGATGTAAATTCAAGACGAGAACGGACAAGACAATTATAAAGAATAATTTTTGTATTTGGATGTTTAAAGTCACGAGTATTTCGTTTTATGAAACCCAGCATTTTTGTTGATTTTTTAACAATTTTATCTACATGTGCCGTGAATTTAAGTTTGCTGTCGATAGTTACTCCCAAATCACGGATCTCATGGACTGTAGTCAGTGGTTCACCATCTATTTGGTATGAATAAGCTATGGGTTTAATTTTTTTTGTAAATGATATTTGGAAACATTTTTTTGGATTGAGGACCATACTATTATGTAAGCACCATTCTGCCATACTTTTTAAATCATTTTGGAGAGCTAAAACGTCTTCGGAACTGTTTATGCATTTATATATCTTAAAATCATCGGCGAAAAGAAGGATTTTACTGTGCTTTATGTGGGTGACTATGTCAATGATAAAAATTAAAAATAATATAGGGCCTAAATGGGAGCCTTGCGGAACACCTGATCTGTCATAATAAACTTGTGATTGAGATCCATTGACGACAACTGATTGCGGTCTATTGCTAAGATATGAACTGAACCATTGTAATAAGATATCCCGAATACCATATGCCTTTAGCTTAGAAAGCAAAATGACATGATTGACTTTGTCGAATGCACTAGACATATCAGTATAAATTGCATCGACCTGTGCTCCTGCGTCAAGCTTTTCAGCTATTTCAGATACAAAGGAAACCAGATTACTATCCACAGATCGACCACTGATGATGAGTTCTATTGCAGCATTCCAAAGTCAAACAGCGTCTATGATAGTTGACATAGAGAAGAAAAAATATTAACAATTTGTAAACAACAAGGATTATATGGAAAAACATCTTACCTACAATTTCATTTCTGAGGACAGTGATAGCAGACTTCGAAATTCGCTTTAGTGATTTCAGAAAAATTGAGAAGTTGGTTCAATTCATCAGTTATCCATTTAATGATGCCATTGATCATAGTGATATCTTAGAATTGGCTAAAAATTTTGCAGATACATTTCAAATGAAGCACATGATGTTACAAAACGAAATGATTACTCTGCGCTGCGACATATTTCTAAAAGCAAGGTCATCCTCAGGTCAAGATTTCTGGGCATTGGTTTCCAACGAAAAATATCCAAATTTGAAGAAATGTGTTGAGCAACCTACAGAGTTTTTAAATTTTGGTAGAAATTTTATCATAACCGATTGAGTTTGTATCCTTCAATAATTTAACAATAACTACCTAATATTTTTTCTTTATCGGTTGGAAATAAAAACATGCTCGCACTTTTACATTTAATAATGTAATAATTTTGCGCCTGCGGGTTTGTCTTATAATTATTAATTAAAAAGTCATTCAATGCATTGCAGATGTCAGTAGAATAAATACAAGTACTGTTATTCAGGTCAATTATTCGGGAACCCCATTTTTTACCAAGTGATTTATTCTTTACGAAGTGACTTGTGGCTTAGGTCCCGATCAATGTCCCAGCCATCTACTGAGTACATTTCTTGGTGTTTCTTAAAGTCTTTTTGGTTTTTAAAACTTTTTTAAATAAGGGTGGCTGTAGTAAGTTTGACGTGTCTGCCTGTATCTCGTATGCTACTGGCTGGTTTTTATTCCAGATTCTATTCTTTGTCGATGTGAAATTTCAAAAAAAGCTAGATTCTGTATTATTCTTATTTGATAAAGAACTTAAAATATAAGTTTTATGCCTATAGCTTCAAAAATAACAAAATCCGTTGACACTCTCAACCCCCACTTCACACTCATAAGGAATAACTTCCAGTATAAAATCTATTCTACATCCTTTGACATGGATTCAAACTAACTCCATATCGAATTCTATCTAAATTCGTTCAGCGGTTTAAGCATGAAAAAGTTACAGACAGAGTAACTCCCACGTTTATACTATTAGTACGGATTTCCGTCATGCTCGCCGTATGAAATGAAGGAAAATCGAAAATATTTGACTTACTCTAACAAAATCATCTTCGCTAGGCACGATTCCATACTGGTTCTGTCTACGTTTGCCCCGTCTTCTACATTTGTGGAACATCTTCTCATCGGCTGGATAAAATTGGCTGAAAATTATAACATTGTTTCAAATCTGACGTAACTTTAAACGGGGAGTGAAAGTTTATTTGTTGAAATAGCATAAAATATACCGAGGTAACAATTTAGAATTTAGCAATTTATAATGATATAGACGTGCTTCAAACGCGTGGTTCCTACTCCGGAATCGGTGTGTAAAACAATTTTGAAGTGTTTATATTCCTTTTCCTAAAAGACTTAGGTATATTGGGAAAACAATTGGTAGGTTGTTATTCTTGTGCAGTGTTCATTTTGAAAGAAATTCGTATGCTGTCGTCATGGAGTAGTTATCTTTTTAAAACCGCATTACAGTTTGTTACCTGGAAAGATGACGAGAGTTTCTTGATGACAGATATTTATTAAAAACACTGACTTGACAGTTTCACCAAAAATAATTTAAAAAATGATGCTACTTTATGTGGTCACATAGAGGTCGACTGTTAATAAAATAATTTTACGTGTTTTCGTTGAATTTTCATTAAATTAAACTTTCCATTTTTATCTGCGAGATATTACCTACTTATGAACTCTCACTACAAAAAAGAGATGCATGGAAAGGGTTTTTGAATTAGAATCAGATTTTTTTACATACCGAATTAGAGGATAATATTATATATCTTTCTGTAAATAATATATTACTAATATCCAGTTTTCAGTGAAATTTCTAAACGACTGGTGAGTGAATCTCGTGACCCTAAGGCTAAAACGTATTTTGCACCAATTTTGCACAACGTTCATCGCTGGCGATGTAACGCGGTATTTCTGCCAGTCTTTTGGCCTGTGTACACGTTAATTTAGGCACTCTCTTTTATCTTTAATTCTTTTTCTTCCTTCTATTGGTAATTTGTGAATATTCCTGTTTGTAAATAATAAATCGTGTAGAGATTATTTTTAAAATCAGTTTCAAATCTTAAAAATGTGTTGATTACATGTAAACAAAAAATTCAATCTCTCCTTCACTTCATAGTCTAAAACAAAGTCGCTTCCCGCTGTCTGTCTGTCCCTAGGTATGCTTAGATCTTTAAAACTACGCTACGGTTTTTGATGCGGTTATATTTAATAGATACAGTGATTCAAGAGGAAGTTTTATACGTATAATACAAGCAAAAAAATATATAAAAGTACTATAGTAGGCAAATACTGATAATTTTAGAGGTTTCTAATGTAATGTCGTAAATAAACACATTTTTTTGCGCTTACATTCAAAACGCTGGAACCCTAAGAGATAGATCAAAATAACGTACTACAGTATTGTACACTTTAAAAAGGACTACAAAAAAGTCCGGGATGGTATGTGTCCATCTCTTAGGGATTACCCACAATAACCATTTTAAATCCTTTCCATTTTACGAAAAGTAATGGCTTATTTACGAAGCGATTTTAAGCAATACAGCATTAATCATTATCCAATTAAGTACCTTAAATATATGGTGCATGTAATATAGATCAATATATTACAACCCTTTACAGCGTGTGATTTAAATGAATATTTTCGAAGATAATGCAGATTTAAAATGCAGGGACATAGACCCGTGCGAAACCGGGGCGGGTCGCTAGTTTCATTATAATGTAAGAATACAGATATAGAAGTATAGATACATACTTGCAATTGACGCATTTCTCCATTTTCTTATAACCACCGTTGTTGTCTCTGGTTTTCGTTACCTGTAAACATTTATGGTATCTAGACGATTTGCTGCCAATCTAAGAAAATAGATAATATGTTGTACGTTTAAATGACAGTGATTAACTCCTTCGAATTGTGTAATTCGTCGGCCGAGTCGCTGCCTAATAAGCCGGCGGTCTCAGGTTCTAGTCATGGTCGGGGCATTTATTTATTAACACCGATTTTTGTTCCAGGTAAATAACAGTTCGCTGTATGGCCATATATACACAACACAAGTTCTGATTTATTATTGCTGCTGATAAAAAAAAACCATTTATCCATTTTAGGCATAAAAATCTTGCACAATTTTGGCATCATCTCATAATTTTTATACATGTTAAAGAAAAGAAAATATAATTTTTTGACAGTTTTTCTTCATGGAAAAATATTTTCATTCTAACATCCATAAATATAAACCGATAATATAATAATTTATAAATAATACCTCTTTTTTTCTTTTAAAAGGTGAATTTAATGAATATGTCCTTATTAGCCTGTTCAAAGGTAATGCCAATGTTTTTTTTCTCACATTGGAGTTTATCATTCCTTTATATTATTATTCGAATACCTACTTAATAAAAAATGATTAAAATATTTCTTAAAAAGCCGTTCCTTTAATCGGGTTTTCCAATTTAATGCAAAAACCAACCTTATTATTAACGTCATAAAGTTGTAAATCCTGTTCTGGATCATCCCCGGCCTGAACGATCCATATTTCGTCATCGCTGCTATCTTCCGGCTCTTGTTTTATCATCGTATTTACTATTAATGTACGGTCGTTCTAAAAAGATAAATTAATTATTTACTACCAAATTTTAAAACAAGCCTAGATGCATCCTACTAAAATTGAGTCGATTGTTATAACAAGTTCTGCATAACTGGGTCGATGTCTGAAATCGAATATGTCTTGATTTCGAACCTAAATATAACTCAAAATTGGTAGAAAAATAAAAAGTTTTTGGGATGTCAAATCCCAATTTTTGGGATTGACAATCTTAGTGCTACCTGCACTTTGGGTTGTCAAAAGTTATACGGTTTCACACAACAGTGAACAATCCCAGTGCTACCTGCACTTTGGGTTGTCAAAAGTTATACGGTTTCACACAACAGTTAACAATCCCAGTGCTACCTGTACTTTGGGTTGTCAAAAGTTATACGGTTTCACACAACAGTGAACAATCCCAGTGCTACCTGCACTTTGGGTTGTCACAAGTTATACGGCTTTCACACAACAGTTAACAATCCCAGTGCTACCTGTACTTTGGGTTGTCAAAAGTTATACGGTTTCACACAACAGTTAACAATCCCAGTGCTACCTGTACTTTGGGTTGTCAAAAGTTATACGGTTTCACACAACAGTGAACAATCCCAGTGCTACCTGCACTTTGGGTTGTCACAAGTTATACGGCTTTCACACAACAGTGAACAATCCCAGTGCTACCTGCACTTTGGGTTGTCAAAAGTTATACGGTGTCACACAACAGTTAACAATCCCAGTGCTACCTGTACTATGGGTTGTCAAAAGTTATACGGTTTCACACAACAGTGAACAATCCCAGTGCTACCTGCACTTTGGGTTGTCACAAGTTATACGGCTTTCACACAACAGTGAACAATCCCAGTGCTACCTGCACTTTGGGTTGTCAAAAGTTATACGGTTTCACACAACAGTTAACAATCCCAGTGCTACCTGTACTTTGGGTTGTCAAAAGTTATACGGTTTCACACAACAGTGAACAATCCCAGTGCTACCTGCACTTTGGGTTGTCACAAGTTATACGGCTTTCACACAACAGTTAACAATCCCAGTGCTACAATCCTACTGCGGGTTGGCAGGCTTCAAAAGAGGAAATGCAGCAAGAAATATTTTCAGAATATGTTAACAACAATGTTTTCTTTCTATTACCACGTCACGTTTCGAGTTATGAGCTGTGAGATACAAATGGAACCACAGTCTTTTTTCATTTTGAAATGTTTCATAAAAGTACCTATATTAATAAGCGATTCTTCCTCAACGAAATTAATTGAATACTCATTTTTGCTACCTTCTTCTCCTACTTACCGATAGCAAAATACCGTTACAAATAACTAACCTACTTAATTTCAAAACGAGTTTATTCATACCTATTATTATTATTATATTATATTATTTATTATTAATCTGAAATTTGAGGTGAAGTTAACTACAAACAAAGAAGCACGCAAAGGCTAATATCCATAAAATTTACTAATATAGTATACATTCGTTAGTACAGGATAACATTGAGAATTTTGCCCAAGTTAAGGGAGACAATCTATTTGTAACATTAACTACTTTAAAAAATGGGAGAAAAACAAATTTTTGTACTCCCATTCAAATTGCGTGATCGGTTGCATCAAATCTGTATGGAAAGTCCAAATGTTTTTTAAATATTTCAACACTTGTTTTTTCTGGAACTTGTTTAGGTTCACGGATAAATCGTCTACAAATTTGGCATCAGTCTTAAAACTATACATATATAGGGAACTATCAAGGCCCGACAGTCGTTGTAGGAAAGTCATAATATGTATTCTAATCGCTTAAGGATAATAAAAAATTTTAAAAATTACTCAGCATATTATCTAATTATAATATTACAATTCATATAAACAAACCAACTAGAAAGAATTCTTGCTTAGATTTAATAATGAGAATATAACTTGTTTAAAAAGTGATGTTCACTACTTATGTTTGTCTGACCATGACTCTGCCCAAACTTCAACATTCACCATAAAATGTAAAAAGCTGAAATTGACCCCTAAACATTATTATTATTATTTTGACATTAAACGTGACATGAGTCAAGAGAATATAAATAAATGTATTGAATGCATGCCAGCATTATCTTTTAATAATATTTACAGCGAAAATGATACAGAAATGGCTTTTAATATATTTCATGAATACATAACTCTATTTTATTTTATTTTATGTAAAAATTGTTATAAAATTTATATCTAACGATCTTAAAAAATCATGTATTATTAAACGACAATTATATCTAAAGTACAGAATGTGCCCTAACAATAAGTTAACTAATAAATAGATACTATAAAAACTACAACAAAGTTTAAAAAAATGTTTTCGTAGAGCTCAAAAAACCGAAAATACTCGGTATTTAGCCAACGCAAACAACATTTGCAAGGCTAGTTGGAAGTTGATAAAAAATACTACAGATAATAATATTTCTTTTAAATATGTTGACAAAATTAAATATCGTAATCATATATATTAAGACCCTATTGACATATGTACTATATTTAATAATCATATTATAGAAGATGCGAAGGTTATTGAATTGAAAATAAAACATTCACAAGACAACTCAATAATTAAAAATAACCCAAATAGAATATTTATGACACCCGTAACGGAAATGGACATTTATAAAATAATTATAGGATTAAAAATACACGATCGGCAGGGTATGATTCTATCTCTACCCAAATATTGAAAGCAAGTGTCAAATACATAGTCGGACCATTAACGCATATTATTAATATGTCTCTATCTAACGGTGTTTTCCCTAGTCGCCTGAAAAAGTCTATAGTTAAATCACTATATAAAAAAGGTGAACAACACGACATTAATAATTTACGACCAGCAAATTTAATATCGATTCTGTCAGTGTTTCGAAACAGTGGTTTATGAAAAAGTATACTGTTTCTTGACAAAACAAAGTATATGAAATAAACAACAATTTGGGTTCAGAAAAGGTAGCTCTACAACACTGGCCTGCTATTCCTTGAATAAAGAAGTACCAGAATGTCTCAATAGAAGAAAATACCCTATTTCAATGTTTATGGAACTGTCAAAAGCGTTTGATCGCGTCTCCCATGACATATTATTAAATAAAATTTAATGTTACAGAATAGGGGAAAAGCATTTGACTGGGTAAAAAGTTATTTATCCGGTAGAGAGCAATGTGTAGAAATTTCTCGTTTGTGTGGGACTACGCTAAAGCACTTTAAATCACATTTTTCTTTAAATTATCGTGGAGTGCTGCAAGGTAGCGTGCTAGGTCCGCTATTATTCTTGATGTACATCAACGATCTTCCCTATTATATTGGACATAAGTGTATTTTAATTGCAGACGATACAACAATAACAATCAATTGTGATAAAAAAAACTGACGCTGAAAAAGAAACAAACAAAGCTATAAATGACGTAAAAAATAGACATGAATGAATAAATAATAAATATTGACAAAACCAAACTAATACAATTTCAGACTTATAATTCCAATAACTGTTTTAAACTATCGCGGTTATTTTCACATTAATTTAATGAATTTACGGGATTCTTACCACGATTTTCGATTTTTATTTCGCGCGTCCGATATTTCGATGCTGTTGCAAGCACCATGATCGCGGACTGGCAGATGTAGGTAGGTGGCGATGACAGTTAGAGGCAGATATGGTTACTCGATAAAGTGCAGTGTGAGTTGTTAAATTTACATCTTTGGTGCAGCAACAATTTGACCAACGAGCATTTTGATATCTGCGATAGGGTCACATTCGAACAAGCCGTTAAATCTGGTGAACAAAGCAACTTGAAACAAAGGTGTAAATACGAGGCCCTGCTACGGAATCAAAAGTCGATATTGAAACCGGTCGAAAACGAATCTATGAAAAGTACGGTTATCAATTTGTCTAAAAAAGAGTTGAGTGATTGTTGAGTTGAGTGCACTAAATGTTTTAAAAAAGGGTTTAAATTTTGTACCCACTCCAAATCATATTCCAGTAGACAGCATCATAGCAAGTATAGAAGATGTTATATACAAAAACAAATTGCCAACACCGGACGCCGAATCACTTAGACAGGATATTGCTATCACATTACGACAGGCCAAAATACTTGAAAGTAATATCTGGCCAGAAGAAAGAGCTGCTTTAAAAAGTCTTCGTGCCGCCGAGAGTGTTATGGTATTAAAAGCTGATAAAGGCAATTCGGCTGTTGTTATTGATGCAGAGGAATATGACACAAAGATACGATCGTAATTAAGTGATGAAACAACGTACAAAATGGTAAAATATAACCCCACGGCTAGAACATCTCGCCAAACCACTTCATTAATCAAAGAATGCCAATCTATTTTACCCGATGATGTGTATATATCGGCGCAAATATTATAACAACACAATAGAAAAAGAAACGTACGATTCATCGTACGATGTGACGTCACCCTTTCCAGAAACATGTTTGTCCACGCGTCATCTATAATCAGCTATAAAACATGGGTAAATGGTGCCATACGGCATTCGTTTGTCGGCAACCGAGCTAGACGGACTTCTCGCAGTATTCTCGTTGATTTTGTTCTTTTGTTTAATCACCTAATTACGGTCTCTAGTTATTTTATAAATTATTTAATTGTTATCTATTGTAATTGGAATAAACGATTATCATGAATCAAGAAGACGGTATTATTCCTACCAACTCCCCTCTTACATATAAACATCTACTGAGACCTCGTATATTTCAACCACCAAAAACATACGGACTCCCTAAGGTCCACAAAGAGAATGTTCCTGTACGACCAATTGTTAGCCAAATAAATTCACCCACCTACGACCTCGCGCAGCATGTCTCAGGAATTCTACAAGCACTGGTTGGTCACACGTCATCATTTATTAAAGATTCTCGCCATTTTATTGAAATCATAAAGGACACAAAAATTAAAGACAATGAAACAATGGTAAGTTATGATGTTGAATCGTTGTTTACCAATTTGCCTCTTAAAGAATGTTTAGACATTGTAAAAACTAAGATGCAAGACAGTCAAATCCCGTTACAGTACATCAAGCTAATAGAATACTGCTTAACTTCAAGCTATTTCATCTACAAGGGCGAGTTCTTTCTGCAGATTGATGGTGTAGCGATGGGAAGTCCAGTAGCTCCTGTAATCGCGAACTTGTGGATGGAACGTATCGAGAACTTAGCCTTGACTACATCTCCAGTTTGTGTCAGCTTGTGGAAAAGATATGTTGATGACGGTTTTTGCATTTTGGAAGGTGGGCCACCGGAAGTTGAGTTGTTCTTGAACCACATCAATAGTGTAAACCATAAAATGCGCTTTACTGTAGAACTTGAAAATAAAAGATCTTTGGCGTTCTTGGATATAAAGCTAACGATCAAGAGTGATGGCTATTTAAACTACTCAGTATATATAAAACCAACACAGAGTGACAGAAACCTTCACGCACCCTCTCATCACCACCCCCGTCATCTCAATGCAGTAGTCTCATCACTCACCAATCGCGCTGACGATCTTTGCGATGAGGATCATGTTCAGGGCAAACTACAGCATGTACAACAAGTTTTAATTAAAAATGGCTACAACGTGAAGGTGTCAAATATAAAACGAAACACGAGAACCAAACCAAATACACCCAAGGTGAAGCGTCAGCCCTCCTTCATGCCATACTTAAAAGGAATAACAGATAAAATAGGAAGAATGCGCTCACCGAAAGATCACATACCGCTTGAGACACCGGGTGTTTATAAAATTGACTGCAGCTGTGGCAGCTCCTACATTGGCCAGACGAAAAGAACCATTTCTTGCCGTCTTAAGGAACATATAAAAGCCATAAAAAACTCAGACACAAACAAGTCAGCCATCGCCGAACATTTGCTAGAATCAGGCCCTAACCATTGGATTGAGTTCTATAATACTCGGATTTTATCTACGGAACGACACTACATACCGCGACTTGTTAAAGAAGCCTTAGAAATAAAAAAGTGCGAAAATAACTTTAATCGAGAAGACGGTTTTAAATTATCTAGTACGTGGAACCCAGTGGTTAGGACATTCGTGAAACGAAAAAACAAACAAACGAGAAGGAGGGTAGATCGATTTATCTGCCTCTAACTGTCATCGCCACCTACCTACATCTGCCAGTCCGCGATCATGGTGCTTGCAACAGCATCGAAATATCGGACGCGCGAAATAAAAATCGAAAATCGAGGTAAGAATCCCGTAAATTCATTAAATTATAATTCCAATTGACCTAAACATGACATAAAATGTAATGACACTAATCTTGACATGGTAGAATCGACAAAATTCCTTGGACTGACAATAGATAAATACTATAGTTGGAAAAACCATATCAGTAATATATGTTTAAAATTAGACAGATTCGTATGTTTTAAAGTATGTTTTAAAACAAATGGTGCAGGTTATATCTCTAGAGGCAGCGAAACTTGCTTACCATGGCTACGTATCGTCTGTAATCAGGTATGGACTTATATTATGGGGCAACTCAGTCTGTCTTTACATATTTGAAATGTGTTCTTTTGTTAAAAAATATAAACGTCTTTTTGAAAGTAACAACGATGTGATTGGACGCCGTGGTAGGTATAAGAAAACATTTTATGTTCCTTTTCTTGGTTTGCATACGCCTAAGGGCACCCGAGAGAGGGCACGGACCTCGGCTAAGGACGTCGTCTATTGAAACTACCACTGGGTCGGAAGGGTCATCTACAGCCAAAAAACCCGCAAGAAACTCAGTAGGAACGCGTACGTCGCGTTACACTGGCCCACCGGTGGGTTAGGCCATTCGAATGCCGTGTTGCCCTATTTCTAACTGGAACACCGGCGTTCCTTGTTGTAATAGCGTTGTCGGGATCTGCTAAGACGTTACGCGGATGCCTGTAACGAACCGGCGCGTCTGGGTTGGTTGAGTATTCTACTGACTAATTGATCAGCGGGTAGGGATGGTATCTTAAAAATGTCATGTCTTGTTTTCATGCGCGGCTGCCACCTTGAAAAAAAAACAAAATGGCGGACTGCACCACATTCATACCCTGATTTAATTTCTGATTTTGTGAGATTATCAAAAAATATTGCATTTATAAGAAGGAAATTAACTTAAAAGACACCTCAAAACAATAAATGTAAGTTTATCAAAACAATCGAGCCCAATACAATGAAAAACATAGGATTTTATAGTAAACTACAAGCGACTTATCTGTACAGCAAAAGTTTGCGCTACTTTCTTTGTACACGTAAATGAAGTTTACATTTAGTCGCGTTAAAATGATTAAGTTCCACTTTTTGCTAATGAACAGATAAGATGGTTTAAAGTATGTAAGAAGTTCAAAATAGCTTACCGAATTACTTGTAACTTCGTTTGTAGATTCACAAGCCGGTTTTGCTTCGGCCTCTGTAAATGTAATTATAATAATAATAACTTTTTTATTATTATAATTAAAAAATGTATTTCTGGTGGAAATTTATGAAGACGAGAATGTTACAAAAGGGATAGCTGTTTACTCTTTTAAACCATTATTACATGACTCCAAAATCTTTCATAGGACACCGTTCTAATATTATAAATAGGAATGTGAGTTAGTTTGGTTGTTACGATTTCACACTGTAAGGGTGTCACCACACCAATCGATCGACGTTGCTTGTTTCATGCCACCATCGATCGACACCATCGATCGATGTTTTGAGGTTAATTGTGCTGTAACTTTTATTGTTCCTTTTTACGAGCTCCTTTGGAGTTTTTCGTTTGATTTAATTATTTACCATTAATATAACATCTGCAACAAATCCTCATTTATAATCAATAAATTGATAATGCGTAAAATAATATTCTGATTATTTCAGGTTCCCAGAACGATTATTATCAAGTTGCCACAGACTCGATGGTTCCAGCATACTATTTCATATTTTTATCAACATGGCGGAATACGGAAATGTCACCTCGGTGTGGCCACGTGATGTTTTGTTTTTCGTTTCAAAGTAGAACATAATGCAGAATGTAATTTTTAAAATATATTATATTGTGTTATTTTTAGATTCAATTTATATTAATAATTTATATATATAATAAATACATATATGCCTATATATATTTATTACTCGTTTATTTATACAATAAAGAAAGGCCTCTTGCCGGATTCTGTACAGTCTGTGCGTGTACAGCATGTGCCTCCCACGAGACGTGCGTGAAGACAGAGGGATCAAATTACGTAAACGTTTTTGTATTAGTGGAAAATTGTGGAAATAGAACGCACTAGAAAAAAAATTGTGATATTTAAATTTAACCACATGATCCACGGGACGCTAGCAAAGAATTTGTAATCCTCAGCAAATAATCAATGCAAGATTTAAAATTTTACATATAACGATTGCATGATCGGTTGCGCCGACTTTGTATGGGACGTCTAAACTTATTTTTCACTTTTCAACTGTTAAGTTAAGTAAACAATTTTTAAATTTAGCATTTAGGCCAAGAACAGGACATATGCCTCTCAACAAGTTTAGTTTTTTGATGAAAAAAGTGAGCAGCCCGAACTGCGAGCACTGCGGGACTGCTGAAGATGTTTACCACTTGTTGGTAGAATGTATCCGAAATTGCAATGAGAGAAGTGCTTTAATGGCTGAATTAAAGTTAAATAAAACTGATTTAGGTATTTTCCAAATCGTTTTAGCGAGGCCATGCAGTGAAAGTCCAAGTAAAATTTATAAATTTGTTCGAAATTCCATTAGTAGTTAAGGCAATTCCTCATTATATAGGCTATGATGGGGCTGACATGGTTTGTTTTGCTTGTAACCAAAAGCCTCTAATTAAAAATAAAGAATAAAAAAAAGCTCTTGTTTATGGGGGAAAATAGTTCAAATTGACGAATACACCCTTACATAAAGATTCGGGACTTGCCTCTCTTATCCATTTCTTTTACGCTATTCTTCTTTTCGATATTATTCTTATCATGAGCTGCCTTTATATGTCCGCGTAGATATCTCGATATTGTGTAGCCTGAAAATAATACATACTTGAAATCACAAATCCTATCATTAGCTTATATACATTATTCATGTTTGTTAGCATAGTCATTTTAATTGTATTACTGTTGGATATCCAAATAAATAAAAAACTGCCTTTAAGTGTCATTTACGTGGCGAGTATTGTAAAAATTGAATTAAAAAAAACTGTTTAAATGATTATGTTACTTATTTTTGAATTATACTTAAATGCTAATGAAAATGTTACAAAATTTTAAATGTTATGAATGCATCCAGGCGCTACACTAGTTTAGTGTGCACTGAAAATTATTTATAATAATTTAGCAAAGAATTGAAGTAGGTGAACGCTTCGTCATACCATGAATACCTACTGCACATTTGATATGTTCGGTGGTTAACTAAATAGGGTGTCGAATTCGAGAGTTGAAAATGATTTTCTATTATTGATACAGTAAACACTGACTAAAACCTACCAACTGGCAGAAAACATTTCTTCAGACATGGCTTACTGGCTGAAGTTACTCCATTCGTTTGGACATTCGAAACTTGTGAACGACGGAGTGGCGTAGTGGTTAGTAGCCCTGCCTCATACGCCAAAGGTCCCAGGTTCGAGTCCTGGCCGGGGCATCCGTTTGTGTGATGAACACAAATGTTATTATTATTCTGGGTTCACCTCAATTCGCTGTATGGTCATCCATGACACAAGCGGGTCTGTCTGTCTGGGAATTTGTTATTAGAACCCTCTTTTGCGACGGGGGTTGCAAAAGACGGGTGTATAAATTTGTATAAAGTTGCGGCTAAAAGGTGATAATTTTATGAAAACAACATACCATAATCACAAAGCGGGCATGGATACACTTGCCCGTCTTCTAAATCATGCTTGTGTTCCTCGCAATGCTCCGTTACTTGAGATATGTTCTCAAACGATACCTCGCAGAATCTAAAATAAATAATATACGTTTTATTAAGGAACTTATTAGAAAAGAGTTAAACATGCATGCCTGCTCAAAAATGTAATTAGTGCCATCCACAGAGACGGAAACCATTGTTTTTCCTTATCGCTTAAAGTACGAGGGTATCGTAGTGTGCAACGACGACCAAAAAGTAGGTAATTGGATGGAACAAAAATAATTTACCAGTAAATACGCATAACATTTATTTACAAAGTATTCTTATTTAACGTACTTTTGACCAAGATCGCAATGACATTTTTACCTGCATTTAAGTTCCTTTATATCTGTCTCGCACTGATACTTTCCCAAAAACTCTTTTACTTCTTCATCAGCTTCTTCCAAATTCTCGATGGTATTATCATCGATTTCCGGTTCGTTTTCTATGATTTCAATATCACTATCGCTGTCCTTTTTCTTTCCTTTAATATTTTTACCATCTAGATTCAAAGACTGAGTTGTAATCTCTCCATCCGAGCCTATTTCTACTTTCATAAAGTCCTTTTTACCTTTCTCACGTTTGAATCTATCAACCAAATCTAGACTGCTACCTTTAGAATCAGTTTTAGCAGAAAAATCCCGTATCTTCTGAAATATATACTGCTGATTATTTCGAATAACTAGATATTCATCAGGATTTAATGACCGATTTGGACTTTTCAATCTACACGGCTTAAAGTTTTCATTTAGACAAAATTCGCATATTATTTTCAATTGCGTAGACATTTTTCGTTGAGGCGATGATCTGTGCAAACGTTGATCCTCATAATTAAATAGATACAGTTTCTGTAAAGAATTATCAACGAATTGTCCACAGATGAAACAATTTTGGCTCTCGCTTTCAGCTATTAATACCCCATCAACGTTTACGTAAGATATCGGTTTCGAATTCCAGTTTTTGTGGAAAAGTCTAGAGGGATCAGTTTTCCGTACATGTCGACGTTTTTCCGTAAAATTTTGGGCATCGTAAGGCAATGAAGCAACAGGTGAATCTTTGAACATATTAAGCACATCTTCTCTGGTAAAAGTTTTAAATTCATCATTACTCTTATTCGCATCGTAGTTTTTGAAATTATCTTTAATGAGACTTCTTGGTGATTTATTGACTGTTGTCACAGTGTTCAAAGTAGCGTAAGTTTTTGTGGTAGCAGATTCTAGATACTTTGTAAATTGGGCTTCAAAGCCTGTTGTGTTGTTGCATACAAGTTTAAAAGGAAGACTGTTAATGAAACTTCGTTTTGGACTATTAGATTTGCTCGACCATCTCGATACTGGACTTTCTACTATATTTATTTTTTTAATATTTTCAATCCCAACATTTTCTGTATCTTCATCTGCAAAATCGTCGTTATATTTTACGAAGGGTATTTTTTCAGCTGTTAAGTCAAGTGGAGCGTCTTCATTATCGAAATGTATTTGTGAAGCTCTGAGTTCTGTACCATCATCAAGAATGTACACTAAATCGTTGGTTCCGTTGGGGTTTGGTTCCAAAATTTGTTCAAAGTTTTGTGTTGCAAGATCTGAAGGAAGATCCTTCTCAGCATTTAGTAGAAATTGGTAAATATTTTCGTTTAAATTTACATCTTGGTTGTGTGTTATAGAGTTTATGTCGACTTCATAGCCAAGAAGTGATCTGAAACAATACATAAGACATTCTTGATTCTTTTTATTAATAATCTTAATAAATGAATGGCTGGCTCAGATTAGTGTACGCTCAGAACCCACAAATAATGTTCAAACTCATAAGTTTTAGTAAAATCTAGAACTAAAGCAGGGTTGTAGTTAATTTTCAAGTTTATGTTTTCTAGATCCATTTATTAAAAAAATTGTTCATATGGTTTTGGTTGTATCAGTACTCAGTTGATTTCTATTTGGTGAAGCAACCCTAGACAGGACAACACATATAAGTTCACAATTATCTCAACGAATCATAATATATCAGTAAAACTTACTTTGCTTTCCCAAGAAAAGTTTTGAAGTCGTCTCCAGGTTCAACGCTCAATGTAACCTCTTCACCATTAGCGCTTTCCATGCAGAGCACTATGGGTGGTGGAACTGGCTCTTCCATTGTGTTCCTATTGATGTATAAAACATTATTAGATAAAATGTGGAAATATATAGATCATATAAATTGAGAATCGAGAGCTGGAGTCATAGGGTGGTCAGGTTAAACGAGTAGAGATTAGAGAGGGATTCTCGGCGAAGTATGACGTTTATTGTTTATAAGCTCTCGTTAATATTGTGAAAACGTAATGTTATCAGTAATATGCAAATTGCGTTGTAAATTGTGACACTATTGCACCGTAACTGCAACTAAGTACTTTGTGTTCTTAAAATTCGAATAAACACGAGAGCATGGAGCTTTCCTCTTTTGACCCCGTATCAACATGCACATAACTTTAAACTCTAAAAACCATACTAGGTAACGCTATACGTCGTGAACTAGTAAAATAAATAAATAAAAAGAAAGTAACTGCAAGTATCCGTTTCGTCACATACGTGCCTTACTGACGATTCAGAGATCATTATGTATGGATCAGGACTTCTAAAACAAAGGACGTGAGGTCGTCGATGCACAGGCAGGTAAAGTGTCATTGATTAATCAGTGAAAAGCTGGAATTAAATCATTAGTTACGTGACTAACTTCATTTACGTGTAGAACGGAGCGCCGCCCTTTACTGAACAGCAAATTTGTTCAGACTGTAAGTTTTCTTGTATAGATCCTCCTCTTAAGGGCGTTCGTCTAAGTTTCGACAAATCTAGAAGTTCGAAGTATAGGCAGGCCACTTACCGAACTAAAAATTATTGACTACTTTGCAATGTCTATTATAATACAGCGGCTGACGGCGCAATCGGCCAAGGCTAAGGGCGAAAATCGGTTGCGTGTTGTACGGCCTCTTATAGGCGCCCCGCGTATAAAAGTTACTTTGTAGGGGATGCAAACGCCTGCACGACGCTCCCGGCTATACCTAGGCAATTAAAATGAGGCAGGCAAGGCTAGTGCACTTGCCTCATCAAAAATACTTCGGTTTGAAACGCTTCAGATTTATTAATGTTTCTTATTACATGCATAAGTAAATGTTATAGTTTTTACACTGAGGATAGACCGTGCCAAGCAAGCATCTCGCTATGGCAAGCCAGGAAACATTTTATTACGGATTTCGCTTTTCAAACTCATATGCAGGTTGCCGATATTTGTTTTACCTATGTTTTGTATTGTCTAATAGAAGCTAAAGTTTAGTAACTACTTACTTGAGGAAAGCAGCTTCTATACCTGAATACGATGTTTCAAAGTCGACTTTGAAAGTCGAGCATATAGTCAAATAATTAGAAATCCTCAATTGACTAACACAAAAATATTGACGCTTTCACAATGGAAAATTATTAGGAAACAATCAATTTATTTACTTAGATCATAAACGTTTTTGAGGTTAGGTACATATAACAAATTACGAAAATTATTTTAATTACATCAAAAACTTCGTACGAACTACGGTATGCATGTAAACACTTCTATATTTTAAAATAATACTGTATCATTGTTGATAAAACACGAAAACATTGAAATTTAAAACGTTTTATTGTTTATCATATTTTAGTGATAAATATCTCGCGTAATCTTTTTTGTGTAATAAAATTAAGAATTAGAAAAGTTTATGATCAAGTTTCTTAACTAAGTTAACTTTATAAAACATTCATGCCTTTATGGTTATTACTGGCCACTAAAATGTAAATGAAAAACCTTTCGACATGATGAAAATTTCCAATAGTCAGTGACAGTTTATCAACCAGTACGTTTCGCAAGAAAAACTGGCACGAAAGACATCAAAAAATAATATATCTGTCCAAATAAAACGTTTTTTACTTACCAAACATAAATCTCACCAGCAATCTCAGAATTATTTATGAAATGAAAGCATATTTGACAAAACAACAAACGAAATAGTATAAATTTGCCGCCATTTGTATGCAAACAAATGACCACCGCAAAGCTTTTAATGCACTGTCAATATTGTTTCCGCATCGTGTCTAAAAAAACTTTTGATAGTCAATATTTATGATCCTTGAATGTAGAAAAAAAAGATGTAAAAATGGAGAACTTTCGCTGATGAAACTCAAAATGGCAAGTTATTTAAAATGATCTAAAAATTTTGTATTTTATTGATATATTGTCATACATTGGCAATAATATTGTTTATCTAGATAAGGCCTTGTGACAAATCAGTTGCATTCTTTTAAATTTTGTTTGCACCGACTATTATAAAAATGATACATTTCTTAATAGAATAATAACAAGATAGATAGATCCAAATTTTAAAACATTTGGATGGCAAGTTATTTTTTGTACATGATGAGTATTCAATTTCTAAAAATAACGATTGGTTTCCGCTTACACTGGTTAAACAAATGAATGAATTTCCTGTGATTGACAAATCTGACAGCTGACAATGATTCAATCAGCCGTTCATTCTTATTTGTAATGTAAATGGCTATGTGCTAAAAACAGACAGTTTTCTTTGTGTTTGTAAGTAAATTAGTAGTTCTATTCTAATGCAAATTGATATACTGTGTTAGGTGGAATATTGCGGCATGTTTCCACTTACGCCGCCCGTTGTCAAAAGGCTTTTAGGATGGAAAAAAGGTCCCGAAGGCAGTTCCGCAGCAGAAGATAAATGGTCTGAAAAGGCCGTGAAGAGTTTAGTCAAAAAGCTAAAGAAAAGCGGAGCATTAGAAGAACTTGAGAAGGCTATTTCAACACAAAGCAGTCATACAAAATGTGTTACGATACCTAGGTATTTATTGATTATTTATTTTTTACTATGAACATTGACATTTCCGCTTAAGACAAGGATAGATACATTTGGCAATAAGCATTAGAAAGAGACAAAACAATTAGAATTTGTTTTAATACCGATTATCGGACCATTAAAATTTACCGCTTTTATAAATATGTAGGGCTCCGAAGGGAACATAATTTTGTTACATATTACATATAGCTTCCCCTTTCGTACACATATTTCAATATTGGCACCTCTATAAATACGCAAAAATCGCAAATAAAGGGTGTCCTTGAATAATTCGGTAGGGACCGGGGACATGGTATAACCCGACAAATTTCAGAAGCCACATGTTCCGATTAGCTTAGAACATGCCAGACGGCTTTCACAACTTGGCCGTATAACCGCAGACAGGACGCAAAATCGAAAAGGTCAAGTTGCAGTCAAAACAAATCGAAATACCAATATGGCGAATGTTCGTATTTTGTGAATTCCTGGTTCACTAGAGAGCTAAAAAATTACTTATTTTCGTGCTTTTAATTCCAGTTTTATGTGAATATCATAGTTCTGCCACTTGATCACTTATCAACATCGGTTTTGTCAAGGTAAATATGTAGCTAAGCGCGTTTTATTAATATTATCGCATGAACAATTTAATCATTTTAATTCCTATTATGATTTCTGTATAACAATAAATATTTGTCTTTTTAAAACACAGAATATAATTTTTGCTCTATAATACAACCATTATTAAACTGTAATGTTTTCAGTTTTTTAAATGTTATAACTTAGGTTATAACATTTTATATAAAAAAATTTAATTTGATGAAATTTTTGAACTAAATAAAATGCTCTTTGTGTCAGTATTTTATGTTACAGTGTAAATTATATTTTCCTAAAAGGTCAGAGGTCAATGCCCTTCATAAAATATTATTTAACAAAAACCATTATTATGACAAAGTATGCAAGTTAGAACTTAAAATTTTTTTTAAAGAATAAAAACAAAGCTTTTATACCAATGCTAAGATTTGTTATGTTATTAATTATGATATGTCAAATTGATTAGATGTAGTGTATTCATTTTCTTACAACACAGTAACATTTATCAATCCTAAGCCTCTGGCTAACTCTGGGTAACACTTTTAACTCAAAACCACTCAAGGGTCCTTACTTTGTAACATATTTTGAATTTATATCACATATTTTGAGTAACATATTGCTTATTGGACACTTTTCATCATGAGAAATGTTGACACACACAAATAACATGGACTGTAACATTAAATCTTGTTGGTAACTATGTTTACTCTCACAACAAATATTTGAAAACATTTCATGCAATGATGGCTTTTTCCGTCATTGTTTACAAAGTATTAGATGATAAGAAATTAAATAACAGCATGAAAATAATGTTAAATCTTAAGAAAATGTATAAGATTATTGAAAGTTTCTTTATAAACAAGTTTACTGTTAATTACTATCACACTCTGCACATACTTCATATCTTGTTCGTAGAACCAGCAATTAATTTATGAATATTTAAAACTATTTTGATTTAGACTTGACAACAGATTTCATTTTTGAGAATGTGGCTATCTTACAATCTTTAAGGTTTGAAAGTTATAGTTTTGGCAACCTTCTAGTATCTTTTAGATGTATATACAATGTAGCATAGGGAGTTATAAGATACACTAGCAGACATAAACAATTTTTTTCAATGATGTCCTCGTGACATATTATAGTCACTTATTAGTAATATATCATAGGCCTTGGATTTAAATCTATTTTGTGTTAAGAGCAAATCTTAGTCCAGAGCGGCAACAAGTTCCTTAATCTTCTCAGTGACCCAGACACTGCGTAAATCTTCCTACTGACCTCAGATATGTGTGGGGCCCAAGAGAGTGTAGAGTCAAAGAGCACACCCAGGTTCTGAACGACACCACTAAAGCTCAAGGTAACACTATTCAAAGTAATTTGCAGAATGGTAATTTGATTTAGCCTCGCAATCTGCTTAGCACAATTATGATAGCTTGCGACTTGTTCGGGTTGATGGTGAGGCCATAAGATTCGCTCCAATTAGAAATAACTGCGAGATTATCGTTTATTTTATGAATAAGGGCACCAATATTATCAGTAGGGGCTTGGGAATAGATTTGTAGGTCATCCACATACAAATGGTACTGGCGTGTATAAATATGGAAAACAGGAGAGGAGAAAGGACCCCACCTTGAGGCACACCAGCAATCACGTCACAAAAGCTACCCTACTATCAGCGCGTAAAGCTACCCTACCATCAGCGCGTAAAGCTACAAGGCGACAAGGTACAAAACTGACACAGGTAGCTAAGGAACCACGTGATCTCCCTATCAGACCCAAATACGTTGTGAAGCATAGCCAACTTGATATCACTGTCAACTACGTTAAAAGCATTGCTGAAATCTAGTAGCATCATAGTAGTCACATTCTGGCTAGACATCCCTAAACGAATGTCATCAGTAACATTTATCAATGCTGTCGCAGTACTATGTCCTGCACAAAACTCAGATTGATATGTACTTAAAAAGCCTAAGGAATTTATGAATGAACTTAGTTGGTTGACGACAAGTCGTTCGAGCACCCTAGAAAGAAAGGGAAGAATGGAAATGGGTCTAAAGTGGGAAGGTAATGTAGGACTGGTGGTTTTAGGAACAGGAATTACGACTGCCTTGCCCCAACAGCTCGGAAAAGTTCCAGTATTGAGCGAGAAGTTGAAAATATGGCAAAGTATTGGAATGAGGACCTCCGAGCCGAGTTCAATCATCTGGTGGCTTACGCCACTGATGCTCTCTGCGTTAGATTTGATGGATGAAATGTTTTTTTCAACTTTACACTCAGGTACAGACCTAAAGGAGAAAATAGGTTTTTGGGAATTGTTCTTGCTACTCAAACATTTTAAGTTAGTAGATGGTAGGTACTTATCAAGTATTTTCTATAGTTTGATTTGGTTAGCACATTTATTATAAAAAGAGAGAACCCAGGTTAATCTTTCATGATATATTAAAAAAAGGTACATTATTAAAGACTACCATAATCTATATTTTATACTGAAATTAAGGATTAAAGATGAGGCTGGCAAGGTCAAATAGAGATGAGCATTAGGTAATAACCCATTTCACCCATTTGGGTAATTACCAGGTTTTACCCACAATAACGTTTTTTCACTTAGTCACTTTTTTCAAATTGTAAGATATATAATTAAATTATATCCATCCATATATGCCATGTGAAGAAAAGCCACTGTAGTTATTTGAGTATTAGACTAAGTAGGTATTCAGAAGAATGAAACCTAATGATAAAGATCATATAGTTCTTTATAATATATTCTGACTAAATTAAGTATCTCAATTATTAGCCAGGTAATCTCAAGTAAAATATATTATTTAAAATTCATGGTTAATTCAGTTTAGTTGAGTGAATAGGTACCTCTTGGATAGATGTGTAACACCTTTATCCTCATCATCACGTTTCCAATAAAAAAAAATTTATGTTTTCATTAGAAATAAAAAACGTATTTTTCAAACATTATTCAGTGTTTTTGTACAATTTATTACCATAACTAATGTTAAACGTGGAGATGACAGTGCTGTGTATAAACATAATAAAATATTTTAGGAATAGGAATGTTACTTAGTACAAAGCAAGTATTACTTAGCTTAAAATAAATAAAACACTTTTTACCGGATATTATCGCGTATATTTTAGTTAATTTTAAAATTATTTCGACGTTTCGGCATCTTTGCAGTCTATCGTGACCACGGCAACTGCAAAGATGCCGAAACGTCGAAATAATTTTAAAATTAACTAAAATATACGCGATAATATCCGGTAAAAAGTGTTTTATTTAAAGTATGAATCGTGAAAATTTAAGAAAATATATATATTACTTAGCTACTTCTACGAAATTACTATACTTCTTCAAAATTTTAATTTGCCGTTCCCTAATCTACTTTGGTCAGTAAAACCACTGACTTGGTCTCGTTACATTATTATTATGATATGAAAGAGACATATTCTTTCATAAAACACACAATGTATTCAAAATAGGTTGCAAAACATATTTGAAAGCAACATATAATCACATTGTCCACATCTCTAATCAAAAGAAGTGTACCAAAGCCTCTTTTAAAAATATAATAAGGAATAAGGATTAGGGTTACATGGGTCAACACAATAGATCTGCTAGGTCGCAGTGTGACAGCACAGTTCAAGTGACCACATAGTCATGAAGAAAAATAATAATACATGGGTCAAACACTGTGTAGGAACCTATAGTGGGTTACATTGATGTTGGTGCAAACTGTTTTTCCATAAACTTACAAATAAACCTTAGTTACTTTCTTGCAACTGCATTTAAATTAGTTTTTTTATGGTCAACATTATAACAATATTTCTATTCATCAAGAATCCTAAAATAATGATTTAATATAAAGAAAATGAAGTATTTTTAACATAATTTATGCACAAGGCCATAGCAATTAATTTTTATACTTTTATATGTAATTGATTTGAAGGTTATTTGTTGTAATTTATTCATTCAAGTCAGCAAAATACATATTTTTAGTGGTAATAAAGCTTTTTTGGTGAGGACTTCTCAAGGTGTAGCATCCAGAAGTTCATTGCCCATATTTTGTCCTCATTTGTGCCCATTATTTGCATGTGTGGCCAAATCTGAACACAAACTTAATATAGTGACTGTATTGTAAAAATAAATGTAATGTAATAAGATAGAAGGCCATCGCCACCCTTGACTACACAGATAACTTGGTTGGATTATATAATAGTTGTGTACATATAAGGAATGAACTTACAATTATTTACAAACCAACTTATTTTCAAATTAACAATAAACTAATAGGAAAAAAATTATGTGATGTTATTATTTTTGCGACTTTTCGACATTGAGACTATGGTGTACTGGGGTCAAGGTGCTCATCAACTTTTGAGAGTGAGCCTAAGGCTGGAACTTAGCCAGAACTACAGGATTTTTGGTCACTATGTATAATGTAATTTGGATTTTATATGAACTAGTTGAAAATGTTTAATGAAGAAAACACTTCCAGATTTAATTCTTATAATGATACAGCGTTTTCATGAACCCAATGTTTATGTAAATATGAGATTTTTTATAAGGTTTTTCTTTAGCCTTCTATGTGGCGTATAATGTATAATCTAATGTGTTGCTTAGTTTTTGCTAGTGATGTTATTTAAAATTTATTATGTAATTATTCACAGATACAATTTATCATAGTGATTAAGACTATCTTAAATCTGCATGTTGTCTTTCGATCTAAAGATTCTACCCAAGATTGATCAAAGATAAATGCTTTAATTCAAGATCATATCATAATCCACGACAGCCTTTATAATCCCGCTGCAGGGTTCAATTTCAAATATTTATTTCTCAACATTGACAATTACTTGTTCTTATTCATCAAATAAAGCATGACTCTACCACCAGTTCGGAAAAACCTTCGTGAAGAAGAACTGGCAAGAAACTTTACGGGTACCTATATTTTTTTCAAAATAAATGTACAGTAAATAAAACACTTTTTACCGGATATTATCGCGTATATTTTAGTTAATTTTAAAATTATTTCGACGTTTCGGCATCTTTGCAGTTGCCGTGGTCACGATAGACTAAGGTGTTGTTCATCTATTGCCAGTAATAAAAAACTACATGATTGGGGTCTCCGGTGTCACCTGTTGTAGCTGACATTTACATGGAGAACTTTGAGGAGCAAGCGCTCCGAATGGCACCTGTTGTGCCGAAGATATACAAGAGGTACGTTGACGACACCTACACTATATTACCTAAGCATGAAGTGACTGCATTCCTAAACCACCTCAATTCCCTTAATTCTAAAATTAAATTCACTATGGAATTGGAGCAGGAGAACAAATTAGCTTTCTTAGATGTCTTAATACAAAGAAATCCTGATGGTACACTTAGCCATACTGTTTATAGGAAACCCACCCACACTGACCGATATCTAAATGGGAAATCCCATCACCACCCGAGCCAATTATCTGCCGTAGGCAACTCTTTGTTTCAGAGAGCACATGGAATCTGCGATCCCCAACACATTAATGAGGAACTCAACCACCTGGTTAAAGTGCTGCGGGATAACGATTTAAAAACACCGCGTCGCCGTCGCAGAAACCGCGTAAAGCCACTCACAGTTGAACGAAGACCAGCATTCCTGCCTTATATAAAGGGTGTTACTGACAAGATAGGAGGCATTCTTCGGCGAGCTTCAATCAAAACTATCTACAAGCCGCACTCAAAGATAAGCCAGCATCTTCGTCCAATAAAATCAAGCATCCCTTTACAAGATCCAGGCGTTTATAAAATCGACTGTGACTGCGGGCTCTCTTATATCGGTCAAACCAAACGAAATGTGTCAACTCGCATTAAAGAACACATCTCTGATGTTAAAAATAAACGAACCTCAAAATCTGCAGTTTGTGAACATTCCATAGACAAGCCCAACCATTATTTAAGATTTGATACCGTGAAGATCCTAGCAAAAGAGAAACATTTTATACCTAGGATGGTCAGAGAAACTATTGAAATTAAAAAACATCCAAATTTCAATAGAGAAGATGGTTGGAAACTTTCATCAACATGGGATCCAATACTTAAAAACATCAAAATGAAAAACCAGCAAACTGTTAGACTGCAAACTCAGGACACAGTCAGTGCCTTTTGTGTCAATCCGGGACGTTATGCGAGAAGACTGAGAAACAGATGGCGTTAATATGTATTGACAATCATGTAGTTTTTTATTACTGGCAATAGATGAACAACACCTTAGTCTATCGTGACCACGGCAACTGCAAAGATGCCGAAACGTCGAAATAATTTTAAAATTAACTAAAATATACGCGATAATATCCGGTAAAAAGTGTTTTATTTAAAGTATGAATCGTGAAAATTTAAGAAAATATATAAATGTACAGTGTCTTTTTTATGTCTCCCCCCAAGTATTCAAACGACGTACACCCTCAAACGGCACCCGTTCACGAGCCATAAGAAGATGTACTTATCTAAGGGTTCATCAGCCCCATTCAACTAAGGGGGTGGATTCAGGCAATTTATTGTCCACCATTCTTGCCTACCGCGGGTTGGCAGACTTGACACATGAAATAATTATTTAATAATACTTAATTTTTTTTCACCTTTAGAGCAGCGACGAAATGAACTTAAATTTTTAAAACTCATTTGTGCATTTGGTAGTCACAGAGACCTCCAGGTCGAGGAACCAGAACCTTAGACCCTCCTCCACCGACGCTTGTACTTCAAGGTGCCTAATTTCGTTACGTTTTCTACTTTCCAGAGTGAAGCCAAACGACAACACTATCAACGGTCAGTACCGCAAGGGGTTGCCGCATGTCGTCTACTGCCGGCTGTGGCGCTGGCCGCAGTTACAGGTCAGTTGGTAACAAGTTAAGTCCAAACTCAAATAAAAAAAAACTAATAATAAAAAGAGGAACGTGTAAGCGTTTTTGTACGGACAAAACCGCTTCAAAATTGGTCCAATCGAATGGAATACACACGTTGAAATTACGGCACCCCTCTTTTTGCGTCGGGGCTAAATTAACTCCAACGCAAAAACTATAGCATGATATTTTCATTGATACAGTGACCATAGAAATACACACTAAATACAAAATAGATGATTGTATTTGTCTATAACATTCTGGTTGGGTTTAATTTACTACAGTTATTAGTATTTAATATAATACGAATGTGGTGCAGCTGAAATACTATTTCTTAATTTGTAAATCGCGTCCACTTTCAAGAGTGAAACGAAATGTTACTGAAACTGACCCGCCCCATGCTATAGCGCAAATAGTGTAGTGTATTGCATTTTGTATTTTTTAGTAACATCGATACGACAGTGGTGTATCTCATTACCATAAGGCCCTTGAGTGAGACGGAGAGCTCCCCATGCGGAGTCCTGCCCCATTTTACTGCGGGCAGCGAGTCTTGTAACTCTAGTATAGACTGGATCCTTTTATATTTATACTATTATTTTAAAAAAGTGCATTATACAGGTGAAACATAGGCTATATTTTACCTTGAATGTCCAACAGAATCGGAAGCTATTTGGGTGAAAATGCGTGAGACATTTAGACTCACTTGAGCATATCTGATTTAGCCGGTTAGTTACTCACTATGTCCTCCGTCACTTTCTATTTCTGTTGAAAGAAACAAGGGACGTAAATCAATATTAAATTAATTTTATTGTAAAATAGTTGTCCATCAACAGCTTTTCTCCCCATGGATATAAGTAGAAAGATGAGGGTTTTTGCAGTCCTAACGCATTAAAAAGGATACTTTAATTTGGATCATTAAATTTGTGGAATGTTTAAAATGTATAGCTTCGGTGACGCGGTGGTAAAGGAGCTAGTGTTTTGGATGTTAAAAGGAGGAGTTGGTAATTTATTAGTAAAATAATCCTGTGCACCTATAAATTTATATGAAGGTATCTGTAGTCTGCCAACCCGCAGTAGGCGTGATGGCCTATAATTGTCGGACGCCACCCCTGGGTATGTAATAGTAGTAAAATAATTCCATGCACCTATACATTTATATGAAGGTATGTGTAGGCTGCCAACCCGCAGTAGGCGTGATGGCCTACAATTGTCTGACACCACCCTGAGTTGGTAATAGTAGTAAAATAATCCCATGCACCTAAACATTTATATAAAGGTATGTGTAGTCTGCCAACCCGCAGTAGGCGTGATGGCCTATAATTGTCTGTCACCACCCTCAGTTGGTAATAGTAGTAATATAATCCCATGCACCTATACATTTATATGAAGGTATGTGTAGTCTGACAACCCGCAGTAGGCGTGATGGCCTACAATTGTCTGACACCATCGATCGATGGCAGTATAGACCAGTCGACGTCGATCGATGGTAAACCGTTATCGAGCTGGCGTCCCGGGTTCGGTCCCGATAGCTGCCTAATGCACCAGCCACGGTCGCATCAGCCGTGCTAACCTTAATAGGCAGTTTTTCCTGTAGGTATTCAATTTTAAGTTTTTCATAATCTGGCGCTCGCGCATCACTTAGATTTTACCATAGATACCACATTTATCTTTATAATCTATGGCATCTATGTATTTTGCTTTTCAATTTTTTGCAGTAATATTCACTTTAATTTATTAAAATAGTAAAAAAAACAAACGTTTAATTAATAAAACAGCTGCATGGCAAAAGTTTTATTTTTCTAAAACATTCAAAAACGCAAGGGCCATCTATTTGATAACTGCCTATTAAATCTATAATTATACGCGCCTTAACTAACCATTTACGGCTCTATGTCTCTTGTTGTGATTTGGGCGGTCTGGGCGTGATATAAAATAAATGTGATGACATCGGCCAAGTTATGATACAGTCCGTGACATAAGTCTTGTCTTGGCACGCCATGCTACCGCTGCCGGATATCATATCTTTTTAGTGGTGAAAGAATTTAAAATCAGTTAATTTAGAGTTCATCATATATTAAAAAAATCTTTCCGGTTATAATAATAGCATATAGATTTGAGATATTAATAAACAAATGAATTTTCCAGAGCCAGCATGAACTGAAGCCAGTGGATCAATGTGAATATGCGTACCAGTTGAAGAAGGACGAGGTCTGCATTAACCCGTACCATTACATACTGATTGATACTCCTGGTAAGTGATAGTGTTAAAATATTAACTCACAATCGAAATAATTTATTTAATTATTGTTTTACAACAGCAACACTTAATGGATGGTGTGTTAACATGAACAACTTAGACCTTCAGCTTTAAAAGCTGTTTACGTAGTATTTATGTATATGACTCTTTTTTCCGAAATGGACTGTTAATTTATGGCTCTATTGGCCTTTTAAATTTCACCGGAGTTTGTGGCCTAGCGCTGAGGGCGCTAAGCTGGAGCTTAAGCAACTCCTATATGCGATACGCCTAAAGGTACCCGAGAGATATTGAAACTGCCACTGGTTTCGAAGAGTCAAAACAAAGAACCGGCAAGAAACTCAACAGGAATGCGTACGACGCGTTAGCCTGGCGCACCGCTGGGTTAGGCGGTTCGAATGCCGTGTTTACCTATTTCTAACTTGAATGTATATGAATGTATGATAACATTAGTAATTTATAATTTATTTTACCTTCGAGGATAACTTTATAATACCAATTACAAAATAAACATTTAACTTTAAAATAAACTGCATTTTATGGTAAACTCAGTGGAAGCTCAGGATATGGTCGAAGCCGGAAATCGCTAGCGCGTTGCTCTGTCTTTCGTAGTCGCCCCGCATAATCCCGTAAAAATAACACTACAGGAGATAAGAATGCGCGTCTGCGCATCCACTAACGCTCCCGCTTGCCCAACCCAATTCCACCTACAGTTAATGTATCTACAAGATACAGAAAAGAATGGACAGTATGTATGCAAAATTTCATGCTGATCTGCCGAGTTTTAAAGATGTGAGTGTGCGACAAATGTTATTTTAAAATTATAAAATTAAAAATGTACTATATATAATATTACATTTACATTTACAACAGTGTGCAGATACTGAATATTGAATAAAATATGTATTTATACCAAATTTAGAAAAGATTATTTTCTTTTTTTTCAACACACTAAGTAATATACATAAACTGTGTAAATAATAGACAAGCTATTCGTAAACACAATTCTTGGCTGGGGAGACAAAGCATGCACAACTACTCAACCGCTTCACTCCTCTTTTTGCGTCGGGGGTTACACACATTGTAATTAATTTCACTTGTAAATAATGTAATTGAATCTTATTTATTTTTATTATTATTCTTATTCACATGTAATAATATTTAACTTTTGTAAGTGGTCTGTACTAGTTTAAGTTAAATTAAATTAAATAAATATTATATTGCTTATAAATATACCAACAATGATAAAATTTTACATAATGCCACATAGTCGTTATTTTAGTAAACCACGTTAAAATATTAGTTAATATTATGTATTGCTGTAACAGCGTTGCCGCCGATCCTAGTCCCGCGTTGCGCCGAGACCGAGGTTCGAGCGCCGCCGCCGTACACCGACTACCAGCACCATTTGGATACTGACGCGTAAGTCTGTTTTCATAACTATTTGAAGAGTACAGGGAAAGAACGATCAAAGTCACCCTAAAACTATTGTTGAGTTAGTGACGCCATCTTGTTCGCAGTACGCTAAGCCTGCTTACCTCGAAATACGAAATGGGCAAAAATAAGTGCTGAAAAATTATCTTTAATATTTTGGCCTAAAAGTTGTTCGTGATCATAGTCCAGCGTTACAGTGTAAACACGATCAACGAAAACGATTAACGTTTTACAAGTTTTTGATCATTATTTCAACTTATGTAAATAAGATTATAATAAAATTATAATGAATATAAGTACGACTTTTATTTTTTATGTATAACACAATATCTTAAGTATATCAGTAGTCATCCTTGTATAATAGAATTGGGTATATGACAATTATTTTTTTATTTCATATTTAAATAGTTTCTCAACAGTAAATAAATATTGCAAAACAGTACGATTACAATCAGTAGTTTTCTAGATACAGCGATGTGTTCGAGGAGCCGCAGCGAGTCGCCGAAAAACGCTCCATACAAAACGGTACTGAGCTGTGACGTCACGACTTGTGAATCATACTAAAATTGTATGGGCGTTTGGATAAAATATATAATAGCTACGTAGATAATGCGTTTACATGCATACTGTCATAGTAAAAATTGTTATGTTTAATGTCAGTAAGCTAATGATATTTAAAAATTTAACATATACTATAATAAGTTTTTGCTTCTTTTTTTAAGTTTTCAAATCTATATAATTTCGATATTACATTCAAAACTATATTTTTCAAAACATTGTACCTGTCAAAATAACTAATATTTTATAAATAAATTACAAAAACTTGCATTTTTAAATTGTGTCATCTACCCAATTGTAATGTATCACACTTATTAATTAAACACAAGTCTAAAAAGTTACGAAATATTATTTCTAACAATTAACGTAAAGTGACTTTGATAATTCTTTCCCTGTGCTCTTCATTTAATATTTATATGTTTCCCGGCGTAACAGAGATATTATGATTGAAACGTATATTACAAGCAAGATAAAATATTTCGTGTCCGTGTAATTTTGTTTGTATTCGTGTAGTGTCGTGTACTGTTGGTTCGGTTCGCGTGGTGACGAACTGGAAATTTTTTTGTGGTCTCTTCGGCTATCTGTCTATAAGGAAAGCAAACAATTACAGACAGAATAATATACCGAAATTATTGTGTGTAGAAAGTGGCCAAAAGGCTAGCTGAATTAATATGTTGGATTGCAGCAATAGCAGCTATCGATATACACTGAGTAAAATATATTCCAATTAAGATCACGAGTTTCATTTACTAATTGTTTAGAAATTTTACTTTTTATAGGCGATAAGTGCAGTGAGTGACCCCAGAACCACAAAGTTCCAACATCAAAACCCTCGAAAATATAGCCATTGCCGAGTCGCTCATTTCCCCCTAATATGGTTGAAGAGGGCTGTGGCTGGATCCCGCGTTAATCCGTGATCGGGTGCCGTTTGAGATTGTTCGTCGTTTGGATACTTGGGGGGAGGGGGGAGACTTGCCGAGCTAACAGATGCAGATAAGAATAATTTGGTATAGACATAAAGAGACTGTAAATTTATTTTGAAAAAATATACCCGTGAAGTTTCTTGCCAGTCCTCATTCGCGAAGGTTTTTCCGAACTGGTGGTAGAGTCATGTTTTATTTCACGTCAATAAGAACAAGTAATTGTCAATTGCTGCGTTCCGTTTGCCGATTACAGCGCTCATATACCCGTTCCGATTGCCCGTGAGCGCGCTCACAGCGATATCGATACGTCATCAATGACGTCATAAACGCCGCCATCTTCCCGCTCACAGTGCCCAAGCTACGGAGCATGGTCGCTGTGAGCGGCCTGTCAAAACTGACACATGACGTTACTTTGTTGATGTTTTTATTATAGATTTTAAAAGCTTGCTTTTTAGTTTTCTTTTGTAATAATGTAAAAAAATGGCTCCTGCTTCATTCAGGGTCTTTTATTTTTATATTTGTTTTATCATTCATCTTAATGAAATTATAGATTTAAATTTAGACTTAATCGACGAACAATCAGAATGTTAGCGCGCTATTTACCGTTCCGATTGCAATAGCACTAATAACAATTTTAGCGCGCTCAAACAAATTGGAACGGTTTTGAGCACTTTTAGCGCTGATAGCGCTGTGAGCGGCAAACGGAACGCACTGTAGAGAAATAAATATTTGAATTCTGCCTAAATGTACTCACTATATATGTAAGCAAACATATTTGTTTTATCATAATAGTATAGGAGACTTTTTTTTCTATTTACAGAGTAATGCAGAGTGGTGGATTGGTACACAGCGCAATGTATTTAGAAGCTACACTGGCCCAGCAAGTGCCAAACAACACTACAGTCCATGTGTGAGTTTATTGGTGTTTTATTAGATTGTAGCGGTAGTAGAGTTTCTTTGTTAAGATCTCGTCCGGGAGATCTCGTCCGGGTTAACGGTTGTGGTTCCGGGCAAAGGGAATTAGCAACAGCCAGAGCAATTAATGTGAAGCCTACAGTCGACGATGCATCATAAGTTGAGATAATAACCACGTCACTCGTAATAAATAATACACTTACGACTGTGTCTACGGGCGCGGATGCCACTTACCATCAAATAGGTAGCGTGCTAGTTTGTTGGCTTTGAATATAGTAAATAAAAATTATTTTACCTGCAACAAAAAAATCCCGGTTTAGTTTATAGTATTAATTTGTGTGTCTACATGTGCCAAGGGAACTCTTTTAAGAATGAACCGATTTTGCGGCGTTTTTTTTTTTGTTTGAAAGCAAAGTGAAGCAAGAGTGTTCCAGTGAAAAATCTAAATTTCAAATGAAAATGAAAATCAGTGTAAAAGTTAAAAGCAGTTCAGCTTTACGAAAGCAATGCAAAAGTTTTTTTTGTAGACCCACTTGGTTTAGGAAACTGTGGTGATCCAATGAAAATAAATTTTTGTTCTAACAAATTTAAATTTTATTACGGAGTAAAGTTTATAGTGACAATATGGGGATTACTGTATTATGAATATTGTATCAAGAAAACAACACTTTCCTTAACAAATCAAAAGAAATGTCCCAAAATGCAAGGAGTCTGGGCCAGGTACACTTTACAAAAAAATTGTTTAAGCTGCTTAGAACACTTTTTGACTGTTAAATTGTTATTAAAACACTTTTTTTGTTGGTAGCAAATTAAATTGTGCATTATTAGTGTGCAACACAAACAAAAAACATCATGGCGGAAAAAATTTTCATTTTGACAGCTAAGGTTTACTTTTTTTATCCGTTTATCTTTTTGTTTTGTGTATCGGAAATATCGATGGCTGGTTGCCATTAAGTCCAAAGAATTGAATTGTTTTGTGTATTTTTAGTATTTTAAACAGTTGTGAAGTTAAAAAGAAACCGAAAGATAGAACTCAAGCGCAACGAACAATCAAACACACAGACAGACAACTATCAATGTGCTGTGAGTGAGGTGGCTGTCCCCTCTGCTTGTTGAACCAACTTCACTTGACAACTTCCGCCATGGAAAAGAGTCATCGTCAATGTTGCCCGCTAAAACGAACAGAAATAATGTTGACTTTTTTATTTTCTTACCATCTAACTATTTATTTTTGCCTTATAATTACCATATATTTGTAAATTTTTTTAGATGGTGTACAAAGACCTAGCCCAGGTTGTGACATTTATTTTATTAAACTTAACGAGCCATGTTTCTTATAAAAAAATAACATTCGTATGTTATTTAACTGTAGGTTTTCCATAAAAAATAAGTTATTAAATTTATCAACCTAAATTGGTTTTTGTTACACTATCGAACAAATAAGTTAATAATAGTAAGTTATATTTCGCAGATGAATCAATAAATTATTATTTTGGTTTTCAGGAGCTCCTCCACAGTGGAAACCCCCCCTCCAGGATACATGAGCGAGGATGGAGACCCGATGGATCATAACGACAATATGAGTGAGTTTGTATTCTTTTTTTACTTCTATAACCCTGATTATAGTTAAATAGCGGTAGTTTGGTGACAAGCTGCTGACGCGTGGACCTCAGAGATCATGTCCCGATTGCCAAATCTAACTTAATCGCTTATTTGAGGATAGTCGAAGCTTCGGTGCTTATTATTGTTTTTAACTTGGTTAAATCACTAGTGCTAACAAATAGGGCTAAGGTCGTTTTTCATTGACATTAAATTACACTTGATTGTTAAAAAAAATCCTTTATTAATAATATTTTTAACGAAACAAGATACCTTTTTAGCAATATAACGGACGGCCTAGTGGCGTAGTGGTTGGTAGCCCTGTCTCATACGCTGGAGGTCCCAGGTTCGAGTCCTGGCCGGGGCATTCATTTGTGTGATGAACACAGATGTTTGTTTTTGGTCATGGTATTTGATATTTATATATGTATGTTTATTCTGGGTTCCCCACCAGTTTGCTATATGGTCAGCCATGACACAAGCTTTGGGGCCATACAGTTGGTGTGTTTGTCTGGGGATTTATTATTTTTAGAAATGTGTGTTACTTTGGCCCATTGGAAAAATTTGTAGGGATTTAAATTATATTTAGGCTCACTTGCGCAGATCTCAGCTAGCTGGGTAATAGTGGTATTACGCTACACGTTATCCGGCCTGGTAGTTAGGGAGGGCGTGGCCCCTTGCAAGGTCGTCGATTATGACACTGCCCTGAATACCGGATCCCTCGCGCTCTGTGACCAGTCTGCATTCGAACGCAAGCGGATAGCGACGTATCGTTGCACCTGTTTTATCTAAATCATTAAAAAAGCAACGATTGCCGTGGATTTGGTATTTGGATTTATGATTATTATAGATGAAAAAAAGGAGACGAAAAGAATCTGGGTCAAGCAATACTTGACATTAAGAGATTTTTGTAGATTTCGAGTAAAACTCTAAATCCCTCGGCTCTAACGCCTTTGTTCCTATAATCACTGTGGTCTTTTCTCCAAAAGTACGGCATATCCTTATACATCTCTATAATGTTTAAGAAAACTTATTTTTCTTTATTCTTACATATGGCGTCTAATTAAAATGGCGGCCGGGTTGCACGAGTCGAATCACTCACTATCACTACCTGCACATGCGCCATCCACGCTAGCCGCGCGGCGACTGAGTTCCCTGACTGTCCTAAGTATTATTACATTACTCGGTCGTAAGGGCGGTCAGGGAGCAAGGCTGCCGGGCCCGTCCGGTCGCCCCCGTTACGGACCCTAATTCTCTAACTCTTATTACACTACCCTTAGTTAGGGTAAGGGTCCCTAAAAATTGGGTAGTGTAATAATAGGCCTTTAAATTGTCTCCGTCGCTTTCTATTTCTGTTGAACTGATAAATACATAAAGCAATATATAGCCTAGTGCTAGCTAACTGAGAGCTGCGCAAGTGGGCGTTAGTATTTATAAAAAAAAGAATATGAATAACAATTAGACTATATGGCGATAATGTAATCAAGCACCACAGATATTTGTATATAAAGTTTATTTTCACACGCAAGAATAACAATATTAACAAAGGGATAATGATAGAAACAAGCGGCGCAGGCTTCCCGTGACGTAATGAAAGTACGACTAAGTTGGCTGGCCGACGTGACCAGCGACCGCGCCTGCGATGGCGGTCGGCGCGAAGGGAGCGGGGTGTCGCACGAGCGGGAACAGGGGAATGCGACGTATACCGCCTCTTTAGATATAAGCAGTTTATAACTAACATTTTCTTAAGTTTTCATGATTCATTATATTAAATAAAACATTTTTTGTGTGGTCACGAGTTATAAAAATGTTTTATATTAAACAATTAGACTAACTTTAATCCTGATCAAAAGCTACCATTACAAATTGTTAATATGCTCGAAATAATAACTTCTTAAGTATTGGTCTTCCTCACGAGGTCTTCCTTCACTGTTACAACGATTTTATTAGCTTAGTGATATATGTTGTGAAGCTTATTGGTGTATTTGGTAGGTACCAGCTTCGAACCTGGGACTTTGAAACCGAGAAGCCAACTTTAACCATTACGCACAAATGATTTCTTTGAAGCCAACTTTAACCATTACGCACAAATGATTTATTTGAAGCCAACTTTAACCATTACGCACAAATGATTTATTTGAAGCCAACTTTAACCATTACGCACAAATGATTTATTTGAAGCCAACTTTAACCATTACGCACAAATGATTTATTTGAAGCCAACTTTAACCATTACGCACAAAAGATTTATTTGAAGCCAACTTTAACCATTACGCACAAATGATTTATTTGAAGCCAACTTTAACCATTACGCACAAATGATTTATTTGAAGCCAACTTTAACCATTACGCACAAATGATTTATTTGAAGCCAACTTTAACCATTACGCACAAATGATTTATTTGAAGCCAACTTTAACCATTACGCACAAATGATTTATTTGAAGCCAACTTTAACCATTACGCACAAATGATTTATTTGAAGCGAACTTTAACCATTACGCACAAATGATTTATTTGAAGCCAACTTTAACCATTACGCACAAATGATTTATTTGAAGCCAACTTTAACCATTACGCACAAATGATTTATTTGAAGCCAACTTTAACCATTACGCACAAATGATTTATTTGAAGCCAACTTTAACCATTACGCACAAATGATTTATTTGAAGCGAACTTTAACCATTACGCACAAATGATTTCTTTGAAGCCAACTTTAACCATTACGCACAAATGATTTATTTGAAGCCAACTTTAACCATTACGCACAAATGATTTATTTGAAGCCAACTTTAACCATTACGCACAAATGATTTATTTGAAGCGAACTTTAACCATTACGCACAAATGATTTCTTTGAAGCCAACTTTAACCATTACGCACAAATGATTTCTTTGAAGCCAACTTTAACCATTACGCACAAATGATTTCTTTGAAGCCAACTTTAACCATTACGCACAAATGATTTCTTTGAAGCCAACTTTAACCATTACGCACAAATGATTTATTTGAAGCCAACTTTAACCATTACGCACAAATGATTTCTTTGAAGCCAACTTTAACCATTACGCACAAATGATTTCTTTGAAGCCAACTTTAACCATTACGCACAAATGATTTATTTGAAGCCAACTTTAACCATTACGCACAAATGATTTATTTGAAGCCAACTTTAACCATTACGCACAAATGATTTCTTTGAAGCCAACTTTAACCATTACGCACAAATGATTTATTTGAAGCCAACTTTAACCATTACGCACAAATGATTTATTTGAAGCCAACTTTAACCATTACGCACAAATGATTTATTTGAAGCCAACTTTAACCATTACGCACAAATGATTTATTTGAAGCCAACTTTAACCATTACGCACAAATGATTTATTTGAAGCCAACTTTAACCATTACGCACAAATGATTTCTTTGAAGCTAACTTTAACCATTACGCACAAATGATTTCTTTGAAGCCAACTTTAACCATTACGCACAAATGATTTATTTGAAGCGAACTTTAACCATTACGCACAAATGATTTCTTTGAAGCCAACTTTAACCATTACGCACAAATGATTTCTTTGAAGCCAACTTTAACCATTACGCACAAATGATTTCTTTGAAGCTAACTTTAACCATTACGCACAAATGATTTATTTGAAGCCAACTTTAACCATTACGCACAAATGATTTATTTGAAGCCAACTTTAACCATTACGCACAAATGATTTATTTGAAGCCAACTTTAACCATTACGCACAAATGATTTATTTGAAGCCAACTTTAACCATTACGCACAAATGATTTATTTGAAGCGAACTTTAACCATTACGCACAAATGATTTCTTTGAAGCCAACTTTAACCATTACGCACAAATGATTTATTTGAAGCCAACTTTAACCATTACGCACAAATGATTTATTTGAAGCCAACTTTAACCATTACGCACAAATGATTTCTTTGAAGCCAACTTTAACCATTACGCACAAATGATTTCTTTGAAGCCAACTTTAACCATTACGCACAAATGATTTCTTTGAAGCCAACTTTAACCATTACGCACAAATGATTTATTTGAAGCCAACTTTAACCATTACGCACAAATGATTTCTTTGAAGCCAACTTTAACCATTACGCACAAATGATTTCTTTGAAGCCAACTTTAACCATTACGCACAAATGATTTATTTGAAGCCAACTTTAACCATTACGCACAAATGATTTATTTGAAGCCAACTTTAACCATTACGCACAAATGATTTCTTTGAAGCCAACTTTAACCATTACGCACAAATGATTTATTTGAAGCCAACTTTAACCATTACGCACAAATGATTTCTTTGAAGCCAACTTTAACCATTACGCACAAATGATTTATTTGAAGCCAACTTTAACCATTACGCACAAATGATTTATTTGAAGCCAACTTTAACCATTACGCACAAATGATTTCTTTGAAGCCAACTTTAACCATTACGCACAAATGATTTCTTTGAAGCTAACTTTAACCATTACGCACAAATGATTTCTTTGAAGCCAACTTTAACCATTACGCACAAATGATTTATTTGAAGCGAACTTTAACCATTACGCACAAATGATTTCTTTGAAGCCAACTTTAACCATTACGCACAAATGATTTATTTGAAGCGAACTTTAACCATTACGCACAAATGATTTCTTTGAAGCCAACTTTAACCATTACGCACAAATGATTTCTTTGAAGCCAACTTTAACCATTACGCACAAATGATTTATTTGAAGCCAACTTTAACCATTACGCACAAATGATTTCTTTGAAGCCAACTTTAACCATTACGCACAAATGATTTCTTTGAAGCCAACTTTAACCATTACGCACAAATGATTTCTTTATAAATAAAAAACCAGTTAATTTAGCTCGAACTAACCTCCAACCCTTCTCTATAACAGACATAACCCGTCTCACCCCATCACCGCAAAGCCTCACGACCGAAGCTGCCCCGGTGCTGTACCACGAGCCAACGTTCTGGTGCTCCATCAGCTACTACGAGCTCAACACGCGCGTCGGAGAGACTTTCCACGCTTCTCAGCCGAGCATCACCGTGGATGGCTTCACGGATCCTAGCAATAGTGAAAGGTATAGATATAATAAGTTTGAATGTGGTTAAGTTGGAGGATGTTCGGGTGAATTACTTTTTGAGTTTAAGCTATTGTAGCACCGGCTCACGTTATGGTACGAAATGAGTGCGAAAGAGAAGTTCGTGCGAGTGAGACACATACAGCTTAGAATTACATAAAAATAGGCTGATATCAGCTCTTGTCGAATTTGGACCAGCTTCAGGCTGCCCAGGCCGAATAATCATCATTCAATCTGTCACTTGCACCTTATGTGATTATTGTTCTCAGCGGGTGACCCTCTAGCGGGTCCCCGCTTGCGCACCCACCTCCCTACCCGGGTGTCGCTCCGATGAAGGCTGACAGCATTCCCATGCTACAGCCGACAAGGTGGTTTTTAGTGGGTAGGTGCCACTCTGGTGAGTCCCACATCACCCCGCAGAGCCGGTGTGCCTGCGGTGATATGCATGACGCATCGTCCACCCTCCCGGGAGGGTGTTGCTTCGGCGGCAAAAAAAAAACTAATAAAATGTTCATTTCGAATCCTCTTTGCTAACGCCTCCAACTACCTAACAAGCTCCTAAACTGTCTTAGATGTACTATTGTTTGAAATAAATTGCACAAAATTAGGTATATTTTTCTATTTTCATCGCCGGCTAACGAGCACTCGACCCATCTGGTAGTAAGTGGCACTCAAGGGCATCATTCATCACAGGTGTTTTATTTATTAATAGTAATTTGGATTTGAATGTTGTTCCAATAATTGTACAAAGTCACGTTTGTTCCAATTACTGCACCGGCGGTCCCTTCCCTTTGGCCGGAACACATCCACGTAAGGGTGATTGTTCTGGTGTTCACAATAGGAAGAACTGTAGCGCCGCCCCAGACGAGATCTTAACAAAGTAAATTCTTTATATTTTTCTTGGCACAAAAATAATACTTTTCAAACTATTTATTTATTTTATTTTATTTATTTATTATCACAAAATCCACAGCTGTTAGTAATGTTAATATAAATATAAAATATTTGAAACCGACAGCCATTTATGGAATTACATTTTTTTCCCCTAACATTAAGCAGACTTATACAAGGTTTTGATACTTAAATTACATAATTATAACTAGATAAAATTGTGAACGTTCTAAATTTAATACAGGCAAATGGAATTAAATAACAATAATAATGATAACAAACAGAACCAATACCAATCAAAGAATGAATTTCAAATTTATAACATCATTAAACTGCATACAATAATAAGACATGCCCAAACATCGAAAAAAGAGAGGCAATACAAAATATATTTAATCCAACTACAGACACATTATTGACTCTGGTGTAATGTGTAATGTATGGATGTATATAATTGTAAGTAAGTGCGTGTTTGTGTGTTCCAAGAGTAACTGAAAATTGTAAAAGTACTAACTTGTGAAGTAAGTTATAATTTCTTTTCTAAACTTGTCCCTACTTCCATGGAATATATCTGAGTTTTGTGCGAATGTTTTATTGTATGTGTTATGCATTCTAGTGATAATTGAGTTTTGTGTATAATTGGTTTTTGAGTGTTGTGGATGAAATATGTGTGTGTGTGTGTTGTTCTGGTAGAGGGAGCGCGCAAGGTAAGGGCGAGGCAAGTAAGTTCGCTGCAATCTACGACATTATTGCAGATACCATGCAGAAAGAGCATGTCCAGTAAGCAACGACGATTTTCCAGTGAGAGCAGATAGTGATGCTGACAAGCTTCAAGATATTTCATACGTGTCACCTGTTGTCTATAGTTCAAGTGTTTAAGAAATTTCTTTTGAATTGTTTCGATTGTGTTCTTATAGACAACATATTGAGGATTCCATATCGAACTACAGTACTCTAGTACGCTTCGAACGAATGAATAATGGAGTATTTTTAAACAAATAGTATCGGAAAAAGGAGCTGCAGTCCTCAACACGAATCCTAGGTTTTTGTAAGCGTTTGTTACAATACTTGCAATATGTTCATTATAATTTAGTTCCGTGTCAAGGACCACCCGCAAGTCACGAACAAGAGTCACTTTAATAACTTCTAGTCCATTGAAATAATATGTAGTCTGAAGCTTTTTTTTTTGCGTGTAAAAGTGATATATACTACCATATACCATATACTATACTATACTACCATTAAGAGCATGATCGATCTTACTACAAAAAAAGTTACATAATTCTCATGTGTTATATATTTAAACAGTGTTTAAAAATAATTACGTGTTTTTTATCTATTGCTTTATAGATAAAAAATTAACGGAATTTTTTTACCGGTTTTTTTAAAGTCTTATTTAGGACAAAATGCGCTACCATATCGAGGGTGCCTTTTTAAAATTAGATTTGCCATTATTGCAAACTTTACAAATTTATATTATTTTTACTAATCGAAATTTTTTCCTCCCCTTAACTCGGATAATTTCGATTGCAGAAAAAACAACTAAATTCTGTGTTAACTAAATACTGCAGCCAGCGGTATTGATTTGTAGGGCTTTTGTATGTTGTCTAAAGGTATTTAAAGAATACACGTTTTTCTAGTTTTCCGTACGTCTCACATATATTGTTTATTACTTTTTTATGACAGTAGTGACATTGACATTTTACTTTTCAATCATGTATAAAGAATAAACAAGACAAGTTCTAAAATATTAAATTAGTTTCAAAAGGTTGAGATATTAGAATTACGTTACACAGAAATACATTCATCAAAAAAATCATCGAAAAAGAAAGCAAATGTTTTCAAATGTGTGATATTATGTTGATTTCATTCAAAAATAATAGTTAAAATAAAATTAATTTAGGTGCTACTGTGGTAATTTAATAATTTCTTGTTGGGTCAGTAGTCACACTAGGGAAGGTGACCAGCTGTGACAAGGACGGGGGAGGGGTTAAAAAATCATGAAATTGTGTGACTTAGCTTACGGGTAGTCTCGACCAGGCCAACTAGGAGACTGTCACACGTCATATCATGTATTTCGGAGATGACAGCAGCACTTTCATTATTTATTTCGGTATTTCGTGCCAGTAGCTACTAGCCTGACTAAATTAACAAAGGATGGGTTATGTAATTTTTCTTCATCACTTGCTTTGTTTGTTGATAGTAAAGTATTGAAAAGGGTAAGCCGCATTCTATTGAGCCCTATTATAACTTTTCAAGAAAAAGCTTAGCGAAGATCATAATGTAAAATCTACAAGTGATTTTTTTAAAATATTTATTATGTTTTCGATTACAGATTCTGCCTCGGTCTCCTGTCGAATGTAAACCGCAATGAAGTGGTGGAACAAACTCGCAGACACATCGGCAAGGGGGTCAGACTTTATTACATCGGTGGTGAGTCTGTATGGGATACCAACTGTTATTTTATTTTTATTTTCACAGGCCAACAAACACTTACATATACAGTTATATAATCGAGGAGTTAATACTCTTGCATCAATGTTTATGTTAAACTTCAAGACTAGAAATAAATACTTCAAGAAATAAAAGTGTTTGTTTGAACATAAAAAATGAAAAGGCAGAATTCTATATATTGAAAAATCCTATATTTATCCATGTAGAAACAAGCAATATCTCTAATCATAACAATATGCTGATATGATGCAGATCTTACGTTTTACTCATTGGTCATAAATCAAAACTAGATACTAGGCTTCATACAAAAATTACATTTTAAACAGTTCACAACGGTTTAGTGTCAACAAGGGATCCAGCCATCGCCCTCCTCATTGTTCTCGTTTGTTCGGTGTTCGTCGTTTGGATACTTGGGAGGAGCGAGACTTGCCGAGCTGACAGATGCAGATAAGAATAATATGGTATAGACATAAAGAGACTCTGCAGATTTATTTTGAAAAAAATATACCTGTGAAGTTTCTTGCCAGTTCTTCTTCACGAAGGTTTTTCCGAACTGGTGGTAGAGTCACGTTTTATTTGACGTCAGTAAGAACAAGTAATTGTCAATGTTGAGAAAATAAATATTTCATTTCATTTCATTTACATCAGTCTTTGTTATATTTATCAACATAGATTATTGATTTAGTAATTTCACAGACTGTGTTCCATTTTAACCGGAACACATTCACAACATAAACATAGTTATTATAAAATAGGAACGATTGTAGTACTGCCCCAGACGAGACCTTTTCAAAAGCAAATCTACTTAAAACCAA
Organism: Marasmarcha lunaedactyla; assembly: GCA_923062675.1. Taxonomy (NCBI): domain Eukaryota; kingdom Metazoa; phylum Arthropoda; class Insecta; order Lepidoptera; family Pterophoridae; genus Marasmarcha; species Marasmarcha lunaedactyla. Next base: position 10,700,402 of record OV281366.1, read on the forward strand.
TTTATTAAAGCTATATTATTTTCAGGGGAAGTGTTCGCGGAGTGCCTGAGTGATTCCTCAATATTTGTGCAAAGTCCAAATTGCAATCAACGCTATGGATGGCATCCTGCCACAGTCTGTAAAATACCACCAGGTATGTAGCGCTGCCAACGTGCTGCAAAGATAGAGAATGGTCTCAATTTGTATGCATGTTTATTTTGGTATAAATTTGCACAATTAAGTTTCTTTTTTCGACAAAGGACTTGTGAGATTTTCATTTTTCTGTAGTTGGTTTTGAGGGTTAATAGTAAATCAAAAATAGAAGCATGCTGGCAAATAGAACTTAATACTTTTTATTGCATCATATGCATGTACTAAGTAATAATATTATTTTCTATTTGATTTTATGAAAATTTTAAAGCATAAACTTTAATTATATAATTTGTAATTTTTATGTTCTGTTTCGTGTTAGAAATTAATAAATTGAAAATATTTCTACTAAAAAGAAGAGTGACAGAACTTCCATGATCCATCCATTTTCATGTCTTTCGAAATTTGTGCCTACCGAGATTCAAACATAAGCCCTCTGATGTTTAATATTAAGACTGTCAAAATTTATGTTAAACTTCAAACTAATTTATTATTTGCGTAGTAACATAGTACAAAAATGACGCCGAAGGTCCCAGGCCCACCCTAAGTGTTACCACACCAATCGATCGACGTCGACCGATATCCATCCAGTGATTATTAAGTACGATTGGTGTGGTAATACCCTTACGCGTCTTTTGATTTTGAATGGCGGATAGTGCATTAATATGACTTATAATGTCGATTGAAGAGTTTCTTGTGGAAGATTTTATTCCGGCGATGATGGAAAAGGCAATATATATAGGCCTAATAGGCAAAATGAAAGTCTAGCGTATTCACCGTCTCTGCTTGTCATAGATAGAATTACGTGCTTTATTTTTTTGACACTAAACATAGTTTCTTTCTAGATACTGTAAACGTTTAATTTTTGAAAGCGACATTTTAATATATAAATATGATATGCACAGCACTATACGCGTGCGAACGCAGGCGCTCTCCAACGTGCGCGCACTAAGGCCGCAGCCTTACTTTGGGGCCATACTGTTGTTGTGATTGTCTGGGGATTTATTTAAATAAAAAAATGTTGTTGTTTAGAAAGGGAGCACGGAAATACATTTAAGAAGTTTCGTTCATTAAACAAATTTGAACATTTGCTTACATTCATCCAAGTTCAATTATTACATAATAAATATTGATACACCGTATCTTAAACTAAGGCTGTGAATCCAGTGATAATGTGTAATTCATTTATATTTTAGTAGCTTCTACTTAATGAAACGCTTGGACTGGCTATACCAGTGTACCTAGGGATACGTACTGTATATGATCCTCACTTCTACTTCTTTTAATACATTTTATTTGATTCCTATGTAAAAGTTAAACGAATTTATTCTTTCTTTTTTTCAGGTTGCAATCTAAAAATATTTAACAACCAAGAGTTTGCAGCGTTGCTTTCTCAATCTGTGTCTCAAGGGTTTGAGGCGGTTTTTCAACTAACCCGAATGTGCACCATTCGTATGAGTTTCGTTAAAGGATGGGGCGCGGAGTACAGGTAAATTCTAATTCAAATATTTATATATTTCTAAAAATTAACAATTAATAATTATTTATTGACTTATTGACGTCAAATAAAACATGACTTTACGGAAAAACCTTCGTGAAGAGGAACTAACAAGAAACGGGTATACCACAGATACGCTTACTCACAAAATTTCAATTATATTGCTCCCCGACATAAAAAGAGATAGAATGCAAAACAGGGGCGTGCGAGCGAGACAAAATGCTTCGTGTCGTATATTGTCGGTTCGGTTCGCGAAGTAGTTTGTCTCTTATATCTTTGGTTGCTTTACTTTCATTATTATTATTTCTTGACAGCTAAGATTTTGCGCACATCATTTCTGATTCTGTGGAAATTTGGAGATAAAATTATTTTGGTTATTTTCTTTTACTATTTCCATACTTATCCATAATTTGTGTTATATTTTAAATTATAAATTTAAATATTATAAATGATTTTACAAAAATTGTACAATCTATTTACAATAAAGATTATTATTATTATTATTTAAATATTATTTAAAATATATATTTAAATAAAATTATTATTTAAATAAGTCTGAAGTTTGTAAACGGCAACTTAACAAACGTTTTTAAATTTTTTTAATTAACTGAAAAGGAACTATTAATGCTACTTATACTTTTTGGTGTATTAACAATGATCATTATTATATGTATCCATGTATGTCTGTATGTGGTATCTATCGTGTCTCCCTTAGTCCCAATTTGAATCAGAGTTGCTTTTCTGTTTGTAAGCCAAACTAATCAACAGGGTTCAAGTAACTAGCCTTGTTCGAGTTTAAGGAGGTTCCACTGTTGGAGCTTCCATACCGTGAACCGTGGTTATTAATTTTGTTTTTCTTCTCTTACAGACGTCAAACTGTAACGTCCACGCCGTGCTGGATAGAACTACATCTGAATGGACCTTTGCAATGGCTGGACCGAGTGTTGACTCAGATGGGCTCTCCCCGTCTGCCCTGCTCGTCTATGTCCTAATTTGTGAGTGTTTCTGTCTTAAATGTTCAGCTTGTTAAATACATGTTGTTACATAGCAGGCCAACAAACGAGCACGGTATCTACCTGGTGTTCAGTGGCATCCGCGCCCATGGACAGCATTGGTCGTAGGTGTTTTATTCATCAATATTGTATTTACGTTGCGGTCCATAGGCTTCACCTGGAATTGCATTTGTTTCACACGACTTACTGCCCCGGTAACTGCCTGGCTGACCCTTGCCTCGGACAGGAACACAACCACATGTACGCGATTATTGTTGTGGTTACAATACGGAGCACTGCAACACCGCCCCCGGATAAGAATATCACACCCTAGAATAACGGTTTTACAAGATCTCGACCAGATTCAAATATAGAATGAGTTGTGCTATTTTCTGTATGAAAGATACATTATGTCCTTTCATGTAACTCAACAGATATTACAAAATTTCCGAATTCACGTTGGTATCGTCAAAGATAGATACCACAAGGTTGACAAATTTCAATCTTAATATTTAAACTTCATGTAATAGATACATAATAAAGACTTGATATTTGACCAATTGTCAAACTTGACAATTATAGGAACGTAAAAAAATTTAAACAAACTTATCTAGAACACACACCAACTTACACACACTGGGCAATAAATAGCCCCACACATACTGGGGAACACTCCACACACACGGAGCAACACTCCACACACACGGAGCAACACTCCACACACACAATATTTATTTGAGCGAATGTTATTCATATTATATTCAGTAATCTTATTATATTATTGAACAAAACAAACTTCTTTTGAAAATTATTACATTCATTCAAATGTGTGTGCTTACTTTCGTGATGCTGATGATGAGAAAAATGCTGAGTGCTTATGTTGTACTTGAATCGTAAGCAAGCCCCTAATTTCATTTTGTACCATTTTAGTACCTTTCTGCATCTAAGTTAATAGTATAAAAACTATTATAAAAATCTAAGATAAATAGTTCTACGACCATGTAGTTCTGTTATGTGGTAGTCTTTGATTGCCCGTAGTATATTCTGTTAATGTGTTCACCTGAATAAATAAACATAAATATAGAAATAGTTTTGTTTTCAAGAACCATATCAGTGAAATTTCCATATTTTAAAATATAACAATGGAATTGAATGTCTACTTCATAAGACTGCGAAACAATAGTATCTATAGTGTATTAGTCTACATAACATAACAACAAGTAAATTTCTTCAATTTCTTGTTTCAGATTTCGCTAAGAGATATGCGAGCCGGTATTGCACTTACACATAAAACATACATAAATAAAGAAGTAATAGGCTACAAAGAAATATATATATATATATATATATATTTAACTAAGTATAAGCTCAAAAACTAAATTACCTCCGTATGAGTCTTAATAAAGTCTGTGTGGGATTTTTAGAAATTAGCTTAAAATATATTATTTAGATTTATTTATTAAATAGGTTTAATGGAACGTATGTTGAGGTTGGGTTGTGTCATGGTACTGTTTAATATATCAAAACGTTACATTTTTTTATCATTCAGCAAACCGTTATTAGTTGACTGATGATATTTTGCTTGAAATGTTAGAAAAGGGACACCCGGACAAACAAATAACAATATGGCCCGAAGTGACATGTAAATCAAAGTGGCAGAAGTAACTATTGACATAAATATATAATATGTATCATTAGACGAGGGATGCGTCAAAACCAAGGTCAGTCCATGATAAGTAGAAAAAAATTAACATATACATCAACGAAAATACTTGAATTTAACAAGATAAAATTCCAAATCATTCTTGTAAAAGTCTCGTAACGTATGAAGAACCTAGCGCTCGCCGCTTGACTGATTGTATGTACAATATTATTTCAGTGTGAACCACTTTTCCTATGATGTATGGATTTCAACCATCACTAGGTAACACTTTACAACCACACAATAGGTTTCATAAATATGTTAAAATGTATCTACATCAGTGAAAAACAAAAGAAAGTATAGCAGATTATTTAAAAAATGTAAATAATGATGTTACAAATTTTAATGGATATTTTTTATATGTTGAGTACTGAAGGAAAATTTTCATTATGTGTATATCTTAAATTTGACACTTTCACCTCTACCTTTCAACCTAAGTAAATTGACCCACTACTCTCTATTTGATCACACGGCCAAGTGGCGTAGTGGCCGTCCTGCCAACTCGCGGTCCCAGTTTGGAGTCCTGGTCGGAACAATCACTTGTGTGATGAACACAGATGTTTGTTGAGGTCGGTGTGTCTCGGGTCATGGTTGTTAATATTTATTTATCTATGTTTATTCTGATGCCCCCCCCCCTCCAGTTCGCTGTATGGTAATCCATAACACAAGCTCTGCTTACTTCGGGTCCGCACAGTTGGTGTGTTTGACTGGGGATTTATCATTATTCAGATTTTTTGCTCGTTGACAAATTCTTTGTTAGTTACAGTTTAAAATAATGATTGTGTCATCATTCTATAATGTTATGTTTATGTAATATGGTGCAACCCAACATTAAAATGACAGTACAGGAGAGTCGAAGGTATCTTAAAATATATAAGTCAAACAAAATTAAGGCAACAATCAACTGACCAGTAAAGATATGAAAAGCCAAATATTTTATAATATTGAATTCAGTGGATTTTAAAAAAGCCCTTATAAAAAGCAAGTTTTCTAAGTGTTTGTCGCAATTACACTAATTTCTAAGTACATCCCAACAGTTGAATAAGATTAGAAAAGTAATTTGTTGTGAAAAATATTTGTGCTAAATTTACATTGCGTTCATTAAAATATACTAAAGATTATTTTAAAAAACGAAGTTTCAAGGTATTCTTATTTGGCAGTATCATTCTCTTCACAAAATTGTAAAGTATTCCAAATACCCTCACTAAAGAAGTAAATTTTGCACAGATTTCGCAGGCGTATTTTCGTAATATGTATATATTTTAGTACCTAATATAAGGTTTATAAAAAAATGCAAATATCAAAACCAGGTATAAACTTTCAATGCACTATACAAAGGACATTACAGTTTTGCAAACGATTTTGATATTTGATATTTAGTTACGTAATTTATAAGAGTACAATTACTGTGTAGCTACACTGGTAACACAGTTATTTTATTTTGGACAATTATTTTTATCTAGTCTCCATTCTAAGAAGAAAGTAGTTTATACAAATTTATTATTTAATATCGCTTCATTTCAGTCACTTTTATTGGGATTTAATATACCTAAGCGAACTAATATTTTTTAAACTAAAATACATAAATAATGCTCAGTGATAAATCTAGTTTTTCCCAACTGTTGCCATCATTAAATGCATTTACATTATCATAATATTAATTTGATTTTCTTTTAGTAATTTAAATGTAATAAGTACATTAAAAATGTTTGTAGTTACATAAAACAATGCAAACCTGTTTTAATTTTTCTAAGTATTTATATTTTCTTTCGTATATGAATCTTGCTAATTAACGTCAAATAAAAGTGGCACCATTATTTTAAAAGATAAATCATTCCTTTTTCAAAATTAACCGATCGAACGTTGTTTATTTTTTTTAGTGTTGAATGTAATGTACTAAGGGTGCACGTTTTTCTTTCGCTTAATTTTTTAAAATATGTTTACGTAGAGTTTGTACATTTTAGGTATTTGATAAATACATAATATTTTATGACAAATGAATTATAGTTATTAATTTATTATAGCTTCGAAGTTTCGGAGATTTACGAAAGTCACAGAGAACAAACAAGATCGGAATAAACGTTTAATATTATAGACATGTTTATCCCTCATCTTTTTATGATTTCCAAAAATATTGAACTTTCGATTGTTTATATGGTACTATAAAAAAGTATAGGTATAGAATTTTGATATCAAAAGTTTTTTTCATAGAGAACAAAAAAAAAAACGTTTAAAATATTCGGTATGTGTTTGAAAAAAGGTTTACGTGTGTTTTAAGGGAATTTATGAAAGTTTATAATATTAAAACATATTACAATTTAAATTATATTGCAATTAGAGGACATGCAGTGATCTGGTACGAGTAGGTATAGCGGAATGTGTTATATTTTTGAATTTAGTTCCTTTAAATGTAAGCGCGGTGTCTTAAAAAAAGTGAAGCACCCGAGAGATCTATTTGATTTATTTATTAATACCAAAACAGCAGTTATGTGCTACGTGGCCTCAAAACTTGGGATACTTTCACTGAATACAGAGTATTGAGAGCACTGAAAGTGCCAAAATTTGTTTATTTCATTTAACCTGCTTTTCAAGGTTTTCTAACAGCTCTGTATAAATTAAAAATATAACACGTTATATCGCTACGTTGGGCGATATCTGAATGGAAACACAACACTCACTCGGCACAGTAGTTTACACAAACACCATCGATTATTATTTGAGATAGTATGAAAATAGTATGTATCAGTCGGTACATATTACAATTTTCATACCACTGGATACATATTTTCTCGCGCCTAAGTCTGACTGCTGTCATATGTGTCGAGCTGTTGTGAAGTCGGCTGCGGGCACGTTCAGAATGTGTTCGCCGCACATTCAGTATAGAGTAACAATGAAATATCAGGGTTTGGTGCTATATGGATATTGGTGGGATTTGATGGTAGGTGTATTTTAATATACATACTTGTTTAGTTTCGTGAAGTCGCCGGCTTAAAATGGCGGAAGATAGGTGACGTTCTTACTTGACTACTTGAGACATGGCTCTGGTACTCTCACAAGTTCCAGTATATTACAAGAGAAGGAGACAGAATCATTAAATAACAAGGCGCGCGATCAAGACGGACGTCTTCGTTCGTCTCAGTTATTTTCGCGTAGTGACAGCGACTAAGTTAGATCAGGCGACGGAGTCCTAATTTATGAGGTTCGTGTGTCAGGAGCTTGTCATCTATCTACCGCTATTTTAAATTAATCAAATGTGAGTTATGTATAATAGAGGCTAGACGCTAAGATTTATGTAGTTTGTCTTTGCTGTCTGTACAGTTAGTTTGATATAATTTGAGAAGAAATAATCTACAGAATGTTTCGAGTCCTGTGTTACCGAATTTATTTTCAAATAATTGGCCGAAACCATATACAAAGTAATTTACCTATGCAAACAAAGTTTATGTAAGTAGTTCAACATTTATTTCCTTAAATAATTTGGATCCCAGCTAATGTTTTAACGTTATTCGTAGTTATATTACTTTAAAGTTTTACTGTTTTATTTTAATTATCTACCACACTCTGAGTTGTTATTTAAAGTGCTGTATTTGAATAGTGCAAGAAGGGCATGTGGCGTTGTGAGTATACTACACGTAATTGAGATTTTGGTTATCCTTATAATTTTATTAAATACATACGACGTTATTGAATCTGCAAGAAAACTCAATTCCAGCAACCAAAGTGTGTAATCAAAGTGGCGTAAGGAGGGTTTCATATATGGCATCTTTAATTATGTCGCTCGTGAAAAAAGAACTTTCTTGGAGTGTTCTTCCGACTCAAAGGTTTAGCAACTACTGACTAACGTACGTAGTTATTTACAAAGCAGGAATGTTTATAAACTAACAATAGAAACAAGAAAAACAATTAAAGAAAATATTACCAGATAGAACACAACACTTAGATTACTTTGTACATACAGGAATTGGTCAAAAGGCTTGTGGAATTGCCGCTAGCGATAAATGTTGCGCGATATACGACGTCCTTAGCGTAGGAGTAGTTCAAGCGCTACGCCACAACGCCCAGTGAAACTTAAAAGGCTAATAGGGCCATAAATAAACTGTATTTCGGAAAGATTGTCACCCACCGATCGCTTAGACATTTTATTGGAGAGTGTAGTGTTGAGAATAATAATCTGTATTCTGTGACGACTCTGAGTGTGGTAGAAAAGTGAAAATATGATATAATGCTACCCCTTTATACAATTCTTTAAGAAATCCGACGTTCATTGCAATAGTTGTTTTTAATGTTGTACACAATTTTTAGATTATGTTTTATACTCCTATTTTAATTAAAATTAATTTTATTGATTGTTATCCGAAAATTAGAAATTAAGCTATAATATTTATGATGTTTTTTATATAATTAATTATGATAGTGGCTTCCAATTACGCAATAAAATGATTTTCGATGAAAAAAGTTACGGATGATCAACATTTGTGATTAGGTATATTATGGCTAAGAATATTTCAATGCAGTTTTTTTTATTATTTTTTTTCAGTTTAGCCATAACATGCCTAACTTTTATATAGTGATTGATATTAAATATCATGTTTTTATTTTCTTTTTAACAAGGTGTAAAAGTGTTATTGTATTGTTGTATTGGCGTATGTTTGGTTGTATTTAGTTGTTTGCGATCTCTCTCAAAATAAGTTTGTAGAGATTTAACTACAATAAACATGTGTGGTTTGTATGAAGAAGTTTTATTTAATTATCCTTTACTAAGACGTTATTTTTACTGGATTATTATTTTTATATTAAAACTAGTTTTTGTCCGCGGCTACAATCGCGATTCCCTTGGGAACAGTTAAGGAAAGCTTTGTGATGTTCCGTCGAGCAAGTCAATCGTATTAAAACTCATTTTGAGACAGTAGGATAATTGGGTTCAGGAATGGGGACTGCTCTTGCGCGAAGTGAGTTGCTGCCAAAACTTGCTTCATTGTAAACAGCACATTCTCTTAAACTGGGTACCAAAGGGTAAGGGTACAGGAGGGTCGCGAACCTCGTGTTCCGCGAACCTGTAACATGCTCCAATGTAGACGCTGTTGCGAAATGAACGAATATAGCGTCGGAGGTATACGTAAGCCCAGCAGCGCCACGCTCTGCATTTTGAAATGGATTGTCCACCAAATTGTCAAATCGCGTAGAAGTAGTGACAAATTGCCAAGTTGAGAAGTTCGAGAGCTAAATAAGAGTTTGTGGCGCTGCGCTGCCGGGCTGACGCCGTCTTCATTAACTAACCAAATTCTGTCTAGCATAAAGTGATTCCAAAAGTAAGTATTTTTGGAAATATATGAGATGGTTTAGTGCGCTGCCGGGCTGACGCGTAGGTATGCGACAGAGTTCGCATTCAGTGCAGCTTACATTTTAATACATTGTATAGTTGAAGAATATAAAAATTCTCGTCGGTTTTGGGTGAGTGTCTGATATTTTTATAAGAAAAGACCTAAAACACATTAGTTCTGGATCTCAAATCACAAGAAATAGGTGGACATTATAAGAATTTCGTGCGACTTTCATCATCTTAATATTAACATTTGTATATTAATCTTTAAGAGTTTATAATTCTATAAATAGAGAACTTAAAATATACTCCATGCCAATAAAAAAATGTAAAATTACTGTATCAAAATGGTTGAAAACACTTGACTACGATCAAACAGAACAATTACTTACGACAATTCTATAGTAAGAGTAAAATACATAACCTAATTATCACATAATACATACCCAAAATATACATAATAAATACATATTGAGTAATATACTAAAATAATATAATAATAATATACTAAAACCACCTACTTGAAAAATCTAAATCTTTTATCTTGTTATCCTATAGCTCAATGCCCTTCTACATTTGTTTTCTTTTACTTTTTAACAATTTGAGAATAGTTTATTATAAATTAAATAAATTTGTTAAAAATAAGTTACATGGGAATATAATTTGCCATCTTAAATGTACTTCAATCAAATGTTACAATATTAAACGCTGTAAGCTTATGAAATAGATTTGATGTATTATAAATTTTGTTAATTTACCCTACACAAAAAATGTCATTTCTTAAGAACGCCAAACAGAGTAAGTATGATATTGCAATGTACCCTACACCAAAAATTATAACTGTTTGTACTAATACTGTTTGGAATTTTTCGTCTATATTGTTGTTTTTCTTTTTCAATTCGTTTTTTGTTTTTGTACGCGCATTTATTAGGTAAATTTTGTTAATCCAAAAGGAGGAGTCGTCACCCCTAATACAGGTCTACGTACCTAATAAGGGTGACGTTCAACGTTGTAATTGATGATTTACTTAATAAAGAAATTTTGTATTTTGTATTTGTATGTACTCTCAGATTACTTCGCGGTAGACCACTTGTACATCTATTTTGTTTGTAGCGTCAATGAGAGTATGACTCCGCCTACTTCCGAGTTCGGCCAATTAGGGACAAGGGCTCGCATGTTTGTTTACACGTTTGTCTTCCCCGCGATTACGTCCCGCTACACCTAAATTGCGCCATTGCGACGCGACTCGTGCTGTGTTGAGAATAATAAGTGTATAGCTATGGTTCAGAAGGGACCGGATGTTTGGCGCGATCTGTACGAACTAAACTACACATAGTACGAAATACGATTATAAAAATATACAAGGTGGCCCATAACCTGTACGACAAACCGAAATGAAAGAAAGATTGAGGCGTGCCCTATCATATAAAAAAAAATTACCTCAGTAAAAGTGTCACCGTTTTCGAGATATTCCTGACTTTTGATTTTTTTTCGAAAAATGCCGCTTTTGGTCAGTTTTTTGTTGGTGTGTGTACAACCAAGCAGATACTTTTGTATTTTTTTTGTAAATATTCTAGAATAGTAGATCTACCATATACAAATATCATTTTGTTAAATATCACAGGTATAATTGAGAAAAAACGTATTATTTCCATTATTTTTTTCAACAAAAATTATTTACCTCAGCTTTGGCATTCAGTGGTGAAAAAAAAAATGTACTGGACTGTCACTGCACATTTAACAAATAAATTACGTATTATAAAAGATTTCAGAAATGTATAATACTGGCCAGTAATTCTAGAAAAAAGAAGTAATTGCCAGTTTTGTGCCAAAGGGGCTGAAAGCAAAAAACATGGTATAAAAACAAAACAATAGCGGTAATACAGCGTACTGCCTAGTAACTGGCTGGCAGAGGGAGGGGCAGGAAAAAGTGACAGAGACAGACGCATACTTTTACTGCGTTCCGTTTGCCGATTACAGCACTCACAGCGCTAAAAGTGCTCAAAACCGTTCAGATTCGTTTGAGCGCGCTAAAAGTGTTATTAGTGCTATTGCAATCGGAACGGTAAATATCGCGCTAACATTCTGATTGTTCGTCGCTTAAGTCTAAAGTTACAATATCATTAAGATCTTTGACCCTGAATGATGCAGGAGCCATTTTTTAATATTATTACAAAAGAAAATTGATAAACAAGCTTTTAAAATCTTTAATCGACTAATAAAAACATCAACAAAGTAACGTCGTGTGTCAGTTTTGACAGACCGTTCACTGGGACCATGCTCCGTAGCGTTGGCACTGTGAGGCGTTTATGACGTCATTGATGACGTATCAATATCGCTGTGAGCGCGCTCACGCGGGCAATCGGAACGGGTATATGAGCGCTGTGAGCGCTGTAATCGGCAAACGAAACGCAGCATTTAGCTATCGTAAGAGCGAGATAGCAAACAGGATAGACATGCACAACAGCAACGGCTGCGCATATGAAATAGTCTAAACGTTCAAGAACCGGTATCGGTATCATAATAAAGTCAGAACAGGTAGTACCGTAGTCCTCCCGTACTCATTGTGTTTGTTGTTATTAGTATAAAATAAAATTTTGCGCATGTTAATTTCATGTCATTTATCAATGTAGCATGGCCAGGGATCGGTATAAATGTGTAATTTAAATTTAAAAGTCGTATTTAATATGAAAGAGCGCCTTTGGCACAAAACTGGCAATAACTTTTTTTTTCTAGAATAACTGGCCAGTATTATACATTTCTGAAATCTTTATTAAATACTGTAAACAAACAACTCGATACACTCGCGCATGGTTCCGTGACGCAACATTCGGCCGAGACTCATCGTTCGCTACCTATCTACGAGTGTCGCCGAGCCCCACCGAACATTCCCGACCGCCGTCGACAATTCGTATATAAGGCCGCCATGCGACGACTCGGTTTATCCTCCTGCCCTTCCCGTGGAGGGGAACAAAAAAAACGACTCGGTTTGCGTGCGGATTCGTTCGCACGTCGATCGCAGACGCTATTTCGCTCTCTAGTCCCCGCACTAGTTGAGCACCCCAGATTTCACGGGTCGTTTTCACGACTCAGGTTTTCGTTCCGTATAGTTTCATAGGACCGTCGTTTTCACGACGCGTCTTCAACACCGTCGCCTGCAGTCCGTCGTCGCCGTCACCGCTCCGGCAAGCTCTGCGTTCCAGGACTTCGAGTCTTCGGACTTCGAGTAAGTTCTCCGCATCGTCGCCAACCCCCTTACCGCTGGTAGGGTGGTTTAGGAAGTTAGTCTTCGTTGTTAGGATTGTGTCATAGTTTATATATTTGTCCCTCCCCAACCCCTCCACAATGGATTCCCTAAGCCTCAATGAAATTAGGGATGAGTCATTCAATGAGCTCGGAGTTCAAAAAATTCACGTCACCCCTCATATGGGTCGTGTATTTGACACTTTTCTCCCTCAAATCCTGGCATTGATTTCCAGACTGGCCTCTCAGGCCACCCCAGTCCCCCAGATCCCTCTGGTCTTAGGCCCTCCCGCGTCTTTCACCTCCAGTGACATGGAGTGTGAAATGGACGCCCCTCCGCGCCGCAAGCGCGCACCCGCGACTGAGTCATCCTCGGACGCCACCCCAACTGGCCCTGAGCCTCCCTCATTCGCCCTTGTTAAGAAGTGCTCGAAACAAGCCCCGGCGTCCTCAACGCCCGTCTCGATGTCTTCAACACCTACCGCGGCGACTACAACGCCAGCTACCCCGGTGCCCACAACACCCTCCCCGGCCCCATTATGTCACTCACTACAACCCTTCCCCTACCGCGGCTTCAGTCAAATCTAAGGTCCCACCACCCGTATTACTCCGGGAAAAGGGCAAATGTTCCGAGGTCTCGACATTGTGCAAAGAGCACAAGATCCTCTACACCCGAGCGTCCAAATCGGGTGAATCTATTAAAATCATTGTCTCGTCGTTAGACGATTTCCGAGCTTTGACAAAGCTCCTCACCGGTAAGCAATATGCTTACCACACTTACGCTCTACCGGAAGATTAAGTTCAGAGCGGGAGTCCCCTTCGAATTATCGAACGAGGCTATCCTAGAGGATCTGCAGTCCCAAGGCTTCCCGGCACTTGTGGTGCATAAAATGCACAGCAAGTACGGAAGGCGTCATCCTCTCGCTTTGATGGTACTCACCAACGTCCCTAAGTCCAGGGAGATCCTCAAAGGGGTTAGTAACATATGCGGCCTCTCTGGAATCTCAATCGAGGCGCCTCATCGCCGTGGTCGCCCCGGCCAGTGCCACCGGTGTCAGTTGTACGGGCATGCGGCGGCCAACTGCGCCTCCCTGCCCAGGCGCGTAAAGTCCCTCACTTCACTAAGGAGTGCAATCGCACACCTGAAACTCCCTCTCCTCCAAATTGCGTTCTTTGTGGCCAGTCCGGCCACACCGCAAATTACAGGTGCTGCCCTCGTGCACCCCGTTGTATGCGTCCCAATTCTAAGAGGGCGGCACCCAAACAGGCCCCGCCCCTTTCTCAGGAAAACTTTCCGCCGCTGCGTAGCCGGTTTCATCCGGCTGCAAAGCCTACTCAGTCCAAGCCTGCTCCAGAGAACTGGAGGCAGCGCCCCGCTGCACTAGCAAATCCCATCCCGGCTCCTCGCCCATACAAATCCACTCCTCAACCCTCCGTAACAGACGATATGCGTATCGTCTGCGACGCTATCAAAAATATTGATGTTAGGGAAATTTCAGCCTTAGCCCGTAAACTTAGGGCTTCACGTTCTCCGACAGAGCGACTGCTAGCTCTGGCGGAGCATAGTTCTCTTCTCAATTCATTATAGGTTCATCTAAATGAATTGATCCCTAAGTCAAGCTTCGGCCGACCTCTGCGCAGCCACCAACTCATGCCCCTTTGAGCACCTTCAGTGCAACTTTCACATCCGGCGGAAGACCCGCTAGCGGGCCTCCGCCAGCGCGTCCACTTCCCGGCGGATTGGCTTTCGATGAAGGCTAACGGTAAAATTTTACCACAGTCAAAGAGGTGGTTTTTAGTGGGTAGTTGCCATTCTGGTGAGTACCACATCACCCCGCATACGGCTGCGGTGGTATTCATGACGAATCTTCCACCTCCCTCCCGTGAGGGTGTTGCTTGGCGGCAAAAAAAAATCGACTCAGTTTAGTTCGGCTAGCGCTTTCGGACCGCTTCCTACTAGGGACGGCTCGAGACACTACCCGCACGCATTAATACGCACAGGTGTACTTCACGCAGTGGATATACTTGTAGTATTGTTTACTGTCTACCTCCAGGATGAGCGATGGTGGGGACTCGAGAGGAAAACACTATGGATGTATGCCGTAAGAAGAAGTAAGCTGAATGCAGCAAAACTTTACCCGGCGACCAAACTGCCTAAGTGAGGTTTAAAACAACGATGACACAAGCACCTTCTCCATCGCAAGCAAAGTTTTCCTGTTACGGGTGTGGAACCCCGGGATACAATAGGAGCAACTGTTCAAAATGCAGCAACGCAGTAAAGGCAGAGGAAATAGGATTCTGCGCTGTTAACGTCCAATTAGAAACGCAGGCCAGACCTATAGTATTTATAAAAATAGAGGGGATCACCGGCTCTGCACATATAGATACTGGAGCCAAAACAAACGTGGCCTCATCGAGTCTGTACAAGATGCTGAAAGCCAAAGGGTACAGATTTAACCAAGAAATGGTCAATGTGACCCTCGCAGACATGCTCCTCGTCGCCAAAAGGTCCAGACGTTCAAGGCAAAAGTTGATTTGGCAGGACGGACCATTATGACCAGTTTCATGGTGTTACCTTACAGTAAAAACAACTAAACACTGTTAGGCATTAGCTTCCTGCAAAAGGCTGGCATTGTCCTGAATTTGCCTCAGTTCACGTGGACTTTCATCGACCAACCAGAAGCGGAGCATTAACTGTATAAAGAGGACTTTGTTGTTTTTGAAGACTCGCAAGACTTGGCGCCATTTGGGTTGGTTGAGTCTATGAAGATACACCCGATGATTTCGCCGATTAGTATCTCACCAACAACAGCCATGGGGTCGCCTTCAAACACTCTGACAAACGTGGCTAAGATATCTGATATTTCACCAGACAGAGAAGATCCTATCAAAGTTGATCTACCGCTAGGTATTCTGACACCTCCCCGGGAATATCAGGTTACCCCCATTGAGATGTATACACCACCGCATCTGAAACGTCGTAGAGATGAAGTCCTGTTCGACGGCTATTCCCCACGCCTAAATTATCTTAGCTTTAGCTTAGAGCACAGCTTAGCATTCATCGGGAAGAAGTGGAGCTGTCTCCGCACTCAAAAAGCCTGTACGATCCTAGGACCGAAGACCAAGAGGAAAAGGACATCTCAATACTTTCTCTAGATGTAAACTCACCTTTATCTTGCAACTCAGTCTGTATGAATACAATTTTTGATAAACAATTAAATTACCTTTATATACCAAGTCCTAAATAAATTTAATTCGTCCGCCAGCGGGGTTTAACCCATTTAGACCGATAATTATTTTTTAATAAAATATGTACCTTTTTAAATAAAAACTGACTAAGAGGTAGGTACAAACTCTGAAAAAAATATTCAAAAAAATATCAAATGAGAGGGGGAGCAAAGGGGGGCGTACCACATATGGTACAGTAGGACTATAAGTATGCAAAAAATACTAGATAATCACTAAAGATATTTATTTTACATTTTCACGTGATAGATACGTAATAAAACATTCTACGTGGACCCCAATATCGCACTTGACACATCTTGTAGAACATTGTTTGTGACATTGTCCACACCTAGTTCTCTTTTCTTGCTTGGTGACATAGTGTTCTTTGCCATCATATCGCGAATCTGATGTAATTGCCGATGGTCGACTAGGTCCTGGTTTTTCACGTGGTTTATTATTTTCAATGATTGTATTGGCAATACGACGACAAAAGCTGAGCAAGTCCGTGCGTCCGCCATTATGTCTGTACAACAACCAAGCATTTTGCACAGACATATCAACACAGTGCAAAATCAGAGGCATGTACCATTTTTTTCCACGAATGTTAGTTCGCAGTGACGATATGTTTTGGTCGGATAGATCCACGCCCCCCATTCTTTTATTATACCTTCTTTTTTATTATACTTTCTTTTATATTACCTTCTTTTTTGTTGCTGTAAATAGCGTTCGGTTTTAGGTACAGGATCAACACCAACTGCATTAGAACGTACCGACACGATGATATCATGCCACTGGCAAATTATTACACCATCAAATACGCGATAATCATAAAACCCTCTCTCCTTTGCTTTTGTTTCCTTATTGTCCAATAAAGGACATTTACCCGACCTGTTCTCTCTGATAGTCCCAGTTATACGAAACCCTCTTTCTTATTTATCTGCATAACTCAAAACTACACTTGCACCCAGACCAAGCTGGGAGTATCGCTTATAAGTAAATGTAGACGCTCCTTGATATGGTTCAAACCATGCGATTTAACCACTTGACGTAGCACCAACCCACAGTTTGTATCCATATCTTATAGGCTTACCTCTTATGAACTGTTTTCTTTATGCGGACAGTATTCCAAGAACTTTGTAGCTAAAAATTTAGTAAAAGGCGCACTTATGCAAATTTATCCAATGTATCTAAATTGAGATTATCAGCGACATGAATATTGGAGTAAATTAGGGAAAATCTATCTCTAGATAGGGCCGTGGAAATCAAACCATTCTTCGTATCCGGTGCATTCTCCCAATACAATCTTCTCTTGCTAACTGGACAGTAGCCAGTGAGTAACAAAATCCCAACAAAACATTTTATCTCTTCTATCTTGACGTCAGCGGGAAGAAGTTTTCGTTCTAAATACCTATTTGTTTCAGTCTTCAGCAACTCAAACACTTCTTCAGAAAAGAACAAGGAAAACCATTCTAGCGGATTTCTTTCAATATGAACATGATAAATAGGTTTTCAAGTGTTAGGTCTAGGTTCTAAGTCTCGCTTTCTCCAATTATACTTCATGACGCGTTTTTGCAAAGGTTCCTGAGTTTGACTGGGGTCTTCCGTCTCATCCAAAGAAGTGGAAGAACCAATTTCCGCTGATGCTCGAAGTAAATTCGGAGGCAAATTATTTATACCTACGACATCTTCTTCACCCGAATCTACATTAGTGTTTTCGTCATTAGCAGTATCAGGTGGCAGTAAAAAAACATCAAGATTTTGCCCCTGGCGGTAAGAATCATCATCTTCCTCGAGAACCGTAGCAATATCGTGAAGCGTTAATGGCCTAGAACCAAAAAAAGCATAGAAATAAATAAATATAGTTTACGTAATATTTTGCTAACATGTAAACCTACCGTACCATATACGGTACACCTAATTGAGGATTGAAAATATTTAACAATTATAATTTTTGGCAAACTAATTTATGGTAATAACACATATTGTACTCCAAACTTTATGAAAAAAGCGATAAATTATTCACTTCATAGTAAAAAATGTTCAACTTACGTTCTTGAAGACATTTGAAATGATTTCTTCCAATTCTGCAAGGGAAAATCACTAAACAAGTTACACTTACTTTCGCGTAACCTATTTGTAATATTACTAACGTAAGATTGACACTCTGAGCTCATTATAACCATTGAACAAAATATTAAAGTACCCACATGTAAGTCACAATAATTTTACTAAGCTACCGTACCATATACGGTACTGTAGGTCTATATGGGTTAAATTCATTGTCACCTAAGTAAAAATACAATACGTAATTTATTTGTTAAATGTGCAGTGACAGTCCAGTACATTTTTTTTTCACCACTGAAAGCCAAAGCTGAGGTAAGTAATTTTTGTAGAAAAAAATAATGGGAATAATACGTTTTTTCTCAATGATACCTAATGACATTTAACAAAATGATATTTGCATACGGTAGATCTACTATTCTATAATATTTACAAAAAAAAAAATACAAATTATCTGCTTGGTTGTACACACACCAACAAAAAACTGACCAAAAGCGGCATTTTTCGAAAAAAATAAAAAGTCGGGAATATCTTGAAAACGGTACACTTTTACTGAGGTAATTTTTTTTTATCTGGTAGGGCACGCCTCAATCTTTCGTTAATTTCAGTTTGTCGTACAAGTTATGGGATACTGTATAATTATGTAGAATTATTATACATATTAATATACGGTGGCGTGGCGTGGGTGCCAGCCGCCCGGGGTGTAACTACATTTTACCGCCCTCTTATTTAAGTATTTTATTTAAAAAGACTTCAATATAAAGTAATTCTTTTCGGCAAGAACAGTCATCATTATTGTGTACAGGTTACAAATAAAAGTGATATACAGGGTGATTATCAAAAAAAATTAATAGAAGGGCAAATTCTAAACTATAATGTGGAATAGCGAAAAATGTTGAAAGTAGTTACGAGTGGGATTTGATAGAAACTAAAACTGCAAAACAGAATCCATGGTTGCCTAGATCACAGACGCAAACTGTTCAGCGCGAGCGTTGCCAAGGACGGGGAAGCGTTGCGCAACTCTGTGCTGTTGCCAACTTTTTGATAAGGCAACCTAATATGTTTGGGATGGTGGATATAACCTTTCATTTAACATGAAATTCGATTAGGTAAAAAACCGATGTCAGCATATTAATAACGCTAACTCGCCTGTTTATTCCTGGTAACTTCGCAGTTAGTAGGCAACCTTTGATATTTCAAGTCCTTGGGGTATGTTCAATTTTAATAATAATAATAATAAATCCCCAGACAAACTGTATGGACCAACTGTACACCAACTGTATGGCCCCAAAGTAAGCAGAGCTTGTGTTATGGATGGCCATACAGCAAACTGGGGGGGAACCCAGAATAAACATACAATTATAATTACATACAACCATGACCCGAGAACAAACATCTGTGTTCATCACACAAATTAATGCCCCGGCCAGGACTCGAACCTGGGACCTTCGGTGTATGAGGCAAGGCTACTTACCACTACACCACTCGGTCGTCAAAAAATCGAGGAATTCTATCTAAAAAATTCAAAATTTTTTTTATTACTTACCATCATCGGTAAACGATTTACATAGGCAACCTATTTGTATGAGAACTGTCTTCAGCTCGTAATTTATTGGCTCGCCGGCTAACTGGTTTTGGAGGGTAGCGGGATCCGAAGAAACGGTGCACCGCTGGCCGACCGCAGGTTGTAGGGGGCCCAAGTAGTGTGCTAGCCACATGCGAAAGGCTGCCCCGCCACCTCGCCAAAAATCCCGGGAGGCTTCATCGTGCCAGCTGGCGACTGGTTAGAGAGGACCCGATGACAATCCCCGGGGGGGTTCGGGCGTCCCCGCAGTCTCCAATCCAGTTCCCCATCGGTGCGTTGTTTATTGCGAGCTGGTTGGTTCCATTTGCAGCGCTTCACTCAATTTATGTCCTCTTCCCTATTCACTCACACAACTTATATGAAAAGTCATAAGGTTCTACAGCGGTTGCACTTTCTCTCTCTCTTAAAGTGCACTTCTGCAACATCAGAGGCATGCACTCAAATAGTCTTTACCTATGAAATTGCCGTTTTTAACGAAATAAATGAAGCGTAATTTTTTTATATACTTTTTATTTCTATTAATCAAAATAATCACCCATGCAATCAACGCATCTTTGCCAACGCATTGGTAGCTTATTGATGCCTTTCTTGAAGAAATCAGCTGGACGGGAGGCAACAAATTCTTCAAAGGCATTTTGTACTGCCTCTCGGGTATTGAATTTTTTTCCCGCCAAGAAGTTATCCAAATTCTGGAAAAAGTAGAAGTCTGTAGGCGCAAGGTCTGGTGAGTACGGCGGATGACGGAGAACTTCCAACCCCAACTCTTGTAGCTTGGAGACCGTCTGCTGTGCAGTACGAGGTCGCGCGTTGTCGTGCAGGAGCAGTGGAGCCGAACGATTGACCAAAGCTGGTTGAAGTCGTGCGAGCTTCTCCATCATTGTGTTCAGTTCTTCACAGTACACATCTGCAGTAATGCTTGTCCCGTTTGGCAAGAAGCTGTGATGAATTACACCCGCGTTAGACCACCAAACAGTGACCATCACTTTTCTAGGGGTAAGTTTTCGTTTAGGGCATTGTTTGGGTGCTGAACCAGGGTCCAACCAAATTGCTAAGCGCTTACGATTGTCAAACAGGATCCATTTCTCGTCATAAGTAACAATGCGGTTCAGAATTCCTTCATTTGTATGCCTGCTGAGCAGTGCAAGGCACGTCTCCACGCGTACTTCGCGCTGGCGGTCATTGAGTTCGTGGGGTACCCATTTGTCAAGCTTTTTTACCTTGCCAATTTGACGCAAATGGACCAATATTGTTTTGATGCTAACGTCGAAAGCTGCTGCTAATTCAGCCGTGGATTGAGTTTCATCAGCTTCCACAATTGCCTTTAATTCGTCATTGTCGACCAAAGTTTTCGGACGACCACGGGGTTCATTTTTCAGGTCAAAATTTCCAGAACGGTAGCGGGTAAACCAATAACGGGTGGTGCGTTTGTTTGTAGTGTTCGCTCCGTAAACGTCGTTGATGTTGCGTGCCGCTTGTGCCGCTTTGCTGCCACGACGGTACTCATACTCCATAATTACTCGAATTTTTAACTTATCCATGATGACGAAAAATGTTCGAATGCGTTGAAAACAAAACACTAACTATTAAACAAATGACGATTTTAGAAAAAGAATTCCATGTTTGTCAAATAAAATTAATTCGAAATTAGAATTATCAGTCAAAAAAAAAATATTTTCATTTGAAATGGCCAGTACGGCAAAACGGCAGTTTCATAGGTAAAGACCTATTATCAACGATGTCCACCATCATATTGAGACAGAGAGGCCTCACCTACTCTTCCTAACAGAGACGCAGATCTGTAATCCGTCAGACTCGGCATACCTTTGTTACCCAGGGTACATCCTGGAGTCCGATTTCCGCCCGAACGCCGGGGTGTGCATGTATGCCAGTGACGAGATCTGTTGTCAGCGTCTCCGTTACTTGGAAGATCTGTAACTGTCCGTCATGTGGGTTCACATTGATACCGGCCTTGACCAATTGGTCTACGCCAGTATATACCGGTCACACAGTGGAGATCGGGAGACAACGAGGCTCATAGAGTATCTCAGCGATGCAGCAGATAAGGTTCGGCAACGTTTTCTCTCAGCGCAGTTGGTGTTCCTGGGCGATTTAAACGCTCATCACGGGCAATGGCTATACCCGTATCAGGACACTGACCACGCTGGAAGAGAGGCTTTAAAGTTTTCCGTGACTCGAGGCCTCTCACAGCTTGTGCATGAGCCCATGCGCATACCCGACGTTGCTGGCCACACTGCATATTGCTTAGACCTTCTGCTGACAACTGATCCTGACAGGTGCTCGGTGTCCGTAACTGCACAGTTAGGGACATCCGATCCATCGTGCTGCGCTGTATCAAATGTGATAGGCCAAGCAATGGAGTGTTTCACCCCTTACGCTGACCTATCCCTTGAAAACAAAGGTCGCCCATGGTATAATGCTGCTTGCCTCACAGCTGAAAATCTAAAGCAAGAAGCGGTCAAAGCCTGGGCTGACGCTCGCAGAAGCAAAGCCGTGGATTCGCATGAACTGTAACATGAACTGAAACATGAATGAGAAAACATGAACTGAAGAAAAGATACAATGCTGCCGCCAAGTCTTGCAAAAAGGTGATCGGGAAATCTCGCTTTGACCACATTGGCCACATCGGAGACAAGATAGCGTCATATCCTTGAGGAAGCAAAGCTTTCTGGTCTATGGCCAAGTCGGTAGTGTCGAACTTCTGTCGCCCATCGCTGCCACCTCTGAGGAAGCCTGAAGATTCACTAGCCCACACCGCAAAAGAGAAAGCAGACAGAAATAATTGTCGATGTTGAGAAAAAATAAATATTTCATTTCATTTCAAGTCCCACCCCAGTTACCTCAGTTCGGACCCAAAATGGGTACCGTTCAAATTCGCCAAAAGGAGGTTCTTAAATGCTTGCAGAATTAAGACGTGAATAAGGCCAGCGGCCCAGATGGCATACCTGCAGTTGTGTTAAAACATTGCGCAGCCGAGTTGTGTCTCATACTAACGGGCCTTTATCGACTCTCTTTGAAATCCGGAAAGGTCCCTAAACCCTGGAAGCTGGCTAACGTGCAACCAGTACCAAAGAAGGGATCAACCACCGACCTATTGCAATCACCTCCATATTTTGCAAAGTTATGGAGCGTGTATTGAACAATCGCAGTGGACGCTCGACTGGAGATCTTCTTGTGTATACCAATCACTTATGGAGCGAAGCCTTGGAAGGTCACGGTGAAGTTATAGCTGTATCCTTAGACATTTCCAAAGCTTTTGATAGGGTCTGGCATGATGGTCTCTTGAGTAAGCTTCCAGCATACGGAATACCTAAAGGGCTCTGCGACTGGATATCTGATTTTCTGAGGGAACGGTCAATTCGAGTAGTCTTAGACGGCTGCTCTTCTGACCTAATGGCAATTAATGCCGGGGAACCTCAGGGGTCTGTTCTCTCTGCAACGTTATTCTTGCTGCACATTAATGACCTGCTAACCCCAGGCATTTTTTTACTTTTAATTTTAGCTTGCTCTACAATAAACAAGCTGTATAGTTTTAGATATAAATAGGTTTACTATTGACCCTACCAGGTACTCTGAACCGGGAAATTTTTAGAACAAGCTGACTACATTTATTTTAAAATTATTTATTATTATTTTGATATAATTATTTATTTTATTTTATTTAAATTATTTAATTATACTATTTACACGATAATAGGGACAGTATACACCCCTATTATCACGACTGAATTTATATTTTTAATTTAATTTTATTTTATTTGTTGACGTTGCGACTAAAATGGCGCTCTATCGTACCCCCAATAAACCGATTGATGGCGTAGCAGATATCTCTGTCCCAAAGACTTACACAGTAACACCAAGAATAAGCCAGGCAGGACCTGACGGAAAAGTTGACAATTGGGTGTTAGAGGCCAAGACGTGTAGGGAGAAAACGTTCGAACAGCTGAAAGCGTCGAGAAATACAAAGACGGAAATGAAAAGGGACATCGCTAAAGCATGCGACAGATTATACGCATTAGTCAAGGTGATGGCGAGGGAAATAGAACAGGGTGCGAAACAGGAATTGGCGGAAAAACTTGAGATGGAACCAGAAATTCATAAATGTTCACTCAATGAGGAACTAATAAGACAATTGGAAAGGACCCAAGATTTCATTGCTGACAATAATGCCAGAATGGGAGAACTCCAAGAATTCATTGAGACTCAAAAACAAACAACACCTAGCGTCAGACCGGACAGCTACGCGGGGGCGGTGTCGGGCCGATCAAAAGCTAATGCTTTTGAGCGGACGACTCTGCACTCAGTAGTTGTCTCGTCAGGTAACGAGAATGACACTAGTGAAAACGTTCTGGAGAGAGTAAGGGAGGCCGTGAAGGCGAGGGATGGCTGGATCCGGGTAGAGAGAGCGAGGAAGGCAAAAGACCAAAAAGTGATCTTAAGCTGTAGGACGACCGAAGAAAGGACAGAGGTCAGGCGGAGGATAGAAAAGGTTGGCGATAACCTGAAGTGTGAAGAAGTCACAAACAAGGACCCCCTCCTACAGCTCAGAAGCGTACTCGCCGTGCACACGGACGACGAAGTCGTAGAGGCGCTCAGAAACCAGAACCCGAACATCTTTGCGGGACTTGACGAGGAAGAAGATAGGGTGACCGTCAAGTTCTGCAAAAGAACGCGAAACCCGCAAGTTAACCACGTGGTTCTGAGCGTCTCCCCGATCATCTGGAATAGGACATTAGATAATAGCGTGTTGCACATAGACCTGCAAAGGGTCAGGGTTGAGGATCATGCTCCCTTGATCCAATGCACGAGATGCCTTGGATTCGGCCATAGTAGGCGCCTGTGCAAACGCACAGCAGACTTGTGCAGTCACTGCGGAGGTGAGCACCACAAAAACGAATGTCAGAACTACCGCGAGGGCCTCTCGTCCAGGTGTACAAACTGCGTTGCAGCTAATGCACATCGCAATGAAGTGTCCCACAATGCGTTTAGCCATTCATGCCCGGTCCGGAAACGGTGGGACGAATTGGCTCGCGCATCGATGGCTTACTGCTGAGGTGGCCATCGCGGAAATAACCTGCTTGCCGGCACTCTGCCTCCCTAACATGCAGAAATATTGCAAGTATATTAATAGTATATGTATATATAATATCTACACGCACAGGGCAGAAATCGGAAGCGGGTTGGGTATCTTCGCTATTTTAATGAATAGTAAAACCGGAACCTAGTTTCTAGATTTAGCCCAAGACACCACAACTCAACAAGCACAAACATACCGTTTGAAACAGAACTGGTACAGTCAATTATACTCCTCCAGCGTGTATTGGGTTAATTATTCAATAATTTTGACAATGGCAACTAAGATACAACTTTGTAGTTGCCAACAACATCAAATAGAACAAAAATATAATCTCAGGAAACATAAATCAGAAACGTAAATAAAATAATATGTTGACAAAATATTTTGTTAAATATTTGGGGCAACATATAAATTAAATAAGTATGTAATAAAGAAATAATTATAAATAGGCTAAAATAATTAGATATAATTAGTGAAATTGAGTGAAATTATGTAAAATAAAGAAACAGCCATTAATAAAAAGCTGACTTACAATTAATAACTAAATGTAGAGCTACAACTCTACAATCTTAATAATAAAAAACTATGTATACAGTGACTATAAAACATACTAGACATAAATGTAAAGTATATAAATAGTATTAAACATATTGTATAATAATAAATAGACAATAAGAAAAGAAATGAAATAAATGTATTTAATATAATAAGCATGTAAAATGTAACTTGACAAAAATGTATTTTTAATGAAACAGAAAAATAAAAAACAAATTAAAAGTTAGTATAGAAAGCAGAAACTGTATACATACAGATGAATAAAATATATAAGAATGTAAAATTTAATATTATGTAAAATATAAAAAACAAAATTTTTAAAAGAAATGAAAATGTATAACTGAAACGCTTATAATTAAGCACACTAAATAAAGAAAAGTCTTACGTGTTACCCCATCCTTAAACCCTGTTGTTAGATTATAAGCTGAAAAATAGTTAGAGATTAGAGTACGATAGTCGGGAATCCCACCCATAAGAGTTTAAAAGAGATGAATGAGAGAAAGATAAAGTATGAAGAATGAAAGTGCGAGAAGAATAAATGATAGAACTGGAGTGAAAGGAATTAGAGCATAATAAAGATAGCTTCCCCCATGGAGCTAGTAGTCGCAAAAAAAAACCCCAGGCATGATTGGTTACGCTGATGACAGCACCGTTGTAGAGAGATACATGTCCAATGCGCGAGCGAGTCCTCAAGAAATCCGGGCTTTGAGAGAGTCCATGATTGAGCGGGTGGATTTGGCCTTAAAGAAAGTGTCCGATTGGGGCGAGTCCAACTTGGTCAAATTTAACCCGTAGAAAACACAGGCGTGTTTATTCTCCGCGAAAAACAGCAGTTTCGACCTAACGCCCACTTTCCAAAATGTTTCTGTACCCTTAACTGACCACCTAGGGCTTCTGGGCTCAAACTGCTTCAAAGAAGTTGGGAATCATCTCGAAGGTCCGACGGTACTTCAGCCCTGAACAGCTACTTAATTTGTACACAGCTCAAGTTCGATCTTGTATGGAGTACCGTAGCATTATTTTGGGATGGTTCTGCACAGTACCAACTTGAAGCGATGGACGCAGTTGACCGAAGAGCCCGAAAAATTATTAACAACTATGACCTCACCACCAAAAAACTGCAAAGCCTCGACCATCGGAAAGTTGCCAGTTTAGCAGTCTGCTACAGATTACATTTTGGAGAGTGCGCGAATGCTCTTTTTGCATCAAGTTGAACCCACACACTTCTTACATCGGACTACTAGACGCAGACAGGCCTTCCATCCCTTCATGGTGGATGTCCCAAGAAGTCGAACGAAACGCTTCGATAGTTCCTTTATGGTGCGGGTCGCCACGGTGTGGAATGAACTGCCTGCGTCTGTTTTTCCAGAAAACTATAGTCCTAGTGCTTTCAAGCGTCGAGTGAATAGGTATCTCGTGGATAGACGTGTAACACCTTCGTCTTCATCGTCACTTTCCATCAGGTGAGATAGAAGACAAACGTCTAATCCTTTATCAATAAAAAAAAACATAGAATATATGCTAGATAATATTCAACATTAAGGTGTATATTTCTTTTACCAGATGTTAGACCAATACAAGTGAATTTCTTCGTATAACTGACGGTTTGGCACGATTTCACTCTTATCTTCTGATTTCAGTATATCACTCAGAAACATGCAAGCAAACAAATCCTGCCTCTATAATATCAGCATAGAAAAGTCAAAGTCAAAATGTTTCAGGGGCAAGGGATCAGTAAAATAAAAGTCACTTAGGTAAGTACATGATATCTTTAATAAATAATAAACATTTAACACTATATTTACAATAAATTAAACATCCTAGTTTATTTATTTATATAATGTGGAAATATTGCTGTTTATTCGTTTCTTGGGAATAATCTTCTTGATGTTACGATAGCAACTGTAACAAAAAACTTCATATAAACACCAGCAGTGGTGGTTAGTGGCGGGACACAACTCGAGGAAGGCCAACGAGGCGAGGTAAATAATGTAAAAAAATAATAATAATAAATACAACAACTGTATGGCCCAAAGTAAGCAGAGCTAGTGTTATGGATGACCATACAGCGAACTGGGGGGGCCAAGAATAAACATACATATACAGGTTGTCCCGAAATTCAACGTCAAGTCGAAACGGGACGATAGAATAGACGGTAACCATCGTCAGAAAAATCAGAAAAGAAATCCTAGGTCAACCGCGTCAACTGTCGAGGCAGGGAGAGTTCGTAAAATACTTTATTTGAAACACGCATCTCTTTGAAAAAATTTCCAGAGTAACACTTTTTAATTAGTGTTGTCAATTGAAAAAAGGTTACAATTTATGTTTATTAAAAATTACGCGCATTAAGTAGTGAATAACTGAAAGTGTTTTCTCAGCGATACATGAGCCCTAGGGTGGGACAAAACAGAACGTTGCTTAACCAGCACTTATAAATCAACATATTTAAAAACTACGTTTTTGCCCGCAGCTTCTCTTGCGTATATCTTATGGAACAGTGATTTTTCTGGATGGCCATACCCTATGTCGCTTTCAATGTTCCTAGTAACATGTATTCAAAATTTCATGACAACTTGTTGCATAGTTTAACCGTATCAAATAAAAACTCACTTTCGGTTTTACAAAATTAGTTAATCTATATCTTTTGTGTATACCTGATTAACGAAATTCGTAGACATGTGATGCTCTTTCTCTATATGCAATCTGAACTGGAGCCTACACGCAGATTCGAACCCGCACGCGCCGCAGACCAGGATGTCTGCCTCTGACACGCCAATAGAATCTAGACTTAGTGATTCATCTGTAACAAAATAATTATATATAATATAACATTATTTCTATGATTTTCAATTAATTATTTTAGTTTATGTAAAGTTAGTTTTCTTTACGATTGTCATAGCCGCCAAAGGAGCATGGACATCATTAGCCGGAGGTATCTGTACACATCGAGTGTGACGATTATATTACATATATATAGTCACACTGATGATGTGTGAAATGAAACTATGACAAAATGAAACGTGCTTATGACGGCGGGTAAAATAGGAAGGACCCCAAACGAGGTCGTAACTAAAATCTACTACCACTAAAAACAAAGAATATAGTAATTTTATACTTTTATTATTAAACCTTTTTTTGCATAATACGCTTTCCTGGTGGATGAGACACTTTAAAACTCGGACTGTTGGCTCGTCAATATGATACCTGTGACCTGTGTCAGCGGTATTTATTATGTATTTTCTGTATGGATATCAACGAAGTATATTTTCTATGGAAATAAGTTTTTTTTTGTAATGGACTCAATTGTTGATAGGATGTACAAGACATTAATGCAATAGGCGTTTAAAATATAAACTTGGAGGCGTTTTTCGGTAAGTTTAAATAGTATATATATAGTTATGTCAATTATATTTCCAAAAACATGTTATTTTTATCGATTTTTATGTCAAACGCAAATATTATATTTGTAATGTCTTTGTAGGCTTTGTTTTATCCATTTTAAATAAATAAGTTTCCACGAGTTCAGGTGAGTTTTATTCATAAAGAGGGCAGGCTTACAGATGGCATGACAGGGGGGGCTCCCCGCGGTGTACTTCGGTGACAGCTAGACTCGGTAACGCAGAGTCTAGGCTGGCTTGTGTTCTCAGCACATTGGCTTCCTCTTTAATATGCAATCATTAAACTTTGAAACTACTAAATCAATGTTAAAAATTCTTTCACCAGTAGTAAGCTACATTATCCGCAGTAGTCACATAGGCTGTATTTTATCCCGACGTGCCCGCGGGATCAGATACACTTAAATGAATATTTATTTCTTATCTATTTAAGGCACAGATATACATCTTTTATAATCATAATTTAGGATAAAACCAGCTTCATTCTAATTTTAATTATAAGAGCTCATTTTCCCTAAGCCGCTGGGTTTATAAGACAGTTTGTCAATAAAATATTGAAAACACATATTTTAGATTCACCTAAAAAAATATCATACTTAAAGAGATCTTTTTTTACTCATTTTGAACTGAAATACGACTCCAAGTTAGCAATTATACACAAATATTTGTAAGTTATGTAAAAACTGCGCGGTGTCGTAGTAAACTAAACGCGAACCGCAACGAATCACGTCAATCACAGAAAACAGAAAGTGGTCAGATATTCTTTATAGAGCGCTAGTAAAAGGAAAACATTACATTAAAAAAGAGCCCCTATTTTGCGTTATGGTTCGAACATACCTACATACTAAAAACAAATTACTTATGTTAACACATTTTTGACAATTATGATAATCCGAATATGCCTCTATATGAGGCGCAAACGTTTAAACTTTTAAAGTCACTTGTATGTCGAAATATTATTGACCTCTATTTGTTATGGCACGAAGAAAACTTACATTTGATAAATTAAAAATAAATTTAATTTAATTTATAAGTACCGTGGAATATCAGTCAACGTCGAAGATTTATAACATTATTAAGTATTATTTAATGCGCATAAAAAGAAGTTATTGCACACGTAAAAAAGGTTTATTGAACCATAAATGATCAGCTTCAATGAGGGCTCTCAGGCTGCAAGTCCATCTAAACTGTACGAGAAAATTCGGCGGTGTTCATAGGGCCACATTACTGTCCTCATTAAAAAAGAAAAAAGTAAAACAAGCGATCTTGTTGGTGCACTTTTTGTGTAGTTTCCTCGCGCGTCTTCGGCGGGTAGTTAGCCGTAATGTGAAGGAGGAATGAAGATGTTGAAAGATTCCGTAAGGCGAAGTATACGGCGTTCCATTTGACTTAATAATTATGTCAATGGCGCAGTTTAAACTCAGGTTACATCATTAGAATTAGGTATGAACTGAATGTATGAAAAGAGTCGTCTGCAATATGTTTTAAATAAGGATCATACCAATGACATATTACATATACCAAGTTGTCCACTCTCAATACTGGCAACGCAAGTACATGGCAATTGCCCGCATTTCACTTAGTCTTGTGCAACCCAGTGTCACGGCTGAACGTCCAACAAAACTTATGCCCAATTCTGTGTTTTTAATGAGGTACAATGCTTTCTTGTGTGTTTACTCAATGTACTTATTACACTCTTACTGTTGAAGACAGAAAAAAACGCTTCTTTTCTTTTGCTTGCATGCTTTTTAAAAATATCTTATTTATTATTTTATTTTGCTATTTAAAATGACGTTTTAAAATTGACATGGCTATTTATTTCGACAAACTCAAAGAGCGAGATGTAATAGGATTTTGTATGTGGGAGTGAAAGAGACAACGCTATATACTGCGACAATTTACGCGCGAAGCTACGTCACGAAGTATATACATAGATATCTCTTTCTTACAACAAGTGAAACATATTATTCTTTCCTTCTCCCACAAATTTATATTACTGTATCGGGTAGGTATGTATAGTTAAGTTGACGCCGTTTTTTTGTGCGGTTATGTTTGGGTATGACTTGTCTATATGTAATATGGCATCGGGTCATAGGCAATATTTTCCCTCAAAATGTAGTGAATATAGACGTAAAATGTACACAGAGTTTCAGTAAGATGTAATAATTAATTAAATAAAACAAAAAAAAAATATTGTAATCCATTGTTTTGTCGATATGTTTGCAAAGTGCGTATAGTGCGTACAGGCATATTGCGCACCTTCTATTCAGCACTTAGATTTTTAGATATTCTTAAACTATCTAATTGAAGCCCGCGGCTTTACCCCTACTAAACACGATGTACCCGAAAAGATAAAAAAATATCAGGCGTTGTGTTGTGGAGACGTACTTGTTTCTTTATGCTGCCACAAATAATACTTTTATGCACTCACAAGTCCCTTTTAACAATGGTATAATTTTATCTGAAAATGCGTTCAAGTCTTAATTGAATTGTTGTGAAAGTGTTATTGCGCAAAGGTTCGAATCGAAAGATATCTGCGGAACTTATATAGCATAGCTGCAATGTCGAGAAGTACCCACGCCTTCTAACTTAAATGCTATGTCATTCATTTGATTTAAGAAAGAAGTAACTTACTGTTCGACGAACAATGTATTTTGTTGATATGATCCTCCAACTGAAAGTAAAATAAAAATCTGTTAGTATAATCAAATGTACTGTATTAACGATACACATGGCGGCCGAGTGGCGCCGGGGATAGCAGCCCTGCCTCGTACGCCGGAGGTCCCAGGTTCGAGTCCTGGTCGGGGCATTCATTTGTGTGATGAACGTAGATGTTTGTTCTCGGGTCATGATTGTATTGATATTCATATATGTATGTTTATTCTGGGTTTCCCCCGGTTCGCTGTATGGTCAACCATAACACGAGCTCTGCTTACTTTGGGGCCATACAGTTGGTGTGTTTGTCTGGGGGCTTATTATTATTTTTATTTATAGGAAATAAGTTTTTACGATTTCCACATATTTACAATGGGTTCCAATTTCCTTCTATATACCTTAATTATTGTTAAATTATATCTGTTAACGTCCAACCTAATCCGATGAAGGCGAACATGGCACACGCCTCTGCATGGTGTACAGCACTCTATTATTAACATAACACGAATTTACATCGACGAGTCAATCTATTAAATAAATTATTATATGTAAATAAACTTTCACGTGAGAATAATTTAAAAATGTCAAAAAGATAATAATAAACGTTGATGTTTTCTTGAGAAAAAAATGCATAAAAAGACTATTTCCGGGTATTATAAAAATGTAGTATTGTCTTTCAATTAATGTAAAGATGTCGTGGTGTAGAATATACTAATCTCGCCTTGGATATCATGCATGTTCGCTATGTACCAATATAGTACCTACTAAGTATGCCGTGGTACATTTTAATCATTTTGATAATATTTTCGGTGCAGCTTTGTATCTGCTTTTAGATATTTATGATTTTATGTGTGTTGCTTAATTTTTACTTTGGGAGGTATCCAACCATGACCCGAGAACAAACATCTGTGTTCATCACACAATGAATGCCCGACCAGGACTCGAACACGGGACCTCCAACGTATATGAGAAAGGGCGACTAACCACTAAGCTACTCGGTCGTCACTTCACGACTTGTACTGGGAGCCGTCATCGACTATACTATTACTAAATATTTGAAATGATATTCTTTTAATTTTAAAGTTGCGCAATCTGTATTGTTATTTTTTGACAAAAAATGTCAATCCGTAATGTGCAATAAGAACCTAATTATTTGTTATCCATTTTATGTATATTTATTAAATATAATAATAATGATAAAGAAATAAAATAAAATCTGCAGTTGTAGTATTTTCCATACGTTTTTATTCATATTAATTATAAGCATACCATAACTTGAAATTTTTAGAATCAGTGTTCCCGAGATCACACCGGGCCGCGTTATAGCTCGGCGACCCGGCCCCGGCGCCGACAGACCGCGTCAGCGAGCGACCAGACCACTGGCTTTCTTTAGATTCTTTTACTTTATAAAATAATAAAATAAATATTTCTAACAATCACAACACATTATCTAGCCCAAATTAAGTATCATTAAGAACTTGTGTTATGGATACTAGATAACGGATAAATAAACTTAAATAAACATACATACACATCCATGACTAGAGAGCAAATATAATATAATATCTGCTCCTACAAGGATTCGAACCCGGGACCTCTGGCATGGAAGGCATACCAAACAGGGCGTATAACCAGAATACAGTCCTACACGTCGAAGACCTCGTTTTGTTTAGTCAAGACCTCCAGGAGACTGAACTGGAGACAATAAGTCACTCAGACAATTAGTGTGCAGTTTTACAAATAAAATATAATGTACTTACAGCGGACTCAGTTGTGTATCTGTTTGGACATTTGTCACATTGGTAAGCCTCGTAGAACGGTTTCTGCTTTTTATTTAATTTGCTGTGCTCGTTGGTCTGAAATTAAAATTAAGAATCTGTGTAAGAAATGATCCGGTCTTATAAAAAACTCAATCATTTTATTTGCATTGTTTGTATTATTTAATCGTGCCTGAAATAAAATGTTGGAATACTAATATTTACTGTCTCTCTATTATACAATGTACAATGTTGATAAAAGCGAGAGGCATTAAATGAAACCACATATACTATAAGTGCCTGCTGTTAATCCGAAACTATTAAAAAAAAGTTAACGAGAAGTATACGAAAAAACGTTTTTCAAAGAACTTAAATAGCTTAATAATTAAGTTTAAATGTGAACATCCTTTGTTGAGTAACCTGCCGACACCTGCGTAACAAATTGGCAACGTAGCATTTAGTAGCATAGCGCGTGCGGCGGCGGGCTCACCGGCTCGCACACCTACCTACACAGCGGAGCGCCCGGGTTTGATGTGGATGATAATGTAAACATGTGCTGTAGGTAACGTTGGAAGGTACGATCAATGAAAATAATTAACAAAAATAATTAATTGTAACACTTACACATTAAATCTTCAATTGTTCGAAATGTCCGCCGTTTGCAATGGTGCACAAATTATAACGACGTATAATATTGTTATTTAATCCCTTCTTAAAAGGGCTTGAGCTTTTTTTCATTTGTACGGTTCGCGTTTATTCCTTTTTTAAATGTTATCCACGGTTCTATGGCAAACTCTAAACTGGCGTGCGGCTCTATGCAGACTCGATGTGGGGTTGCGGTCAAAATATAATAAAGAATTTGTTGCTCGCGCGCAGTAGGTATCTGCTGCGGTGGGACTCCCTCCTGATGCGCTGCTAATGGTTTGTTTTCCCGTGCCCGTTGCACTGCCAATACTATGGTGCGAGCGTTCCTAGGGCACGCGCGGCTGTCTGCATACCTTTCTCGGTAAGTACGCAGAGCTAGAGCTGCGTTTTCGTGGGATTCCCCGTAGATTAAAATCATGTCAGTGTATTCTCACGCCGTGTATGTAGCACGAGGCATTGTGGATGTCTTACGTACTTACAAAATAATTAAAAACTAAACCTAAAATACTTAGTTACGTGTCCTGTCACAAAAGTAAAACAAACACAAAACAAATTCCGTGTCCTGTCACAGCATAAAAAAGCACTATCACTAATAAGAAGTTTGGTGTCCTATCACAATAAAAACTTAACAACATTAGTAAATGGGACGCGTGAGCGACAATAATCTGTGCTGAATTGAGAAACGTGCAGCCCGGATGCCACGCGTCTTCGCACTAAACAAAGTAAAAATTGTGCCCTTGACCTAATTACCCGAGCCGCCGCCCTGCGCCATAGCAACATACTGATCTATTTCTATTTCTGTTACGCTTATTATATTAGAGCGAGATAACCGTGATCTGTACTTTCTTTTAAGGAAAGATTTAGTAACGGTGTACTTCCTTGTTTGTATTGCAAAGTTACGATGCAAAGCGGCAACGTCGCATCGCTCGCGTGAATTTTGTCATTTAGATAACTACGTATGCCTATAGTACAAACTTACGATCAGGTGATCGGGAAGATACAGAGTGTTTAAATGAAACTAAGTAAAAACTAAAAAACATTCCTGTGACTAAACTGTTGCTTACATTAATCTGATTTTTGTTGTGTAGCCTGATAATGATACACAAAATATGTGGTTTCATTTAATGCCTCTCGCTTTTATCAAACTTGTATAATAAACAAATCCCCAAACACACCAACTGTATGGCCCCAAAGTAAGCATAGTTTGTGTAATGGATGACCAAACCCAGTAACATATATATATAAAAATAAACAACCACGACCCGAGAACATCTGTGTTCATCACATAAATGAATGCCCCGGCCAGGACTCGAACCTGAGATCTCCGGCGTATGAGGCCGGGCTACTAGCCACTACGCCACTCGACCGTCAGTGCATAAAGCAGTTTTCTTTAAGTGAGTCAAGTTGAATAAAGCTTAGAATTTTGAAATGTACCAAAATCTGTATTTAAGCTTTTCATGAAGTTATAGAACTACTTAAAATTTTGAAATAAAATATACTGTATGTTACTACGGTAAAAATGTAGATTTCTAATGAAGAAATATGTTTTTAATTGCTTTTGAGTTTGTTCCTTTTGTAATAAC
This sequence comes from Marasmarcha lunaedactyla, assembly GCA_923062675.1. Classification (NCBI taxonomy): domain Eukaryota; kingdom Metazoa; phylum Arthropoda; class Insecta; order Lepidoptera; family Pterophoridae; genus Marasmarcha; species Marasmarcha lunaedactyla. The sequence continues at coordinate 10,735,845 of OV281366.1, forward strand.
TGTATTACCAAAAAAAGAATAATTTAATTCAATTTTAAATTTAAAAAAAAATTTAAAAAAATTACTCCTCCACGTCATGCTAAACTACTCAATCCAAAATAAGATCATAATTGTAATTGAAAATTGGATTACAGGACAATTTTAGAAACATGTATGGAATAGCTCTGTTCTGTTAATTAAAAATAATTCCAGCGTCGATAGTGATTTCACGGAGTGTATTAATTGCTGATAACGCTTACGACTGAGAGATCAAAGAATTTTCATTGCACACAATACAAACAAAACAATATCATACAGGCAAAAGAGTAGACGAAGGTAAGGGTGCAATTAGGATACACACATTGTTCCCTTATCTTCCGTGTCGCTGTCTTTGTATTACCTACTTGTTCAGTTTAGTTCTGTAAGTTCATAAAGCTGATGGAATTATTGATATGCTCGATCATTTTGATTATTTGGCGATTATTATTATTATTTCCGAATCAAGAGGGCGAAGCGGAGGGGCGCATAGGACAATCGGACTGAACACTGCCGCCGCGTCGTCGCTCCGTCCTCTATAAAAACAGGCCGGTATTTTCAATTTTATTTTTAAATAAGTCGTATCTGGCAAACGAGTATGTGATCCACATAGTCGTAAGTGGTATCCGTGCCTACAGACATCATTACTCGTACATGTAACAATTCAATTATATGTATTATTTATTGATTCTCGATTGTCTTCTTCATGGAGAGGGGGGGGAGGTATTTGGAAGACCGCAGTGCGGATCTTTGTTTGAGTCAATGATGCTGCTGCCCATCATTGAACGCGTTCAAAGATCCACGTCCGGTAATCAGCAGGATGCACCACGGGCAGGTGAGGTTGGCTTTTGGGGGCCCTAGATGGTAATTGGAACCCCCTTACACACAGCTTAGACACACAAGCGATGCGTACGCTTAATAAGAGTTGCCTATATTCCAGTAAATGCTCTGGCTGGTTCTTTCCTTTATCCGGGAGTCACCACAGGAAGGACTGCAGAACCACCCCCCACGAGATCCTTACATAAGAAACTGTACTATACTAGTCGCAGACTCGTGGCAGACGCGGTCATAAAACGTGTGAACAGGACAGCGCACATCATTATCTCGCTCGCACTTATACTGTTTAGAGATGCGCTTCGTTTGACTTTGAGTGTACGTCGATAGTATTAGGTTTTAAGTGAGGCATTTAATGTGAACAAAATATATGCATTATTTTACGTTTATAACATTTAACAGTATAACAATTAATAGTTTTGACGTCAATAAGAACAAGTAATTGTCAATGTTGAGAAATAAATATTTCATTTCAGTCATGGTCATTAGTTAGTGATTATAAAATTTGGCGATTTGTTTGTGCAGCGATGACTCACTCGTTTTTAAATTTATCGAGTTTTGTAAGTCTGCGCGTGCGCATCCCTATAACAAAAGTGATTTATGGCCTCGTCTGCCACGAGACTAGTGTAGCACTGTCAATGTAAACTGTACAAAACCACTCACCCGATGCTCCTTCAGATCTTTGACAGCGTTACACTTGTAACTGCACAGTTTGCACGAATACAAGAACAACTTCAGGTTCGGCGAAGCGAGCAGCTCATGCGGGGAGGGCACCTCGCTCTTACGCTTCCTGCCTCGCTTGTTGAAAGATACTGGTCTTGTTATAAGCGCTCTGTAATAAAGAAATATAATTCTTATCACATCTATTCAAAAAGGTTTATCTTCTTAAACTGACTAAAATAGCTTTGAATGTGTATAATGAAAATTGATTTGAATTTGGACTGTGGATATTGTTATTAAAAGTTTCAATCACCAAAGAGATCAATTACGAACATTGTATGCAGGGCCGGATTTAGGGGAGGGCAACCGGGGCTGCAGCTCCGGGTCTCCACAACAACGGGGCCCCCACAATAGAGATTAATAAGAAAATTGATTTTGAAAAGCGCTTTCTGCTTTTATAAAAAAACAATGTGTTTTTTTTAACCCTTAAGTAACACTCTTCAAAGTAAAAACTTACACAAATATGTCCACAAATTATTATTAATTGTTTATTAACGTGTTAATTCTAACAATTTGAGTTTGTTTTGCATTACTTGATTTATTTTTTATTTTATTCGGAAATTAATTTGGGGCCCTTTATTGCCCCAGGGCCTCCAGACCTCTAAATCCGGCCCTGATTGTATGCACAAGTTGCAAGCCAACAAATTAAAAAATAAAAGTAAGTCAAAAAATAAAAGACGCGCGAAATGCATTCCACCCTCGTTCGTACTTTGTTCACTCAAACACGCTTTCACTTAGTGTTACAATAAGTAGTGAGGATGATAATATTATACAAACTCGCTACGTTCGGGATTCAATCCTAGCATCATTCGCTAGTTTAGACATTCAAAATAGCCTCCTCGCCTTAAAAATACCCATTTTGCTCCCTTCTGATACAATCTAATATTTAACAAATATTTCAATATCGAAAGTGAGTTTGATAGTTCTATTTATGTTATCATGGATACATTACTCGACCGATCATCATACGATTTTGGGTGCAATGTTGTCAGTGGTATAAATAGAAATATAAAGTATACAATAAATATACAAAAAATATGCAGTAAATAAAAGGACTTAGACGGGCTAAGTCATTTGTACGCGCGTGCTTGTAAATATGCAACTTAACTTTGTGCGGCGGCCGCCATCTTGTCAAACTGCGTTCGCGTCGCTTCGGTGTGCGTTCAGTCAGTACATAATAGCCACGCACACACAGCTACTGTATATACAAGCTTAACGCATCCATATGGCCGGGCGCACAAATACCTTGAACTATGTCTATCTTTATGAAAGCAAAAATAATTAACAAACTCTTGTTATTTATAACGCGTGTTGCGACCTACTTGAATGGACCATCAGACTTTTCTGTACTGTCACACTCATCATTATTTTTATCCGGAACACAAACACGCCTAGAAAAGTATTTCGTAAGTTACGGATTACGCAATTATAACTAAAGATTCTAACAAATATAATATATGGTACAATTTACAATATCAAGTAAACCAAAAACAGACCAGTTAGTACTGGTGCTGCACGATGTTACACCCGTCTAACTACTGATCCCGCAGGAAGGAATTCTGCTGGATAAGGTAGCTATCTGACGGTGAAAGATTTTTTAAAAGCCTTTCAATAATTGAGTTTGTAATAAAATAAAAATTTGGGTGCTAATTAATCAGATTTCTTTTTAATAGCATTACTCGCTTCTAAAAATCTACATTGCCTTCTAAATTACTAAGTCAGCCACAATTTACGAGCGTCTGAACGATACTATCTTAGCCAATAAAAATATGTTGTCTGATGATGTTTTCGCTACAAAATTTTGAATTATCATCCAATTTCGATTATGAATGCAGCCTAACATTAACCTAACCTATATTTAACTACTACGCGTTCTATAGGATATGTAGTAGGCGTTGCAAAAGAGACGAATTAGTTTATTAGAGGCTATCTCATTTTCCCGTGGCCACTAAAGAAATCTGTTCGAATATTTTCACTTTATAATTATATAGATTAGATGTAGATAATATTCAAGGGATTTTTTCCCCAAGTTCATAGAAAACTAGCAGTTCTAATGATGAACAGGGAACTGATTCAGATACAACATTTCTATTTACATAATTAAAATGAGTCACAACAAGCATGCATACCTAGTTTTCTGCAAAGCCTTCACTTTTTCCAGAATTTCCACTGGACTCAGTTTACTATTGGAACCGATCTGAAAAAACATACAAAAGTCACATGTTAAAGTTAAAAATGAGCTTGTTCATTTGACAAATTGTTACCAAACCCATAATACAATTTAAGGATGTTTATTATAATTTCGAGTTCTCGATATTTCCTCTATGTTTAAGTTACCGTACGACTTTTGACAAATGCATTTTATTTTTCATTACAAGCCCTGAGTTGAGCAATGATGTATTAATAAACTTATAAGGGATTGTTTTATTGAAAAATAATGTTATAAATTTATTATTATTTTAATTATTGGATAGAATTTCCCATCGTGATATCAATAACTGCAGTTATCCATCCCTCCTAACGGTAAGTTTCGCTTGAATACGGCAAAATGGCGTAGTGGGTGGTAGCCCTGCCTCATACTCCTGAGGTCCCAGGTTCGAGTCCTGGTTGTTGATATTTGTATATGTTTGTTCGCTGTGTGGTCATCCACGACACAAGCTCTGCTTATTTTATAAAGTTGGTGTGTTTGTCTAGGGATATATTATTATTATCACTTTTACCTTAGGAACAAACTGAGTACGAGAGAAGTTGGTCTTTGGCTCCATCTTATCTTCTGCGTCTTCTTCGCTGTGACTCTGTTCTTTCTCATTAATACCGCTGTCCTCTACTTTTAAGAGACTGTTTGTGTCTGGAAAATTATTTTCTTGAGAATCGTTTTCTTGGATGCTACCTGTAAATAAAAATTTGAAGTGGCGATAAAGAATATACAATTTTGAATAAGTAGCAAATAGATTCTAAAACACATTTGTCAGATGATAGTAGAGTATTCACAGCGTGGGCTCTAATAACGGACCGATTTTAAGAATCGATTCTAGAGCCTAATTGGAGAACATAAACTGGTACAACATAGATAGATATATAATTTATTTGCAACTACAAAAACAAACATCATTTAAAAGATTAGACATCACAAAATAAAACAGAAAAAATTCATTAAAGAATACAAAAATGTTATGTCTAACAAAACACAAAATACTTAATAGAAGAAGAAATAAAAAATACCCAATTGAAAATAAGTAGCATACAATCAAATCTTACGTGCTTACATTTAAGCACATATTTTATCTTCTTATTGTGTACATAATGATTTCCTACTTTGTTGCAGTAGGTAGTTCCAAAAGTCCATGTGACAGTGCCCGACTGCTGCTGCGAGCAGTGCACTGACGGTTCTGCCACACCTGGTCACGGTGGCCGGGACAAGGAAACGAATACAAGCGATACGAATCAAGGTGTTATATATGATGTGTAAAAAGTTTGCGCTGTGTGCTTACATTTGTATAATAATTTACATAGGTTCGTGTGACTGTAATCTGTGGAGTGTGTCAGCAGTAACACCTGCGTATATAACAGATAATAAGCGCAACCCCGAAATAACAAATCGGAAGGGAACAAGTAAATATTCGTTATATCAAGTAATTTGAACTGAGGTTTGTTATGTTGAGGTTAGGTTGGTCTAAAATTCGTATAAAGAGTTAAATCATCAAACAACAATGATTGTTTTATGAACGAGGGCGTATCGGAACCTGTCGCGACATGAATCACATGCTGTGAGATTAAGATTCAGACTTTGGTGGGGACTTTAAAGGTTTTGGGTTGACAAAATTCTTTAATTAGAGGTATTTAAACTTTTACATTGGCTCTTCAAGAGGATTACGAAGAATTTGTTTAATCGAGGAAGTCGTTATATTGGTGTACGTTATATATTATATAAGGTTGAACTGAAATAATAATAACTTTTTAAACTTAGAAATGTGTTACAAGCTTATGTGAAGTGTCTGACCCCTATAATGGTGATTTGCTGCGCATTACACAGCAGAATCCGCCACTGAATAGTTGGGATATTAATTGTTCGTTTACTTAAAAGATACGTTATAAAATGAGTTTCAAAGTTTAATTAAGAGTTATTCTTTTTTATAGGTGGTGGTGTATTATTCCAACTTTCGGTGGCTAGGTAACGGAAACTGCCTGTGAACGCCACTCCAGGGGTCGGCGAGGTGATCGGGTGCCAAATCTGATTACGGTATTTAATATGTAACATCAAATAAAAAAGGCACCGAGATGTGAGTGTGGACGAAATGGCATTGAAGCATTAATGCCTTGTCATGGGTGATCTCGACGGTCGGATATGATTCGAATCACTGAGTCGCGATGACATCCGTGAATCGATTCTTCTTATCGGCTCACGACTCATTTGACTTGAATGACTCTCAGTCTTGCGCCACGAACAGTGTGCTGTACCGAGAGATCTATAATGAACTATGTAGTTAGTGCGTACGTTCGATCCTTACTGCGGACATGAGTACAGCGACTACTAATAACCGACTTCATTAAATTAAAATTGTTAAACAATTTTATTGTGGACGGCGAGTGATTGATTTCCCTTCGTACTTTTCTTTCAGGCTTAGGTCTGACAATCTAATTTAACATCAAATTGGTAAACTAGTTAATACTAGTTAATTAAATATTAACAGGTTCCCTGTCCCAATTTTTTATACAATAGAAAATCAATTGTTATGTATTGAAATAATTCGAAATTTCAAAGTTCAAACTGTTAATTAAGTACTTATATGTTACAATAAACTAACGAACAAACAATACAATATTACAAAATAATACAATAAAAATTATAATTTAATATGCACTTCATAAGAATCATTTTCCTAGTCATGCCAAACCACTCGCTCACTCGTACTGCGCTATCGAGTGTTTCGTGAGTCGTTAGCTATTGGTCTCTCTCGCTCTCGCGTGCGTGGCAATGTCTGTCTCGTTCCAACATTCCCTAATTATTGTTTGACTCACGTATATGATACAATGATTCGCGAATCGTTTAGTGAGGCGTGAGTCGGTAAGGAATCAGATGAGTTACTGAGTGAAGCGACTCGCTCCCGTGAATCGACTCATTTGAATCATCAACTCATGAGTTACCCAAGACTAGTATGTTTTATGGCCTGCGCAGACGACGGACTTTTGTCCGCGGACATTTTCGACCCCTAAAATAGATCGCTTACAACTGTATCGAGTAATGTATACGAGGGATTAAAAGTGCCGCGTACAAAAATTCCCCCGAAAAACCGAGGACATGCAGAGAGCGGACCGGACAAAAGTACCGGGGAGTCCCCGAAGTAATAGAACCCGTGTGACTAGGCGAAGCAACGCACGTGGCGGACTTCAGTCCGCGTTTTTTCTACATTTCCGGGCAACAAATGATTAAATTCGCAGCGGACTTTTTATTCACGGAGCGTACCTTTTTCTCCGCCGCGGAAAAAAAGTCTGTCATCTTCGCAGGCTCATAATGTGTCGAACATGTAGTCCAATAACACAAAATTTTGAAGATATACAATATTTAAAAAAAAACTCAAGTGTAACACATCCTAAGTGCACGTAAGAAATCGGAGTGATTCGTGAAGTGTCTTTTTCGCTTACTCTGTTTCTCGACTAAAGATCTGTTCACAAGGAAGTGCTAAACATAGTTCATTTATTTTGTTTTAAAAAATAATTTCAATTAAGATACATAATTTGACCTATATTTTCAAATTCAAATTCAAATTCAAATATTTATTTCTCAACATTGACAATTACTTGTTCTTATTGACGTCAAATAAAACATGATTCTACCGCCAGTTCGAAAAAAACCTTCGTGAAGAAGAACTGGCAAGAAACTTCACGGGTATATTTTTTTTTTTCAAAATAAATTTACAGAGTCTCTTTATGTCTATACAAAATTATTCTTTTCTGCATCTGTTAGCTCGGCAAGTCTCCCTCCCCCCAAGTATCCAAACGACGAACACCCTCAAACGGCACCCGTTCACGAGTCAACGCGGGATCCAGCCATCGCCCTCCTCAACCATATTAGAGGGAAGTGAGCGATTTATATATAATACTTATAGTATAACATTATTAAGTCGTAGTAGCGTCAGAAACACGCGGTTAAAATCTGTCCGGTTATTAGGGCCCGCGGTGCATATCATCAACCACAAAAGCTTGTAAGACTTTCGTTATCTTATATTATATGGATCAAGTCAATTGTGCGCATGTAAATATGCAACTCATTTGAACTCTTACATATGTATACCGTAAAGTATTCACTAAGGGGCTGTCCATTAATCACGTGAGGCTCGAAAAGCCCCCCCTTTCGAGCCTCACGTGATTAATGGGAGGGGTCCATAAAAATCACGAAATCTCACAAGGGGTGAGGGGGGTGTAGTAATAGATCACGTGTATTTATTTTTTCAGCATCTCTACTATCTTTAGAATCCCCGTATCTTTCTCCCTAACTTATTAATAGGAACGCGAATTCATGCGCTATCAAACCGGCTTCGCCATTTATAACTTAAAATGTATTTATTAACTATTATAACATGTTTATAATAAGTTTAATCATATATTTAATAATATAAAGTTTTATCAGTAATAGCTTGTGTATCTAATAATTAATAGTTTACACAGTAATAAGTTCAAGAAAACTTTTAAGGAAATGCTATGCCAAAAAAAAAAGCTTTAAAGATTAATTGGAAAAGGGCGTGGGATTGAAATCCCCACAAACTATTTCTGTTTCTGTTTGTGAAATATAATATACATACAATGTAAACAGCTTGGCTGCGGCGTTTCTCAGCACGTCCAGTTAGCTGTCATGTGCGTGTTTCTTTCACGTCGCTGTCAAATTGTATAAGTTCCTTTTACCCCAAGGGTTTTATAAAAAAATTTATAACAGAGTGCAGAGAGGTTTTTATTCCGCTTGCTTTTTTTTTTGGAAATCAAGGGAGTCGCGAACGAAGCCATGGGTAAAACGCTGTATCGTAGACAAACATACAAACTTTCTAATTTATATTATTTGTAAAAAAAATATGTTATTGAATTTTAATTATAATAATACATAATTCCAGCACCTACCCTGGACCTCCTGCGTCAGATCCTCACTATTCTCTTCGTAAGTGTGCAGTATCATGGTTTCTCCGTCATCCCCCTCGATCATCACGTAGGTGTCCGGTCCACACTGGGATTGAGCTGAAACTGTTTATATATTACTATGAAATTGTACCAGGAATCTTCATATTGACAATAACAAAAAAGAAATTAATTGTATAAGGGTCCATACACAAGAGTAGTGAAGACACAATAATAGATGTGTCATACGTTGAATGTGAAATGAAATGGAATATTTATTTCTCAACATTGACAATTACTTGTTCTTATTGACGTCAAATAAAGCATGACTCTACCACCAGTTCGGAAAAACCTTCGTGAAGTAGAACTGGCAAGAAACTTCACAGGTATATTTTTTTAAAATAAATTTGTCTCTTTATGTCTATATAAAATTATTCTTATCTGCATCTGTTAGCTCGGCAAGTCTCCGCCCCCCCCCCTGTTTTCCAATCGACGAACACCTTAAACTTTTCACACACATTCGTAGCGTTTTTGCACACAGTACAAGTAAAGCCGACGCAAAATGTTAATCTATATTCCTAACTTTCGGAGGTTTGTATCAGCATTTGTAAACATTTTACATTACATTGTAACGAAGTCAGTCACCAACTCATTGTATAATATAATGCTAAGTCCCCAGACAAACACACCAACTGTCTGGCCCCAAAGTAAGCAGAGCTTGTGTTATGGATGGCCATACAGCGAACTGGAGGGCCACCTAAACAACCATAACACATTCATGCATTGTACTACTTCCACAAATTAGAAGACTAGGTTTGTTTTTGTAACAATCTACTTTCTTTCAAATATTACATAATTAATTTTAAATAATGTACTACGGTCCTTCCTAATTTGACCGCTATAATAATCACGTTTATGGGGTTGTGTTCCGGTTAAAGGGAAGGGACAGCCAGTGCCATTAGTGGAACAAAGGCAATTCTAATTGAAGCCTGCGGTCGGCACCGCATCGTTGGTCGATATAATAATCACATTCAATATTGAGAAATAAACAGCTACAAATTCAAATTCAAATTCAAATTCAAATATTTATTCCTCAACATTGACAATTACTTGTTCTTATTGACGTCAAATAAAGCATGACTCTACCACCAGTTCGGAAAAAAACCTTCGTGAAGAAGAACTGGCAAGAAACTTCACGGGTATATATTTTTTTTCAAAATAAATTTACAGAGTCTCTTTATGTCTATACAAAATTATTCTTATCTGCATCTGTTAGCTCGGCAAGTCTCCCTGCCCAAGTATGCAAACGACGAACACCCTCAAACGGTCATACGACTCATGATGTCCATGTTCGAAGCTGCTAACCGTCAAGTGTAAAATTAGGTAAATATTACAGTAAGCTGAAGACTATTTCCTATTCCTTTCTCGATTGAATGGCTTCTATCTGTTGATTCTTCTATCAATGTCACGTTGCAGAGTAAACGAAATGTTGGATGCAGAGATTGCCGTTATATATTTCTGTAAATTAGACTGACAAATTATAGAAAAGTCATACCATTGGATTCCAACTGAACTGTGACCGTGGTGTCATCCAAACACTGACCATCGCTGGAATCATTGGCCACCAGTCTGTAGGTGCCTTCACTGTCCTCGCACCTGAAATTTTTTAGATTATATTATTGCCAAGAAAATAGTATATTGTACAAAAAGATAAGAGTGTACCATTTTAGTACGTTTGTTGTACATTTTAGTAGGCAATTTCTATGATAAACTATAAGTAATAAAAGATAGTAGTATTTGGATTGAAAAAATTTACATGTTGAGAATAAGTTAAAAGCTGTTATTAAGAAAAACAAAAAATATGCAACATTCAGAAAAATAAAGTCTTAGGATTTGTATTTCACAGTTGTTTCTAATGTTTGTTTTATTGTATTTATATAAGGGGCGCTACAGGTGCCATTTGAGGGTGTTCCTCATTTGGATACTTGGGGGAGGGAGACTTGGCGAGCTAACAGATGCAGATAAGAATAAGTTGGTATAGACATAAGGAGACACTGTAAATTTATTTTTGAAAAAAATATATACCTTTGAAGCTTCTTGCCAATTCTTCTTCACGAATTTTTTTAGAACTGGTGGTAGTCATGTTTTATTTGATGTCAATAAGAACAAGTAATTGTCAATGTTGAGAAATAAATATTTGAACTTGAATTATTGCTTTATTTTAATATTGTAGTGACATATGAAATATTTGTATATGTAACATTATTGTGTAAATAAAAAATGCTTGGTTTTGTTGTTTTTCTGCTTGCTATTTTTTTTTTTTTTTTTTTTTTTGCTGCCGAAGCACCCTCTCTCGGGAGGGAGGTGGAAGATTCGTCATGAATACCTCCGCAGCCGTCTGCGGGGTTATGTGGGACTCACCAAAGTGGCACCTACCCACTAAAAACCACCCAAGCGGCTGTAGCATGGGAATGCTGTCAGCCTTCATCGGAGCGACACCCGGGTTGGGAGGTGGGCGCGCAAGCAGGGACCCGCTAGCGGGTCACCCGCTGGGAATACTTAATCACTTAAGGTGCAAATGACATTTATATATTGTTGATTAAACGGCCTGGGCAGCCTTAAGCTGGTCCAGATTGGCCGAAAGTTGATCGGGGGGATCCGAGAGTGCATTTCTCGGTCTACGGACTTTGTACCTCGACGGCATGGACGGAGCAGTATAAGCTACTGTCTCGCGTATAAGGGGGTTAGGGTGCTCTTCGGATCGCTTAAAATAAGCGGTGGAGAGCGTCCTAAGGTGTTGTTGTATGGTAGGCAGTTCAAGATCTCTGTGTAAGTCTGCGTTTCGCACGTACCACGGAGCATCCGTGGCCCGGCGGCAGAAGAGATTCTGGACTACCTGTAGTTTATACATATCGGAGGGTTTAGCATGTGCAAATATTGGGGCGGCGTACGTCATGACTGGTCTCACGCAAACCTTAAAAAGCGTTCGCTTGTTCCTAAGAGACATTTTACTGTGCCGGCCTAACATACTGTTAAGTCGACCCATGTACAGACGGGCGAGTTTGGTAACTCGGAGAATGTGTGGACGGAATGAAAGCGTACGATCGAGCGTTACGCCTAGGTACTTGGTGGTGAGTGCCCACGGGATGGGCGTACCTAGCATTCGGATGTGGGGGTCGTAGGGACGACGGCGTTTATGATCGAAGCGCATCGCAGAGCTTTTCTCTGGATTTACATCGATACGCCATTTTTTAAACCAAGCTCCGAGGTCATTTACGGCCTTCTGGAGTTTGGTGATGAGTGTGTCGACGTGCACGCCCTTGACGTATAGGGCAGTGTCGTCAGCAAAGAGGGAGAGTTGAACACCTTTAGACGGGATGGGTATGTCATTGGTGTATATTGTGTATAGTAACGGGGCGAGTACCGAGCCCTGAGGGACGCCCGCCTTGAGGGGGCGGGGGGTGGAGAGCGTACCTTCGTGTTTGAAACGAAAGGTGCGATCTTTAAGGTAGGAGCCGACTAGTTTGACTAGTCGGTCGGGCAAGCCTGTGTTGTGAAGCTTGTAAATGAGCCCTGCGTGCCAGACTTTGTCAAAAGCCTTGGCTACGTCAAAGAAGACCGCGACTGTTTTCAGTCGTCTGGGGTAGAAGCCGTCGAGTATGTACTCGACGATACGGTGGACTTGCTGAGGGCACGAGTGTTTGGCTCGAAAGCCGAATTGATGGGGGATAATAAGGGGGTCACCGTCCGCTGGGAACAGGTGGTCCTTCATTCGAGCGAGTATGACTCTTTCGAGAAGTTTGGCCATTGCCTTGAGTAGACTGATGGGTCTGTGATTAGCCGGGTTATTCAAAGGTTTACCCGGCTTGGGAATGCCTATGACTATAGCTTCTTTCCAAGCTTTTGGAAAGTAGCTTAGGTCAAAGCAAGCATTGAAGATAATCGCAAGTAAGGTAAGCACCTGCCGAGGCAGCTGCTTAAGTGCTTGGTTGGAAATTCCATCCGCACCCGGGGCCTTCTTGGATTGCTGTTTCCTAATGATGAGTAGGATTTCATCATTAGAAACTGTGATGGGGTCAGCGGTGACTGGACGGGAGTCTTTGCAAACGACTTCGTCTTCCACCGCCTGGATGTGAGCTGGGTCTGTGGGTTGGGTACTCGGGGAGCATTGTGAAGCAATGCTATCGGCGAAGCATTCAGCTTTTTCGTCGTCCTCGAAGGCGGTAGTGCCATCGGGGCGAGATAACGGAGGGGTGTAAGTACGGGCGTCTAGTCGGAGGGCTCTCGCCATCCTATAGTACGCCGTGTGGGACGGGGAAATATTAATCATAAGATCGTTCCTTTGAACGTCTCTGTAATCCGCGACGGTACGTTTAACTTTACGTTGGAGCTGATTGGCGATTTGCCTGTAGGCGGGTGTGGGGTATTTTCTGGCTCTGCGGAGAGCGGCGTTTTTAGCTTTAATTAGGTTGCTAATGTCCAAGGGAAGCTTGGGCTTGCCATGCTTAGCAACCTTTAGGTTCTCACTGATGGCCGAGTTGATGGCGGTAGTGAGAGAATCGACTATCGAGTCGACCTTATCCGTGCTATCGAGATAGTCGGATGAAATCGCGAGTGGGCAGTCTGGGGCTTCCAAGGCCGAAGACAGGGTGTGCTTGAAACCTTCCCAATTGGTATAGGTTTTCGGAGCAGGAGGGTCGTTTTGGGGTCCTAATATTAGGGACACCGGACGGTGGTCAGAACCTAAGTCGTCTAGCGGCTGTATGGTCCTAAGGTCGAGATTGATATCCTTGACGATGGCAAAGTCAAGGATATCAGGTGAATGAAGGGGGTTGTCCGGGTAATGTGTCGGTGTAACCGGTGAAATGACATCAAGATCGAGTGACTTCGTGATGTCTAGTAATTTAACACCACTGGTGTTAGTTGACAAGCACGTCCAGTCAGTATGTTTGCAATTAAAATCGCCGAACATAATGACGGATTGCCCCAGATCGAGTAAGGCTTCGAAGTCACAACGAAGGGGCGCTGTACCACTAGGTATGTAGACCGAGGCCAAGACTATGGTCCTGTGACCCGTCATAGCCAGTCTACATACTGTGGCCTCCATGTTGGTGAGTGGAGGCGTGGGAATCGGTGTGCAGTGGATACTTCTCTTGTAGTAAATGGCAGTGCCGCCCCGTCGGACCGAGGCGGGCCTGTCATCACGCACAAGAGAGTATTTAGGAATGTTAAGACCCCTGATGTGCTGGGGTTTTAAAAATGTCTCTTGTACAAGGATTAACTCGGGCTCTATGTTCTTAATGAACAGTTTGAGCTCCGGAAGTTGGTTGATTAGACCTCGGGTGTTAAAGGAGATCAGGGATAAACCCCTGGGTTTGGTGCGACCAGTCGTGGCGCTGGATGTATTATTTATTGTATTCATTATAAATTATAAAATTTACAATGTTTTTAAAAGAGATTCGTATTGGATGATTACCATCATACGATCTCTAGGAGTGCGAGCGGCGCGCAGTTTACCTGCGCACTGTGAAATTTGATTCATATCTACGCCCTGCATAGTATCAAATATTAATTGAAGATCCTCAGCCATCGAAGGCTGAGGGGAGGATTTTGGGCCTGCTGATGGAGCAGGGCAGGTTTGGGCAGCCGGACGCTGTCTCCAGGCTAGCACTGGAGTGGGCGTGGGCTGGGCGGGCTTTACTGCCGGGGAATCCCGGTGGCGCAGCGGCGGGAAGTTAGAGTAACTATTAAGGGGCGGGGCCTGTCTGGGTGCCGCCTTCTTAATAGTTGGTCTGATGGTCTTGGGTGCACGAGGGCAGCCCCTGTAATTAGCTGTGTGGCCGGACTGGCCGCACAGCACGCATGAGGGTGGAGTTGTACACTCAGGAGTGCGGTTGCACTCCTTCGTGAAGTGCGGCTCCAGGCACTTGACGCACCTGGGGCTGGCAGTACATTGACGCGCCGCGTGCCCGTACAATTGACATCTATGACATTGCGATGGATAGCCACGGCGATGTGGCGTCTCTACAGAGATTCCGGAGAGGCCGCAGATAGTGCGGGCCTCGCGGAAGAAATCTCGCGACTTAGGTGTGTTGGCCAGTATGACCAAGGCCAAGGGAAAACGGCGGCCGTTTTTGCTGTGCATCTTGTGCACAGCTTCGGCGGGAAAGCCTTGGGCTATAATATCCTCAAGGATGATCTCGTTTGAAAACTCAAACGGGACTCCCCGTAGGATGGCTTTAATCTTACGCTCTTCTGGGAGAGCGTAAGTGTGGTATGGGATATTATTGGTTGTTAGGAGCCTAGTGAGGTTCCTAAAGTCGTCAATGGAGGGGACTGTTATCTTAACGGACTCCGAGAGGTTCGTTGCCGTTAAGTAGTTAATTTTGTTGTTTGAGCATAAGCTCGAGACTACAGGCCATTTGGCCTTTTCCCGTAGGAACACGGGGGGAGGGGTCTTCGCTTTCGCGAGGACGGGAGCGCAGCACGATGCTGGCTTGGTGGGGGCGGCGGTTGAGCCGACTGGGAGAGTCACGTTGAGTGACATGAGGGGGACGGGGGAGGGGGGCGACTGTGTCGCCGGGCAGGCGGTTGGTGTCGGCGACACCGGCCTGGAGTTGGGTGTTGGAGACACCCGGGATTTCTTATTCCGCTTGGAGCGGCGCTCTACGAGCGTAAAGGTGACGGTAGGCTCGGGTGAGCCGGTGAGGGTGTCCGCTTGGGATGCGGACTCGTCGCTACTGCTAGATGCAGTGCGCTTGGAGGGGCGGGCGGCTGATGAGGCCGAGGTAGATGTTGAGGATGCCGTCGAGGTGGCGTCCGAATCGCACTCCATTTCGGAGGCGGAGGAGGGGGGAGCGCTGTGAGGCAGCGATGTCGTCGTGGCCTGAAAAGCCGGGGCCTGAAGGGCCAGTGGAGCCAACAGGGTGGCGAACATGGGCGAGAGATCGCTAAGCATTCGAAGGAATGCATGCGGGTCGAATGGGGCGCCTGAAGCGGCGATGCCGTCGACGAATTGCTTCGCAAGCTCAGCGTGATCTTGCGCAGCCATTGCGTACGGCGGGGGAGGGAATGGGAGCTAACAATATATGTGAATATGATAAATATATACTTTATGAACAACCTAAGTTCAAAAACCTAACTAAGCCTCCCTACCGGCGGTAGGGGGGGTCGGGACGGCCGCAGCGGTGCCCCTAGCTCGGACAGCGCTGGTTCCGTCACCCTGGGTAAGGCCCAGTGCAAATGGGATCGGGACTTCCGGTTTGTTGTTTGCCTGAAGGGCTAAACAGTGCGCACCGGGGCAACGCCGACTGGTTTCGTTGGCACCGTTACGCGTATCCACCAGTCCACGAAGTCTTGATCTCGGCGAACTTACACCACGAAGAACACCTGGAACGTCGAAGCCCGTCGACGTAGCTCACGTTCGACGAAACACGAAGAACGATTGACTAGCGACGTCGGGCAGCAGGCGGCGAACGAAGATTAGTCGTGAAAACGACTTTTCTATGAAATTTAGGAAATACGGTACGAAGCCTGGGTCGTGAAAACGACCCGTGAAATTTGGGGTGCTCAACTAGTGCGGGGACTAGAGAGCGGAAAAAGCGTCTACGATTGACGTGCGCTCGAGAACGCACGCAAACCGAGACTCTCTGCTTGCTATCGAGAAGGCTACAAATGAGACCCAGCTTGTAGGTATGTACATACCTAATGTGCTCAGAGCGTGACGTCGGTCGAAATTTGGCCCGTCCCTGAAGCAATACCGTAGCGAGGGCCGCATTAAGATTCGGCACCACGACCGAGCAATACCGTGGCGAGAGCCGCGGTCTGACCAACGTCACGCACTGAGCGCATTTGGTATGTACCTACAAGCTGGGTATCACTTGAATTTTACTACAAACCAAAATATTAATTTTATTTTTTTATTTTATTTTATTTTATTTAGAAACAAACGTTTACTTACATTCTAGGTTACAAAACAATTGAGCACAGATTTGACCTATAGCTCCCTTAATTTAAAATTCACAACAAACAACAAACTTAACTCTAATACGAATATACAAAAAAAAACTATATATAAACATTTTTGTAAACATATCAAAATTAGAAAGTATGAATTCCAGAAAGTAAGAAATAGACATACACTTAATTCATTTGAATACTTATCAGCATTTTGCAATACTTTAATCACAAAAAAAAATAATTAAAAAAAAATTATTAAAGATTTACGACTCTTAGTTATACAGTACTTATTTTAATAATACTATTTTTTTAATACAATATTTACCTTACTAGTGTCAAATTCAACAAGTCCAGTTGCATGTTCAGTGCTTTCCTTGGGTCCAAGTCCTGCATCATTTTATTGTTATCCGAGTCGCATGACTCTTGCATTATATTCTGTAAGGTGATGCTGTCTTCATTTATATCCTGAAAATTTATATTTAACTTTAGTTGTTTTAATTTAGTAACTTAAATCTTGTCAAGGGTGGTACTACTAAAGTACCTCTCTATTTCAAGATATTAAATACATTAACGTGTTTGTCTTCTGTCGCCTGTGGTCATTAAAGTATTATAAATAAATAATCATTAAGAATATTAATAATTAATCAACACTTATAAATTATCCCCATGGGCATGAATGCTATTTGCTATCAGATGGACCATGGGCTCATTTACATATAAATAAAGAAATTGGAATAAGAAGCCCTTCTCATATGAATTAAAATTTTTTTAAATATTCATATACCTCATACATTCAGATACCTAAGAAGAAAATTTAGCTAAGACGAGATAGTGTATAAATAAAGCATTGTATTTTTCTTACATTTAGTAAACAAGCAACAAGCATCTTGAGTCAGCTTTTTAATCACTGCAACAGACTTTATTTGCTTAACAATAAACATACTTATCTAAATTATATGAATATTATTTACCAACCTTATCATTGTCAAAAGGTGCTACTTCAACAATTCTCAATTGTCCTGAAATATTAACATTTTACACATTATTAAGTTGCCAGGTTTTCGATAAGAAAAAGTTAAACTTTAATTTAAATTGAAGTTAGAATTTCATTTGTTATATTGTAGTTTCTATATCCTTTTGGTACAATGTATCTGTAGGTCAATATGCATTGTGTATAAGGCTTAAATTGGAACAGTATTTCGTTTTTTTATTCTACTAGTGAAAACTTTAAAGCCTTTTTATTCCTAAAAGTTAAAAGTTTTTTTTTTCTGTCAATAAAATTCGGTCTAGTTTCCCCCATTTTAATATGTGCACATTATACAGATTCACCCTGTCTAATAATTTAAAGAGAAATAGTTACCATCAGCAAACTCCGCATTCAACATATGTGTCTCAGAATCAGAAGAGTTCACACTGCACATTGGGTCGGACATCTTTGCTGGTTCCTGTAAAATAAGGGCATACTTATAGATTTTAAAGGTATAAGATCATTCATATTTAAACTTAATATTATTATTGTTTCTTGAGCTTAATGTCTGACATTATAAAATCTAAATATCTTGAATTCAGCTTATGTACTGTAATAGAATATTTTTGCCTTTTTAATATAAATCCCCAGATAGCTCCAAGGTAAGCAGAGTTTGTGTTATGGATGACCATACAGAGAACTGGGGGAAAATAATAAATATCAAAAACCATAACCCGAAATCAAACATATGTGTTCATCACACAAATGAATGCGGACCAGGACTCAAATCTGGGACTGCTAAGAGGCAGGGCTGCTACCCACTACACCATCCATACACTACAGATATTTTATACCTAATTGCTGGACACAAACTGTCATGAAAGTGTAGACTAATAATGTTATATTGGACTTGTTATTGAAATGATTACCATTTATAACATTCTATGTCTTTATAAATAAATAAACATATAGTGTATACTGATTTCTTATGGGGTCAATAAATAGAATAGAACTTGAACACTGAACTTAGTGAAGACATATTCATAAACTTATTACATGGTTAGTGAAGACTGGATGAATGAAAATTACTTTCTGTAAGATGACATCTATAATACTTACAAACAGCAGTATTGCAAATAGATTCTTAGAGAACCACAATTTCATAGTAATTATCATAGCTCACATGCTTAGTAGCCAACCCAATGAATTAATGATTATTTTAGATGTTTCCACCTATGTTTTACAACCACACAAGAAACACCAAATTAATCCATATATTTGTGATTTTTTTACCTCAAGACAAATTGTTTGTACATATTTAAGTATGGTTCTATGTTTTAAGTGTGCTTTCTTTTATATCAATTTTCATAATGGAAAATGACTCCCATGTGTCCCAACCAGGGATCTGGACCTGTTTTATTGGAACATGCTACATAATACTGGCCTCATAAAAGTTCTATGACCTAGTATTTATCATCCTTCTCACTCTATGACAAGTTAAAAACCAAGGAAGTTACAAAAAAATATCTTGAGTTCTGCTTGAAAGGCTATGGTTTTTGTTGATTGTGCACTTATAAGGGCTGTATACGGGACTTTCACTTTATTGTTTTAAGCAAGAGCTTTAAAGTTAATAAATATTCATTAACTCATAACACAAACAAATAATGAAAAAATAAAACAAGCAATAAACAATATTTAAATATAAAATCTGGTGGCACCCATACATTATTAAGTATATCACTACTTCTTACCTTACTAGACTAAGATAAACTCTGTATTTAGCCAGATTGTAGCTTAAAAACAATTAAATACTAAGTAGGTAATTCAGATTTCTTGACCAAAAAATTATTCTATATGCTTCAGTTGAACTTGCTTGCAAGCATTTCTTGGATACAATAATTATTATATATTAAGTAACTTTGCATCTTAAAATGTCTTAATAGATTGCTCAAAGCAGAGGTAAACTGCATTTAATCTAATCAAGTTAAATATTATGTAGCGAAATACCTATTGGTAAACAAAGCAATCGGATCAATGAACAATAACTTTGTAGATGAGGATCTTTGCTTGTTTCTATACATTTTGTTGACATTACAGTGTAGTTCTTTAGCAATTTAATTGAGATTTTATCTAAGATAGTAACAGGTTCAGCATACAATTCTAAAATTAAGTAAAAATCCAAAACAAATCCGAAAGATTACGCGATTTTCTTGCAACACCATCAACTTAAAAAATTTTGGTTGGTGTTTCTATTTCTATCAATTTTAATTTTTTATTGATGATTGCAACAACACTTACCTAGAAAAGCAAAAATGGCAACAATAACTAATGAAGATATTTGAAAACTCGTCTTCCTGATTTTATTGTTTCTCACAGCAAAATGAATTCAACAGAGTATTTTAATCTAATGAAACAGGAATTTATTTTCATCTACGTGGTATTTTTCTTTCTCTTACGCTATCGCCATTTTCTTTGACTGATTCAAAAAGCTACTTGCTGCGTCCCTATGCTGCCACCTAGGTGCATTAAGCTTTTTCTTGAATTCGTCACTGATAATAAAATTATTTTAATATTTTTTCGAATTTTAATTATTGCACAAAAACTTTACAATAAACCTGAAATCATTTGCTCAAAAAGATTAACTTAAGAGAGAGTTTTTAAAAACGGCTTTACAGGCTGACAAGGCAGCACTGACATACACTGACAGATGTAAAATGTCAATTGGCCTTTGGAAGTTTATTTTTAGATGCGCATTTGTTTTTGTTTTGCATTTTTTGTTTCTATTATGCACGTATTGTTTAGGAGTAATAAAATTGTGAAATTCTAAATTAATTACCCATAGTTACCCATTATTAAAAATCAATGGCATGCTAGAGCAAGGCGACAGAATTCTAGTAGTACGAATGAAGAGCAATTTATAAACACTCAACGACTGTCTCTGTCTTTCTCACAGGGTTTCCCATATGATTCATTTTCTTTTATATTTCTATAATTTTACCATGAAACACATTAAAAACGTAGATATTTACTGTAAAATGTTGCAGTTTACTGTTAATTCGTTACGTCGTATCATTATGATCTCACAAAACCTCACAACGATGTTAGGGTTAAGGAAAACTCTAGATCGCGCTATCATAATTTTTATTTTTGTTGAGTATATAACAGCACGATTTCTACAATCTACCGGGAGGTCCGTAGCTACTACGTGAGCCGGTACTGGCAAGGATCCGGTCTAATTCCTTGCCGTCAGATATGTTGAAGCCTAATAAGCAATCATAATATGATAAACTGTAATACAAATATGTCAGAAAATGATAAAGAGAGATCTAGGTCTCATCCACACGGTAGTAGCTGATTTGACCTTCTTTTTGTTTGTTGTGTCGTATGTTTATTCGAGTTTATTATTACTGACGGACAATAAAATACACTGAGAAGATATTTATAAAACTGGTACTTATTAAACACTTCTTAAAATTTATGATAATACATTTAACAATTGAATGTGTAAAAAATATTTTGTATCACTTTTCTTAAAAACTATCTTATTTAACCCCTCGTACATAAGTAAAATAAATGTATCCTTATAAATTAGAACGCTTTTTACTCGCATAGAAAAATAAAACGAAGTCGTGATATAGTTCTAAAACCACAACTGTTAAAAAAGAAACATACCTAAGTACATAAGTCATTTTGACAGTTAATTAGTTAGGTAGTTATCTCAAAGTAGGTCACGAATTCATTTAGTCGATAACAGTTAATATTTCATTCATTTAAGGCGAAAAGACTCTAGTAGGCGCTTACTTGGAACGTTATAAAAAAATGTGAAATTAAAATTTGTTTTATGGTTACACAATTTACTTACCTATAATTTTTTTAAGAATGTCGCGTACATTTTACATATTATTTAAGGATATCCCACCACGTTTGCCTAGGAACACCTGATTCTTAGGTAAACGATTATGTACCTAGTTATACTTTAATATATACACTTCAGACACAACACAAGTTTCACGCAACGTTTATGTGGCCAGGCAACATAGACACTACAACGCATTGCTAAGTGAAAATTTTTAGGCATACATAATTCTGTAGAAACTTTTTGTAGAGATGCTGGTTCAAGTACACGATCAGTATGAGAAATCAATAAGCATTCATCTTTTAAGTGCCTTTTACTCCACAAGATATTCAGCACAACATATTGAAGCTGCTTTATGTATTATCTAATTATAATTTTGTAATATACTCAGAGTTGCTTTTTTTTAGATCATCACTATATGTAGAAGTTTGTTATTAGCCTTAAGCGATTGAATTGTCAGTTTGTTTGTAAATGGCTGTAAACCCCCCAAAGAAAAGTAAATAAATAAATAAATTCAGCAGTCTTAGCTATAGGCCCTATTAGTCCATAAAGTGAACTGAGGGGAGGGGGGACAAGAAAAGTAAACATACGAATGTAAAAGGAAAGCATTAGCTATTACACAAACGGTCGTCCCTGCCAAGATTCGAATCCTTGATCTTTGGCCAAGGAGGCAGAACTACTAACTACCAAGGGTTATTTTTGTTATTGCGAGACGTTCATGTTCATATAGATACGAACCGCGACTCGTCAAGAAACCCGTCTGTTATTCGTAGCCACAGAAACAAAACTAACGGCAACACTCAGATACTTGAAGTATTTTCTAAAGACGCTTCTAAGAATGGATTTGCTTAGCGAATCTAAACTGTATCTAAGTCTATATTTGCTAAGCAAGCCCTATAATTAAGACCACCTTTAGTAACCGTTAGGTGTCATTGTTTTGATTTATTTGATTGTAAGGTATCTTAACGGGTTTGACAACACAATGACTAAAAAACATGAAAAAAAAGTGCAAATCCATTAACAGGCAAACCCAAATTGCAAAGGTCTAATTTAGCTAATGTTCACGCTAGAATATAGTGCAGGTACAAAAATAATCTACAAATATTAAAATAAAATAAAAATAAGAAGTAAAAAATAAAATAAAATAAATAAAAAATGTGTAATTTAAATTTATTTCATCTAGTTCATTTGTACTAATGAATTATACAAACCATTTTGTTACATATTTATAATAATATAATAAATCCCCAGACAAACATTGACTGTATGGCCGTAAAGGAAGCAGAGCTTCTGCTATGGAGGACCATACAGCGAACTGGGGGAAACAGAATAACCAAACATATATAAATATAAATAACTAGTAGCCGTTTGATGGTAACAGGCCACATGAATCTTGAATGGAACATAATTATGATACTTATCAACCTATTTTTTCTCGTACATCTTGAAATCACACTATACAAGATTAGTTCCATAGGTCAGTATTAAAAGTAGGTATGCAAATACCTACTTTATTTTCTTACGGAAATTATTTGCGGGTAACACAACCCAAACCTACTTCGTGCCCACTACATGACGCGTCATCTAACCGCCGCTAATGTATGGCTTCCTCTAGTATTTGACAGTTTATTTGTGTGGCTATTCCATTTGCTATAGTTCTCGTAATTGCTATTTTCATTACCATTTCGGACAAGTGCCGTACCTTGCAGTGTAGGTACAAAAACTCTAAGGGTTTTGATAACAAATAATGAGTCTCCCTTTTATTGCACCTTATAGCATCATTATTCCACGGCCGATTGACGTATTCGTTAGTAGCCCTGCCGCATACGCCGTAGGTCCCGGGTTCGAGTCCTTGTCGCATTAATTTCTGTGATAAACACATATGTTTGTTATCAGGTATGGTTGTTTATATTTTATATTTATATGTATGTTTATAACACATACTTTTGGTGTGATGGTCTGGAGATATATTGTTATAACTTATTCTTATTATAATGATTGCAATACAATGGAATTCAAAAATTAATTGGTTGCAATTTATTTGAAAAATAAATCAAAAAGAGAGTCAAAGCTGCTACAAGGTGGGGATGAGATTTAAATCTCGTTCGATCATTTTTCAGTTTTACAATGCGGTGAATAACAACAGTGTTTACTTCATTATTTATATCCCATTCATGACGACATAATCAGTTGACGGGAATTTTGACCGGCTCCCCGCCATAACCGGCTTACCTTGTAGCTTAGGACTCCCCGCAAATCATTGGAAAGGACATCTATTTATGCGGATCACAATAAAAAAGTTAACACTGCAATGTAGAACTCGCAATCTCATTGGTCGAGTACTGCGCAACTCAGAATATGCAGACTTGACGTCATCTATCAACCGTGGAGTGCAGAGAGGTTAGAGTAATAATATGTCAAAGGGCCGGTAAAGGGTCTTAGAAATAATTGATTTCAAAGTATATCACGTGGAAATAAAAATACTCCACGTACCCTTGCGTGTTTAAATTACTATAGAAAGAGAGATACGGAGATTCCTCCGAGCTTTATCTTCTGTGCGTAATTGTTATAAAACAGCTAGTGAATTTTAAGAAAACAGAACTGTTAGATCTTAATTATTAAAATTAGTTCAGAAAGTTAGTACACAAAAACGAAACTGCACCGATTGTAAAAATTCCTTTGTCTTTAGCAAAGGCGCGTTCACAAGCAAACAAAGGCTTTTTATCCCGAAATTCCAGATGGAACTGGGGTGCAATCTCTAGCTGTTAATGTGTTTAATAAATTAGAAGTTAAATATACATGACACTTAAAAATTCTTCTTCAGGGACCCAACTAAGGGGTGGTTTCAGGTTATATTTAGTACCCCACGCTGGCCTTACCGACCGGCAGACAATGCCTACATATAACTTAAGAAATATATTTGTTAGGTACTTACCAAGATCGCGAAGCTAGCGCTTTGTCCACTGTGCCATCGATTCTCAATAGTTATTGAGTATTCATTAATTATTAATTTTGTATATTATTCTAATGTGACATCATTTATTTTTGGTTCTTATTCGTGTTATTTAAATTGTTTCGGCAACTCGTGGTGTTTTTTAAAAGAGGGAGCTCCTATGAGTCTACTTTTTTTAATAAATAATTTTTTTATATTGTTTTTTTTTCCAATCCCATTATTACAAAACTTAACAAAACAGAACCATAAAATTACCAAATAGAAAACAATAATTTACACTACTTAATAATATGTTCGCTATGGGGTCACGGAGAACACTTTGTCGGCTTCCATCATACAAATAAATTTTTTATCGCAGTTCAGTTATGGGTATTCGATTGCGTTCAAAAATCACCTTTAAGAACTCCACAAAAGTCACAAAGATAATGAAAGATAACGTCTTCGATGGAACATGACCTGATCTTAATCTAAACATTAATTTGATAACATTTTTGTTCAATTTTACGCACGAAATCCAGGGCATTCGAACCTTTCTTTCCACTTAATGACTAAGACACATATTTTTGAATTTAGACAGTATTTCCAAATAGCAAGGGTCAATATTGAACTCTGCACCATTTATACATACAAAAGGAGGAAGGCAGTTGTAAGCTTCACAAAACTAAATGTATGTTAAAAGCGGTAATACTTTTCTGTTTTTATAAATATTAGATACATGTCGCGGGATGGGAAGTATCAGTAAAGGGGGCTAGTCGTTCTACTTCCCTTCCTGCCAGTTCTGGCCGGGACACCCCCCTCTTGGCGTCGTAAAGCGAAGCACATTCGCGAACGCGTAGATCCAAAGGGAGCGTCCCGGCCAGAACCAGCGCCGAGTTGAGCGAGACCGTTTTGTAGGCTCTGCAAATTTTCTGGGTAAAGCCTCGCTGAAGAGAATTCAATTTCTTCCTAATACAGACCTTGGCTGTGCCCAACTTGTGGTCTATTGTGACGCCAAGCAGTTTGATTTCTTTTACGGTGCTGGTTGCTATTCCGCCCATGCTCAGGCGAGGGGTATCGCATTTCAACTTATTTGTGACGACCACAGCGCAAGTTTTGTGTGGCGCAAACTGAAGCTTATTTGCGATACCCCACGCCTGAACATAATCAATCATCATTTGCAAATGCTTTTACCTCCTGCCCCGAGTCACCCTCGAACACTAAAATGACGTCGTCGGCAAACACTTGTGCGTGGATATTTTTCTGCTCCAAGTCATGCCACAGAGGGTCCAGCAGCAAATTCCAAAGTATCGACCCTCCAACTGAGCCCTGTACACACCCTTTATTGGTAAGTCTGGCGTGCTCTTCTCCCGCATACCTCACTCTCACTTTCCTATCCTCGAGATAACTGTCGATGACTCGTCTCAAGTTCCTTGGGCACTTTTCCTCAGCCAGTCGGGTTCTTATCTTCGGCCACCAGGTGCTATCGAAGACCCACTCTATGTTCAATAACACCATGGTTATTATCTTCTTCTGGTTCAATTTAGATCTGATATGTTTCATGAGGTCATAGAGGGCGCCCTCGGTGCTCCGTTGTAACATGAACCCGTACTGGCGAGTATTGATCCTGGGAACTAAATGGTACTTGAGTCGAGTCATCAGCAGCTTCTCGTAGATTTTGCCCAGAACCGGTAGCAGGCCTGTAGGTCTAAACGATTTTGGAGACTTATAGTCGTCTTTCCCAGGCCTCGATAGCACGACTTGTTTATTTCTTTAATTTGCAATTAATTTTGTTTTGGAAAAAGATTAAAAATATGTCATTTACTTTTTTGATAATTGGACAGACTAGACTCAATGTATTTTCAGCAGTTACAAAAAAATGTTGCGGCAAATAATCCAAACAAGCATAATTAGCTGATAGACAAATACATTTTTTTTTCTACTCTTACTTATACATGAGATGGTTATCAAGCTCTACCATCTGATGGTAAGTGGTATTTCGAATAACAGCTTACTTTCCTTAAGACCTTAAGTTTCCGATTCTTTCTAGTTTTTGTAACTCTACTATGAGATTCCAAATGTTGTGAAACTTTCGATTATGTGTTACTGATATCACAAACTCTTTGTAGACAAACTTTCATCTTGTTAACTTTCAAAAAACCTGGGCCCAAGCATGTATGACTTAGTTTCTTTTTCTTTTGCTAATTTATCTGCCCCTTATGAAACGATATGAATATGTGCTGGAACCCATTGCAATCTCACAGAGGTGTTGTGAATGTTTAGCTGATTTTGTTTTTTCATGTATTATTATAATAAAGGAAACATAAATTAAAGAAAATAATATACAAATTAGCATGAGAAAACCACTAAGGTTTATAAGATAATGCTAACTTAAGTCTACATTGGTGGTAATTATGAGTATTAGGCGTAACTAATATGATATAACATATTAGGTGAAACTAATATAACTGTGAAATTTTAAATTCGCCATCAAAACACCCTACTGCCAGAGGTGCTACGGTTATTACGTACGTAGAGTGGTTCTTACATAAGTATACTCGTATGTAGTGAATTTGTTTGGGGACTTGAACATTATTAAAGCTACATATATTTGCATATTTCACCCGCGAGACTAGTGTATGTTGCTACTTCTGATAATGTAACTTTAAGAATTATAAATTTGTTTATGTTTTTTCAAAACTTATCGATCGAAATATTTCTTTTCTATAATAATTTCTAAGATGGACCGACGCTCTCTATTGCGTCGTAGCTCCACGGCATTTATAAACAGCGTCGTAGATGGCTCTGCTGACAAATATATGTGCACAAAACAAGTGAACAGAAAACAACCTATGTATTCTATGCTATATAATATAAAACCGATTTCTATTCTTCTTCATAGTACATGCATATAAAGGTTATGGAACTCCTTACCACACACAATTTTGAGCGTCGAAATCTATATCAGTTTTTAAAAAAGAGTGAAAGAGCATTATCTCTCTCAGGCATGATTTTGTTGTCAACTCACAAGTTTTATTTATGTATTTATATGATTTGTTCATGTATGTATATGTAAATATGTACGTATATATGTATCTGTATAAATATTTATGTATATGTGTGTTATCTGTACGTATACAAAATATAATATTCAGGTTTCTTTTTTATGAATTTAGTTTAACAAAAAGCACACTAATGTTTTAGTTTGTAAACAAACTCTCCAGTCCCAGATGTACTGGAAGAAATTTCTTATGAAATAAGTAGTACCTTTATACAAGCATATATGTATGTTTTGTCCCCTTTATGATAACTTAGTTATATTTTTTTGCGTACCTAAATTTAAAAATAAATAAGTAGGTAAATATACTATTTATAATGAAGAAATTCACGTTTGTTTGCTTATGTTTAACCAAAAATCTCCAAAGAAATGGAACCAATCTTTAAATTATTTCACAATTATTTCAAGGAATTTTTTGTAGGAGCTTCACGGGTGGTAAAGCAACGTGATTCCTAGTTGTGTATATTTTTGGCATCACTTGGTGTGGCCACAGTTACGAGTTCTTTGATATCAATAAGAACAAGTAATTGTCAATGTTGAGATATAAATATTTGAATTTGAATTTAGGTTCTATCCTAGTGGTCAAAAAAATCTGTGTAATGTAATAAATTGAGAGTTGTTAACAACTCTAGCTTTCGTTTCCTTAGGATCGCACGGAATGTTTCCGTTCAAAACTGCGCACTCACCTCTTTAAGTACCTACCTAGGCAGTGCACTTTGGTCCTCATATTGAAGTCTGCACGTGTGTATTAGTGAACCAATGCCCCAAAATCTTATGCAGGCAACACATTAGTCTTACATTATTCTTTTGAACGTAATCAAAAACTCTAGCTGTAAGTATCTACACTAGGGGGATGAAGTTACAGTATAGTTTCTTTGTTCCATCCCGTTCCACACGTTCAATGCTATTTTTACCCCACTATAAGGAGGGTTACGGTTTTCGCGTGTATGTATGTATATTTCTGTGGCACGCTGTACAGTCTAACTGTTTGACGAATTTCAACATATTCGGTGCCAAAATCGTCTTAGTTGTAGAGCGACATATTTATTTATTTAATGATTTATAACAAACTTAGTAAATATTGTAAAGATAGTACAAGGACATACGGAATGTAATAATATTCCGTATTTCCCTTGCGAACAGGAATAAGTCGAGAAGGGAGAAGGGAACAAACCCGGCTTGTAACCCTAACAGTAACCAAGTTAACATGTGTGTGTCATAGTTAAAATTAGGTAACCGCCAATCGAAATACAGTAATAAATGCAATTCCGATTGGAACCTACGGCAACACTGTTAATAAAATCCTTCAGAAAAGTGTATTCTGTGACCTCCAATTGTTTTCGATCCTGTGAATACCTGCGCTTGATAAGCTGGATCGCGTGCTAGTGTCGCGTACTATGCGTTTCGAATAACAATAGGACCGACTTAGCGCCATATTGTGACGTCATAGCTGTCAATTCGAACCAGTTAGGTAGCGTGAGCAAAAAAAGAATTGTTTAAAATAGAATTTATTCAAACAAGCAATTGCTTTTAGCGTCAAACTCTCAATTTGGCTTTCTAACTTTTGACGTTTTTGTCATGCCATTGGATTTAAATTAGAATTGTAAGGGGGCAACCTCAAAACTTCAAACCCGTGAGAGTTCAAAATGTTATTGTTGACATAGTTTTTTGGTGCTTTGTGCCTTTTATTAACTCATAACAGTTCCTTTTTGGATACAGTTTTATTTTGAAAAACTACTTTTCGATATAATACTTTAATAAATAAAATAAAATAAATCATTATTTTTATGCAAAAAAATTTTCTTTGCAGACCATAACTTTCAAGTGAAATTTGACAGATAGAGGTCATTGACGTTCCTATTCTCATTTGAATCGCATAGTATGAACGTAACACACACCTATTTGTAAACAGTACGCTTCAGCCTATTACTACGAATAGATATTATCTCAAATTGATGATTCATCAAGACGGATTCAAATGCCTCTTTAATATCAATTATAGCGAATGCCATCTACGGCCGCACACTACGACGTAGAGAACAATCAGCGGCGGATTACCAGCAGGCTGGGTGGGCTCGATCCTATGGCGGCATATTTAATGGGCTTCAACGTTGGAAACCGAATCTTTTTTTTTAAATTTATTTTGCTTTCTTACGGTTTTTTTACATAAATCTTTTGGATTTTTTTTTAAATTTTTTTTTTATTGAACAAGGATAAGACGTTTGTCTTCTATCTCACCTGATGGAAAGTGACGATGAAGACGAAGGTGTTACACGTCTATCCACGAGATACCTATTCACTCGACGCTTGAAAGAACTAGGACTATAGTTTTCTGGAAAAACAGACGCAGGCAGTTCATTCCACACCTTGGCGACCCGCACCAAAAAGGAACTATCGAAGCGTTTGGTTCGACTTCTTGGGATGTCTACCATGAAGGGATGTAAGGCCTGTCTGCGTCTAGTAGTCCGATGCAAGAAGGGTGTGGGTTCAACCTGATCAAAAAGAGCATTCGCGCACTCTCCAAAATGTAATCTGTAGAAGACTGCTAAACTGGCAACTTTCCAACGATGGTCGAGGTTTTGCAGTTTTTTGGTGGTGAGGTCAAAGTTGTTAATAATTTTTCGGGCTCTTCGGTCAACTGCGTCCATCACTTCTAGTTGGTACTTTGCAGAACCATCCCAAAGGTGGCTACAGTACTCCATACAAGATCGAACTTGAGCTGTACACAAATTAAGGATTTCTGAAGATTTAGCCCGGGTTCCAGACTGTGCTGCAGTATTCAAGCTTGCTTCTGACAAGACTGTTATACAGAAGGATTGAGGTAGAAGATTTTTTAAACTCCTTTGAGTTACGCAAAACAAACCCTAGTGCCCGATTGGCTGCAGTTACTGCAGTATTAATGTGTTCCAAGAAATTTAGCTTACCGTCCAGATAAACACCCAAGTCTCTAATCACAGCAACTTCAGTTATGGCAGTGCCTTTGATATTGTATACTGATTGGAATTTATTACGTTTGCGAGTAAATTTGATATGGTTACATTTGTTACAATTCAAAGGCATTTTATTGTCATCACACCACTGAAGCAGGTGATCGATATCTGCTTGTAGGAGTTGTGTATCAGACTCACATCTTATGGTGCGGACTATCTTTAAGTCATCGGCAAACAAATAAGGAGTAGCATTAAGGAAAATATCCGACATGTCGTTAATGAATATATTAAAGAATAAAGGACCCAGACTAGAACCCTGCGGAACACCCGAAGTTGCAGTGTACCACTCGGACCGTTCACCCTCCACAACAACGGATGAAGGCCGTGAATGTAAGTATGATGTACACCACTCCAGAGCCACGTTAGTGATACCAAATATGTTTAATTTACTTAGCAGAATATTGTGATCAACTTTGTCGAAGGCCTTCGCGAAGTCTGTATATATGGCGTCAACTTGAAAACCTTTATCTACTGCTGATGTTAAGTCAGTTACGTAATCAGTCAGGTTCGTGTTAGTAGATTTCTTTGCCATGAAGCCATGTTGGTTTTCAGACAAATGATTTTTAACGTGTTCATAAAAAATTGAGTACACTAAAGACTCGAAGACCTTAGACAAAGTTGACAGTACTGATATTGGACGGTAATTAGATACTATTTCTCGTTTACCACTTTTGTGTATTGGCACAATCCTGGCGCGTTTCCATTCATTTGGAAACACACCTGAGGTAAGAGATGCATTAAATAGGGCCGTTACAGGTGCAGATAATGATCGTGCACAACGTGACCAGAAATAAGGTGGTATATTATCAGGGCCCGCTCCTTTAGACAGATCAAGCTGAACAAGTCTTTTTTCTACTGCGTCTTGAGTAACAATGAATCCATTAAGTGCACCTACTGTAGGATTTGGTATATATGCTGGGGCATCAGCACTTGCAGGGGCGAACACCGACGAGAATTGTTCCGCAAATAAGTTAGCAACCTCCTTAGAGTTTCTGGCTGATTTATCACCTAGCATCATAACAGCTGGGGTGGAATAGTGTGATGTTCGAAGGTTCCTTATATGGGTCCAAAAGTTCTTAGGGTGTTTTTTAATAGCCTCTTCAATGATGCGTATGTACTGGTTGTAACAGTGTTTAATGAGTGTGCTGCATTCTTTTCTTAAATAATTGAATTCAATAACATCTAACGGATTATGATATTTTTTAATCTTTTGGTGAAGTTTTAATTTTTGTTTAAGAAGTCTTTTTAATTGATATGAGTACCAAGGTGGGTATTTATCAGCACTGCACAGTTTAATGGGGATGTGTCGGATAATAACATTTCTAATTATTGTATAAAATTTTTCTAATTTGCTATCAACGTCACTATAACAGTCCAGTTCAGATGCCCAGTCAATTTGGTTTAATAGCCCTATCACTTTTTCATAATCCGCCCTATAAAAATTATGCTTTTTGACTATTGCTAGTTTCTTTTTGAGTTTTACAGATATTGCTAAAGAAAATTCGATAGGTGGATGATATCGGTCTATCTCCCTAATTGGGTTTAAACTATGACTAATTGTTACTGCGTTCGCATCGGAAAGAATCAAATCGAGAGTTTTGTTTTGAAAATTTTGAATCCAATTAAATTGTTGAAGATCACTAAAAGAAATAAAGTCAGAAAATAAATCTTTGAGCATACCAGAACTAGTTGGTGACATAATACATGGTTCATCAATATTCTGTGATATCCAATCTATGCAGCCTAGGTTGAAGTCACCTGCTATTATTGTTGACCTAGAATAGTTAGAGCCTACTATCATACTACAATTTTCAAGGAAACACTCAAGTACGTCGTGACGTAATGGTGGTGGTAAATAGACCGCGCATAATTTCAAAACATCTTGCTTGGGTTTACCTTTATCTAATTCTATAGTAACCCACAGATCCTCGCATTCCGACTCCCATTCTTGCATACGACATGACTTAATATCATTTGAGACGGCTATCAATACGCCTCCTCCACTCTTTTTAAAATTATTTAGATTAGATGTTTCACGATCCCTTCTGTACACTGTGTAGTTGTTATCGAAAAGTTCTGAATCAAAAATATCACTAGAAAGCCAAGTTTCGGTAAAGATATAGACATTAAAATCGTTTTTAAGTATGTTTTGACGTACGTTTGTAAGATTGGTTCTAAGGCCCCGAGTGTTTTGATAGTAACATTTAATAGAACTGAATTTTAAAAATACACATCTATTTAACATGCCTTACTAAGGTTACTAAAAGAAAATAACACGTAATAAACAATAGTACAGTTTAAAATCTATGTCAGTTGTTTCAATTTTTCTATGTTCGTTATTACAATGGTTTCAGCAGTTTCACTTTTTTTCATGAGGACTTTTCCATTGCGCACCCATGTGAATCTATACCCTAGCTCCTTGGAGCGGGCGCGAGCTGCGGCGTGTATAGCCCTGTTCTCCGGCGATAGGTGCTCGATTACGTATATCGGCTTGTGGGTGTCACTAGCGATGCCCAAATGACTCGAATTCAGTTTGTCATTTTTATTGTTCTTGTTATAATTGATGGCAGCAGCAAGAAAGTTATCACGCATTCGAGAACTGTTGAATTTAACCAGTATGGATCGTGGTCGATTGCTCTTGTTATCTTTCTTGGCAATTCTGGTGCAATGTTGAATGTCGTTATCCTTCACAGCAAACTTAATGACTTGGCTCAGTTGAACTATTAATGAAATAAGATTCTCTGACCTATATTCAGGCACACACTGTAGTTCGATATTATTGCTGCGTGCATGTTGTTCAAGAATGTTCATTCGCTGCGTTATGATGTTCACAGAATTACGTAGGTTTTGGTTTTCTTTCTCTAAATTATTTATGGTTGATGTCTTTTCAGATAGAGTACATTTGATTTCTTCAAATTTATCATTAAAAAAGGATAACGACTGCTGAAAACCGCTAATTAAATCATTGATTTTGCCGAACTGTTTTTGTACTAAGTCTTGCAAAACACCACTCATTGCACGCTCAATCTCTTGTCTAATCAGCTGTCGGAGTGTGTCGCTAGGTATGTCGGACAGAGATATGTCACATGTCTCGGATTGAAGCTGCATCGGTTGTTGACGACTTGAAAGTTTAGAGCGCGTAGTTACATTGTTAGACGGGGAAACTGAAGAAAGGTAGTCGTTGGATGGTTTTAGTTGGTTATCAGGATTTATTGACCGCACTGGCGTGTGTATGTTACCGGTTTTAGGTAATTTGCTTAAACATTCGGCGCATTTCCAGTCACGTTTGCTAATATTGTTCAACATTAAAAACCTTTCCTCTGTTATGCTTGCGCATAATAAATCATACCACTCCTTACAAGATGAACATTTTAGACGATTGACAAGCTTAATTTCACCTTTGCATCCACCACATTTAATTGATGACATCGTTTCAGAATTAAAATAAAAGTGGCGTTCAACAAAATATTCAAATTACTTAGACTTACAACTGTCAATCAATCGAGTCTTTTTTGGGTCGGTAACACCAAGTTAGACCTGGCAACACTAATATAGTATCAGCAACACTATTGATGTTAAGATCTGTTGTCTGTGGTTACGGTTTATTATTTTGGTATGTTGGTAACTTCAGTTGTACAACATCGAGAATAAAATATTGTTAAACATTCCTAACCTGTTTTCGGAGTTATCAAACAATTTCATATATTTCTTTGTTTTCCAGTCCTCCAGCCTATGTTTTCCATCAATATGTATTGCCACACTCCACACGGATGAATGATTAAGGTTATTTACACTACTTTTTTACAGCAAATTGGAATTATTTTTTCGAGAATAATAACAACTAATGTTTACTTTAACTGTTGCACAGAGTTTAAAATTAAATTTACTGCGCGCACTCTCTGGGGTTTGGTGAGGATCCCACCCTTACACTCAGAGACTATTATATAACGCATTAATCAGGAGCATTATAGATGATGGCTCTTTTTGCCTTGTCCCATGTAACAAATCAGTGTTACATTTACTAGATAAGTTATAAAGTAAGGCCCTTCGGATCATCCTAGGCGCCATGAAATCCTCGCCCATTAATGCTATGCAGGTGGAATGTGCAGAACCCCCTTTACATCTTCGAAGACAATTTCTGGCAGATAGATTCCTTGCCAACATCCAACAGGTTCATTCTCATCCTCTTCACACTAAACATAACTATCTAAAATTTTTAACTTCTTCCTCTACATTCTGGTCCAACAAGGATATTCCTTGTTTGGTTAACAGTCTCTCTAATTTCGACACTTCCCCTATTCCCACATTCAGGATGGATCGTCCAATTCTCATTACTCTTCCCTATGAATCCCTTGCATATTCCCTCTATATTATAATGAGCCTAGGTTTAGCTAAAAACATGCCAAATGCTAATATTGAATTTCAACGGATTGTCAACGAAAAATGGCGGGATTGGACCTTAATCTTCACTGATGCCTCAAAAATTTCTCCCTCGGGGTGTGTAGGGGTCGCAGTATGGATCAAAAAGTAATCCGTGTTGCTGTCCTATAAATGCCCACCGCGAACAACGGTTTTTACTGGTGAAGCCAAGGCCATCCTTGAGGCCATAAAATATGTTTTGGATAATAATTTGTCTAACTCCCTTATTTTGACAGATTGCCTTAGCTACTTACAGGCCTTAAAGGGTAACCCTTTCAAATTAGGCTCTAGATTCACAGTTATAAATAATATTGAATGAATAATATATTGTGTAATTTACGTAAGAGCATTTTCTTATAACCTTGAAGTGGTAGATAAATAATTATTATTATATTTCCTTCAAGCTGATTGTTGATGATGAAACGTGGTGATGGAACTCCTCAACGGTTCCTAGTAATTCAACGAGTTGTACGTGATAAAACACTGTTTTTAAGTGCATAAAACTATTTAAAATTCATTTTAAAATGAATTTCGCAAATGCAAGTATTCGTAAATAGTTTGTATTATTATAAATAATTAATAATTCCAAGTATACTATATGTGTAAACTATAAATATAGTATATTCGGAATTTTACGCAAAATCCCTTGTTATGTGGCGGATTTACGTATTTGCTATTCAAATGTTTCTTTTTGTTCCCCCACTGGCTGTTTAGTAACTTTTATATATCTACAGACGTTTATAATAATGTTTTCTCATTTTATCCATTTGTATAATAATGTTTTTATTTCATTTCAATAAGACAAAAAAAAGTTTGGCCAATATTTGTCGCACCCTAAAATCTGCCGCCCTAGGCAGCCAACTCAGGCTGCTGGTAATCCGCCATTACTTGTATACACAGACTGTTTATAATATCGAGACGATTGGGCAATTCCAAGTCACTGACATTATGAGAAATCGTGCTAATTATTGTTTATTTTTGCTGTGTATGTAGCATTGCATTGTTCAACAAATGTATTTTATTTCTTGCAAATACAGTTTCAACTATCGGCTGACAAGCACTCGCTGTATGTAGATCGCTAAACTCCGTAAAATGTCGAGTTTGATACGCCCAGAATATCAATTTTTATATCTCGATCGAAAAATCTTTAGATTCGAGATTTTTTTCCAACTTCGACATTATCTCGATAACCTGAGAAATACCATACAACTTGCAATTTCAAACTGCGGTTACCCTGTATAACAAACGATGTAGCATTTCACGGTTTGTTAAGGCGATGGTCTTTTCACATTTCATATTATTTTTATAACAAATTAAAAAATTACTGCACTTTAAAGGGTTTTCCTATTTACCTACAGAGCACAAGCCCATGGTTTCTACAAAGAGTTTCTTCTGGCTTGATTTGACACTAGAGGGAGCCACAGCTTCACACGATAAGTAGTATAGATTAGGTACATAAGAGATATTTTGACCGCCATAATAATAACGTTTACTTGGTTGTGTTCCGGTCAAAGGGAATTAAGAGCCAATTCAATCAATGGAACAAAGGCAATTTCATCTGAAGCCTATGGTCGGCGACGCATCATTAGTCGAGGTAATATTAGTGATTATTAATCACAATCATTAATAATTAAAACACCTACCTAATTATATTCATGGATGCGAACTCCACTTACCATCAGGTTGGTGGTGTGCTTGTTTAACGAGAAAAAAGCTATTTTATAGAAAAGCAATACAGGCAGTTTCAAAAAAAATTCAAAGGTATAAAGTTCTCAGATTTCCTCAAATGACTATATCATGAACAGCGTAATGAATAAAGTTATTGATACTAATAACGACCACAAACAAAACGAATCTAGACTTAAACGGTGTATTGAACAAAATCTATACTTGTGAGCGTATTTAGTAACTATTTGCCGTAATACAGGTTTTATATAAAAGAATGAAACACGAAAATTCTACAAAGAAAACCAGTTATCAAAGACGATTCTCCCCTTAAGATTGAAGTAGCAGTAACTTAATTCCGAGACTGCAGTCGCTCGAAACCGAATGTAGAGTAGCATTGAATAGAGTCCACATGTTTATTTGAGAAAAATATGTATTTTTTCTTTGATTTTATTGGAATTTACTTTTACTTTTCGGGAAGAGAAAGTTACGAATAATTAACAGGAATGTTGGGTTTGTTTGAATGAAATATATTTTACAATATTATATAAATATTACGCTACTGTATGTAATTATACCCAATCTACTTATTAAGTATACTTTATTTCTATTAATTAAACATAAGGAAATAACTCTCATTATTGAATATCACCTACTAAGACTATTAAAAATTCAAGTGAATAAATTCTTTTTGGTCAATGAGTAAGTATCTTTTGACCGATGTATGAAAACGTTTGACATAAAAAAATAACTGAAAATCAGAATTGTTTCCGTAGACATTTAAACTTCAAAAGTAAATTTCTTATTTCCGAATGCAAAATCAATAACGCTGTTATGTTTAAAAACTAATCCTTTAAAACTCATATTTAACAAAACCTCTGTTCTGCATAGTCTACGACTCTACATCGCAATATCATCTTTTTTATCCAAAGCAGCATATATACAAGTTTCAACATGGAACCGACGAGGAGTCCGTATTCACACGGGCAAACGGTTTAAGCAGCCGTTTCAATCAACTGCTACCACTTTAGATTTTCAATCAAATTGACATAAGAACTTCAACATTTGACATTCTGTCGGATTTAGTGAAAACTAGTCTGTATTTGAATATACCCATGAGACTTTAAAGAATGACGAATGCTTGGACTTGTTAATAAAGAATGCTTGCAGCACCGCTGTGATGATATTGACTCCTTTTTGTCTTTTTATTTTTGCTTAGGCTTGCTATTTTAAAGCTATGACGCATATAATTGCCGCTCACAGCCCTACCAGCGCTAACACGCTCAAATCCGTTCCGATTCGGTTTAGCGCACTAAAAGTGATATTTTTGATATTTAAATCGGAAAGATAAATAGCGCGCCGTTTAAATTTAGGTAAAATTCTAAATGTTCCTCACTTAAATCTACAGTTACATCTCAATTAAGATCTTTGACCCTGATTGAAACAGGATTCATTTTTAAATATTAAAACGAAAGAAAATAAATAAGCAAACTTCTAAAATCTTTAATCATAAAAACATCAACAAAGAAACGTCCCTTTTTGATAGGCCGTTCAGAGCCAGGGCCGACCATGCTCCGTAGCTTGGGCACTGTGAGCGGGAAGACGGCGGCGTTTATGGCGTCATTGATGACGTATCGATATCGCGACTAAATGTGTCAATGGCAGCCTTAATAATCAAACTGCATGTATATCCGCTTCACACATCACAGGAATAGAACCCCACGCTTCGCTACTGCGGGTTGGCAGTCCGTGCACATGCCTATGAAATTCAAACCCGGGAACTTAAGTTAGAGAAGCCAGAGCCTGAACCAGTGCGCCATCGACGCAAAGCTATACGCTTATGGCTACTTTAAAAAAAATCTTTATTAAGTCATATCAATTTGGAATATGTTTCTAATTGGAATAACTTTAGCATTCGTCCTTTGTGTTAAGCAATACCTACCAACGAGTAAATAGCCAATTTTCACAGCCAGCAGACGATTTTCAGATCCGGCTGATTTTCAGCGGCAATTGTACCTAATTTTATTTAATCCCTAGA
This sequence comes from Marasmarcha lunaedactyla, assembly GCA_923062675.1. Taxonomy (NCBI): domain Eukaryota; kingdom Metazoa; phylum Arthropoda; class Insecta; order Lepidoptera; family Pterophoridae; genus Marasmarcha; species Marasmarcha lunaedactyla. The sequence continues at coordinate 10,774,399 of OV281366.1, forward strand.
CATAGACATCTTCGTTAAGCAGAGCTTGTGTTATGCAGGGGGGGGTGGAACCTAGAATAAACATACATATATGAATATCAACAACCATGACCCAAAGTACAAACATTTATGTTCATCATGCAAATGAATGCCCCGACCAGGACTCGACGTACGAGGCAGGTTCACTAATCATCAAGCGTCGTACGCATTTCTGACTCATGACCGAAAAATAACATCGTTTTGTACCTTAATTTAATTGGCTGTTCCTTGATCCTATATTTTATATCCTAAACACAATGCAACCACGTAAACTTAGTTGATGCGTAAACGAGTACGAAGCTTAAATGTACCTTCCTACTGCTTTAATATTTATTAAATAATTCCCTCTAATATGGTTGCGGAGGGCGATGGCTGGAACCCGCGTTAGCTCGTGAACGGGTGCCGTTCGTCCTTTGGACACTTCGGGGAGGGAGTCTTGCCGAGCTAACAGATGCAGATAAGAATCATTTTGTATAGACATAAAGAGACTCTGTTAATTTATTTTGAAAAAAATATACCCATGCAGTAGTCCGAACTGGTGATAGAGTAATGTTTTATTTGACGTCAATAAGAACAAGTAAGTATGTCAATGTTGAAAAATAAAAATATTACAAATTATTGTGCAAACAAGAATATTTGCAAATTAACAAAAGTAAAAACAAGGAAAAAAAAAGAACAAAGTATCAAATTTAACGCCCAATTTATTTTGTACCGTTCATAGCGGCCAAAATACTGGCAGAATTACCGCATTTGATCGCTATTAATAAATGTTGTATAAAATAAGTTTCTCAGGAGTTTTACTCAATAATCGTTTTAGGTTGTTGTTTATATTTCCTATGCTTGACACTTTCTGCGTCGTTCCGAGCCAGTTCGAACCGAGCCGGTTCAAACCATGCCAGTTCAAACCAAGCCAGTTCAAACTGAGCCAGTTCAAACCGAGCCAGTATCGTTTATGTCTAGTAATGCGAACTGCTTTTAAAATGCATCATTTATGCGGATGGCAACAAATATTTCTTTTTTTTATACTGACAATTATATTATTTCATATTTGGTTTATTTCGAAGAAGAAGAATCGTGGTAACATGATGGTGGAAACAAAAATGTAGTCCTCTTAGATCCTACCACAACAGGGGCAATAAACTAAGTAGGTATATAAAGTAAAAAGAAAATTAAAGCACGACTTTTCTTAGTTAATTTATTATAAATTAAATTAGTTTGTTTTTTAAAATGATGATAGATACATTGAATGATGTTAAACGACTGCTAAATTTGACGAATTAAAATACCCGGCCGACTGGCGGGAGATTTGCCGCAAGATTTCCTTTGTAATTCCTGTTCCCATATGATATGTTCCCATGGGAATTCTGGGAAACAATTTACGTATCCTATGTCACTCTCACAATAAAAACAAATCTAATGACACCTCATGACACACTTGAAATCCATCAAACGGCTTTAGCTGTAGAGCGTGCCAAATAAATACACATACACCCACTCGAAAGAGGTAACCCTCCGTCTGACAGTCGGGTAAAGAGATTACACAGACACATAAACAATAAAAAAGCATTATGATAAACCTACCACCGCACTAAATCCCAACCGTTTGGTCCCTTTTAATTTCGGAAAGAGAGTTCTAGAAAAATGTCAAAAAAACTGTCTCGCGAAGAATAGAACTATAAATTTTTTAGTCCTCAACTTTAAAAATTGAGGATTTCTAAAATTGAGGATTTCTAAAACATTAAACAGACTTTTTCTCATACTCCTTCACAATACATGCGGTAAGGTTTTCTACATCATTCGGGAATCTAAAACTCTATCCTCATTCAAGAAACTAGTAACAGAACATTACTTGTCGGATATTTAAGTCTCGGTCACTATTTCACTAGTTACGTATGTATGGATGTCTCAGTCTCAGGTCTGCTGGAAGACATTTCTGTTAGAAATAAGCTGTACCTTTGTACATTATCTATAGGCTTTATTATATATTTTATATTGTAGTTATAATAAAAATAAATAAATCATTTGGCAAGTTTATTGTGCACTGGAAGCTTCATACGGCTGCAACTGCCTGATTCTCAATTCCCTAGAAATTTCTAGAGGAAACAGTCTATGTTACAACTTAACGTAGCTTTAGAGTGTATCGCTCACAAACAAAGAAAAAACGAATATTTTCTACAAACAATAACAGTATGCATTTAGATTTTTATTTGCTTATGTGATCTACTTTAAAGTGTTGTCTATAATAAATTACAGATGTACAGAAGTAAACTGCTAACAACGTGGATTAGGTATCAAGAGAACGTATTGTATGTTATTATAGTATATTATTATACTTGGCCTATTAGCAGATCTATTTCATTTTATTTGTCGTTGCATTTGCACGCGCTAAATACCTGCCTAAGCAGAGTGGATTGCCGTATAGCGTTTTCGTTAAAAATTTTTTTTGCATGCGAGGGATGGGCAGGTTTATTTCACCTTCCGAACCAGTGGTAGTCTCAATATACGACGTCCTAAGCCGAGGTCCATGCCCTCTCTCGGGTACTCTTAGGCGTATCGTATGTAGGAGTAGTTTAAGTTCCGGCTGAGCGCTTTCAGCGCTAGGCCACAAAGTCCGGTGAAATTTTAAAAGCCAATAAATAAACTGTCTATTTTGAAAAATAAAAAAAACTTATCTTTGCTAAAGGGTCAAATAAAAAGTTCGATTTGACATAAACTGCATAGTGATGAAATCGCATTTGACAAATTTTGCCAAGATTGGTGACTGACGTTTCCAGAGTATGTATTCTACCTAGTACAACCGTAGAGTGGAAGATTAATTTTTTGCCAACCGTCTAACTTTGTAATTAAGGGAAAGGGATTGGAACTTTCCAGCTGGGGTAACGCACACGCCTTTCTATTACCTAGTCTCTCGCTTACACACTATTTCCGTCTATATCACACTATCGTTTGGATACTTGGGGGGAGGGAGACTTGCCGAGGTAACAGATGCAGATAAGAATAATTATGTATAGACATACAGAGACACTGTAAATTTATTTTGAGAAAATATAGTCGTGTTTTTTCGAACTAGTGGTAGAGTCATGCTTTATTTGACGTCAATGAGAACAAGTACCTAACTGTTGAGAAATAAATATTTACAAGAAATGTTACAACCTGGGCTAGGTCTTTGTACACACTTTAAAAAATTTACAAATAAATGGTTATTATAGGAAAAATACAAATAATTTGAATTAATTTGTAGTTAGATGGTAAGAAAATAAAAAATTCAACGTTATTTGTGTTCGTTTTAGCGGGCGACATTGACAATGAGTCTTTTCTTTGGCGGAAGTTGTCAAGTGAAGTTAGTTCACGAAGCAGAGGGGACAGCCACCTCACTCACATCACATTGACAGTTGTCTGTATGTGTGTTTGATTGTTCGTTGCGCTTGAGTTCTTTCTTTCGGTTTCTTTTTAACTTTACAACTGTTAAATCGGCTAAAAATACACAAAACAATTCAATTCAATTCTTTGGACTTAATGGCAACCAGCCATCGATACTACTCGATACACAAAACAAAAAGATGTTAAGTAAACCTTAGCTGTCAAAATGTCACTTTTTTCCGCCATGATGCTTTTTGTTTGTGTTGCACACTAATAATGCACAATTTCATTTCCTACGCAGTTCTAAGCATCTTAAACTATTTTTTGATAAAGTGTACAAAGACCTGGCCCAGACTCCTTGAATTAGGGACATTTCTTTTGAATTTTACATTCGCAAACGTCTGTAAGGTCGACAAAAAAAATCACTTAATTTACGGTTTTATTTTAGCTAGGTTGCATTTAGTTGATTCTAGTTTCGGTTTACTTTTTTAATTTCAATGTGTTTTTATTCATACTTATTTTTATAATTATGGTAGGTATACTTATAAATATTCCAGAATTGTAAATGTTTTTCATACATTTTAAGGTTTTAGTCTCAGAATGGATGTAGGTACTTTTTTATATTTCCTACGGTTTCGTATCAAATGATAAAACATGACCGTTTTTCATTAAGAACCGTTTCCCTAAGAACTTTTATCAAAAATTTCTAGTAACCTGCGATTTAAGACACTGAGCATCGGTATTGTTGCATTTCTAGTTTATTAAATATTTTAAAAAGTCAAAAACCACTAATGCAAAAACGAATTTATGTGCTGACCGTACCGCTTCCTAAGGCTATCCCACCAATCCCATTCTTTAAATGACAGGCTAATACTACTACATTGATTTAAGTTAACACTTTAAACTTTAAATATGGGAAGTTGTTTCAATATGTCTCTCTCTCTCCATAGAAATAACTGTGGAGGGGTATTCTAAGTGAGGGTTAAAGGGGCTAAAGCTGGGTCCAAGCTTGCATAGTTACGCCATAAAAACGACACGAGGACAAAATTAGCACTAATAATGCTGCTTAAGAAAACCCCATCAATACGGTCATCCAATTATTCTATTCAAATATATTAATGAATTAGGTTATCTAGAGAAAGATGAACATATATCAATAGCCAAAACTCTAGGTTCTTTACACAAATGAATGCCCCGACCAGGACTCGAACCTGGGACCTACGGCATATGACGCAGGGAACTACGTCAAAAGCCGTCTCTTAGCAGAGTAATTTTGTTTTTACTTGTAGATAGGTATTTCTTAAAATTCAGTTTGATTATGTTTTCTTCACGACAGCCCACTGCACTGAAGGGAGATCAGCTCTGACATTTTTTTGCTTAATATCATGTTATTTTATCTGTTATTCTCTAAGGCCAAGTAGGACAGACCTGAGTTAAAAATGAAAGCTTTCTCGGGTTAAAATTGTGCTTTATGTCTCCGTAGGTCTGTGGAAGTCGCCTTCAGTTTTCTAATTCTAAATGTTGCTGTGTTGTAGTTACTTGTTAACGAAATGTCTTAATTTCAGTTTGAAAAAAATAACATCCAAACTGTAGTCTGAATCTTTGAAATATATTATATCAGCGTCCCCTATTCATCAGCACGACAACTTATTCATTATAACCACCCCATTTTATTCATCCTCTTATGTTGGTCTTTCACAGATTTGTTCTGCGCATGCGATAAATACGTCATTGCATATTTATTCTCTGACGAATATTATAACCTTAAAATTAAAAGAAAACACCCTGTAACTGCGTTGCTAATAAATAAATAGGTAAGTTTTATTGCAAATAAATTATTTTCGTTCAATATATAATTTAAGTACTTTAATATGCATTTAAGCTCGATTGGAAGATCTATAATATTGAAGATGACACATCATTGTTTACCATCGATATTGAAAATATATTTTTTTCTAAAATATGCTTATTTGATAGACTTAGTGGTGCAGATAAATAAATTAGTACCTAAGCAGAGTGATAAAAAGTGCTAGAATCGCTGTATGAAATAGGATTTCCTTTCTCGATATCATTTATAAATCCTAAGTCTTAATAAGTAACTTGGCTGTTAATAATATGTCTTATTTTCTGCAATGTGTTAAAGATATTTAAACGTAATTTTTGCTCTACGGCACATGAAAATAAAATGCCTAATGCTAATATTTTTAGCACAATAAAAATCTTATGAGATTTCGCAATTAACATGCTAATGTTGTTGTAAAAACAACGGTTACCTTATTAGATAACAAAGAATAGATATGTTCAAATTTTAATATGGAACAATTGTAATATTTTTTGTTAATTACGTAAATAATTGAATTCTATTGACAGGCTATTGAAATAAATGAAAGCCTAAGTTGATTTTAACATGAATAACTCTTTTTTGAAGTCTTCTAATTTCTTTTAATTTTAGAACATTTTGAATGCTTTCTTCTGAAATATATTCTGTATACGATTTCAGATTTGTCTAAGGTTAGACCATTTAAATGCAGTATGGCAAGCACGGGCACTGGAGCGGTGTTCTTCTTAGGAACTAGAGCCCATTATCAGGTAATACTTTGATATCACTACATTAATACGTCAGTTCATTATTAGTCCAAATCGTCTGTATCTTCCAAAGGTTTCTTATTTTTCTTAATCAAGATACGTTATTTGAAGATAGATGAGATTTGTGGCCAATTTTACGGTCTATTTGGTCTATGGTCTTTTAACAAATTTTTCATGGTTGGACTTACAGTTTATCGAGAAAGTTGAAAAAAGGTGATATTAAGGGTAGTATTAGGTAGTAGGGATTTAGGGGTAGAGTTTTTTTACGTTTAGATCTCGTCTGCGGCTGTATTACAGCCCTTCCTATTGTATCCGCCGTAATGACCACGTGTACGTCGTCGTGTTCCAGTTCAAGGTAGGGTACAGCCAGTTTAATTACTGGGACAAAGGCAATCAAATAAAATAAATCAATAATATCTACGGTTGATTATATGGACTGGACTGTGGTACCAGCCTAGAAGAGATTTAAACATCCTCAACTCTAGTACCACTAAAAACATTAGTTCTGAAAGTTCTAAGTTAGAAAAACTTATATATTTTCGGTAAGCTGTGTTAAAACTACCTAATTATCATTTCCAGGTCCTCCAAACTCCAGAATCGCGATCTTACGATGTGGAAAACGGCAACGCTTCGACAGAAACTATCTACCAGAACACGTCAGTTCAGGAGGTGTGGGAAGACGGGCAGGCGGACAGCCAAGCCGACAACACGTTGAACTGCGAACTTGATAACGTTCATGGTTTGTACTGTTCATTTATTAACATCTTCTTTCAAAAGTCACCCACAGACAGATCTTGTGCAATTTATAGACATTTCTAGAATTATTGTTAATTCGACTCCTTTAAACTTTCAGTTAATGAAAACTGCAATACTGATATGGAAGTGGGAGTGACAAGGAGATCGAAACGATGCTCCAGCGAAATTACCTTGTGTGAGAGAGACAACGACATGAAACCCGCCTTACTTAATTATTTAGACAGGTATGGAAGACCAGTTTTTCTGCTACTTGACCAAGCGAAGCGCGCGTAGAGTGGTTTTTACTTCTAATAAATACAAGTTATTTATAAACACAAACTGAAAAAAAAAACCTGATTAACAAGAAACCGACGAATTACTAATCGAATCTTCAAATCGAAATTACGAATTACACTATCGGTCCATTAGTGTGGGTGATATGATGCCACATGCAGACGCGCAGATATACACATCAAAACTACCTATAATACCGCTCCTTTTGTATCGAGGGTTAAAATCAGGCACAGCGAAAGAAATTCCACTCAATCAATAATTTTAACATAAAATAATCAATATAAATATAAAACAATTGACATTTACGTTAAATCAGACCACTTTTTAACATATGACAAAAATCTAGTTGGCTTGGTCGTGTGGTATTTTTTTTTTGGAGGGCTTAGAAGTAGCTACGAAGCTTTGGCTAGCTCGCTAGAACTTGGAACAGCTTTTTCGTAAACATGCCTCAGCCTTAATCCGTAATCAGCCTTTCTATTAAATACGAAGATGGTTGTGGAGAACACCGTTTGAGGGTGTTCGTCATTTGGATACTTGGGGGAGGGAGACTTGCCGAGCTAACAGATGCAGATAAGAATAATTTTGTATAGATATAAAGAGACTCTGTAAATTTATTTTGAAAAAAATAGACCCGTGAAGTTTCTTGCCAGTTCGTCTTCACGAAGGTTTTTCCGAACTGGTGGTAGAGTCATGTTTTGTTTGACGTCAGTAAGAACAAGTAATTGTCAATGTTGAGAAAATAAATATTTCATTTCATTTCATATCATGCGTGATTTTTAAATCTCTCATATGACAAATAAATAAAAAAAATTGTCCCTGCTGAGGTACGAACTCTGGAATATTGCTGCGAACGGCATGACTTTACTTCTTTGTTTAAACTAAAATAGCGGTAGTTAGGTGACAAGCTCCTGGCGCGCGGAGCTCATAAACATGTTCCCGTCGCCTGATCCAACTTAGTCGCAATCTAACCGACGCTAAGCGAAAAGAACCGAGGCGATACGACAAGAAACGAGTGCTGACAAAATAAATGATTACTTATTCCGTTTTACTCGCGCGCTGCGTCTTTAGTTTTAATAATGTAATGTACTTGAGTGTGAATTCCAGATACATTGCTCAAGTACATTATGTCAGAACGTGACATATCTTGTGTTTTTTTAAATTAAAACAAAGGCTTTTTACCAACCATAAAAATGAAATAACCAACAGATTATTTCGTTTCAATAGTTTAATATGAAATAAGAAACTGTTACCTATTAAAACCTATATGTACGATACACATTTATTTTTAAGTAAGACTTAGTAAACTAGATAGGTACTGAATAAACCGGGTTAATTGAATAACTGAACTCAGTATAACCCAGTAACACACAATATTAAATATAAAGATAATGACTATGCTATGAATGTCCATTGGATGATGTGTATAGTACCCTCGTTTTTATTTTCCATGTGAGATTAAGACAGACAACCCTACATGCTTGTACTGCACGCACACGATCTGAATGCAGTTTAAATATGATGTGTGGTATCGGACCTTTACAGTGTCGCACAGTAATTCCATTCTGAAAAAAAGTAAGCATCGGACCTCGAGGCAGAATTTAGATATAATTTTTTTATTAGTTAGCTGTTGACTAGACTCACAACTTTTGTGATATACAGAAATTTTCCAGGTTTGATAGTTTTCGAGAAAAAGTTTATGTAAATTTTTTTGTACGGAACAAAATGTATGTAATATTTTCTTGAGTTTGGCCCATTTGGCGCCGGTTAGAGGTTCATATTGTGGTAGCCCTTATCTGATCTGCTGCCCCGCGAGTAAGGAGGGGGTGAAAATTTCAATTGTAATAGCAGATTTTGCGAAAACTAGTCTTTTTAGCGGAATTATTTTTATGAATTTGTTGATCTTCTTATTTATGAAACTATTTTATGTAACGGAAAATGTATTGTAAGATGTAAATAAGCCCTATAACCTTTAAACAGTGTAGTATTAACAACAGAAACCAAACGTATGTGTCAAAAAGTTTTCACCCTGTATATAAGACAGTGGTAAATATTTTAAAAGACTGATACTTTTCAAAAACACTTTTTCATAGAGAAAACTTTAGGTTGTATTGTAGTACTGAAAAAGGCTGTTTTTAACTGTTGCGAATTGGAATGGGGTGTTAACGGTTGAAGTTTTATTCCAGTGGATCAGAAATTTCTTCAGGTTCTGCGTGATAACATTCCTCTTCTTCAAAGTTAGTGCTGTCTATATGAAGCAAATAAATAGGATCAGATAATAACGCCTGATGAGATTCTTCTGAAAATGTCTGCCTTGTTCGGGAAGTGTGGGGGTTTTAACTTATTGAAAGCCCGTGAAGGATGTTCTCATTGTATGGCACTTAATAACTATTTTGTTACTATGTTTCGCGTTTTATTTTTGAAATATCTGGATCTTGTAAAAGTATTCTTGATTTAACGGGACGAAGATATTGACTAATTTTAGTCAGCGGTTTGTATACTGTTTTTATTGAAATACACCTAAGAATTTTTCCAATCTTGTCAGATATACTAAAAATAATAAGTTTTTTTCTTTCAACTGAACCTTTAAATAAGGATTTAGTGCTTATTTAAAATCTAGAGTGTTTGTTATTGATTTTCAATATATCTCATTCATTATTGCAACATATCGGTTTCTGTTTAAAACAGAAAATATCAAATTTGAGCCACGTGACCTTGTTTACACGTGTTTCAAAGTTTATACTACACTTTTTTGAAAGTTTTAGGGTTTATTTTGCCAATTTATATCCTACAATACATTTTCCGTTAAATAATTGAGACTAATGGGCAGTCAGTATTTTAGCAAAATCTGCAATTACAATTGAAATTTCGCGGTCCGACAAGTCACGGCATAAGTTATAATTTTTTTATATTATACAATTACTACCCCTACATGAACCCTAAACCCGCGCCAAATGGGCCCAACTCGAGAAAATAATACATATTATAAACTATCAAACCCGGAGATTTTTCTGTATATCACAAAAGTTGTTAGTCTAGTCAACAGCTAACATATAAAAAAATTACTTCTGTATTCCGGCTTGAGGTCTCTTGTCCACTTGTGGAATGGAATTGTAGGTTAACCATACCTCATGCTTCAACGGCATTCAGATCGCACGCGTACAGAATTTGTAGCGACGTTACTCAGTAGCCTAATGGCAATCACAACGCGCAAACTACATCTCGCTGTCCTCAATTTAAATAGCGATAGCTATGTATGTATGTTAGGTATTTAGTAACGCGGCTTACTCGCGGCACACGGTCGGATAGGTCCGACTAGTTTCGGACTCTTCTGGAGTCCATCTTCAGGGATGAGTGTAGTCGCGGCTTCACGCCTCGCCTCGCACTGAAAAAGCTATGTACTTATATACAACTTTTTTGCTCTTTACCATCGACTAGTACAAATTGATAATATTTACATCAGCGGATTCCAAAACACCAACTACAGCCAAAAATTTACACTTTTACGATTTTAGACCGCCGAAAAACGCGACTTCCGCAACGAGTTTCACAGTTGTATTTCTGGAGGTGTACCTAAATTAAAATTTCTTAGTTCTTACTTTTTGCAGGTTTAACATTGTCAGGTCGTCACGTAGAAACATAGTTTTAAAACCCAGTTCAAGTTTGAGGCTACCGTTACGTAGTACGTAACTGTTTAGTAATCTGTGTATGCATTCAAAGATTGCTATAAATAAATAAAAACAAACTTATCTGTTTATGTCTGGTCAATATGAGTACTGATACATTTTTAGAATTTTATCCAACTAGGTATCTTACGACTGACCTAATTCACCAATTTTAAAATGCTGTGTTCATGCATTCTTCACGCATTTGATAAAGGTAGACGTGTGTCATTCATTTTCTAACTTATCGAAACATTTTTTAAATGAAACATTTAACTTTTTTTACATCATACTACGCAGTGAGGGTCCAAAAAGTCCTCCTCTTTTCGGACAGTTTTTAAAACGTCCTGAAGTCGGTTGCTGTGAATCTTAGAGTAGTGTAATAATAGGACATTTACGGACCTAGGTTACCCATTAATTTGGTCATTATTTACTACTTTGTAATATAGCCATACAGTTGTGCACCTTGAAACGACATTGAACGTAACACATAATTTTCTTTCATCTAAAAAATAATGATCTAAAATGGATTGATAGGTTCTTAGTTCAAATTAAAATTCATATATTTGTTTCTCAACATTGACAATTACTTGTTCTTACCGACGTCAAATAAAACATGACTCTACCACCAGGTCGGAGAAAACTTCGTGAAGAAGTTACTCATGTTACACTTATAAATATGCTAAATGAGAGAACTTAGATATTTAGTGCATAAATTCTATTTAAATGTCAATTTGTAATTTATTTTGTGTAGATAATGCTTGGTACGCGTTTGTCTGGTGAAGATGTTACAATACATGCCCTAATTATTCAATTAAATTCAATTAAAAAAAATACCTAATTATTTCAATTTTATGATTCGAAACTACTTTGTCTGGAAACACAGGCTCCATCGGTACCAAACAAAGTGCCTTCATGATCTTAATTTTTTTCAGATTTTATTTTTTTCTATTCGCCTGCACGATACCGTAGACTCACTAGACTTCCGTAGACTCACTTGACATAACCGTGCCTGAAATATTAATTATACCAATATTTTAAAACATTGCGTTATCAATACTTTTGCCCAATTTTTCGCAATGGTAAAACTCGAACTGAAATCAAAGGACATTGGTCTACGCACATACAACCTTCGTCTCTCCTATAGATGTGTCAAAAAGCTTGTTATCTGAATCTGAAGTAGATGCTTTACATTGCTATGGTCAAGCAAGGGATTAGGGCTGATTGTTGACTACCTACTGATAATACATATACTGGATTATAAGTATACATAGTAATAATATTATCAATTTAATTCGGAATTATTCCATATTATGTTAGTAACAATATTCTTAAAAACTATGTTAATAATATAAAATTCATGTCATAACAATTCAAGCATATATGATTCTAAAATAATTGATGTCCAAATTTAAAATAATTAATGTCTTAATTCAAAAACAGTCATTTAGCACTCGACCAGCACGCACTGTGCCTACTAACCCAGTTGAAGCACTGAGTCCAACCTGTCATCGAACGTTTCCAGAAGTCCGTTGGTGCTGCCCCGCACCTGCGTCATTATCGATGCTGCCCTTTTGCGCATTATTGCATGAAAACTATCTACTTAATTGCGCAGCTACAAACATTTCCGAAGCGCTACAGTAACGAGGCAGCCTTAACAGAATCCTGAAACCGTTATTACATTGAAATGTAACGCTTATTGAATTCCACAGTGAAACCCAAAAACCAAAGCCGGCCCGAAGCAAAGCCTCAATAATAGCGTTTCTAGCGCGCCTCGCGAAACGAGCCAAGAGCCCTTCAGACGCCCAGAGCTACGCCCTGCAGAGCGCTCTCACCGTGTGCAGCTACAGGGAAGCCTGCCGCTGTCTCGACTGCCAGGTATGTCATTTTATATCTTTAGTGCATACTTTTATGTCAAATTCGCGACTGGGCAAGCCAAATCTGCAGTCAAACTAGCGTGGTTAAACCGCCACCCTAATTCGGTAATCGTGTCGTTATAGTCCAATTATTATTTAAGCCTGTTGTGTGTAAAGAATTCGACACAGACATACAGATACATTCCCTTATATTAATCAACAACCTCCGCACATTGATAATTTCATTATATTAGTGAATATGTAGAATAATACAAAAGACTCCGAGCAATAATATCGAATCCTCAGGAGAATTTCCGGTCGCTAAAGTTAGAACGGTGTCTTCTGCAATCAACGAGGTTACGATCGGTTCCTGCATCAGGAAAAAAAGAAAAAGTTTTAATTTGTTTACAAAAATTGGATCAACTTGCTGTTGACAAATTTTAATGGTGCAGGCCCATCACAACGTTGATGATTCTGCCGTCGCCTACAGTCAACAGTTTCGGTCAGCTTCATTTAGTTAATAAGCACACATCTTTGGGTCATATAATGAACATCTTCATGTCAAAGTAAACGAGGAGAAAAGAAATTAATAATAGTTAAAATTAAAAGACATGTCTAAAGACAGGTAGATATGGTTACAGTAACTCAACAGATCACATTTTAACAAATCAGATTCTACGTATCAACCTTGGGGTAACATAGGTACTATTTTTAAAATAAAATGTATATAAATAAAATAATAGAAATTCATAGGTTTCCAACGGCTCTTTACATGAAATAAAACCCCATTCTAACCGGATTTTTATCACATTTAATTATATTTTAACTTTATATTATATTTATATTTTAACATTTCGGTATCTTTCAGTCTACTCCACTGAAAGCCGTGGGTGCCAGCCGCCCAAGGCGGAAGTAAATTTTGCAGCCCTCTTTTTTTGTAGTTCGTCTTTCTTTATTTATTATCAAAAAAAACCTTTGGTAAAAGTTATAATTTTCTGTAATTTTGCCGTACTTTCTATGTAATTTCTGCCCAGAATTGGATCCTAATTGGCAATACTATCAAACGGTGAAATAATACTGCTTGTAGTTTTATTTTCGAAATTTTCGGGATCGATTCCTGGTTCGAGATATTTAAGTATTTTTCCAAAGTCCAATGATGCAGTTTTAGTTTAAGGCCCGTAACTCGTTCCATCGTTTTTGCTATTCCTCATAGTTTAGAATTTGCCCTTCTACTCCCGTTTGAAAAAACCACCCTGTAACATGCAATCACATGTATTACATAAAGTCTTATGTATGCCAGTATGCCAGTTACAGGAGGAAACCTAAACTTTATTTATTTTAGTTAGGGGCACGACCTTCGTATTCGGGCCGGCATCAATCCGCGCTGCCGGGCGGCTCAGTCGGCAATGTGTAGATGAACGTTCAGGAAAAAGGTGGCAGGCCACCCACCCGGCAGCCACCGACGTTGTCCACGTAGCCCCGGTGGGATCATTCCTACGGAGCTGATCTCAACAACAAGCATCTTTTCTCTTCAAGTTAGGAACTTCAACCCCATATTTGTATTTCTCTACCTTCATTTTTAAAACGACACTTCATAGTCTGGCCTGCAACGGAATGAATGTGGCATACTTGTCGTTTCGTGGCAGGTCCTTACCACCGCCTACATTGGTGTCTAGCGTGAGGCGGTATCGGTGGTACGTCACCCTGGGATGTCCATGTAATCGGTGGGAAAATAATCACATCCACCATGGCCGTATTGTTTACCATTTAAGTATTTTAGGTTTTAAAATGTACTCCTATAGCCGTAGGATGAATCATTAGATTGCCACGTTTATTCCTCGACTGATCACCTCGTATCGACGTCAAGTCTCACTTGGTCGCCACATCGTATCACGGGATACAGCACGACATGACACGATGCCTCGAGACATTTATGTATTATTTTTAAGTGCTTTCATCGCGATCTTTTGGTGAGGAAGTTTTAATATCAAATCACTACTTCGTAGATATGTTACCTCCAGGATTAGAAGCAACAAGGACTTCTACAAAAACTAGTGTACTTACATTCAACCATACGCCTGTAAACACCAGTTATTGTCTTTTCAATATGCATCAATTATAATGAGCAATGAAATTGGATTCAGATCTCATATAAAACTGGTATCTACTGCAAATGCGACCTATCTTTTATTTAATTATACCATTTTTCAAATACTTATTGTCTCCTAAGCTCATAAAATCCGTTAAAGAAACTAAGAAAGATTTGACTAGGTAGTTGAAGTCAAGCATTTAATTCTTTTCGAAAATACATTTCTTCCAATGTGATACTTATTCCACAGGTACATAAACGGTAGGTATATTTCCAAGGTATATTTCCGGCTGTAAACCTAAATATAGATTCAGGGCAAACAAGGACCACATTCATTGCGAAGGTTATCGTAGTACCTAATACTAATTTAAGTACTTACCTCCTTAAGAACCAGTTTACACCGACTGGAGCTTAACATAACTCTCGCTTTTTACGATAGCAAAGGATATAAACGTACCTAGTTACTTACAGTTTACTTTGAGACGATTGGAACTTAACATAAGTTTTGCTTCTTACAATACAAAAGACCTAACTACCGAAAGAGTACCTACGCGTTTTTCACACGTAGGTACTCTTTTAGTTACATTTAAACAGTAAAAAGTCAATAGGTATTTACTTCGCTATTTCAAAATGGTGTTTTTTTACTATATTGTTAGTAGTAAGTGGTAGCTAGATGGTAAGTGGCATCCGTACAACATTAATCATACGTGTTATTTTTCCCAATAGTAATTGTGCTTATTATATCGACTAATGATGCGTTGCAGACCGCAGGCTGCAACTGATATGGTCTTTATTCCAGTGACAGCACGGCCTGTTTCTTGCTTTTCAACCGGAACATGGAACACAACCACGTCAATGTGATTATTACCGTGGTCCAAATAGGAAGGACTGTAGGACCGCCCCAGACGAGGTCTTAACCTAAGAAACTGTACTAGCGCAAAATGGTCTAGCCCACGATCCACTTAATAAAACTGTTTTACTAAAAGATTCGAAGTTTGTACGTAACTGACAAAATTCTGTTTCCACAGAACTGATTAAAATCATTCTTTACCATCAAAAAGTAACATTAGTAATATTTTAATCCGAAATTTGCACGGAATCAGATGTGACGCTGCGCAGTATTTATAGTATAATATCAGTACCTATCTATTCATATTTAGCGGCCCGGGGCACCAGAATGTGTGTCACCGGTTAAAATGTAACAATTTATGGCTCGGAGGGGCCTCTCTTGGACATACACTTACGAGAGCACTCAGAGACCTCAAGTAGTCTATTAAGGAAAAGTTAAGTATAGATTTTAGTAAGTGAATCTGTACTTTACAAATATTATATCTAGGTCTAGGTTTGATTAGCAATATCTATCTTTAGTTAAGTGTGCCATTAAAGGTATTGTAAGGAATTTGTTCTAATGGGCCCCAAAATGTACATCATCGATTTGACATTGAAACTGTCTCAAGATCGTATTGAATACTTTAATTAAAGTAAAAGAGTTCAAGACAGGTCACAAGCCCCTGACGCAAAGACATAAATCTTGTTCCCGGTAGCCTTGCCATTTTATTAAGGTCATGTATTGCATCGTTCTATCTCTTTCATGTCTTGGAGCAATATAATTGACTGTGTGAGTAAATGTATCTGTGTTCGAAGCAGAGCAGAGCCATTGTTTACTTACATTATACAAGAACATCACCTATCTTCCGCCACTTTACTTCAATCAAAGATTGTAAATGAATATGAAGCCTGGATAACTGAGCAATGTAACTTTGTAAAATCTATCCAGTAGATTTAATAACATTCTATAAAGTAGTAGTAGAAAGTGGGCATTTATTCATAATAAATCAAAACACATTAAAATTAACAATAAAAAAATATATAAATTTCAACAATTAATTTTTTAAATGAAACTTGGATGTCAACAATGTTGTAGGTAATTGGAATATACCATACCTACTTAGGTATACTAAAATATAGTTAAAGCAATCCAGGTGGGTGATTATAACATTGAATTTGGGGCCAAAAAGTTAAATTATTTGCTCAATGTAAGAAGCATGTTTTTGAGTTTAATAGGCATAGGATGTTACCACACCAATCGATCGATGGCAGAATAGAACAGTCGACGTCGATCGACGGTTACTACCACACCAATTGATTGACGTCGATCGATGGCAGAATAGAATAGACGACGTCGCAGTTGGCGTGATGGCCTATAATTGTCTGACACCACCCCTGACTGTAATTTAGTAGTAAAATAACCCTATGCACCTATACATTTATATGAAGGTATCTGTACTCTGCCAACCTGCAGTAGGCATCATGGCCTATAATTGTCGGATGCCACCCCTGAATTGGTAATAGTAGTGAAATAAACCCACACACCTATACATTTATATGAAGGTATGTTTAGTCTGCCAACCCGCAGTAGGCATGATGGCCTACAATTGTCTGACACCACCCCTGCCTGAGTTAGGAGAGGCTGATATCCCTCCAGTGATTATTAAGGGTATTACCACACCAATCGATGTCGATGTTGATAGATGCCAAAATAGAGCAGTCGATGTCGATTGACGGTTTCTACGACACCAATTGATCGACATAGACCAGTCCACGACCGAAGACAAAGATCTAATCCTTTTCCAATAAAAAAGAAATTTAAAATTCACATAAAGTTATGTCCAATTACTGGATTAGAGTTTGAAAAAAATTACTTATATCTTTTGATGGTAAACTATCACAATTAAGAACTACAACTATAAAACATTAATGAAAATGTGTCTTAAAATGTGTCATAAATAAAAAAATATTATCAAGTTTGATATTGGTAATCAAGTCCTTTAAAGTTATTTTTAATAGTTTCCCTGCAAATCAGCATCTTAAACACAAATAATAACACTACTTGAAACTCAAAAATAACCCTGATAAATTG
Organism: Marasmarcha lunaedactyla; assembly: GCA_923062675.1. Taxonomy (NCBI): domain Eukaryota; kingdom Metazoa; phylum Arthropoda; class Insecta; order Lepidoptera; family Pterophoridae; genus Marasmarcha; species Marasmarcha lunaedactyla. The sequence continues at coordinate 10,791,916 of OV281366.1, forward strand.
TCTGAAATTTATTAGAACTTCACTTAAAAAAAAAAAAAACACAATATCAGCACCATTTTTGGATCTTTATTAATTTATCAATTATTTAAAGCATGCATTTTCAAATCACAAAAGCATGTAGTCAAATTATTGTATTGTACATCATTAAAATATTAGTTCATACATTGATTATGTCAACTTAGAAACTAAATAATAATGTCAGGTACGAATGAAAGTTACCCATCAATCTACAAATTTATCTATGTCATATTCCACATTTGAGTCAATGGTATCGTCCGTATCTGGTTTACACTGTTTGCGTTCTTGTAAACGAAGGCACTTCACACATAATTGGCCTTTTCTGAGCCAGCAACCTCTATGGTAAAGAGAGTTGCATTTGTCACACATTATTGCTCCACTGTCAAATGGATATATAACCTCATTATTTGTACATACCTCACAAAGGTAACCTTTACCGGAGCAGAGAGTACATTTTGTTATATGTGTTCTACATACTTCAGTAAGCTCAGTTAACTGTGTTTCTAAAGTCCCATCGTTTATTGCTTGTAACTGTGCCATACTGTATTTTTTGTTCACATCCCCAAGCTGCACAAACAAAGGAGACAGCAGAAGAGTTCCTTCTGGACAAGCACACAAGTATCTCCTCATCCAATCTAAACCATTTCTCATTTTTTGTATCCATTCAAGCTCAGCAATAAAGTTAAATAATCGAGGATTTATGTTTTCAATGTCAACATATGGCCGAGGCCAAGACAGAGTCAACAGTTGATAAGCCAGTCTTGAAACATATCTTTTTTCCCAGTCCCAATTGTGAACCACACGAGCTGGTATGGCAGATTGATCATTCCAATGGCATGTTGTGCAGAAATAGAGTCCTGTGTAGTCGCACAGTCTTGGTTCATTCCATGCATCTTTAAAAGTTAGAGCTGTGTGGCATTCCACACATTTGTAATTCTGTGCAGCCAGTCCCTTCTCAGGGCAAATATTCATCTCATACTGACCTTTTTCTGTAATTATTACATGAGCACAGACTCTACATACATGATCTACACATTTATAATGGCATAAGTAACCACAATCAGTGCAAATATAAGATCCTTGCACTATACTCCATATAACTCCGCTACAATGATCACAGTACTGTTTTCTATTCCCTGGAGTAGTCTGTTGTTCGAAATGATGACCTTTTATGGAAATTTTCGACCATTGTCCGTCGCTGTCCTTCAAATTCATTAACCGTAGGCGTAACTCTATAATATAGCGTACCAACCATTTTCTTTCTTCTGAACATTGAGGACTCGTTAATATTAACTCCGTACCAGTAGTTATCGCTTTTTCTAATTCCTCCCTTGTCGCTGAACTGTGTATTTTTAACTTTTTGTTTGCAATCGACTTTGGAATATAATTAGAATCATAACAGTCATCTACGGATACACAGCCAGATGTGGAAGACGACGATGGAGAATTAGAGCCAGTTTCCGCTGTTCTAGGGCTACAGCATATCAAACTGTTTCGATATTTGGGCGAATCGTTGGCTAAGGCTGCGGCCATCGTCGCAAAGTTAATTAGAACACAAAGGAAGCACTCTTATTATTTACATTTCACAACACAAATAATCTCTATGTTTTTGACCGTAGTGCAAGTTTTACTTAGCTAAGAGATAACTACGTCTCATGATGCTCCTTGCTTGAGTTAATTCTTTGTTTTGATAAAGGATTTGCATGGGTAATTTTTAATCAGTTTATTATAGTTGAGTGACATGATTGATAAAATGACGCAACATTTTCTCACACAATTTTTCAATTCGCTCACTCGATCGGTCATGCGTTTGACTTTGGCAGCGTGTAATTTTTGAATGTTGGTTGTTCATAATTCTGAAATGTTCCGATTTCTGCACCGACTGATTCGTTTATAGAATTAAGTGTTGATGAATAACGTGGATTCCAGAGTTGAATGATATTAATTTATTATTATATCAAAAATAAAATTAGGGATTTGTAAATCATAAATAAAAAAAGTATTTAGTTTACAAAATATTGGACATAAATTAAGATTAATGCCAGTAGGAACAGCTGACTTATTTTGTAACTTTGACATTTTTTAGGGATAACCACAGTTATTCAGTGGTCCACCGAACTTTTAGTTGAATTACAGTAAAAAAAATTATGATGATTTAGTTATTCCGGACGTACCGACAAGAAACTACGCCTGCATCTGATACATGGTATCCTTAGTTAGACCACAAACTAACTAGTGATGCTATTCAGACTAAAGAAAAGATATTACGAACATAGTATCTGGCCGGTTTACACGCGTTAATGCGCGGTTTATAAGTATTAATTAGTTAAGTTGGTAACTATGTCACTTGTGTGTCCAAACGGATTAAGTAGTTAAGTTCATAAGTTCAATGAAGATGAGCAGTGATGAATGTCAAAGAATTCGTCAATTTTGTACTTAGATATGTGGTAAACGTGATTTTGGACAAATTCAGAGAAGAATTTGATTCGGAAATTAAAATCTTAGCATCATGTATTTTTCTTTTACGTTGACGCGTCGACGTCGATTGACGGACCATCGATTGGTGTGGTAACTTTACTAATTAGGTACCCTTAATAGTCACTGGAGGGATATCAGCCTCTCCCAACTCAGGGGTGGCACCTGACAATTGTAGGCCATCACGCCGACTGCGGGTTGGCAAAGTTACCAACTCAGGGGTGGCGTCAGACAATTGTAGGCCATCACGCCAACTGCGGGTTGGCAGACTTACCAACTCAGGGGTGGTGTCAGACAATTATAGGCCATCACGCCTATTGCGATGTCGACTTTTCTATTCTGCCATTTTTTGTTTTTTGCCATTTCAGTTGTTTCGGAAATTAAAACCTCGTTTAGTCCACAAGCATTCATATTTTAAATATTCTTCAACAAATTTTTTAAATAGAAACTAAACTTAAATACGAGCTCTTGCCGCCACCCGCTTTATCAACTTAAGCACTTAACTAAAAATCACGTCCAAACGTGTTAAGTGAGAAGCCCCAACCACCAACTTATACGAAAAATAGAACGAATCCTATTCTACTTAATCACTTGCGTACTAAATTTTTAGTACCACTTGTCACTTAATTTACTGTTTACACGCAACTTTTAACTTAAAATTTAGTTAAATTTAGTTACCAACTTAACCACTTAACGCGCGTTAACCGGCCATATTGGCCATATTGAGAACAAGTAATTGTCAATGTTGAGAAATAAAATATTTGATTTTGGGGTTGATATTCTAGCCCTCTGAATACAGATGGCAGTAATTGATAAGCGATCAAATTAATGGAGCTCATTAGATAAATAAATAAATCCCCAGACAAACACACCAACTGTATGGCCCCAAAGTAAGCAGAGCTTGTGTTATGGATGACCATACAGCGAACTGGGGGGGATCCCAGAACAAACATACATGTATAAATACAAACAACCATGACCCGAGAACAAACATCTGTGTTCATCACACAAATGCATGCCCCGGCCAGGACTCGAACCTGGGACCTTCGGCGTATGAGGCAAAGCTACTTACCACTACACCAATCGGTCGTCATTACAGATACATACTTAGTCACCACTATGTTTAGGGTGGCGCTATAGTTCTTCCAGTATATTCCAATATATATTATTTGACAGTACAAGAAGAGTAGTTTTCAAGAAGGTATATATTTTTTTTTGTTGTTAGAAGGATATGTACTTTTGTTTATTTTCAAAGAGTTCCTAATGTCATAAGACTGACAAAGGCTGATTTAAGTAATAAACGTTTATGATTGTTATTATTTTTTAATTTTATAAAACATATGAAAAAAACATGTTGATTTTTTCTGTCCTAAATATTATTGTATAATTAAAAATAAACAAATTGTGATTTACCAAATACTTATGTTTTATCCATACGATTAAAACTAAAGAAAATAAAGATTAAATTAAATTAAAATAAATAATAATTAAATCAATTTTATAAAATTAATTATTACATTAAAGATTATTTATGTGTAAGATTAAAACTCTACTATCTATACGTTACCTAATTAATTAATTATTGGCAAAACCTTAGGCAAAATGTAAAAAATTCTTAAAAAATGTAACATCTAATGTTGACAAAAAAATACCATCATATGCTTTATTTATGGACCTCACGAAAGCATTCGATTACGTTAATCATGACATTTTAATTAAAAAGCTCAATGCATATGGAGTTAGAGGAGTAACATTGGAACTCTTATCTCGAGAACAGAAGGCAAGCCACTCAAATAAACAGTGTATGCTTGAAATCTCTTACAGAAATAAGTTACGTCTCAAAATATAAGAAGGTTAAACAGGGTGTCCCACAGGGCAGTATATTGGGGCCGTTATTATTTATAATATATATAAATGACTTCCCAAAAATTTCTTCACATCCGATGGTATTATTTGCAGATGACAGTACTTTGATATGTAGTAATAAAGACACAGATTCACTAAAACATGACATTGAAAGCAATTTACAAAATATTATGAAATGGTTAGAAACTAATAATTTAAAAATTAATTTAAGTAAGACAAATATTATAAGTTTTAAAAATAGAAATAACAACTTGATATCTTTTGACTTCGAATATAACGGACATGAAATTAAGGAGGTAAAGTTTGCTAGGTTTTTGGGGATAAGCGTGGATTCCAGCTTGAACTGGAAGAGCCATTTAGAGGGTGTGTGCAATAGATTAAATACATTTTCATACGCTTTACGGAAATTGGCAGGAATAGTCAATGAATCGGCAGTTTTATCGGCTTATTATGGAAACGTCGAGTCGTTACTTCGATATGGCATAGTTTTTTGGGGAAACTCGGCTGATAAGGAAAATATATTTAAAGCGCAAAAGCGGTGTATCAGATCAATTAATAATCTAAAAGTTGTAAATTCCTGCAAACCCTAATTCAAAAAGTTAAGAATTTTGACTTTTCCATGCCTCTATATACTTGAAACTGCCTTGTTCGTTAGAAAAAATACAATATGTTTGAAAAATTACAAAGTAACCGGAAGGATATTCTTAAAGCTCAACCGCGTGGAACCACTTTGTGTTCAGAAAGCTTCTTTGGGATGGCCCCTATAATATATAATAAATTACCTACAACTATTAAAAATTTAACTAATTATGATGAATTCAAATATAATTTAAAATCATTTCTATTAAATAAATGCTATTATAGGACATATGAATACTTAAATGTAAATGTAACGTAAACCTTGTACACGCCGCAACGGCAGAATATGGCTGTGCTATTACTTGTATGACATCTTTTTTTACCTATATTCGTGCAATAAATGATTTGATTTGATTTGAAAAAAATACTGGTCTGTGATACCGGCGTCAAAAAAAGATGTAATTCAAATTGACGTCACCAATGGCGGAATAAAAACGCTACCAAACACATCAAATATTGTTCGTGTGAAAATGTTAACCTGCAATTTCGGTACGTAAAGTAATTATAGAGTATTTATCTTTTTTATAATTATTTCCGAAAGGTATTATAATTTATTGTAGAAATAGGGATTTTGAGAAGTTTTTTTCATTTTTATGCAGTTGAATATGTCTGATTTTTATGCAGTTTTTAATTTGAAATAATTTTTTTAAGAATTTCTTATGATGACGTACGGAGCAATCTTTTTGAAATCGTATTTCGAAGTTTATTATTTTGTGGAATCAACACGATGATGATTCTTGTGAAAAATATTTATTGTAAACATTGACATGACAGTTTAACTAAAGAGTAAGTTAGAAGCTGATCTAGGATCATATCATCTATAAGATCATATTTATATGATAATGTAATATACACACATGAGCTATATCGCCTCTGATCAAAGATCTTTGACATTTGCTGTTTGATTCATAGAAACAATGATCTTGCCATGAATATATTTAATTTTTAGCTATATTTTCAATCTTACCTGATACAAATCCGTCATATTCTAAATTGTAAGCCAGATAATTATTGTAATAGGTTCGTTGATGGATAAAAAGTAACTACAACAACATTTTTGGCAACACTGCTGTATTTAACCTTTTCACCACCAATAACTTCTTTAGAAGTTCGAGATTTTCTTGCCCTCTACGCCACTACTTCTATAGAATTTCTTCATTGACCTACTGTAATAAAATACATTTACAATACATAAAACATTTGTTTCTTTTGTAATTTTGTAAAATGGAAGCGACTGAAGCCCTATTTTTTATTTTCCCAAGCAAAACAGGCTTTTTGTGTTTTAAAATGAATAAAACTAAAACACCTCAAATACGTTTAAGTCCCGCACGCCAATGGCTTCATACCAAGTAGGTAGTGATGTGACGTGAAAATTGCATTCATAACAATCCTCTATATTTACTTTGTCTTGTTCCATCCGAATGTTCATAAATTGTATGATTGAAAATGAATTCCGGTCAGTAAATATGGTAATACATAATACATTTTGAAAATTAGTGTAGGTGTTAAATCTTTTCATTAAAATTAATAAAGTTTACTGAGAATTTTTGATTTCGCAACACCCATCTCTATGTAATGGCAAGATGTCACTGCTACGTGCGCCACCAACTTCAATGCAAGTAAACCTGTGACACCGAAAACGGACAGGTGTCAAGGTCGTTATGTCATAGCGCCTGGCGAACAAACGTGTGTTTCAATCAAAGGTGACAAGGTGTGGAACCTGATTCAGACTTGATTATGACGCGGGAAACAGTAGTATAAAAGAACAATAAAGCAAAATGTCAAATATTTAGAAACGTATCTTAAGTAATGTCTAACGAAACTCTGTAAAGAAAAAAAGCATAGACAACTCTTTCCTCAGGAAATTTATCGTGCTACGAACGCCAAAGACTTGATATGAAGTCAACGGGTTAACGTTATGAAATAAGCAGTGAAGTGCCTATTATGGGAACCCTTGCCATTTATCGCAATTTATTTCAACGATTTTTATTCCCCATAAAACTATTTGCAGAATTTTTTATACAATATTTTACAATTTCTAGAAACAGGTTAGATCGCAATTTCATTTCATCGAATATTTATTATCTACAAATACAGTCCATCGTTATTTCCTTTTTATATTTTATGTTTACTATTAAAATAACAATATATCAAAATATTATAATTTTGTTTCATGTAAGTTTCAGTTTGCAAAAACATCGAAACATAAATTTTTACTCCAATAAAGTAAGTGTACAAAAAACGGTTTTCGTGTAATTTCTGAGCGTAATATCTTCCTATGGCATACAAATCGGAGTCGTTTACCCCGACTTCACTTAGTCTTGGGCGTCCTATCCTAGAGTGTTATTTAAACTGGCGTAGGTGCGGAAAGGTAAGGCGGCCCGCGAACTGAGGAGCGTGTGGTTCTAACTGGTGGGCGTTCCAACTATCTGTGACGAAAAGGCCACTTGGGACCGCCAGCGCCACGTAGCGCCGGAGCCGTCATAGAAACCATGCCTGCTGCCTGCTTGCTTGTATGCTTCATGCTAGCTTGCTCGAATGATGCATGAATTTCTTAAAACAAGAAAATAATTCAGGATAGCAAAAAAACACAGTGTGTAATAAAACTAATCTATTAATTACAATTATACATACATTTTCTGTTTTAAAATGAATTAATTGTTATAATACAATAGTAAATAAGTTCTTAATGGTTAATTACAATTTTAAATTTTTTGCAATTTATAAACTGTTTTTTTTTGTGTATTTTCTTTCTTTTCGAGTATTTTTTCAATTCGCTTCTCTTTTAAAATAAGTATACTTTTTCTACTTCTTTTCTTGCGGTTCTCCATTCAATAATTTTTAAATTTCGGTATCATTTATTGTACTTTTTTATTAAGTATTTGATTTATGTGATAATGCCATTAATGAATTTTGTATCAAATTTATCGTTCGATGAAACGTTGCTGCGATTAAAAGTTATAATTTGTAACGTTTCGTTATTGAAACATCATTTTATGTAAAGTTTGATCGATAACTTATATGCTTAAATGAAATTATAGTTTGATGTATCGTTTTTCTGGTAAACAAAATTATTTTAAATCCTTTTTTTTAACGTTTGATCGATAATATGAAACGTTGATTATTCATTATTCGATTTATTAAGAAAAATACATATAAATAACAATGGACATTTTTCTATGAATTGAAACTCGACGTAAAAAAATTTGTATAGCAATAGATACCCGCCTATAACATCTCTAGCAAATTTATGCTTATCTTATTGTCTCTGATAATAGATACTCATTTTTCATACTTAAAATGCTCATAAAATAATACAAATGACCATTATAATGTATCAGTGTTCATGAATATTTGTACATTTAAAAACAAGCTTAAATTTACATATCTATTTTTTATCGATATGCTGTTACCGCCATCCTTGCTTTCCAACACTAGAATCTGTTATGCATTTATATGTTGGCGTACTACTTGACATCGCTTACAAGATAGCGGGGCTGGTAAAAGGTTAAAAAAGCAACCTGTAGCAGACTGCCTGGAAGATATTAATCTTAGCCGTTTCCGACTTTTTCTTATTTACTCTTATTATTCTTCTTTCTTAATAATAACACGATCCAAACTGCTTAAGTAACAGCAGTATACATAATCAATTTGTGCTCCATTGTACACATCACAACAATAAGATATTCACATTTATTTTCACTTTATCCTGATACGAAATTCGTGATTTTCTAAATTGTGAGGAAATTTATTATCGTGGTGGTTTTATTTACGGATGAAAATAAAGCACAACGAATTTTTTGCGAAAGTTCAAAATATACTTAGTTGGCAACATTGCTGTAATTAAAATAGGAGGAATCTGCTGCGCTTGTCTGGAAGATCCATGATCACAGTCTTTCTTCGATTACTTCTTACTTTTCTCAAATGTTTCCTCTTTTTTAAATAATTACACAATACACACTACTGAGGTATACCTATACACCTATACACAACCGACGCGTCCTCCGCGACAACATATGACTTTAATAGGATGATAGAGCTATGATAATGTAACACACAGATATGGTTCTAGAGGTCATGTACATTAGCATTGAAATACCCCTATAAGGGCCGCCGGTGACTCAGTGGCCGGTGGGTAGGTACCCATTTCATCAGGACATCGTGTGACAGGCGATTTCTTTGACCCTGTTGTTATGAAGGGAAAATGTTTAAGTCTGAAACTAACCAATCGATTTTACACTTATGATTTCTTATACTATTGGAAAACTTTATTTTTACTATTTTCATAGCCGGCAAACAGCACGCAACCCATGGACTTCATTAGTCGAAGGTGTATTAATAAGTAATAATGAATGTGATTTTAATATCGACTAATGATGCGTTGTCGACCGTAGGCTTCAGTTGCAATTGCCGTTGTTCCAGTAATAGCACTGGCTGTTCCTTCCATTGGACCGGAACACAACCACGTACACGTGATTATAATGACCAATGACATATTACATATAGACAAGTCATACCCAAACATTACCGCACAAAAAAAAACCCGATATATAGAATAATGTAATTTGTGGGAGAAGGAAAGAATAATACGGTTCACTTGTGTAAGAAAGAGATCCCTATATACTTCGTGACGTTGCTTCGCACTAATTGGTCGCGAGCGTACGTAAATTGTCGAAACTCTATAGCGTTGTCTCTTTTACTCCCACATACAAAACCCTCTTCGAGTTTGTTGAAACGAATAGCGTCATAATAAACGTCATTCTAAATTGCAAAATAAAATAATAAATAAGATAGTTATAAAAAATAGTACTTACGAATGAAAAGAAACGATTATTCTATCTTTAACAGTAACAGTGTAACTGTCTAAACACACAAGAAGGCATTGTACGGTATTAAAAACACAGAATAGGGAATAAGTTTTGTTTGATGTTTAGCCGCGACACTGGGTTGCACAAGACTGAGTCAAATAGCCGGCAACTGCCTTGCATTTGCGTTGGCATTTTTGAGAGCGGATAACCTGTCTATATGTAATATGTCATTGATAATGAGGGTTAAAATTGGAAGGACTGTAATACCGCCCCAAATGAGATCTTACCAAATAATCTGTACTACTACTAAACTGGATCATCGGGAGATACGTGGGATAAACCTTTTCTATATATTGCAATTATTTTCCGCAAAGTAACGCCTAATTCAATCAATCAATAATATACCTTTTCTCCTCTCAATAGAGTCGCTATTTCGAGTGCGATGACAGCGAGGGCTACAGCTCCGACGACAGTGAGTACTCGCGTTACTTGCACGACTATCTCGCTCCCGCCCAACAGCAGAGACAGACGGAAGATGATGACGATGATGAGGTTAGTATTTGGCAGCAATGCATTTAGATAAATACAAAAGTTATTTGTAAACGCGAATTAAAAAGCCCCTGACTGGCAGGAAAAAAGCATGCATTAGTCTGTCGACTACAACTTACGAATAACGACGATTCCTTTTATTTGTTAAGAGTTGCCGTGCAACCTTTTTGGAAATGACTTTTGCGAAATTGGTCGACGTCGATTCTATTCCAATGGAGTCGTTACAGATTGTTAAGATCCTAGGCTGAGAATATATGTACGGTGTACGAAAAATACATATTTATATGTAGAATACAACTAAACTAATTGTTTTCAACTTTTTATACATCTTCAAAGCAATTGATATCTTTTGCAGACGTATAAAATTGGACGTTGGGTCTAATACAAAATTGACGTAAAAAGTGGTTCGAGTTAACGCACACATGTACAGAATTACGAATAAATAAAATTACTTGAAATTTAAATCGTGTGTCATTGAATTACTGCTGATTATTGTTTGCAACAATTATTCACCTAATGTAGCTGTAATTAAGCCGTTGACAATAAAATCACCTTGTGCAACTTCGACTATTTGGAGCGTTCACTCACATTTTGACAGTTTTCAACAAGTCATATTTATGATATGTCACTTTGGACGTGCTGTCGGGCGGCCGATCAAATCAAGATTAGTATGATATTTACACTATTTTGCATTCTCATTCCATTTTTGGCAGGACCCTTTTTAACGTAGACCTAAATAAAGTTTGTAAGTCAATGATCTTTTAGAAATATCGCAATACTGACAACAAGCGCAGCATAGCATGGCGGTTCTGTAGCCAAACCAAAAAACAGTAAAGAAAATAAAAATGATCGATCAGGCGCACGCCTCAGCTCTCACAGTATATGTATATTACGCACAAATAACTGATTGAGCTTATTTTTGACTAAAATATAACAATGCACCTAAAATTACCAACGTCTTGACACAAAGTGAGAACACAGTGAACGGATTCGCGAGGAAACTTGGAATAACTAACTACAAAGTAAAGTAAATACACGCGGTCTGACTTTCTTTGACGTCAGCTTTCACGTACGTCAGCTGTGACAGGCTATTTAACAAGAGATATAACCCGATTTAGTTTAGTGAGCATGGGGCTGTCAAACTCAAAACCCATTCTAATAATTGATACTAACATTTTGACACTGCTAAATAGTCGGGTTATAACCGTTATGTGCGACTTCATATGACTGTTCGGTGCTTGCATATTTTGTCACTTTTGGAGGCATAAAGCAAAATTTTGCCTAATGGTAGGTTAGCTAACTCATATGATAGAATATATAAAATTTATTAATGTGGGACTGTAGAAGGTATTAAGCTTTTACCCGCAGACAGCAAGGATGGCTATAGTCTATAAAGACTCTATAATGACTATCTGTCTCTGTATCTAACGAGTCTATAAAGACTATCGATAGTGAACTATCGAGTGGCAACACTGCACTACACATCGTCATGAACAGCGAGTATGCCGAACATTCACGAACATTTTTGCTACCCTTTTATCGCGTCTGTATATTACAGGCTATTAATAAAACCTCCATTTACTTTGCTTCGATTATAACGACAACCATGTTTCGGGTCCCACATGCAAGGCTGCATTTGATAAGATTTTAAAAATCGCATTGCTAGGTGATATATGGCTAGCTAAAAAAAAAATTAAATACGTCTGACGATGACGCGGGTCACACACTTCTGAGCGAGCGATGTGAAGGCGGTACACGAACATATATGGCATGTTCGGAATTCTTTGTTCCCAAAAACCGACAATAATTGGCGGTGTATATGCGTATTCGTCTTGTTCGCACGATTAAGCGAATAATAAACAAATAGGGACAGTTCACATCGTCGTATTTCCGCAAATAAGAGGAAGACGTGAACACGAATAGCGATGTAAAGTGCGGGTATTACGTTAATGAACAAACAAGAACGGATTAATAAACATACCATTATTGAAAAATAGTAATTTATAAATCATCGCTATAGGGCGCGGTTTACACGTATTTAGTAGTAACTAATTTTAACTATATTTATAGCAACTACATTTCATTTGTGTGTCTAGCTAGACGCATTAGGGTGTTACCACACCAATAGATTGAACGTCGATCGACGTCGACCCGTCAACCCGTCGACCCGTCGACCCGTCGACCCGTCGACCCGTCGACCCGTCGACGTCGATCGATGGCAGAATAGACTAGTCGACGACCCTTAAGTAGTTAAGTTCATAAGTTCAATAAAGATGTGCGGTCAATATCTTAACGAATTCATCATTTCTGTGCTTTAGTGAGAGTAGAGAATAATTTGTTTCGGAAACAAAAATATTTATTAGACGGTTATTCCTGAAGTTTTAAATTTAGTACAAAAAATAAAATAGAGGCTAAAATCCACTCTGAAATTTTGAAAAAAAAACAAAATGCGAATTAAGTACCAGCTCTTGCCGCAAACCGCTTTATCAACGTATGTATATTCACTTAACTAATCCCCGCCCACATACTAACCAGAAAAATAGAACGAAACCTAATCTACTTAATCCTTGCATATTAAATTTCAACTACTTAACTTAATTGACCTTTATTACTATTTCAATACTTATTTTTATCTAAAAATTTAGTTTCCAACGTCTTTATACGTGTAAACCAGTAACGATGAAACATTAAAAAAAAATTCCGTTCGTCGTTGTAGTTTTTACTGTTATTTAATTTATTCAAATTTTAAACAGCTGAGCTTTAACGTCTCTTTTATATATTTGTTTCAATCATGATTCCAATCTATAAGGCCATCTAGCGGTTTTCATACATTACCAAAAGGCAAAATATTGCTTTATGCCTCCAAAAGTGACGGAGGGACATTTAAACAAACTAACCGGATAACTCAGATCGGCCCCTTAATATTGTAATAAACAGCTGATTGGTTGAATAAATCCATTATTATAGAAATATTTGATAGGTCATGTGATTTTTTCAATGAGTTAATTATATTCCAAAAAACAAGCAATGTTTGAATAAAGTTGATAAACTTATGAACGTACAAATCACCTAATAATTTATTCCCAGGTATTCATTGACTCTGCCCCTGGGGACAACACCTCCACAGACCTCCTGATCGAGGCTGAACCTCCTCCAAAGTTCACAGAGAAGATGTCCATCTCCTCCGATGATGTGGAAGACGAAAGCTTGCAGCTAGAAGTGGCAGCAGGCACTCCAGTACTGCTAAACTATTTGTTGAACCATCCCATCACTTGCGCTATTCAATAGGGCCATTGACAGTGATTGAAGAGGGAAACTAAGGAATTGAAAAATAATATGGCATCCCGACTGCGGCGGAACGTCAAATATTTTAAGTGGTTATCAAGCGCTTATTCAAATGTTTGAAAATTGGAGAAACCAGTAAGAATGGTTGGATTCCTAAATGAATAATAAAGCTAATTTAGAAAGTAAATAAGTAAGATCATCGCTTACTCTCTACCAAAAAAACCTTGAGGGCGATAACCCAAATACAAGTTGAATTTATCAATGCTTTTGAATTGAAATAGCCTGTAAGCGTGGCTTTTGTAATGTGCTTTTAGCTATGAAGTCATTCCAAAAAATATAGTTTTAGTAAAAAGTCTAAAACAATGAAAATGAGATAAAAATGTAGAAAGGTAAATTGTGTGAGTAGATATAAAAGTAGGCGGTAAAATGGAACTTCAGATAATTTTTCGAATATAAAAACTTATCACTTATAGTAGAGTCCTTAAAGTAGTCAAACACGTTTTCGTAGTTCGTTTCCTTTATGTCCAATAGTGGACTAGAATCTTCTCAGAAGTATAAAAAATAGTACCTACAAACTTTTCTAGATGGCGCTTATATTCATAAAATTCACATAAGAGTGCGCGCCATTTTGATAGTGGGAAAGAGCGAAACAGTTGTATTGTTTGTTTAGGTGTTGAACAGTTGAACATGATTATCTGTCTTGCTTCTTGATGATTAGTTAGAGTATGAAGTTTAGAAGTATAATATACATTTTTCTATGTAACCCGGAATATTGTTCCTATTTGCTTGATGTCCTTATGTACAATCTAGGTGTGATAATTATAAGTGATTTAAACGTACCTGTCCGTGAAATTGAGTATTATTATTATAAGTAAGGATACGTTATATGAAAACTTTATTATTAAATAACTTTGTCTGCATTACTATACATTTTTTGTGGATCATTAGCAGTTTCATGTGTTGATTTTTTTTTATGAAATGTTATTTCAAAGTAGTATATGTTCAGACGGCCGAGTAGCGAAGTGATCAGCCCTGTCTCATACTTCGAGTCCTGGCCGGGGCATTCATTTGTGTGATGAGCACAGATGTTTGTTCTCGCGTCATGGTTGTTGATATTTATATGTGTATGTTTATTCTGGGTTCCCCCCCACAGTTCACTGTATGGTCATCCATAACACAAGCTCTGCTTACTTTGGGGCCATACAGTTGGTGTGTTTGTCTGGGGATTATTATATGTATATATTTTACAGTAAAGGAATTACAAAAATCCGTTCAGTAATTTACAGTTACACGTGAAAAACAGTTTCTTTATAATAATAGTTACTATGGTTGGTCGAAAACAAAGAATTTACTATGTATTATTGCGAGTAACTACTACTATGTACTATATTCTGTATCTAATAATAAGTCTAAGTAAAGTAATTGTGTATATAAGATTCCGTAAATTGCGACTCAATGAAAATGTTCTCGTAGTCGAGGAGTAGCGATACGCTTCTGCGAATGTCTTAAGGAGGTCTAGCCAAGTTGCTAAATCTACAATCCCTGACACTATCGAAAACCCAGACGCAGTGGTTCATTACAGGCGTCCACGTGACGTCTTAACAGATCCCGACGACGCTATTGCAACAAGGAACGCCGGTGTTCCGGTTAGAAATAGCACTCGGCAACACGGCACTCGAATCGCCTAATCGCCAACCCACCGGTGGGCCTAGGCTATGGCGACGTACGGCTAAGCGCCCTCAGCGCTAAGCTACAAAGTCTGGTGGATTTAAAAAGGCCAATAGCGCCATAAATGAACGTCCATTTCGATAAAAAAAATCTATCGAAAACGCGTGAACTGTATGGAAAGTCACGTGACGTTTTGGCGTTTTCTAAAACGTAAGCTATCATAGATTGCAACTTGGTAAGACTGCCGGGACTTGTACCCTGGATCCTTGTAAGCTGCGAATTAAATTTAAAAGAAATCCTGCAACTGTTCCGTTAATAATTAAGAATTTATTAATTTCCGGATGCCTTTTTAGTTCACAGGTTTGTTTCACAATATCAGTCCATTTCGATATTAATTTATGATGTCGTTTCTTAGAATATTTGCCTGGTTTTTAATATATAATATTTAAAGTGTTTTTGCGTCTTTTTAGTACGGTTCAAACGTCTTGAAAATAGCGGAATAAATAATTAGACCGTCGTCATTTAATTATGCTAATGAAAAGAATTTAATGAAGATTTTATCAATAATGACTACCTGATAGGTATACTACGTGAATTTTATCATTATATAATTATACCAGAGTTTCTAAGAGTTGCCAAAGTGATTAAAGAATGTGTTTTATTTTCATGTAGAGAGGATTGTAGAAAGGATGTCGCATAATTTGACGCATAAAGGCAATGTTGTTTTACGCATAGTTTTGATTAAACTAAAATAGCGGGTGACAGATATGTTCCTGAGGCGCGGATCTCAAAAATCATGTTCCTGGTCACCTGATTAACTTGTCGAATGGTTTAGTCACCACGCGAACCGAACCGACAGTATACGACACGACACGAATTCAAACGAAATTACACGGACACGAAATATTTTGTCTCGCTCGCACGGCCATGTTTTGCATCATTCTACGCCTTTAATATCGGGGAGTTTAAAACTCATAAGTAATTGAGTTTGTGTAATAATGTAACAGAGACATTTTCCAAGTACGAAATGTAAGTTCGTCACATATCTTGCTCTGAGGCACATAACTTATTTTGCTTAAACCTACTCGTAAGTTGTATAGACCATTGTAAGAAGAAGCGAAACTTGGCCCTGTTTTGTAAGTTAGTGATTTAAACCTTTGCTTCATATTTTAGGTCAGTAAGAGAGAGAAAATAAAGAACATGATGAAATTTCGATTTGTTTCAATTTATTTGTTATGTACCTATTTTATACTATATTCCTGATGGTAAGTGGACCCACACCCGTGGACAACCCATGGATTACCTAACATAACTGGGAAAGAACACAAGGATTATAAATATCTATGAACAGCACTACTTAAGCGCCGTCTGGCAAATGTACACATAAAGACGACCAGAACACTCCTGTATTTTTTTTCTGGATCACTCAATGTGGTCGCTTGAAGAAAAAGTCATTGCGCGTATACGAGCATACACTACCTGTGTATATTTAATTTGTATATGAAAAAATTGTAAACAATTTGTGAAGGCTCCTTACAAAATCTCAATTCATTAGAAAGCCACGTTGGAAACTTGTAAGGGTTTATGTGGATCACTCAATTCTCGCACTTGCCATCCGAGTGATCTTTGAAATCACCGCCTTAAACTCAATAAGTATGTATAATTTTCGTTGTACGTTATAATTATGCTTGTGTGTGAATTTGTGAAGCAAAAAGCCTCACCGAAACCCTACTGGTTCAAAATAAAATTGAAATATATTTTTTTGCCAAACGTCCCAAGATCACTCAAGATCCTTATTTCGACTTCTAATTAAGTGAAAAGAGGCACAACGGCGCGTCTTGCCCACATCCTCCATCTTCTATTGAACAAATGTGGATATCAGTTACACTTTAGCCACTGAAAATTATTATTGATGAATATAATTATTGACGCACTCACCGAAACTATTATGACATTTTCTAATTATGATCGAATGGTTTTGCTCGGATTTTGACATAAACCAATTAAATACCTTGGGCCCTAATTTTAATGACTTCTATGTTCTTGCAATATACACGTTTAAAGAATTATGTGATGGAGCCAACTCACTTCACTTCTCACAGCGAAACTTGTATTGATCTAATATGTACTTGATGTCAGTGTATGTCATATCAAAGAGTTAGGTAACCATTCTTTTGTAACAGCAAACTTAAAATAAAAATAATCCATCAAACAAAATTACAAACCGCCCTTGGAAAAGTATTGACCAATTAGCATTTACCTTGGACTTTATAATTTATCTAAAATTGTCAATATGTGCTCGGTTGATCACATGGTGGCCGAATTTAATGCAATTATTTTTGAGTTGATTGACAAGCACGCACCCGAAAAAACTAAAGTAGCTCGATCTCAAAGTACTCCGTGGCTCACTAGTAATGTCCGCTACATTATGCGACTGTGCGACCAAGCTTACAAACGGTGCAAAGAATCAAATAACCATTATAACGAATATAAGCAATTGAAATGTCTTGCCAAGACAAGCCTACGTTGTGAAAAAATATAAATATAAATTTCGACAATAACATAAACATTAACATTAAAAACTCTGAACAACTTTGGTCTAATCTCAAACGACATGCTGTGACAAAATCTAAAGAACCGTTAGATTTGCCTTCCAGTCTATCTGACCCAGACCTTATAAATTTACACTTTCTTGACCTTCCTCCTTGCAATGAAGCGTCATTTTCTTATTTGACATTTTATGAATTTCATCGATATAATAATAACTCCTTTAAAATTCTCCCGGTTACCTTATCGACAGTACTACGTGTAATTTTGACTATGAAGTCAAGGCATGAACACAAGGCGCTGACAACATTACTATGGATATGATTATTTTGACCCTACCGCACTCACTGGAAATTATTACTGCAATAATTAATAAAATCTATTACCTCGGCCACCTTTCCAAAACTGTGGAAAATGGCTCTCGTACGTCCAATTCCGAAAATCAAGAACCCACAATGTTGTGACTATGGCGTCAAATCAGTTTTTCTGGTTATCTCAATAAATTATGCACTTGATTATTTATACTGTTTATTAGTTCTTATTACAATGTAATAAGAACTAATAAACCCGTTTACTTTATGTTTTACAAGTATATGAATGCGGCGCTACTGCTGTGCTCGCGAGAGAAAATAGGGTGAGTGAGAGACGATGCGCCTGCGTCGCGGCCGAGCCGGTTCCACCTCGCTCGGGTATGTTCGTGAAGGTACCTACGTTGGATAGATCGCAATGGCTGCCTGCATTACTCTCTTCGCTGCGTTGTAGGTACCTATTTTTCTGTGATCGATGAGTTTGATTCTTAACACACAAACTCTGAAAGATTTGAGACCAATAAGCATTCTGCCTTTTCTTTCAAAGCTTCTGAAGAGAATAGATTTTAACCAAGTTAGTGCTTTCTGTGAAGAAAATAACATTTTGCCGGACAAACAATTGGGTTTTCGGAAAGGACGTAGTACTACTACTGCACTATTAGACATAATTGATAACACTCTTACAAATTGTGATAGTGGTGAAGCTACCATTCTCTTACACTCTTAGACTATTCTCGTGCATTTGACAACATAGACACAACCCTACTTCTTTCGAAACTTTGTTTTTATGGATTTGAGCCCCATTCAGTTTCATGGTTTTTAACAGGTAGATCACAAAAAGTAATTCTTTCGTACTGTACCAAACCACCAAGTGTTATGCCAGTTACTCGAGGTGTTCCTCAAGGGTCCATATTAGGACCTCTATTATTTATCATCCACTCAGCAGATCTCATAAACCACATACAATTTTGTAATTTTCATATTTACGCTCATGACACTCAATTGTATATTCCTGTCAAATAATGAGTCTGTAACAAAAATGAACCAAGATCTCCATAGGATGGATCTCTGAATGGTCCACTAAAAATGGCTTGGCTCTTAACCCAAAAAAACTAAGTAATTAGTCCTTGGAACGAAAAAACAAATTATTAATGTTGTATCTCGACAGCCCCAAATTTTTCTGATGGTAACTGCTATTGAACGAGTGGAAGAGGCACGCAATCTTGGCGTCCTTATTGATGGTACCTTAAGATTTGAAAATCATATAAAAACTATAGTTCGCGACTCTTTCTATCGTCTTAAGGTGCTGTTCAAAATAAGAGAGTTTCTAAGCCTGAAACTTCGAATCATGCTCTGCGACTCTTTGGTACTATCCAAATTAAATCATGGCATCGTTGTATTTGGTCGCAGACTTTATGATAAACACCAAAAACTATTACAAAGAGTACAGAAGGCTTGTGCCAGGTTCTGCCTAAACATCCCTCCCCTGTCACATGTTACACCGTATATTAATGAATGCGACTTACTAAAGATGAATCTAAGACAAGATGTTTATCTTGCAAGTCTCCTTTTTGACGTCATACATACCCAGAAACCTGCATATTTTTATTATAAATTACATTGGCGCAAAAATCTGAAAAGAGTCGATCCTGCACCAATCCTCTTCTTGTCCCAGTTCACAAAACCGTAACTTTTCGAGGCAGCTTCTCATACAATGCCACTAAGTGTTGGAACAACATTCCACCACCCATTACAAATAATTCCATCAAACATACTTTTAAAACTTCTCATCGCCCTTTCTTACTACTTAAACAAAAGTCTTCTCTGATCTAAGACTTTAGGCAAAAGATCTAATATATCCTATAACCATTGATCTTCAAGGAGTTTTGTTTGCTTTCTATATACATATTTACTTTGTATGCTATTCATATGTATTCGATTGATACCCTTTAACACTTCATTTATTCCATTCCATTTTATTACTAACTATACCGGTATACATAGTCTTCCTATATATTATATTATACCCTACTAAATATTTCATTATTCCCAGCAGCGTCGAAACTTGTGTATGCTGCGCGTCACGTGACGTCCGGGTGCTGTCGGAAGATCATCGTTGCATCGTGCGCAACATTTGTGCTGAGTCAGTACCCTTTCAGCCCTTTATGGCTTTTAAAATGCATCTTGTAAATATTTTCTTTTTTGTTTTTTTATTCTTTGTGTACTTATTGTCCCCTACATCTATACAATTATGTAAAAATAAGAACAAATTTTTTTTAACTATTTGTACTATAAATGTTTAATGGTTGTATATTTGTGTTGTGTATCGTTATATCATGTGAAATATGTAATAAGCTTGGAGTTTAAATCTTTTATCTATCTATCTATCTATTTATTTATGGAGCCAATGGCCTTCTAAATTTCACCGGGCTTTGTGGCCTAGCGCTGAGAGCACTTAGCCGGAAGTTAAACTACTCCTACAAAGGATAAGCCTAAGTGTACCCGAGACGGCGCGGACCTCGGCTTAGGACGTCGTATAATGAAACTACCAGTTGGGAAGGATCGTCTACTGCCAAAGAACACTCCTGGTCTATATGAACTTTATATAAAAAACTGTCGCCCCATTCCTTACACCACAAATACCTAAAAACGTCCCGTCAAATGAGAGCAAAACTGTGACACCGGAGCACTCCACCGTGTTTGTACGTACATCAGCGGACTTTAAAAAACAGAAACCAATAATTTTTATTCTTGGAGATAAGAAACGTCTCCAGCGCAGGGACACCAGCTGGAACAACATCTACAATATTTCATCTTTTGTGAATCCCAAATTTCGCAGTGAATATATATTGAAAGACTAAAGACATGAGTAAAAATGTACAAAAAAGACGATATTGTGGTAACAGGCTAAGGAAAGTAAGATAATAATCCGTACAAAATAATCAGTGAACTGTGTTGTACTTTGAAACAGTAAAAACATTGTCAAAAAGTTTTAATATTCGTTAAATATTATAACTGCATTTTGTCAACTTAGAGGACATAGTTAAATGCATTTTATTTTAAATTCAAAATCACAAATCAAGATCATCTTTATTGGTGATAATGTGGTAGTCTGTGGTGGTTATACATAATTATTCGTTCTCATATTTTACTTTGTCATTTGCATGCGTTGCAAAAAAATGTGTAATTTAGAATTGTAAATGAAATTATCAGTCATTTTAAAAATTGAACATAAATTTTATAATACAAACCAAGTAATTAAATACTTTTTGAAATATAAAAACATATACCCACAAATGGGTAAAAATATTCAATAAACTGGTACATAAAAAGCTTGTGATCATAATTTATTTCGTTTATAATACAATATCGTTAAGTTTAACCTTTTCTCATCAAAACATAGTTTGCATCCTAGGCAAGCGAAATCTGTTCGAACTATCCACTAATGGACGTGCAAAAAATATCTTAGGCGAAGTTGACGTTGAGTATCTTTTGAAGGAAACTTAAAAATCAATAATTATTCTATAGGTAGCCTTTTTTCTTGGGTTAGTGTATTTTAGTCGAAAATAATCTAAGTTAAAAAAAAATTTAATTAAAAATACAAATCTAAATTATTTTCAACGTTTTGGGGTTGAAATCCTTAATTAAAATTTATTGTAGTGTGTATCTATAGAGCTTCCCGATCTGCTACAATTTTTTTTCTGGTAGAGCTTAATAAGCTGTAAAGAGAATTAACAAATAGTCATAATTAGAAAATAATACTTTGAGTAACTGCAAGCTATTCTAAATTATTATATTTTCTATTCCCATATACCCAAACCAACAAGAAAAAATGCATGTTTAAGCCTGATTGTTAGTAATGAAAGCTCAGCTACATTCAATTTATTTAGTTTAGCGCTTTCAGGCCATGACAAGGGGCAAAACCTTACAGCCGAAGTAGAGGTAACAAATCCGTTAGGTAAAAAACCTCCGGAGTTTTGGTTTCAGAAAAAGCGCGACTACTCAATTGATAACTTACTTAAATTTACCTAAACAATGCATGGCTGCCTTGTCTTTCAGTAAAGTTTACAATGAGCAAGACACTAATTCTGCGTTTAATTAATTTCGTGACCTTGTAATTAACTTTGTTACCATAATCGTTAAAGTTAATAACAAACCGATAGAAAAAAAAGGCTTGCGAAGGGATTATAGATAGTTGCATGAAGACAAGAGTTTTATAATATAAATATTTACTTGATAAAAGGGATTAGTCTCTTAGTAAAAATATTTTAGAACATACAATAAGGTTTAAAAAAAACTATTAATACAGAACTTACAAATGTTTCCAAAAAAAGTAAAGCCTCCTGGCAAATAATTAAAAAAGACTCTGTATCTAATACAAGTGTGTGTGTAGTTAGTGTGCTTAGTGCCATTAGTACTTCCTAAGGACACTAAAAGGTTCGTTATTACAACGGAGTATCTCATCGTGCCACTCAACCGTAGCCCCAATATTCCACAATCAATGTTTTTTAAATAAAGCAAAAATATGGAAGTAGTGAGGGTGATTTTTTTTGCAAAACATATCACTGAGTACGCAATTTCTCTGGAACAAACAAATTAAAAACAATAGTAGTAATCTAATAACGTAATTTATTTTATGTGTTGGATCCAAAGTGTCAGACACACGAGGTTACAAAACAGTAAATTCAGAACATGTTAAACGATTTCTTGACGGAATAAAAAACAAATGTCCTAAAAACGCAATGTGAAATACTAAGATAAAATGTAGCATAACTACCAGTCTGGGCAACGTACTTCACGGAATAATCCAAACAACCAAGACATAGGAAAAATTCAACTTAAAAATCATGTCTAAGAAAATGAAATAATACTGAAAAATATTTTTGGCGTAAATAATAAAAGCATGCAGATAGTTGCCGGTCACTTTCAGACTGAAGACTGATGCAAAATATCCCTCGTTTGGTGACAATAACAAACAGAAATTTGTTTTTGGCCCCGTCGTCGTGCCTCGCGTGTCTCTTTAATTCATTTCTAAAGCACTGTTGCACTTTTTTTGATTGTTCCGCGATGCGGGACGTGGGTTTTTCAGCAATATTTATATTTATTATGCGCTGCCTACTACCAAACTACAGGTTGGATAGCAATAATTCTAGCTTTCATAAAACCATATGTTTTTATTATATTTGTTGATATTTATATGCTTATGTATGTTTATTCTAGGTATTCTCCCTCCAAATTCACTGGATTGTCATCCATAAATTCATTTACAAAAATCAGTTTAAAGCATCTCTTTATTTATAAAATTGTTCTTATCTGCATGTGTTAGCTCGGCAAGTCTCCCCCCCCCAAGTATCACCGCCCCAGTCGGGTGATGAACACAGATGTTTTCGGGTCATGGTTGTTGATATTTATATGCTTATGTATGTTTGTTCTAGGAGGGGGGGGGGGCGGCTCCGAAAGCGCTGTTTGTCATCCATACATTAAAATTCAAATTCAAATTTTTATTTCTGAATCCATTAGAAAACGTACTTTAGCGACAATTAATGACGCTTTCATTGGGACTAATTCATCGGGACGAAGAACTCAACGAACAAACAGACACATTACACATATTTTGTTACAAGTACTATATTATTTCCATTTCATTATTTTCTCAATGACAGCTCCTGTGAAAACTTGTGCGAGCGTTTTTTTCACATTATGTATGCATTATTTTATAAAAATATGACGTTTACACACGTACAAGGTTATGTAATACCAGAGTCGGAGAAACTGATAGGGATGGAGCTATATCGATAAACGTAACAAACGATAACTGTCATCAAGAAAATAAAGAAATGGAATAATATAGTAAAAACCTGTTATTGAGGCGATTATACCCAAGGTCTTTTATCACCCAAATTTTCGGATAGTTTATACATTGACCCATGAATGAGTTAGTGACTTTATGAAACCTGCTATTATGATCTGCCAGCATATTTCTTCCTCTTGTTTTAGCATTGTGCAGATATTTTTTTCTTTTGACCAAGTTTAGGTTCTTTTTTACATACATTTAATTTTCTAAAATATATTGTGAATGGAAGGTAAGAGTATTTATTTCCATAAATTTACTTCTAAATGACACACTTGGACCGAGCTGATAGATTGCGCGAATGGCCGTTTTCTGCAGAATAATTAATAATATGGATATCGGCAGTAGGTACTCCCCCACAAATGAATGCCATATGTCATGAGGCTATGGAAGTAACGGAAATAGACTAATCGAGCAGTTGTTTCATTTGAAATTTGTCTCATTCTTTTAACAGCATATGTGGCAGCGACAAGCCTTTTCGCTAAACTATCAACACGCGGTCTCCACTGGAGTTTGGCGTCTAAGGCTATGCCCAAAAATACAGTTGAGTTTACAGGAGTCAGTTCCTGGCTCTTAACTACAATGTTTGTGTTTACCTGTTTGACATTTGGCACAGTAAACTTAACAACTAAATGTGTTTTGTTTCATTGAGGAGCAAATTTTTTGCTGAAAACTACTTCTCTGTGTTGGAGATGCATTGGTTTACTGCTCGATAGTCAGTTTCTTATCTTTTGATTTTAAATAAGAAGGAAGTATCTTGAGCAGACAATATGACTTCGCATTTATTCTTAACCACCGATGGCAGATCGTTCACATAACATAGACTAAAATATTAAAGGACCAAGAACATGTCATTGTCACTCCCAGTGACAATCACTGCCGATCCTGTTGATTTTTCTCCATTTATTGCAACTTTCTGTATTCTATTAGAAATATATATGATTTATTCAAGCCATAATGGTGGAGTTTCATGAGTAGTGTAGTGTGATACACACAGTCGAACGCCTTGGACAAGTCACAAAAGATAGCAGTACACGACTCCTCCCAGGCGCTGAATATGTGTTTTATGAGTTTAACACCGGCCTCGGCATAACACAAGCTCTGCACACTTTGGGGCCATACAGTTAATGTGTTTGTCTGGTTTGTATTTATTATTATTACATCTAGTTTTCTTCTGCTTTACGTATCGTTTTGTGTACCTGTCGGAATAGTATCCATTTATTTTTGTGTATTGTCTTACTTGGTTTACAATAATCTAAATAAAGTCAACGCCTATGTTCATTGATACCACGATTAATATGCTCACGGAAATAATGTTCTCGAGCCTCTGTGATTCTGTAATTCGGAATAATAATTCCAAAATTACGGTTGTTCTTTAAAATTAGGTGCACAAAATAAAATTAAATCGACTTAATACTTAAGTAACTCCTTTATCTTTTACAGGTAGTTAATCAAAGATACAAATCACATTATATTACTAATAAATCAATAATCACGACATAATGTACGTTGATCACTTGATAGCATAAGTTGTGACAGTGCGCAAACCGGACTGAAAATAATATAATTTCACCACTCTTGCTGATCTTGAATAATATGGGTATGTCAATACAATAATATTTATTTCTTAAGGAGCTTATTATTGTTGAGGGTATTATGGATATTTCATTATTTTTCAAAGTTTTACACTGACTCTTGTCTATACCAGTCATTATGGCACCAGTTCGGAAAAATCTTCGTGAAGAAGAACTGGCAAGAAACTTCACAGGTATATTTTAAATCAAAATAAATTTACAGTGCCTCTTTATGTCGTTACAAAATTATTCTTATCTGCATCTGTTACCTCGGCAAGACAAAGTGCCAACAAAGTATCCAAACGACGAACATCCGCAAACGGCGCTCGTTCACCCGTTCGCGGGCTTTTCGCAGGAGCCAGCCATCGCCCTCCTCAACCATATTCGAGGGAAATGAAGGACCCCTCACCCGACGCTACCGTAGGAAGACTTACTTTAGTGACAAGATCGCTTTAGACATTAACTCCTGGTTGCTATATCAAACTCGAATCTTTGCATGAAAAAGACCAAAAAGTGACCATCCAACTGCAATGTGGCATTTATTATAAAAACAACGCTTAAGGCACACCAAAGCTGTGCGTGGTAATAATAAAGCTCTAGAGCTTAAACCTATTTGCGCATATTTCAGTCAGTTTAGCGATCAACCTCGGAATGAGATATAATTAGCTGAATTCTCGTGTGAACCTTCATTATGGCATTCTAAAAGTTGTCTCAAAGTCTCATAAAATATCGTGTCTGTGTCGTAACCAATTCAAGGTTAAAGGTAAAAAAACAGTTTTTCACGATTATCTCGGTTTCTATTTCTCCACTGAGGTTAACATTAATTATAAAAATTGTATAAAATAAAATTTGCATCAAATTTTATTCATTTTCATACCAAATATGCAACAAATTCTATTTGAAACATTTTTTCACCCACTCAACCGTTTTTGCAACAGAGGGCGGCGCACGCATTTAAAATATAGAAAATTGTTTAAAATGCAAGGTAGTATTCACAAATATTCACGGTTGACATTTTATGGATAAGCACTCCGCGCCCAAGCGTATTGGAATTACATTGGTGTTATTCTTGGAGTTCTAGCATTTTATTGTTTAAAGGCGTTTAAACTAGAATTTTTGGTAGTATACTTCTACAGCAAAGGTTACGTAGTTAAAACCTTTTTCTGTTAAAAAACACAAGCAGTCGCCTCTAAATCAGCGAGATCCAATGTTGTTCTAGTGACCCAAAACTGAAACTTCGTTAATAGTTCTTCCATATTTGATAGATTTTCATTCACTTTCATTTCTAATGTATCTGGGATTATAATAATAAATCATTATAAATAAATCCCCATAGAAACAACACCAACACCAACTGTATGGCCTCCAAAGTAAGCAGAGCTTGTGTTATGGGTGATTATACATCGAACTGCAACAGAATATACATACATATATAAATATAAACAACCATTATCTGAGAACAAACATCTGTGTTCATCACACAAATGAAAGCCCCCCCCCCCCCCAGGACTCACAGGTTAGACTGAATCGAGGCCGGAGTGTGATAGGTTTTTGTGTGATGGTGTGAGGAGTTTCACTCTATCTAAGCTGTATGAGTGATTATCTAACTCTACATTAATGTAGAGCCTGAGTGTGAAGAATAAACAAAGACTTCAAAATAATTTGTCGTTGGAAATGATAATGAAACATTTGAAATTTGAAGATTTTGAAGCTTTCGTGGCCGAAGCGTCGTAGCTTTTGATTTTCAAAGCTAAACAACGTTCGGTGCGGACAATATGCTGACTGCGAGTTTTCACGTTTACTTTAAGTTTTCACTGATCAAACTTCATGTACCTAAAATTCTTCGCTCCAGGCGTGAACATTAAAACTTGCACTGGGCCCACGGACCACCGATGGGTTTCAGCGCTTCGGGCACGTTAAGCTGTCGGTCCAGGTTGTTCTCGCAATATAACAGTTGTTAAGCCACATCAGAAACCTGTGGGCGTTCCACGACAGCTCGATCAACTAGGTTATCACTTCCTCACACGATAAGAAGTAGAAGAACAGTGTATGACAAGGGCCAGTGTCTCACCTACCTGAATAATGTGCAATAGCCTTACCTAGCTAAATATGAGGTAGTTCAAATATCCCAATGACCCCCATTTCCGAATGCTAGATCTGCCATCCTACACACTTGCCCGTCGCTGCCTGGGTCTTCTAAACAGTATGTTAGGTAAAAACAGAAAAATGTCTTTGAGGAATAAGCGAACGCTCTTGAAGATCTGCGTCATGACTTGTGCTTCCCCAATCTTTGCCCACGCCGACCCCTCCCTTCTATACAAACTGCAGGTGTTCTTGAATCCCTTCTGTCGCAGGGCCACGGACGTACTCTGGTGGTTGTCTATTCGGAAACAAAATAGATTTCTGATGTTTTCTTTTCCTTTTTCTTTAATATTTTCTTTTATCCTTTAGTAACATTTTGTTAAGATCGAACGCACACCGCATCATAGAAACATCTAAACATGCTACCGGTTACTATCTTCCTAATCTAACTACACAACGATCTAATAGATAACGGAATCTAATGTAAATTCATCAATATTTCATCAGATTGTACTGATAAGGACATAATTTATCATGTTGTACATACCTTAAACCATATGTAGCATTTCTCACTAACGTTATTCTCAGGTAATCTAGTAAATTACACCTAATCTAGTAAATTTTTTTGTCAAATGTAACTAAATCTAATTAATCTTTAGACAAACACACCAACTGTATAACTCCAAAATAAGCAGAGCTTGTGTCATGGGCTTGGGCTTGCTAACTGGGGGGGAAGCCAGAATAAACACACATATATCAACTACCATGACCCGAGAACAAACATCTGTGTTCATCATACAAATAAATGCCCCAGGCCGGACTCGAACCCGGGACCACCTGCGTATGAGGCAAGGTTACTACCCACTACGCTAATCGGCCGTTTAGGTTGTATCACATGTGGTTGGTATCTAAATCTTCGCTTACTTTCCAGATACCGATCTTTAAAAACTTTTATCCAAAAGATTATCTATTTCTAGTTTACTGAATACCGCGAACAGCCATATTTTGCAAACAGAAGATCGTTTCAATATCCGCGTCATTTCCCAACCGTTTGATATCGTAAGACATTTTTTAGTATCTGTATCATGACCGCAAACGTGCTTGGTCCAGCTGGTGGTAAGTGGCGTCCGTGTCCATGGACATAAATTGTCGTGGATGTTATTGATTAATTATTTATAATTTATATTAAGTGACCATGAAATAACTGAATAAACTCATGGCATTTTAGTTTTTAACTATACTTTCTAGATATTTAGGTTCGCGTTTTAACGGTGGAAAGGCACACATAACAAGATAATCTGAATAATTTTAAATTCAAGTGCCAATAATAATAATATTTACAATTTTAATAAGTTTATTAACTCAATAATTATAAGATAAAAATATGCTACAAATAGAACACTAAGTCTAAATTAGAATTCTTAAAGGCAACGTAGCCATTACCACGGATCGCAGCAGAAACAATTTTTCTTATTTATTGATTTTCGATAAATGTTGCGTTACCGAGTTGGAAGTGTCTTTGTTCCAGTAATTAGTACTGGCTGGTCCTTCCCTTTGAACGGGACACAACCACATGAACATGACAACTATGGCAGTTGAAATAGAAAGGAAGGTAGTACCGCCCCGCCCTAGAGGAGATCTAAACAAAGAAACTCTACTTATACTAAAAAGGTTTACCAGTTGTCCAAGCTAACGTGATCAAACGTGACGTCATTTATTTCGAATACGTACAGCAACTCTTATTAGATATTCAGGCAATTTATGCCAGTTTGTTTACCTAACTAAAGAATGAAGAAAACTGAAGAATGAAACAGAAAAATTAAAGTGAAAATGATTATTTCAGTCCAACAATTACTAGTGACATTTTGATACATTTTGGATTTATCAAATGTCATTTGATAAAGGATTTCCTGCGTCGCGGAGACCAGTCCAGCCTGAACATTTTCAAAGGAATGTAATCTGAACGAGTATGTTGTGTTTGTGTAAGTGTGTGAGTAGGTGTGAGAGTGTATGGGTGTGTGTGAAGGTGTGTGTGTGTGTGTGAGAATGAATGTTTATATTAGGTCTTTACCTATGAAATTGCCGTTTTTCACGAAATAAATGAAGCGTAATTTTTTTATATATTTTTTATTTCTATTAATCAAAATAATCACCCATGCAATCAGTGCATCTTTGCCAACGCATTGTTAGCTTATTGATGCCTTTCTTGAAGAAATCAGCTGGACGGGAGTAAACAAATTCTTCAAAGGCATTTTGTACTGCCTCTCGGGTATTGAATTTTTTCCCGCCAAGAAGTTATCCAAATTCTGGAAAAAGTAGAAGTCTGTAGGCGCCAGGTCTGGTGAGTACGGCAGATGACGGAGAACTTCCAACCCCAACTCTTGTAGCTTGGAGACCGTCTGCTGTGCAGTATGAGGTCGCGCGTTGTCGTGCAGGAGCAGTGGAGCTGAACGATTGACCAAAGCTGGTTGGAGACGTGCGAGCTTCTCCATCATTGTGTTCAGTTCTTCACAGTACACATCCGCAGTAATGCTTGTCCCATTTGGCAAGAAGCTATGATGAATTACACCCGCGTTAGACCACCAAACAGTGACCATCACTTTTCTAGGGGTAAGTTTTCGTTTAGGGCATTGTTTGGGTGCTGAACCAGGGTTCAACCAACTTGCTGAGCGCTTACGATTGTCAAACAGGATCCATTTCTCGTCACAAGTAATAATGCGGTTCAGAATTCCTTCATTTGTATGCCTGCTGAGCAGTGCAAGGCACGTCTCCACGCGTACTTCGCGCTGGCGGTCATTGAGTTCGTGGGGTACCCATTTGTCAAGCTTTTTTACCTTCCCAATTTGACGCAAATGGACCAATATTGTTTTGATGCTAACGTCGAAAGCTGCTGCTAATTCAGCCGTGGATTGAGTTTCATCAGCTTCCACAATTGCCTTTAATTCGTTATTGTCGACCAAAGTTTTCGGACGACCACGGGGTTCATTTTTCAGGTCAAAATTTCCAGAACGGAAGCGGGTAAACCAATAACGGGTGGTGCGTTCGTTTGTAGTGTTCGCTCCGTAAACGTCGTTGATGTTGCGTGCCGCTTGTGCCGCTTTGCTGCCACGACGGTACTCATACTCCATAATTACTCGAATATTTAACTTATCCATGATGACGAAAAATGTTCGAATGCGTTGAAAACAAAACATTAACTATTAAACAAATGACGATTTTAGAAAAAGAATTACATGTTTGTCAAATAAAATTAATTTGAAATCAGAATTATCAGTCAAAAAAAAATATTTTCATTTGAAATGGCCAGTACGGCAAAACGGCGGTTTCATAGGTAAAGACCTATTATTTGTAAATGAAGACTTTGTGTTGATTCTATCTTGTGTATAAATCTATACCTTGTATAAAACATGTAATGTGAGTAAAATACTATATTCGTTTAAAAAAAAAATATTTATTTTGTATATCTTTGTAACATAATATAATATAATGTAATCGTCGTTTAAGATAGTAATAAGCAATAACACTTCTGTTTCCACGAAATTTTTATTTTGCAGCCATTCATAAGCGGTCTGTCTACTTGCTGACCTAGTCATATTCAGAATGTCTGTAGCATTTAAATATTTTATTTTATAGGCAGGTAGTTGGTAGTTCTGCTTGCAAAGACAGTACCGCATAGTCACATTGTAGAGACCTGTAAGAGATGCGAGCTCGTTGTTTTGCTTTCCTGTAGAATAATTTAATTATTGCTCAGATGTATAATTGTTTAACATTACGAAATCTGCATTCTGACAAGAATTATTGCTGAGATACTTCCACGGTCGGTGGTATTCTGTTTCTTAAATAGCTCGGTGAGCTCGTTCGGGTGTAATCAAGTGGTTATAATGATCCCAAAGTATTTTATTAAGTTCATAAGTATCAGATCAAGGGTTTTATCGGGCTCTGTACTATTGTTGGTTCTAAAATGTGTAAATTTAGTTTAACTTGTATTTGCATTCAGGAGATTATTTTGATGCCAATTTTTTATCCTATCCAGCCCTCTTGGGCAAAAGAATTAACTCGGCACCAAGTTTGTACCTGAAATTTGTTTGAAGGTGAAAATTTTGGCATTTTTTATTGTCATGGAGCACCAGTCATTTATGAAGACCAAGAGCAGCATTTGTCCCAGGACACTTCCCTGTGGCACGCCAAATCTCTGTGGACGTCTCCGATAGACTCTCTCTGTTTACAATCACGGATATACGAACAAAACCAATCCAGAGCGATTTCTCTGACGCCAAACCTCTCGAGTTTCTTAAGTGTACGCCGAGAAACAGTATTAAATGCTTTTGAAAAATCCAGGAAGTAATCAACACATTTCAGCTTTTTGATAATTTTGTTAATAGTGTAGTTAACGAGTTCATTACCATACGGCAATGAATATTTTTGGTAAATATTTTTGTCGACTGCCAAAGGTATGAACAAGCGAATAAAACACATTACTTGCTTAGTTTAGACATACAAATTAAACTCTTTCTAAAGGCCAGTGTAAGCCGAATGCTCAATGGAATTTCTATTTAATATATCTTGGAAATATCTCGTATCACATTATCTAAATCCATATGTAATCTAAGGATTATTTATTATCTACAACAAACGTTGACGCCATTTTATCAACCGTACTCGGGAAAACGTTTTATCGTTTTTTACGTTTTGGGTAATGACAAAAGCTGCGCAGTTGTAAATGTTTTGTTTTTGAGGAGTCAATGAAGGATTTTCTTCAATCAAATAAAAAAAACAGTATTTCAATTACCTCGATGGATGGGAGGGCACTAAGAAAAGCTGGTCCAAATATATAGGGTGTATATTTGTAATGTAGGAAAAGTACTCTAAATACTGGAGATGGCAAGTTTTATTCAAAGAAAACCTACATACATTTTTAAAAAGAAGAAAAACTGCGTTCAAAAATATTTGCTACACCCGGGAATCATACACCGGGAAAAATTTGCACCCTGTGTTTTTATATCATCAATTAGCACTTACTAACTCGATAAATTAACGAAAATTCATGCAATTCATTATCTGAATCAACAGAAAAAGTTAGTCAGAAACAAATTAACTAAATACGCTTGCGCTAAACTATGTAGCCTTCTGGCATAGCCATATTCCAGCATAACGCAGCTTTCACCATAATGAAAGAATTTCTATTATTAGTAAAAAAATCTAATCATCCGTTTTCATAATAACAGTAGGCACACTCGGCTTGATATGCGGAGGCCCAGGCTGAGGCGAGAATCGCTTGCGCGTTGTTCGGTCTTTTGTGGCCGCTTCACATACTGAGGGGCGACAACAATGCAGGGGATTCTAATGTGACTTTGAGCCTGCACTAAGTTCCCCAATTATACTTACAGATAGACGCAAGATAACCGAGCGTCGATTAAATACTTAGGGTGGTACTATCATATATCAAGGATCATAGATCGACAGTCATATATGAATCATACCATCTTTGATCAAAGATTTTTGCTCAGAAAGGAACATAGTAAACTTATTTTGAAAAAATTATACCCGTGCAAGTTTCTTGCAAGTTCTTCATGAAGTTTTTTCCGAACTGGTGGTGGAGTCATGCTTTATATAAGGTCAATCCGAGCAAGTAATTGTCAATGTTATGAAATAAATATTTGAATTTGATTCGGCGTCTAGTGACCGTTAGGTTAATAATTATGCCAAATTACGGGCAATATTTGCTCTTAAACAGCGAATTGTTAATATTAGGTTCTTACATATGAAATTGGCGTTTTGTCGTACTGGCCACTTTGATTTGTATTATCTCATCTTTGGTTAAGAATTCCAATTTCAAATTTATACAGCTATTTACTCACGCATTTGTGTTTCGAAACCCGTAATTCCTTTGGTTTTTCCTCTTTTGGTTTTTTCTTTGAGTTGACAAAATGAAAAACTTGAAATATCGCGTTATTTAGGAGAACCAGTTCCACCGTGGCACCAGTGCTGCAGAAACGGCTCGAAGTATTAATGATAGCGGCTATTATGGCGGCGGTGTCGCAAAAGAAAACACAGTGTGTTTTGGTTCCAACGTTTTCATTCTGGAAATTTCAACCTATAGAACGAGCCCCGTGGCCGGAGACAATAGTTGATAATGAAGAATTGAAGGCTATTGTAGAAGCTGATCCGTCGCAAACCACGTCCGAGTTAGCTGTAGGCTGTTTGTTAGTGACAAAACTGTTTTAATCCACTTGAAGCAAATTGGGAAGGTGAAAAAGCTTAAGCGGTGGGTACCTCATGAATTGAGTGCAGCAAACCGACAAACGCGCGTCGACTGCTGTGTTACATAACTCAACCGGCACAGTAATTAAAGGATTGTAAATCGAATCATTAACTGTTATGAAAAGTAGATCCTGTACGACAATCGGAAACGCTCATAACAATGGTTAAACTCTGGGGAACCAGCCCAATCCTGCCCCAAGCGAATACTGACTGAAAAAAAGTTACTTGTGAGCGTTTGGGGGACTAGTGCCGGTGCCGTACACTACAGCTTTCTAAAATCTGGCCAGACGATTACGGCAGATGTCTATTGTCAGCAACTGCAAACCATGATGGTAGAGCTAGCTGCTCAACAACTTAGGCTGGTCAATCGCTCGAAAAAATCGAATGTCTAAGACATCCACCCATACTCCCCGGACCTTGCTCCAACAGATTACCATTTTTTTCGAAATTTGTGTAACTTCTTGCAAGGGAAAAAAATCTGGCTATGGTTGAATTGATTGACTTGATTTATGGTTGAATTGATGATATTTGTGTTTAATAAAGTTCTTAGAGATTTCATTGGTATAATATAAGCGTAATATGAGAAGCTTATGTATGTCTTAGATAGAAATAAGACCTAGGTTATTTGTCAAATACTGATTTGTTTAGATTTGTCATAATTATGGTAATTTTATGGTTATTTCGTATCAGATTAGGTAGATAATGGTAGATATAACGTTATTGTATATGGGTTCATATAATAAAATACTTATTTGAAGTAATAAATGACGTAATATGGTTAGAGATTTTCTCGTTGAATAACTACGTAATTATAGGGTTTATTGTTATGGTTTTTTGATAATAATGTGTAAATTGCTTTCTTTTATTGAAATGTAATAATTATTTTCATGGTGTTTTACGTATTTGAAGAGAATAACGAGAAAACCTTTGTTGTTGTATATGTTCCTAATTGGTAGTTATATCTTGTTTGATTATGTTAAAATCTAATTGTAATTAGAATGTTTGCATATTTTAATAATGTAAAATGATAAAATTATGTTTGTAACCGTTTCGCCTTAGGTACAATGTTAGGCTAAGTAAATAGTCTGCCGGCGCAAACAGTGTTTTGAGGTAGTCTTTGTTCTAGAAAGTTTTTTGTATTTAATTTTATCAAATTGATATTTATGTAAACATATAGGAATCGTTTCACTCTATTATTTGAATATAATATTGCAATAGTTTTGCTTAATAGTTTCAAAGATAATTCAATGTAAAGTTTAGAATCTAAGTAAAACTTAAGTGTAATAAGGTGCAAATTGCACAAACGCGCCAGCCAATCAGAGCGCTGGAATTATTTAGGGCGAAATTTATATAAAAGGCGTACGCCGAGCTACGGAAGTCAGTTCGGTGCCTGCAGCGAAGAAAACAACAACTAACAAGAAGAAAGAAAAAGTCTAATAAGAAGAAAGAAAAAGTCTAATAAGAAAAGTTCAGAAGCTTCCAGCTAGAAGAAAGAAAGTGCTGTTCGGTGAATCCGGAGGCCAGTGAAGACCCAAGAAGACGTAAGCGCTGTTCGGTGTATCCGGAGGCCAGTGAAGAGGTCTGAAGAAAGAAGCTGAACTACAGGAACAATTGCGGTTCATAGGCTTGTTTAAACTTAAGGTTTATTTGTATCCGCAATAAACGTTCATACTTTGAAGACGTGTTGTTTTCACTGCGCTCCAACCTGCACTCGATCAAGTCGGGTGTCACTCCGTGGTTCGTCAGGTCGTGGTGTCTTCGGGGCTTCGAAGGGTACATACGGCGGCATCTTCCCAGCCGGCGCAAAACCCGCAACAATTTTCCTGGTCCTTCGAGCCGAGATCCTGGATCAAGAAGATGCCAACCACACGGTCGACTGGAAGAACGAAGCCCACCACCGCCACGGAGTCTTCGAGGGACTGGAGCGCAGCCACGCTGACAGAGACGACAGACACGATGGGGTCGTCTACGGGGTCGACGTTGACACCAGGGGCACCAACTCACCCCGCCGAAGGTTGCACCGTACCGCCAGCAATGGATGGGGTTGCGTCGAGGGGCGCTGCGGACGAAGAGGCACGGTTCGCGGTACCAGCGCCCGTGGAACCCAGGAGGGTTGGTTCCACCACCAGGTCGAGGGCTTCCAGAAGAAGGGAAGCCGAATTGAAAATGGAAATAGCCCAGAGGAAGCTGGATCTCGCCGAGGCCGAACTGGAGCTCGTGCGGGTCGAGTCCGGCAGTGAAGAGGACTTCGCAGACGAGGAGCGGCAGCACCACGTGGAGGAGTGGCTACAGAAGACTGAGAGGAGAGCGAGGGTAATACCAGCCTTGGTGCCGCCGTCGCGACCACCGTGACCACCACCACCACCGCGGCTACCACAGCCACCACCTGCATCTGGGAAGATCGACATCCAGGAGTTGGCTGAAGCATTGGGAAAGCTACCTAGAGGCCGGTCGGAAGCTGTACACATCGAGCTTCCCAACTTCGACGGCACCGCAGAAGAATGGCTGGCGTTCAAGAGGACGTTCGAAGACACGGCACCTAGCTTCAGTCATGTGCAGAACCTGGCCAGATTACGGAAGGCGCTGCAAGGGAGGGCGCGAGAGGCAGTGAAGAGCCTCTTGTTTACGGCGGAGCATCCCAGCGAAGTCATGAGGGGGCTACAACTGAGGTTCGGAAGGCCCGAAGCTCTGGCAACTGCGGAGCTGGAGAAGCTGGAGAACCTGCCACGGGTCACAGAGGATCCGAACGACGTGAGCACGTTCTACAGCCACGTGAGGAACGCCGTGGCCACGATCAAGGCAATGGGGGCAAGCAAGTACCTAGATTCCCTCAGAACCACGAGGGCCCTCATTGCAAAGATGCCGACTACGATGAAACACAGGTGTATCGCATACAAGAGGGCGAATCCTGACGAAGAACTTCGGGACCTGGAAGTCATGAACGCATTCCTGGAGGTTGAAAGCGAATGGTACGCGGAAATAGCCGACCCTGAAGTATCCCGGAAGAAAGAAGACCGTCGGCGATCTGCACCACCGAAGACATCATAGGGCCACGAGCGAAGACCAGTGAAGAAGGTTCACTACGTGCAGGGGACGAAGAGCACCCCCGCAAGAATCGGTGTCCAGTGTGTAACGGCGAGCACTGGATTTACGAATGCAGGAAGTTCAAGGAAGCAAACCTTAGTCAAAAGTACGAAATGGCTAAGAAGGCAATTTTATGCTTCAGGTGTCTACGAGGAAGGCATTCAAGGAAGACCTGCAGGGCAGCAGATTGCAAGAAGTACCACACCAGTCTTCATGAAGAAAGCCGTCCACCAGCAGCTGTTGGGGATAGAGAAGAATCCCGCTGCAATGTCTCCAGTCGCAGAGAAGAGCCCAAGGAAGTCGTCACCTCCGTGCACACTGCCAGTGATGGGCAGGTGTTTCTGAAGATGATCCCAGTGGACCTGTATGGACCGAAGGGCGCAGCACGCGTACTGGCCCTTCTGGATCAGGGGTCGACAGTCACTTTATTGGATGCTGGGGTTGCGCAGATGATTGGGGCTGAAGGCAAGGCGAGTCCGATAACTATCGAGACAATTGGAGAACATGGAATCAAGAGGTGTGACTCGCAGAAGACAAGCGTCAAGATCAAGGGAGCTCATCGTAAGAAGAAGGAAACTATTGAAGTTCGAACAATCGACAGTTTGAAGCTCTCAAGACAAGCTGTGGATCGAGGTGTCATCCAAGGATGCTCGCACCTGCAAGGCATTCAAGGTCAACTACTATATGAAGATGAAGAGCACTTCTCATCGGGCAAGACAACTGGGGTCTCATCGTCACGAGAAAAGTCAAGAAAGGGAAAAGGTCCGATCCAGTTGCATCACTAACGAGCTTGGGATGGGTCCTCCATGGGCGTCACAACGGGAAGACGTCACCAGTACAGTTCGACAACCACAGCAGGCTCATCGAAGAAGATGAGACAGAAGCCTTGGTGCGGCGACACTTCGAGTTAGAATCGATCGGAGTGCAGCCTCGCCGCCCGAGCAACGATGCAGACCAACGAGCGCTTGAGGTCCTGCAATCAACGACGAAGCGCCTTCCAGAGGGGAGGTTTGAATCCGGGCTGCTGTGGAAGAGTGAAGACGAAACCCTCCCAAACAACTACGTGCAAGCTCATCGACGTCTTATTGGGATCGAAAGGAAATTGGACAAGGATGCAACCCTGAAGACGTCATATGAAGACCAGATGAAGAAGCTGATAGAAAATGGTTATGCAGAGAAGGCTCCAGTATGAACGACCGCTGGAAGAACATTTTATTTGCCGCATTTTGCGGTAATGCATCCCGTGAAGAAGAAGCCAAGGATAGTCCTGGATGCTGCTGCAAAATTTGACGGGAAGTGCCTGAACGACGCACTCCTGCCGGGACCAGATCTTCTGCAATCGCTATTTGGGGTGCTTGTGAGGTTCAGAGAGAAGCTGGTCGCCGTCGTCGCCGACATTCAAGATATGTTCCTGAGGGTACAGATGCGTGAAGAGGACCGCGACAGCCTGAGGTTCCTGTGGCGCGGCGACAGAAGAAATGGGACACCAGACGAATACCGTATGTGCTCAGTGGTGTTTGGTGCGGCTTCATCACCATTTATGGCGATATTTGTCATGAATAAGAACGCAGAAGACTTCAGAGAAGATTACCCGGCGGCAGTGGAAGCCATCGAGAAGAATCACTATATGGATGATTATTTGCAGAGCTTTGCCACAGAGGAAGATGCAAGAAAGATCGCGCATCAGGTGCAGAGCATTCATGCAAAGGCAGGCTTCCACTTGAGGGGATGGAGCAGCAACAGGCCGAAGATCCTCGACGGGATAGGAGATCAGCTCAAAGAAGACAGCACAGAACTGGTTGCTGAAGAGAAGACTCTTGGGCTAAGATGGCTAGTGGCAGAAGACTTGCTGGCCTTCAACGTTGGGTTCCGGAATACCAGCCCGGACATACTCGAAGGCAAGAAGACGCCGACGAAGAGAGAAGTCGCCAGCGCCGTGATGTCTACCTTCGACCCCCTGGGCCTTGCTACCCCAGTTCTAATTCAGGGGAATAAGCTGATTCGGGACATATGGCGCGAGGAGATCGGCTGGGACGGCGAGATTCCCGAAGAACAGCGAGCAGCCTGGGCCAAATACGTGAAGGAAGTGTCCGTATTGAGAGACCTTCCAATACTCAGATGCAACTCACCGAAATTAGAAAAGGCAGCGAGTCAAGAGGGAACCCGGTGGAAGTTCATACCACCTGGCTGTCCAAACATGGGCGGCGCTTGGGAAAGGCTCGTACGATCGGTGAAGACGGCTCTGACGACGGTGCTGCAGTCCAGGAAGCTCTAACGCCGAACCACTTTTTACTTGGCAGATCTTGTGGAGCACCGGCGCCTGGAGAGTTTGCAGACGTCGAGCTCGTCGGGAGGGCAACGTGGAAGACGGCACAACGGCTGACGGATCACTTCTGGAACAGGTGGATCAAGGAGTATCTGCCTACCCTGCTGCCGAAGAAGGTCAACGGAGCAGCAACGCAAGATCCGCGCGTTGGCGACATTGTCATGGTCGTCGACGCAACACTGCCGAGGAACACCTGGCCGAGAGGAAGAGTTCACCGAGTCTACCCTGGACCTGATGGGAGAGTTCGAGTTCTGGACGTGCAGACACCATGGGGGATCCTGAGGCGGCCAATGAGACGGGTCGTCATCCTGGTTCCAGCTGCAGCGTCGCAACCGCAGGATGGAGTGCTACGCACTGCGGGGGAGACTGTTAGCGACGCAACATGAAACGGATTCGGCATAATAGGGACATAGTCATATAATGGTTTTGTAAATAACGCTAGTCCACGCCGTCACTACTTACGGCCGTCCTCGGATAGGTGGTTATTTTCGAGTGTGATGTAAGCAAGTACTAATAAGATTCTTATAGGAAATTATGATGTTATAGGAACCTAGGTATAGGTATATTTTAATGCTATTTTGATTACATTGATTTATGGTTGAATTGATGATATTTGTGTTTAATAAAGTTCTTAGAGATTTCATTGGTATAATATAAGCATAATATGAGAAGCTTATGTATGTCTTAGATAGAAATAAGACCTAGGTTATTTGTCAAATACTGATTTGTTTAGATTTGTCATAATTATGGTAATTTTATGGTTATTTCGTATCAGATTAGGTAGATAATGGTAGATATAACGTTATTGTATATGGGTTCATATAATAAAATACTTATTTGAAGTAATAAATGACGTAATATGGTTAGAGATTTTCTCGTTGAATAACTACGTAATTATAGGGTTTATTGTTATGGTTTTTTGATAATAATGTGTAAATTGCTTTCTTTTATTGAAATGTAATAATTATTTTCATGGTGTTTTACGTATTTGAAGAGAATAACGAGAAAACCTTTGTTGTTGTATATGTTCCTAATTGGTAGTTATATCTTGTTTGATTATGTTAAAATCTAATTGTAATTAGAATGTTTGCATATTTTAATAATGTAAAATGATAAAATTATGTTTGTAACCGTTTCGCCTTAGGTACAATGTTAGGCTAAGTAAATAGTCTGCCGGCGCAAACAGTGTTTTGAGGTAGTCTTTGTTCTAGAAAGTTTTTTGTATTTAATTTTATCAAATTGATATTTATGTAAACATATAGGAATCGTTTCACTCTATTATTTGAATATAATATTGCAATAGTTTTGCTTAATAGTTTCAAAGATAATTCAATGTAAAGTTTAGAATCTAAGTAAAACTTAAGTGTAATAAGGTGCAAATTGCACAAACGCGCCAGCCAATCAGAGCGCTGGAATTATTTAGGGCGAAATTTATATAAAAGGCGTACGCCGAGCTACGGAAGTCAGTTCGGTGCCTGCAGCGAAGAAAACAACAACTAACAAGAAGAAAGAAAAAGTCTAATAAGAAGAAAGAAAAAGTCTAATAAGAAAAGTTCAGAAGCTTCCAGCTAGAAGAAAGAAAGTGCTGTTCGGTGAATCCGGAGGCCAGTGAAGACCCAAGAAGACGTAAGCGCTGTTCGGTGTATCCGGAGGCCAGTGAAGAGGTCTGAAGAAAGAAGCTGAACTACAGGAACAATTGCGGTTCATAGGCTTGTTTAAACTTAAGGTTTATTTGTATCCGCAATAAACGTTCATACTTTGAAGACGTGTTGTTTTCACTGCGCTCCAACCTGCACTCGATCAAGTCGGGTGTCACTCCGTGGTTCGTCAGGTCGTGGTGTCTTCGGGGCTTCGAAGGGTACATACGGCGGCATCTTCCCAGCCGGCGCAAAACCCCGCAACAATAACCATATAACGTTTCAGCGATTACAGTACTGGTTATTGCTGGTTCGGTAAATTTAGCAATTACTTACAGATTACGCAAATCCCTAGATCCCTACCCACAACAAAACCTAGTAAATTTTTTACTCGCAGGAATTATTTGAGAATGACACATGAATAACAAGATACTATTATTTAATTTTATTAATTTATTTTTTGCTTTGAACATTAATAACAAAACACTTTACACTATCATGAAAGATAATCTTAGATTACTAGCTTACTGAAGCAGTGATTTGCTATGTTTATTATGTTTTTAATCAATTTACATATTTTTTCATGTCTTTTGGTGTGAGCTAGTAGATAAAATAGGTAAAAACTACTGGGAAAATGGCTTGTCTAACAATTTTATCATATAACAAGTATTATATCAATGCGTCATATTAATAAATCATAAGTATCAGCATGCATACGTAATGCGGTAATCTGTTTGCTGTTATGTGTAAATAGTTTTATGGAATTGCGTTGACGCAATACATATCTATTAAATCAGCTGACTTAAATAATTATCATGTACTAAGATAGTTAATAGAGGCCACGTCTTGGAAATTGGATATGCGTTGCTTCTACCCTGATGAAAAGCGGTGATGTAGACCAAGATGCCGCCCGTCAACCCAAGAGGTGCCTGTACACTCTACTTTTGAAGAGACGTTGGGTGACGGTTCGCTCACTTCCCTCTATTATTGTTGAGGACAGCGACGGCTGGAACACGCGATGACTCTATGAACGGATTTTTTTGAGGATGTCCAGTGTTTGGATAATTTGTCGGACTTGCCGAACTAACAGATGCAAATAAGATTATTTTATTTATTGACATAAGAGGTATTGTGAATTTATTTTGAAAAAACGACTCCTATGAAGTTTCTTCTTCACGAAAGTTTTTTGAAACTGGTGGTAAGTGCTTTTTAAAACGTCAATAAGAACAAGAAGCTCAAGTAAATCAATGTTCAGAAAGAAATATATGAATTTGATGACAGGATTTTTTTTAGGAAAATTATAATCCGAGAAATTCTTGTTCCTGTGGATATCCTGGAATTGAAAATCGTCCATGACGCATGCAATATACTACAAACATAAACTAAAGCCTTTCCAAGAGTTTAATAATAAGTAAATCGAAAGTGTAGTTACAGAATTTATCGCAAATAAACAAACATATAGACAAACAAAACCTATCCTCTTTATAATAATAGAGTCAAATCAAATCAAATCATTTTATTTACACAAATATAGGTATTTACAGGTGTATGGTCATTAAGATATAAAAACACAATAGTTTAGCCATATTTCACCATCAAGGCATGTACATTACAATTTTAAATTAGTATTTTTCAGTAAGATAAAATTCTTAAAACAATTCTTAAGTCCAATATTATTTGTCATTTATCATTAAAATAATCTTGTACAGAATAATAATATTTTTCTATTAGTAAATATTTCAATTTTTGTTTGAACTCATTAATATTATTAATGTCCTTTATATAATTTGGTAGTTTGTTATAGATTTTGGGAGCCATACCAAAGAAACTCGCAGAATATAGCGTGGTTTTACGGAGTTGAGATCTAATTTTATGCTTAAGTCTCTGGCTTTTTAAACACTCAAATTTGTCTAAGTTATTCTTAACAAATAAAACCGTTTCTAAGATATAAACGCAAGGGAAAGTCAGAATTTTTAACTTTTTAAAGAAAAACCTACATGAATCTCTACTTCTGAGGTGACAAAAGGACCTTATGCATCGCTTCTGTGCTTTGAAAATTTTTATTTTATCAGTAGAGTTTCCTCAGAATATAACGCCGTAACGTAGAATTGAGCCCACGTATGCATAGTATGCTGATAATACTTCTGTCTCGCTCACTATATTTGATAGCATGCGTAACGCTTATGCGAATTTATTTAATCTACTACATGTAGCCTCAATGTACTCTTTCCATCTAAGTTTTTCGTCAATAATTATTCCTAAAAATGTTGTCGACTTTACTTCATTTATTTGATGTCCTTAACAGTCAATATTGCGTAATGTCAAGTCCCTATCTCTATTTTGAAAATTAATTATTTTTGTTTTAGTCAGATTCATTTTAAGGTTATTATTGGTCAACCAGTCCATCATGTTGTTCAAAGTGGATTTAACGTCAGATTTTAACATATCGATGTCATTATTGCTACATATCAGTGTGCTGTCATCTGCAAATAATATAATGTCATGTGATGTTATGTCAGGAAAGTCATTACTATAAATTAGAAATAATAATGGACCCAAAATACTACCCTGTGGTACACCATATTTGACAGGCCTAAATTGTGAGAGGAAGCTTTTCTCAGTAAGCGTATTAGGACATAATCTCGTTATTTCAGAGGCTTGAAGTCTGTTATCCAGGTACGATTTTACGAGATTTAGAGCAACGCCTCGAACTCCATACGCGTCAAGCTTATTTATGAGAATTTTATGACCAACAAAGTCAAAAGCTTTAGTTAAATCCATAAAAA
Organism: Marasmarcha lunaedactyla; assembly: GCA_923062675.1. NCBI lineage: Eukaryota > Metazoa > Arthropoda > Insecta > Lepidoptera > Pterophoridae > Marasmarcha > Marasmarcha lunaedactyla. Next base: position 10,835,680 of record OV281366.1, read on the forward strand.
GAGCACAAACAGGTGTCTTATTATCGCCATCAATCAAAACCCTCTTCAAGCAATTGTACAATGCTAGATTAATTCGCTTATTTTTTCTAAATCCAACTTGATCTTCTGCTAAAAGTTGATACGTTTCAAAGTATTTATTAAGAGCATTATATATAACCTTTTCAAAAATTTAGGAAAAAATTGTTAAACGTGCCACTGGCCTATATGACGTCATGCCTTTAGGGTCATGCATTTCTTAAGTAAAGGTTTGATAATTGTTAGTTTCAATGTCTTGGGAAATCTGCCACTTTCGATGCACAGATTAATCAAATGACTGAGGATAGGTGCAATATACTTTGCTACTTCTTTAATAATTCTTGTGGTTATTTCGTCATATCCAGTACTATTCGTATCTTTAAGACTCTTTATTACTATCAAAATCTCATCAGCATTTGTAGGCGCCATGAAAAACGAGTTAGATTTTTTGGATTTACAATAATTATTGATTGCGTTATTATGTTTTTGACTCTCGACTCGATCAATGAAAAAATTATTAAAAGATTCGGCAATGTCATTGGGATTTGTCAATTTAAATTTATTATTTACTATTTCACTTATAATTTGTCTAGGGCTTTTATTCTTAGTGTGTTTATTAATTAGGTTCCAAGTGGCTTTCATTTTGTTTGTAGATGTATCAATAAAGTAAGTATTTTGCGCTTTTTGTGTTAATCTTATAATGTATTTAAGTCTTTGGGAATATGTTTTAAAATGATGTTTATTTTCGTGACTTGGTGCTTTTCTGTATTTCCAAAGTAACTCTCTTTTATGTTTGCTACATTTTAAGATGCCTTTTGAGATCCAACTTGGGCGTGGATTAGTTCGGATATTTATGCGTTTCAATGGAAAACACTGGTCATATATAAGTTTGAATAAATAAAAAAAAACGTTGGAATGCTTCATTGGGGTTTTCAGTGGTATAAGCATCAGTAAATTATGGAGCTTTTATATGTTCCTTAAATTTTTTTACGTTTTCCGGACTAAAGTCACGTTTCATTCTATTTTTATTTTCCTATATATTTATATTTTCCTTTACGGGGCACGTAATCGATTGTGCAGTGTGGTCTGACAATGCCAATTCGAGAACTTTACTTTTATATTGGCGCAAGTTATGTGCAAAGTTATCAAGACAAGTACCACTAGATAGTCTTAGAGTAGAAATATATAAAAAACCACAACATTATTTTTGCTTGTTACAGAAAAAAGTTTATTCATACTGCTGAGTTTAGCATCTGCCTCTTCAGCTCGTTACCTCAGCAACGGTTGCCCGTCAGACTTCTCAGTACATCTCCTGCTGCCGCATGAGACAAACTGCAACAAGTTCTACCAATGCAGCAATGGACAGAAAATACAGATGATATGTCCATCTGGGCTGCATTTTGATTTTGATATTCAGGCAGGTATTTAAACTTTTCTGTTTTTATCTAACTCTCGATTTTTGATAGATATATCTTATTCATATTTCGCATGTTATGATAATTTGTTGTACAGTTGTGGCCGCTTTCGAATCGATAGTCTTCGGCTATTGACAGCCATTTAGTTCCTAGTCTCTTAGCTTATAGTCTTAAAATGAGTCAATATGTACAAAGCACTGTACTTGGGAAACGTACTGCCGAGAGTCTGCAAAGTGCATTACAAAATGCATGTATTTGCTGAGTCATGATGCACCGAAGATTGATGTCGGCAATAGAGTGAACGAAGCAGTGAGCGAGAGCAGTATTAAGATAATTTTTTATAAGTTAAAACTAATCAATAAAAACAGCTTCCAATTGATAACGCGTAGGTGTCACAAAATTTGTTTACAAATTTAGTTAAAAACATATCCATAACCATCATACTTATAACAAACTGAAGCGTGTCTTTTAAGTATGATTCTATCTCTATTTAATAATTTTAACTAAATCAGGAATAGGTTTCAATATAAGTAAATGTAGTGATTTTTTTATACTTAACGGAAATTTCGTCCACCCAGCCTGAACCCTGAGAGAAAATCAGCTGTATCTATGCTCTTAATATAATAGAAACAAAAATGTCATAACAACCATATATTTAAGAGTATTTTATTGTTATTATTTTTTAACCATGTTAAATATTTAATCATTAATATTTACAATTCTATATGAAAATACTAGAACCTATTGAAGGCACAGTAGCCAAAAAAATGGCCGAGTTACCACGATGGATCCTAAAAGAAATTCGTTGTGCGGGGAGGTGCCAGCCTTAGGGTCACCAATCGCCTCGCTTAGTCCAAATAAAGGCAATGAGCCCCTTGTTCCCAGGACCCTATTAATTTAAATAAATCTTAGTGTCATACATTTATTTTTCTGTACAGACATGTAACTACTCAGCTGCAGTAACATGTGGAAGTGGACTAACAACAGAAGCAGAGGTCACTACCGAATCCATAGTAACTGTAACCGTGGAAAACTTCCCAACAACAGATGAATTTCACCCTAATGGATGTCCTAAAGACATACACGTGCATTATCTTTTTCCTCATGAGAATGATTGTACTAAGTTTTATCAGTGCGTGTTTGGAGAGCTGCACTTGAAAATATGCCCAGCGGGCCTTTATTTTGATTATAGTATACAGGTTCGTACTGCCCTCAAATAGGATCTTAAAGTTTTATGAGTAAGTTATGCGTAAAGATACCTACAACAAAATTTGTGATTTCAGAATTGCAACTGGGCACGAGATGTAGTGTGCGATAAAATTTTAGAAGTCACGCAAACAACAACAGCTTTTGAGACTAGGGAAACAACTGAACCTGATGAAAATAAAGTGACAACAGAAACCATTTCGTTACCAGATTCTGTATTAACAACGCATTCTGGTGCACCAAATGACGCAACCACTGGTGCTTATGTTTCTTCAACTTTAGATGATTTGGAGACTGCAACTAGTTTTGTAACAACTGAAATTTCAACTGAACAATATATATCAAAGGATCCTACTTCCTCTACAAATACATTTCAAACAACAGATAAAAATGAGACAGTGATTACTACTCCAGCAGTCACAGAGTCTGAAAATCCAATATCAGTTACTGAAAGTTTATCAACAACAGTTCACACAACAGATCCGGATACAAAATCTACTACCCAGAATGTTGTTACAGAAGACACAGAAATAAGTACACAATATGGTACACCGACTAATCCATCAACAAGTTCACATTATTCACCCACCTTAGCCACTAGTACGAGTCCAGTATTTACAACAATAACTGACACTACTAGTGCTATTATGGATACAACTGAAACGGGTCCATTCTTGTCTACGAAACTTGATACATCGACTACAGAGACAACCTCAGATTATCCAACAACAACTGATTTTACCACATCCACTGGCAAAGCAGAAACTTCAACTACCTCTCAAAATATTGCACCGACAACAGAAAAAGATTCACCTGTATCAAGTGCTGAGTATACGAGCACCCAACCAACAATCGAAACCGATAATATTGATTCTGGTTCTGTAGAAGTTGACGCTGCAACTGAAAAATCTTCGTCTCAGTTCATTTCATCTACTGCCACAGATTCTGATGTATCAACGTCTGAATCTACAACAGAAATGCCATTGACAACAAACACAGGAAACATTTTAACAACGACCCCACAAGAAAGCACGGAACAAGTTTCTGTCACAACGGAAGGCTTTACTTCAGAAACATCTGCTACAAGCTGCGTTTCATCAAATTGTACATCAAATACTGAGCATGTAACTGAGATCCCTCAAACGACTCAAAGGCTAACAACATTAGATATCACCGGAGGGATTCAGACATCAACTACGCAAGAGACAACGCAAGCTTCACTCTGCCCTCCAGGCACAATCGGGAACGTTGTGCATCCAGAACTCTGTGACTCATACTACTTCTGTTCAGGCGGCATTCCATTCCTGTTGCGTTGCCCTGCAGGACAAGAGTTCGATTCAGATTTAAAAGTAAGGTTAAATAATTAATTTCTTTTACTCATAAACCGTTTTACTTCTACATTAATTTTCAATGTCTTAACTAGAACTAGTACAGAATAAAAAACATAATGTCGTTTAAGAAAAGACTGATAAAGCATGATAAGTTCAATTAAAAGTAATTTAACAGAATAATGCTATTTTAATATATATTTCTAATATCAGTAACTCACACCTATTGCATAATATATTCTTTGACGAATTAATTCACTGTATGCGCATTTACTAACATTTCCACTACTGCATTTTTACAAAATGTTTACAAATGACGATGTAAAAAATTATTATTGACCTCTTTTTTGATCGTTGTAGTGAAATATCGGCAATTCTTGTTCACACATTACACCCATGACTCATAACAACAAGTAATAAGTTACTCTATTAATAACAAGTAATCATTATAAGTTGGAAAATCACAATAACATAGTTGGTATTAGCACGCAATGTGTCATGGTACAGTTAAGAAATGTTATAAAAGGTTCTCAGGTGAAATGTATTTCTGTTTTATATAATTTACTATTCCATATTCAAACATTCAAAATGGTTTCATTTTCATAGATTCAAATACGCCTCAAGGTATTATAAAATAATTACTTATAATTTCAGAGATGTGTAAAGATTGCTCCAGGAGGCTGTACGCTCGGTTCTATCACAGAAGAACAAACCGAAACTGCTCTTACAAGTACAACAGAACTTGTATCAACGTCAGATACAACTGAAAGAACACTTGTAGAGCTACCGTCAACAACAATCGCAGATATAGCTGGGACCACTCAAAGTTCAACACCAGTTTCCGATGTAATCGTTGAAACAACCACCTCTTCTGTAACTTCACCACAAACAGAAACTATTCAAACGAGTATCACATTTTTGCCAACCAATTCTGACCCTGGTGAAGCATCATCTACTATAGCACCTCTGACAGAGACAACGACGACTGAGTCACGAACAACAACAAATACAGAACATGTTGAAACTACAGAATTTCAAAGTTCAATGACAGTTACCGATGGAATCACAGAAGATATATCCACATCTAAAACTCCACCTCAAGCAGAAACTATCCATTCGACTTACACAGATCCGACCATCACTTCTGATACATCTCAAGAATCAGTTACTACAGAACCCCTGACGACTGCTCACATCGTTACTACACCTGCAGCTGCTGCGACAACCACTAGCATGCCGCAAGAGACAACGGAAACTTCACTCTGCCCTCCAGGTACGATCGGGAACGTGGCGCATCCAGAACTCTGTGACTCATACTACTTCTGTTCAGGAGGAATTCCATTCCTGTTGCGTTGCCCAGCAGGACAAGAGTTTGACCTAGATATGAGAGTAAGTAAATTAAAAGATTTTACTCGAACAATCTTAAAACTTTCACGAAACTCATTCTCCATGTTTGTACCGAACTACCAAAGAATATCTCAAAATCAAAGCTTTTCCGAAACAAACACGATCTATAAAAGCTTTAAACTACAAAACAAATCATTGTTACGTAAAAGAATTGACCTCATTTAGGTAGCTAGAGTTAGATAAAGACGATTTCTGAAGCGTTGCTGCTTAAAAATATTGAATTACATTATTTTCTATTATCATTTACAGAGATGTGTAGACATTGCTGCAGAAGGCTGCACGCTCGGCTTCACCACTGAGGCAGTGGCTCATGAAAGCACAACACAACTTGATTCATTATTAACTTTGCCTGATATAGCACCAACTGAACAACCATCATCAATAAACCCAGACATAGATGGGACCACTCAAAGTTCAACAAAAGTTTCCGATGTCATCAGAGAAACTACTATCGCATCTCTAACTTCGACTCAAACAGAAACCATTCTAGCAAGTACCACAGATCTGACAAGCAATTCTAATACTGCTGAAGCACCAGTTTTTACTGAACCTCTAACAGAGAAAACCACGATTGAGTCATCAACAACAATAAACACAGATGTAGATGAAACAACAGAATCTCAAAGTTCCGCAACAGTTAACGAAGGAATCATAGACGTTATTACCACATCTACAACTCCACCTCCGACAGAAACTATCCATTCGACTTACACAGAGCCGACCATCACTTCTGATACATCTCAAGAATCAGTCACTACAGAACCTCTGACGACTGCTCACATCGTTACTACACCTGCAGCTGCTGCGACAACCACTAGCATGCCGCAAGAGACAACGGAAACTTCACTCTGCCCTCCAGGCACGATCGGGAACGTGGCGCATCCAGAACTCTGTGACTCATACTACTTCTGTTCAGGAGGAATTCCATTCCTGTTACGTTGCCCAGCAGGACAAGAGTTTGACCTAGATATGAGAGTAAGTAAATTAAAAGATTTTACTCGAACAATCTTAAAACTTTCACGAAACTCATTCTCCATGTTTGTACCCAACTACCAAAGAATATCTCAAAATCAAAGCTTTTCCGAAACAAACACGATCTATAAAAGCTTTAAACTACAAAACAAAACATTGTTACGTAAAAGAATTGACCTCATTTAGGTAACTATACTATTTCCATTTCTTTATTTTCTCGATGACAGTTCTAATTTGATATAATGTAGGTTGTGACCAAATAAGTAATGATATCAATCGCATATATTTATTATATTTTGAACAAAGACAAATACAACAAAAACATTCAAATATATTTTTTCAAGGTGGGAAAACTCAATGGCCCACCGCCATTTTGTGTTTACTTTAATCTGTCACTTGCCAACAAGACGGTCGTGCTGGTCACTACATTTCTGTTCGCTGAGTTTTTTCACATTATCCATACGTTACGTTGTGTATTTTGTGTTCCTCCGTGTTGATTGCTGCCCAGCTGTCAAATATCAAAATGCCGAAAGGATCTGTTCTGAAAAGGCAGGCGAGTGAACTGGTGATCAAGGTTCGTAATTACTTTGAAGCAGAGTATCAAAATGGTGGCCCGCTATTACCACTGTCGCAAGTGCAAGAGCGTGTTGCGGCCGCATTAAGAATTAGTGGACCTACTGTTTCAAAAATTACTACCGAAGCTTACGGTACAAGCGGCATGCAGGAAAAAAAGCTTCGTACGCCGAAGAAAAACGCCAACCACGTCGTGTGACATCGGTTGACAACTTATAATAAAAAGCGGGTAAGGGGATCGCAAAGACGCTTCAGTGTAAATGTGTGGATGGGCATAATATCTTTAACTTTAACCTAATATCTTAACCCCCGATAGTTTAAATGGTGAAGATTATGAAAACTTTTTAAGAAGGGTTAGTACCTGGGTTACTGGAAGAAGATTTACCACTTAGTCTAATACGCGACAATAGTAGCATGTGGTATCAGCATGACGGTTGCCCTGCACACTACAGAAGAAGCGTAAGGCAATGGTTGGACACCAATTATCCCAAAAAAGTGGATCGGGAGAGGAGGACCCATACCGTGGCCAGCGAGAAGTCCGGACTTGACCCCCATGGATTTTTATGTTTGGGGGCACATGAAGAGCCTAGTTTATAATGAACCAAACCCTATCACCTCTATTGATGTTTTAAAACAAAAAACAATAAATGCAGCAAATGAAATACGGCAAAATTTAACTACGAGTGTAGTAAAAACTGGTTTGAGAAAAAGGATGAGACTTTGTGTGCGGAATAGAGGCGGTCATGTAGAAACGTAGGTTAACTGTAATAAATGTCTTTACGTACGATTCTGTGTTGTTTTATTTTGGTTTTTGACTCAAATGATAAATTGTGCCATATGAGCAATTTTACTACCGGTAGTGCTTCATCTAAGTTTTTTCTGCGAGTAGTAATAATAACCCTAGACTGTTACACAATTTGGAAAGCTGATGAAACGTAGATATTTTTAAGCTCATCTGCTGCTTAAGTTCTATAGACTTTTTTTACAATATTCTTAAGAGAAAAAAATATTTTGTTCTTTTTCAATGGCTTTTTTTTTCTTTTATTAACAATCAATCGTCTGTGACGAACAAGTTTGTGCAGTAACTTGCATTTAAGTTGTCTGTTAACGTTAAAGTAACTCATCTACTGCACAAAAAAATAAATAACAAAATTTAGACCTAAAAATTTCGAAAACAAATTCACAATACACAAAAAATAAGTATATTTTTGTAAAAAACCTTATAAATTCAATATCTTGAAAACGGATAAGTTTGGGATAGGCTGTTTCATAGTGAAATCTGTCTGAAATGATGTAAACTACCTCTCCTTAACGGATCTAGATCTACTTAACCTGTAACCCTGTATATGACTATTACTTGCGCAAAGAAATTCCATAACTTAAAAATTTTGTTGTTTCTTTACGTGAATGTGGTTTTTCCATGGCCAAAAATCGTCATTAAGCTTAGTTTTGAAAGAAATTAGATTTTCTTATAAAAAATCGGACAAACGTAAAATATTGATGGAGCCTCACGACGTTGCTATGGCTCGCTGCGAAATTTTGGGCGAAGCCAAAAATATATCAGATTGGTCAAATGTTATTTTCACTGACAGACTTGGTTAAATGCAAACCACACAGTATCTAAGAACTGGACTGACGACACCGCCGCTTCCACTAGTTCAGTGCCAATGGGAAAAGGTGAACGCCTTATCATATGCCATGCAGGGTCTACGAAAGGATTCGTGTCAGCTGATTTACTGGCCTTTAAATCCAAGAAAACAGTGGACTGCCACGAAGAAATGAACGCGGAGATTTACGAAGGATGGTTTAAAGAAATGGTGCAATCTGTGGAAGAACCGTCCATAATTATTATGGACAACGCTACATATCACTCCAGACAAATTGATAAAATGCCGACGCAGGCCAATAAAAAACAAGAGATAATTGACTGGCTCCAACGTCATGGCGAAAATGTGGATAGTATTAAAAGTACAATTAGTGAATATTTTAAAATCGAAAAAAAAGCCTCCCTAGAAGATATGTTATCGATGAAATAGCTGCCGAATGTGGTCATTGGGTTCTTCGACTTCCGCCGTATCATTGCCAGTACAATGCTATAGAACTAATATAGGCACAAATCAAAGGACACGCCGCTCGAAACAATACCTATCCCCCTTCTACGGCAAACAAGATGTTAGATTTATTAAAAAATGCATGTGCGGAAGTAACTGCCGAAAACTGGGCAAAATTGTGAGATGAACCCAAAACATTATAGCGTCGAATTGGAAAATTCATGTGGCATTCGATAATATACAAGTACAGGAACTTATAATAAATGTTGGGGAGAGCTCATCAAGTGACAGTGACGATTCATCAGATTTTGATTAAAATAAATAAATAAAGATTACCTGTCGTTATAATTATTTCGTTTCATTGTCGACTACCTACCTATACCTACTTATTTTACAACAGCTTCGAAAATTTTAAAGAAGTTGGCATTATCAATCAAGAATTAATACGTGTAACATCTTGTAATGAAATATAATATAAGTTAATAAATTTATACAAAAGTATCCGGCAGTAGTTTAGTTTCTTACATTTAAAAATAATATCGGGTCTGTTGTCGTGTTACAGTTATCGATATAGCTCCATCCCTATCAGTTTCTCCGACTCTGGTATAATATAACCTTGTACGTGTGTAAACGTCATATTTTTATAAAATAATGCATACATAATGTACGCTCGCACAAGTTTTCAACAGGAGCTGTCATCGAGAAAATAAAGAAATCGAAATTACTATTTCCCTCCATCCTTCCACACCTATTTCCTTCCATTTCTGTATTTTCTCGATGACAGCATACTTATACTATACCTATACTTAGGATTAGATAAAGACGATTTGTAAAGCGTTGCTGCTTAAAAATATTGAATTACATTATTTTCTATTATCATTTACAGAGATGTGTAGACATTGCTGCAGGAGGCTGCACGCTCGGCTTCACCACTGAGGAAGAGGCTCATGAAAGCACAACACAACTTGATTCATTATTAACTTTGCCTGATATAGCACCAACTGAACAATCATCATCAATAAACCCAGACATAGATGGGACCACTCAAAGTTCAATAACAGTTTCCGATGTAATCGTTAAAACAACCACCTCTTCTGTAACTTCACCACAAACAGAAACTATTCAAACGAGTACCACATTTTTGACAACCAATTCTGACCCTGGTGAAGCATCATCTACTACAGCACCTCTGACAGAGATAACGACGACTGAGTCACGAACAACAACAAATACAGAACATGTTGAAACTACAGAATTTCAAAATTCAATGACAGTTACCGATGGAATCACAGAAGATATTACCACATCTAAAACTCCACCTCAAGCAGAAACTATCCAATCGACTTACACAGAGCCGACCATCACTTCTGATACATCTCAAGAATCAGTCACTACAGAACCTCTGACGACTGCTCACATCGTTACTACACCTGCAGCTGCTGCGACAACCACTAGCATGCCGCAAGAGACAACGGAAACTTCACTCTGCCCTCCAGGTACGATCGGGAACGTGGCGCATCCAGAACTCTGTGACTCATACTACTTCTGTTCAGGAGGAATTCCATTCCTGTTGCGTTGCCCAGCAGAACAAGAGTTTGATTCAGATGCCAGAGTAAGTATAGTTATTTGATGTTTATAGCAAAAAAAATATTTTTCTTAATTCTCAAAGCTCATACAAAAACCTAGGGCATAACCAAGGTTATGTCAATTGATTGATTGCGATATAACCTAAAATCATCGATCTTTAAATAAATAGACGATATTGGGCTGAAATAATCACCTTTTTAATCAAAGGGCTAAATTTCCAAACCGATATCTTTTCTTTGTACCCAGGTAAGCTAAAACTTCACGTATGATAAGCATCAAAAGTGCAAGTACACTTCTAGCCTAAACAATGTCAGATTTATCTTAAAGTGTTCGGTAAGTTAAGTGACTTTGAAAATATATATGCCAAACCTGATGTGAATCTACATTGTCAAGATAACAGTTATCTGATCATTGAACAATCAGCCCTAAGTTATACATATTAAAAAATCATCGATTTTTTTTTCATATTGGAGACTGGTGATGATGTTGGTACCAAATAAAAAATTGCAGACCCCGTTATACTTACTAAAATACAACTATTTGGTTGTATTTTATTGGAGCGCGATCCACGCTAATATGTTTAAATAAAAATTTCAGAGATGTGTAACAATCCAGGAAGGCGGTTGTACTTTGGGAACTTCATCAGCAAGCAGAAAAATGCACAATATCGATATGGCAACACGTTTAGCAACAAGTAATAAAATGAAGAATGTAAAGGATATTTACTGTCCCCAAGAATATAGTGGGCTAATGCCTCATCCGGACTCTAGAAATTCATTCTTTTTGTGTACGAATTATGAATCTATACAACTTTATTGCCCCTTGGGATATGGATTCAGTAATGATATATCGGTAAGTAAAAGATAAGTAGGTGTCTAAAAACTTATCTTAAACATACCGATATGTGCTTTAGGACGTAAAATTAAATTCTTTGCATTCATAATAACCACATTCCTTGAGACTAGCAGCGGCTGTAATTTTACTCCTATGCTATTATTGGTTATCACTAAATATACCAGATTCTTTGGACCTTTATAAAAATGTAAATGACAGCAGTAATTATTAGACACAGTCAATAATAGCTATAAATCGATCCCGAATAACGGTTGTCCATTTGACAAATTAAGTGTAGAAAAACAATTCCTTCAGTTGTGTATAAGCATTCGTTTTACTTTATATGTATTTAGTTCCCTGTAATCATACGGAATCGAAATTTAAAACGTGGTGTCAGGTGACAATTAATTTTTGTGAAAAGCATGAACTGGTCCTTATACCTACCTAGGGTTTAGTATTTGTTCTTGTATACTGCTTAACCGTGAACGAGCTCTTTGTTCTTTAAATCGTTTTTATACTGATTTCATAGGCGGCAAGCTATCGAGTTAAGTAAGATGCCCATGCATGCCAATACAAATAAATTATCTACGTTTACATAATTAATCGTAGGTATTTTATTCATATTGATATATTTTATGGTTAATTATTCATTAATGATGCGTTGCCGACCGTACGCTTCAATTGAAATAACCTTGTTCCTTTAGCGCCGCCCCAGAGAGATCTTAACAAAGGAATCTACTACATTTAATGCCAATATACACCTATTTTCCTTTTTCAGAAATGCGAGCTGAACAACGCAAGCTAACCAAAAAAAGGGAATTATCGTTATGAATGGAGTTCATATTAAGACATTAATGTGTATTAATATAGAATATAAATAATAGGAAATATTTATAGTTACTTACCGACGTGTACTGTAAATCAAGGATTATCTATTTAACATCGTAAAACAATGAATTGGAAAATCTACAAGTATCTATTACGTTGCGCGATATTCAGCACACAATATTGAGACAGTCTGAAAATCTATTTCTGAGTTAAGTCTTCTGAGTTAAGAGTTCTGTCTCTTTTGATTACGCTACTGAAACTGTCTGAATATGTGATGATATCTCTGTTATTTCATTAAAATCGTATTAGTAAACCGTGTTTTTTTTACCCTTAAGACTTGCGAAGTACCAAACAATCATACCAGTTATTTGATAATATTTAATTAGCTTTTAGTACCTTATCGAATTCCTACTCTACGTTTATTGATATATAAAACAAACTTGTTTAAACAAAAAAAAAACACTATACATATTGCCAAATCAGCTCGCGAAAAACTATATGCCTTGGTGACACACAAAAATCAGGCCTAACTTTCAGATTTATTTCAAATTATCAAATCTCAGTAATTCCGATATCCAAAATTTGTGCTTTTAGACTTTGAGACAACAGCTGCAAATGCATTAAATTCCATTCCAGACATTTCCAGAAATTATGTTAAAACCATGTTATTAACATTTTACTAAACTTATATGGAGGAAAGCGAAGGTAATGGAAATTAGTTCTAAAATGGCGAGGCGAATCATTGGGCTCTTTTTACGGCGCTACCTATATTACCGTGTACGGTGACTAAGCTGATGACATTTAACACACAAGAAGACTTCAAGAACACTGCCGCTGCGGAGTTTGAGAGATCACGAATAAGTGGCGATTCAAGCTTGAAGGGTTTGCGTTACATAAGCTAAGAAAAAGGCGAAGGCCGTCACATCATGCGTGGTATAAGCCTATTTAATTTTGGGTAAGTTCAAAAACTGGTCCAGACAGCCTGTGGTATGTCCTATAGCCCAGGTATTCGATGGCGTTATGTTTAGCATATATCCAAAAAATGTGAACAATTTTAAAATACACGAAGGATACCTGGTTGAAAAATGAAGAGTGCATAACACAATGATCTGCCTAAAGAGAAGACAGAACAAACAATTGGGAGCGGGCACTCGCAGCTAAACTACGAAGTGATGAAGGAAGCTCATAAATCTTCATTTATTAGACATATTTAATTACGAGAGGAACAAGATGATGTATCGGAAGCATCGCAACGCTGCCGCCGAAACTAACTAGACCAAGATATTATAATGAATTTAAAATACCAACTCCTTCTTGGAGTTGAAAGAATTTGAGGTATTTTTTAAATTTGAAAAAGTGATGAAATAATTGAAAGATATAAATAAATTATCGAGCAATCAGGTTGACTTCCCAATTAGGATGAAAAAGAATTTGGTTTCATTTCGGATTTTTTTGCTATTTTAAAAATTTTTATTTATTGTGGGTAGCTAGAAAAAGCATTGTCAGCCCTAGCATTTTTTCTTGTAACCCCAAGCCAAGGATGAAAAGAAACAGTTTATAGAACCTGATTTTGGGCTGTAATCGCAGACAAACTTTACTTGACCAGTAAAACGTATAAATATTGTATTTAAAAGAAAACAAAAATTTGCAAATGGAAGCAAATTTTTTTATGAAAACTAAAATCGAAGTGCAAAGGCGTTCCATTTTCTAGTAGGATATCTTCCATCAATAAACAATACATCATAACTAAAGAGGTTCTATGTTCGAATAAGTACTGACTCGGAAGAAACCGCTTTGTTTTGTCCATTTAAATAAGTGTGAATCGCACCCTTATTAATCAGTGGGTCAACGGGAAATAACTTTTGGTCCCACTGGTGGGAGAGACCAGCGGTTCCACGAGAAAACAAGGAGTTTATTGAAGTCTACTATAATATCTGAATATCTAAAGCGTCATTGTCACTAAAGTACGTCTTCTTATGGAAGCGTCGGGCTCATTTCCCTCTAATATGGTTGAGGAGGGCTATGGCTGGATCCCGTGTTAACTCGTGAACGGGTGCCGTTTAAGGGTGTTCGTCGTTTGGATACTTGGGGGGAGACTTGCCGAGCTAATGGATGCAGATAAGAATAACTTTGTATAGACATAAAGAGACTCTGTAAATTTATTTTGCAAAAATATACCCGTGAAGTTTTTTGCCAGTTCTTCTTCACGAAGGGTTTCCGAACTGGTGGTAGTCATGTTTTATTTGACACCAATAAGAACAAGTATTTGTCAATGTTGAGAAATATATATTTCCTTTCATTTCATTTCATTACCTTTTCGATATTGCTATCACCTCTAAACATATCCTTGGGCACTAATCTAAATCCGTATAAGAATAAGATTATGAATTTATTTATATGCCAGAATGTGGTATAACAAGGTCCTTACAGTATTATTCTAAAGTACGAAAACACATTTACTCAGTTTGAGCATGCAAACATATTTTATAATAAAAATTAATCACTGTTATTTAATATTGTTAAATTAACAGTATATCATTTACATTTTTTTTATTCATTTAAATTTAAAATTTATAATTTGTTTATTAGTTATATGTATAGTATGTTACAATCACAACACAATTAAAATATCAATAATATATTTAAAATGTCAAGTACAATAAAAATGTCAGAATAAAAATTATGTTCTCAGAATAATAATACAATCAAAAATATCAATATAAAATTGAAATTGTCAACTACAATTGTCCGAATACAATTTATGTTCTAAGAATAATAATATGCAAATGAATTAACTGCTAAAGTATTCAATAACGCTATAGAAACCATTTTGTACCAACCAAGCCTTTAGTTTACGCGTAAATTTACTCAATGCCAGGGTTTCCATATCAATAGAATGTTTATTAAAAATTCGTATAGCCATTAAACGACAATTATTGTCACGCATAGCTATGCGAATTTTTGGAATTACCAGACGGTTTGGGCGCCTACAGCTACGAATTCTCGGAATTTCAAATAAATAGGCAAACAGTTCTGGATGACATTTAACAAAAACACATATTTCATATATGTTTAAAGAAGGGAGGGACTGTTAAAATTTTAAGCTTTTTAAATAATGGTCGACACGAGACAATATTTTCAACATCATATATTGAAAATGAAAATCAAAAATATTTATTTTGCCAGAAACATCGTTAACAAAAAATACTTGTATATCTAGTGGTTGCTTCACCTGGCCATAGCCTTAATATTGAATATATTAGCCATATATTGCACGTACGCATGCTTTTTGAGAAATACAACTCCACTCAAGTAGCTACAATTTCCCCATAATATATACCATATCTAAGAATGGAACTTTCATATCTAAGAATGAATTTCATTTCATTCATTTCATTTCATTTCACCTATCCTCCAGTATTAATCCTAAGAAGGAGACGCTATTTGTTTCGTTTATTTGCTCATCTTTATGTCTTATTACAAGGTTCTTTTTATTTCCATTTTTGTATAAAAACTTTATATATTTCGTTTTGTTAATATTAACTTCAAGATTATTCCGTTTTAATCACCAAATAAGAGATTGTAATGTCTCATCAAGTTCTCTATTATAGTTATTTATATTTGCACAAGGCATTATAACCGATATATCGTCTGCGAATAGGATCAAGGAGTACTTAATATTGTCAGGGAGATCATTTATGTACACCAAAAATAGAAGGGGACCAAGGATACTGCCCTGTGGCACACCATAGTTGTTTATTTTTATTTTTGATGGAAAAAGTACAGCCGTTTGATGTTCGTCTAAGTTTGAGACTTTAACACATTGTTTTCGGTTGAACAAATGTGATTTTATCCATTCATGTGCTAGACCTCTAATCCCGTATCGTTGACATTTGAGAACAAGCGAGTAATGCGGAACATGGTCGAAGGTCTCATGTCAAAAAACATTGTAGTTAGTACCGATGTACACGGTCAACCATACATTCAATAATATTGTCAATAAGTAAAATTTAAGCTAATGATAAGATTTCCCCTTTTTAAACCCATTTTGTTCTATTGTATTGCATTGCCTTTTTGAATATATTTGACTATATTTATATTAAGGATATGTTGAGTTGGATGCTTCGTTTTTATCACCTTATTTAAAAATTGGCTTAACTACAGAAATTTATAAAGCTTCTGGAAATGTTCCTGAACTAAAAGAAAGATTGATTAAGTAACATAATACTTCTGATTTTCCTCTGTAACGTATTTGGTAACTTTTGTCCATACGTTGTCGTAACCGGTTGATTTCGTCGAGTTTAAGGAGTTAATATTTTTTTTTTGTTTCATAAATGTCAATAGGGTACAAAAACATTGTAGAATTCAAGGGAATATTATTTAGCAATGAATTGTCAATATTAATATTATTATTACACGTCAAGTTTATAAAATTATCATTAAAATAATTTGCAATGTCCGACGGGTTATCTAAAGTTTTGTTGTTCATGTTCTTAATAGTATTTTATCGCGTATGACGTCCCATGAAGCTTTTATTTTAAGTACAACATTTGAAATGGTTAGTTTTTGGGATAGAAAAATACATTTTTTCAGTAACCTATTGTAATTTCGGTGCTTATTTTCACTCACGCATCAATCTTTTTGTTTTTGTAGATTTTATTAGCCCTGCTGATAACCATGGTAATTTTTTACTTTCTGTGGAATGCTTTATTATCACAAAAAGCTTTACAATAATGGTAACCATGTAGCAAAAGCTCTGAACAGCTTTAAAAATGTTGACATACTACCAAGTTAACAGGCTCTTCAGTAAGTTGACACAGTTGTGTCCAACGCTTCATTTTGTGTAGGTAGGTAGGGGGTGATTCCCATAACTTGTCAAGCCAGATGCCAGATGATACGGGTCAACCAGAATTACTTAGTTGCAGTTTTTCTTTTAGAGAAAACTACAGAAAATTGCTAAACTAACATCGGGAATTCATTAGATGTGGATTATTTAATACATGAGCCATTGTATTTTGGTTTTGAAAAAATTATACCCATGAAGTTTCTTACCAGTTCTTCTTCATGAAGGTTTTTCCGAACTGGAGGAAGAGTGAATGTTGAGAACTAAATATTTTAATTTTAATAGATGGATATAGTAGTCGCAATCATATGGCAGCGGCTGTATAGAAAAGAATCGAAGAATAGAGAGCAGCCGTTCTGAAGAACGAAAAGGTTCTTCCGAATCTTAGATTTCCCAATCTTTTAAAAGCTGTTTGTGCTTTGTCATAGCTTCAGTTTGTCTTCTCTTTCTAGAGCGAAATAAGTAAAGACAGAGGGCACAATTTTATTGTAGTTGGAAATAAATATAAAACAATTAAGAAACATAAGAAAACCAAACCTGTACTAAAAGCTCGTGGCTATGCGAGAAAAATTCCTCAAATAAAACAACTTAAAACAAAGGAAAAAAAAGAATAATACGAAAATGCTTCTGTATTTTCAAACGTATATTTTATGAAAACGGTAACAATTTATTTTCATCTAGTGACATAGCTCGGCTGGTTTTAGGCATCTTGCTAAATCATCGCGTTAAACATTCATAGGTTTATATTCACAATTTTTACTAGCACATTACACTATTTTACTTATTTACTATAAACAAAGATTTAAATCGTTAGAAGCCCCTTAGAATGTAAACGAGGAACTTTTTCAGTATGTACGAATGAGACAATACTATTTCTGAGATCTCCCACTGTGTTATGGATGACTGTACAGTGATTGGGTAGCTCATTTATAGCTATACCCCTACCAATAAGATAAAAAAAAAACCAGCCTAGGGGTCGTCGATCGTGTATTGTTATAAATATTGCTATTTTTGTTTTAATTTCAAGGACTTAGTTCCAAACATTATTCCCGAAATGGCGAGGTTCTTCATTTTATTGTTCGGGCTTTACGCAAATTTTTCATAGGAACCAGGATTAGACCCCTATATTTTTGGCGTATTAGATAAGGGTCCTTTCATACTATTAGCAGCTATTGATAAGCCTTGACATATAGTTATTGCCAACTTGGCCAAGTTAGCAATCAGTTAAATATTTTACCAAGTTAAGGTTTAAGATAGCAATGTTCTAAATTATAAGGATAAAAATAGCATACAGCCAGATCAACTTGTCTGTTCAGTAAATGGTGGAGCTGCGTTCTATGCTTGAATGAAATTTGACATTCATTCACGTAAAAAAGAGTTATTCTTTGCTACTAAGCAGATAAATTGAGGGCATTGTTACTATCTTTTGTTTCTAAGGAAAAGATCCAACGATTTTAAATCTTTGTTATATACATACTAGGTTGTGTGGCTTTTATAATAAGTGCAATAAGTGTTGTAGCAATATGACTGTGTTGCCATTGCATCGGGGCTGGAAAATCACCTAAATACTGTTTTTTTTTAACTGTACAATTCAAACTAAGTCTGCACAAGTTCAAACATTTTTGATTTCGTAAAATAGAATAGCAACTTACTTTCAACCCCGATAAAAAATTTGCATTAAAATCCCATTCTTCAGCGAAAATCTTGAGATTTTTTTTTAAAAGCTTGCCTATAAATTATGTAATGTATCGTACAGTCTCTTGATAGTCCACTCATTATCTTGGTTCTCTACGTAATAGCCTATAAGGTTTAGCTAGTAAAGCCTGTACTGTGCTGTTCACTGTTGCTTATAATAAATAACTTAATAATAATAAATCCCCAGACAATTACACCAACTGTATGGCCCCAAAGTAAGCAGAGCTTGTGTTATGGATGGCCATACAGTGAACTAGTAGGGAACCTAGAATAAAGATACAGGGCCGGATTTAGGGGCAAAAATGGGGCCCCCACAATAGTTAATAAGAAAACTTATTTCGAAAAGCCTTTCTGTTTTTATAAAAAAAATTGTTTTTTATAACCATTAACACTTCTTAAAAGTACAAACTTACACAAATATGTCCGGGTTATTGTCAAAAGAGGCACGAAAATATAAAAAAAAACGACATACTATTAGGGAAAACACTGCTTTAGAGGTGGCTAAGACTCTTTGTTGTGAAGGCAACTTGAACGAATTATGCCTAGAAAGAATATGTACTCAATGCGCAAGCAAAGAGGACTACCAAAAAAGTAGCAGCTGTAGTAAAAGGAAAAGAGAAGATGTATCAGATAACTATTAAAGAAAAGATACTTACCAAAAAAAGAACACTAGACATTCTTAATATAAAAGTGCCTCAGTTCATGCAGCATTTTGCTAATATTTATCACCAAGCAAATGTGAAACGCAAAATTAAATAAGAAATGCTTGATTCAGAAACTGGGTTGCTGCATTGTGATTTTTCAGAAAATTACCTATGTAAATATAATAGTGAAGTACAATCAGTTCACTTTGGCGGTTCCAAAGCACAGTTGAGCCTTCACACAAGTGTTTTTTATACAAAGATGAGTCTAATATTCTTCAACATAAATCATACTGCACAGTTTCTGAAAATCTTCGACATGATCCAGCTTTAATTTGCACTTAAAGCCTGTGATAGAAAATATAAGGACTGATCTTGTCCCTAAAATTAAAACCTTCCATATTCTGAGCGACGGCCCTGTAACACAGTACAGAAATAAAAATATGTTTTTTTCATTAGTTGAATATGGGTATTATTATGGTGAATATTAGCCAATTAGGTGCAGAAGCAATATATTGACACTTTAGTGAAAGTGGCCACGGAAAAGGCGCTCCAGATGGAATAGGGGGCTGTCTTAAGAGGACAGCTGACCGTCACGTTGCTCTCGGCCATGACATACCTAATATGAAATGTTTTGTCAGCTGTTTGCGATTAAATGCTCCAGCTATTACTGTAATTGCTACCGACGGTAGCTATTTAGCTGAGATAGAAAATAGAATGAAGATTGCCGAAGTTCAACCCTTCAAAGGAACATTAAAGATCCACCGAATAACTTGGCACAGAGATGACCCAAGAGTTTTGCATGCTAGAAGGTTAAGCTGCATAGTGTGTCCATCTAATATCAGATGTTCTCATTACGAAATAGGGCAAATTCCCGTAAAATCAGTGCAATATTTTGAACAGCCAGAAACCCAAAGCCCTCTAGGTATTCAACGCAGCAGTTGCAAAGAAAAAAATTTGAAGTTATAATATTTATTCGGATTCTTTGGACGATATTCCTCGTGCAACAATTTCAAAATATAAATCTTCAAAACTACGAATTTCGAAATTCAGTTTCTGGAGAAGAAGAAAAAAAGAAAAGAAAAGAAAAGAAAAAAATTAAGTACGAAATAAAAAATATAAGGACCACCGAAAAGTATCTTTTTGAAGTATCTTTTTGGTGGTCCTTATATTTTGTTCTGATTAAATAATTTGAAAAGTCCTTTCATATCTTACTGTTGTGATTATTTAAGAAAACGATTAAAAGTCAATATCCATGACGTTATTTAATTCAAGTTTTAATTATTTTGCGTAAATTTTGACATTTTGTACTTTTTGGTGGTTAACTGTGTATTTTCGGTAGTCCCAAAATATTTTTTTTTGCCTATAATTTCTTTATTATTAAAGTTTGATCTCATTTCTGTATTGTCCTAAGATTATTTTAATAAACTTTTTCTAAAAACTATAATAAAACCTTAAAATGCAATTTTTTTTATTCATCACCTAGAATGTTCTGAAAATGACAATGACCCGTCCACAAACTGTTATTAATTGTTTATTAACGTGTTAATTCTAATAATTTGAGTTTGTTTCACATTACTTGATTTTTATTTTATTTTATTTAGAAATTAATTTGGGTCCTCCACTCCTTTATTGCCCCAGGGCCTCCAGTCCTCTAAATCCAGCCCTGTAAACATACATATATAAATACAAATAAATACAAACAACCATGACCCGAGAACAAACATCTGTGTTCATCGCATAAATGAAGGCCCCGGCCAGTGCTCGAACCTGGGACCTTCGGCGTATGAGGCAAGGCTACTTACCACTACACCACTCGGTCGTCAAATAGCTCAAATAAATAAAGTAGGATAATATTTTATTAACATAGAGACATTAAAGCAAATGCTTAAATCGAAAGATACTCACAAAACCGCAATAAAAGTAGTTACATATTTGAATTACATTTAGTTAATCACGACAGGCCTGTGTCACTGTACCTACTTGCGCGCACTAAATACCTACCTACTCGCCGGCGGCCCTTGGCAGAGCAGATCGCCGCCGTATCGCGTTCGCGTTTAAGTTCATTTTCGGGTGCAGTCGTTAGCGCTCGGAGAGAATAGAATAGTTAAGAAGGCGGTAACGCCATATTTTTTACGAAATTATTTATCCGTTACCGAGCAACTTCCAAATGTCACTGCCAAGGTCACTGCCAAATGTTGGATGAGGTTGATATCCTCTGGGATTATTACGGCTGTAAAGTTTTTTTTAAATCAAATGAATGACATAGCATTTATGTTAGAAGGTGTCGACATTGCAGCTATTCTATAAGTTCCGCAGATATCTTTCGATTCGAACCTTTGCGCAATAACACTTTACACAACAATTCAAATGATACGTGAACACATTTTCGGTTCATATCAAACTATGCAAGGTGCCCATAAAATAGTATCACAATTTTTTTCAATTGACTTTTTTTGTTCACATTTATCTTATAAGAACGGCAAGGAACTACGCCATACATCCTGGTCTGCAGTAAATATCATTTCCGCTTCTTTTATTATGATGATGATGATATTATATACGGTAATGTAGACGATGAAGGTGACAGTCAGCAGTAAAGTGATAATGTGGCTTTACTATCAAAAAGCGGACTTTTTGGAGCAAAACGCAAAGCACTGTCTACACTCCTCATTGGGTTTTCTATTTCATGCACATGTCTATTCACTGCGCATGCTCAATTATATAAATACACAAAAAAGGAAAATCAATAAAGACCACAACTTGTTCCGTCGATTTGTCTATAATCACAAAATTATTTTTACATAACGTCATTATCGAAGTCATTAAAAATATTGTTTGTATTATTAAGGGTGGGTTGCAAACATCTTTAAAAATAACTTTGAATTTAAATGCTGAAATATGCCCCTAAAATATTGTTAACTAATTTATGGGCACTTTGCAAACATATCGATAAAACAATGGATTACAATACATTTTTCGTTCTATTTTATTAATTGTTACATCTTACTGAAATCTACATCTATTTACACTTACACTATTTTTATTTTAAATATGGCAACTTTATTTTTAACTCAAAATGCTTGCGTAAATGTTTAAAAAGCAATCATAATGACTGATTTTCGTATTCACAGAATTGGTTACATCTTTTTGTGTAAATTTTGCGTATGTTTGCATTTTATGTTATTTAAAAAAATTGCACACGACCATAGAAAATATAATATTATATGGTTTGTATTAAAATTTATTGATTTAACGAGGGTTTACAAAAGGAAAGCCACATATAGTCCAACCAAGCTGTCTGTGAAATTCATTTTATTTTAAACTCGGCTGTCATCTTGAGATTTTATTGCCATTTTTGTAATATACACTAACATTGGTGTGCAAAGTATGAAATGGCAACATTTAAACGATACTAGCGACGCTTGTCAGTTCACAGATAGCTTGGTCGGTCTATACTTTGCCTTAAGGAATCTTTCATCTTTCACATTGTGACTAAGGTTGCAGACAAATAAAAAGCGACTTTAAGCATATTAGAGAGTGATGAAAATCGCAATGAACATGTTGACAAGACTGATATCACTTAAAGGACGTTACGGTACCGTCGGGTGACGGGTCGCTCACTTCGCTCTAATATGGTTGAGGAGGGCGAAGGCTGGATGTCACGTTAACTCGTGAACGGGTGCCGTTTGAGGGATTTTGTCGTTTGAATAGTTAATGGGAAAGGAGGCTTGCCGAGCTAACAGATACAGATAAGAAATACTTCTAATTTTGAAAAATTATACCCGTGAAGTTTCTTCACGAAGATTAAGAACTGATGTTTATTTAACCTCAACAAGAACAAGAACAATATTGAGAAATAAATATTTCAATTTGAGTTTTGACATGTTTGAGAATATGTATACTATGCGATTTAAAATAAAGTCGCTTTTTATTTATCCATTTAACTGAGATGTGTCTAAGTTTTATAGATTGCGCCCTAAATATCCATCGAGGCAGCGCGAGAACACTCGCCGGTGTAATTAGAAAATTTCACCAAAAAGATTGCATTATTTATTTACATCTTTTTTGATTAGGATTGGTCGAATTTCTCGCACAGTTTAGGTGGATATGCAGCCTGAAAAGCCCTGATTAAAATTCATCGTTTAAGGTGCAAATAAATTTTTTTATGTGTTGAATATCTTCATTTTATACACATTAAATTATACTTAAAAGCTTATTTTTAAACTTTATTTGATGGAACTAGAATAAGGTCTACGGTATTGTAAATAAATAAAAAATTATTATCATGCTTAAATTGTCGAGATATCATAGCCAATCTAGGTCAATAATATTTCAACCTGCAAGTTACGTTTGAAGTTCAAGACATATTCGGAAAACCATAGTTTATTAAAAAAAAGGTATTGTTATCAACCAACACAAAAGACGATTTTTTTTAGTTCAGGTAAATTTTGCTATTTAGTGACACTTTAAAAAGAAATAATGTGAAATTAACCCTGACAAAGCCAGCTGTCAAAAACATGTATTATTAAAAAAAATGCGCTTAGAACTTTGCCGTGACAAAATAAAAACAATTTTTCAATTTCTCCAATTAATATCTGTAATAATTAGGTTTAAAAGGCCCTACTTTGTTAAGGCCAAGGTATTTAGCTTGTTCGTCCGTGAGTTCAGTCAGGTGAGCGTCAAACGTGGGCAGGTGGAGGCTGGCGACGTATTCGTCCATTTTCTTGGGCAGTAGGTAGACGTCAGCCTGTCAAAAAAACACGTGACAATTAAAAATACATATTTGAATCAAATCACAGTTGTTGTAACTGGTTTTAATAAATATACAAACTTCTTCAGCCTGGTATACAAACTTACATACTTATGCAAAAACCATTGTATGAGCCTAGTATAAGCAAATTGAAAGTTTCTTCACAAAATCAGGTAAAAGATGTAACCAATACAATTTTGGCTATTCTGGTTGTTTTGTCAATTTATATCTCTCGGGAAAGGCTAGGAAGGGCCTATTCCGAATTACGTCACTTTTTGAAATTGTCACGATTAGATATGTAGCAATAAGTATACAAATAATAATATAAATCTGAAAAACAATTAAATAATCAATATCAAATTACAAATTCGTATACAGGGTGCCCAAATGTCGACGTCGAAGGTTGCTATAAATCTTTACTTATTGCCAATTTTTCGTTTATTACCATCTCCTGAATAGTGCTTCTGCAATCTGTAACATTACATTTTAAGCCAACTATGCACTATATAGTTGAATGCACTATAAATTGGAAAATACATCATTCAATTTTTTTTTCTGATAACTATAGACGTCAACCTGTGGGACACCCTGTATAATAATGCTCTTATTTATTAAAAGTATTAACCTAAAATGTTCCACTATTATTTTGTAAATGTCTAAATAGCTCCAGATCCCAGGTTCGATCCGGTGAATGCTAAATGTAGTATCGGGCGATTTGCGGGGCGCCGACAATCGACCGAACAAGGCGGAAACGTTTCTCGTCCTTAACCAGCACCACCGTCGAATGTACCTTTGCATTTTAGTACATTAAGCCGATTGAAAACATTGTGAGGATATTTACGTACCTAATAAAATATTTCGAAGGTCTGTCTCAAGTTTATTAAACGTGGAGGATAATATTAATATTATAATTGCCTGATAATAACAATAAATCCAGGCAAACTCACCAACCGTGTGGCCCAAAAGTAAGCAGAGCTTGTGTTGTGGATGACCATACAGCGAACTAGGGGGGGGCCCAGAATAAACATATAATTTCAACAACCATGGCCAGAGAACAAATATCTGCGTTCGACACACAAAAATGCCCCGGCGAGGACTTGAACCTGAGGCCTTCAGTGTTTGAGGCAAATTACTTGAAAGGGGGTGATATCCCTGCAGTGGAGTCTTGGTGACAAAATATTGTAACGTAAATTCAAATTTTTATATTTCATCATAGGTAAAAAAATACAGTTGATGAATGTCTTATTTTGTTTTATATTTATCGTGATTGCGTAACCACAACTTAACCGTAGACTGACAGGGAAAAAAGCGGGGGAAATTACTTCTCGGAAACTTAACCAAATCTCTACGATTTATTGTTCAATCTAAATTGCTCACCTTATACCGATGCTGAGGTGCGTTGTACAGCTCTATAAGAGCCAAGGCCTGCGTGCACGCCGTCACGGAGACCACGAACGATGCGAGCGACGAACAACACAGGTTGGCCAGCCTGCCCTCAGCTAGGAGGACTATGCGTTTGCCTGAAGGCCAGATTATGTGGTCCACCTGGGGAGCAAAAGATGGATAATAAAGTACAGATTTGTTTAAAAACGTGGGTAAAATTTGGAACCCTAGCAATGAAACAACTCCAACGTTAGGTCATTTCAATCTAACCCTTAAACTTTCCGAAAAGAAACGACTTAAACATAATTTCCACATTATCCAGGATATAAACTTACCTTATGACGGTATTATAGGCACAGATTTCTTGACTAATTTCGGTTGCAAAATCTACTATACTAACGACGTGCTCCATTTAAAAGTAAAGCTTCATTGTTATGATCCTTTTGATATTATTCCACCTCGATCAGAAACCGTGATTGAGTGTTCAATCCGAAATCCTAGCCTAAAGGGAGGCATAATTGCATACGAATATCTTTCAGATCAATTACAAATATCAATTATTGCGTTTATAAAAATTTAGCATTGTCAAAGTCAAGGAAAATAATCTATACGTGTGAAAATAAAAATAGTTACCTATTTCAAATTGGTTGAATGGTTTGGAGTAACCTGCATACAATATCATCACACTTTGAACTTATTTCCCCATTTTTTGGTCGAATATTAAAGAATTATTATGAAAGTAGTTCGTATTCATAAAAAAATATATATATGGCTGGTAATAGTTTAAACATATATAATGATAGCCTTCAATCGAGCACACCTGGTGGTAAGTGGCGTCTGCACCCACGGGCATATCTTGGGTGTTTGATTTATTAAAAGTGCTTGTGATTACAAATTCGACCAAAGCTGCGTTGCCGATAGACTTTTCCCAGTTATTGCGTTTATAAAAATTAATAAACGACTTTCTGCCAGCGATTCGCATCATTTCGGAAAATTCTCGTCTGCGATTTATTCTATGAGTTATTTCCGCTTGTGTTCTAATATGTGGCGATATTCCAAATTTTACTACAAATCCATTTAGTTGTTTTTACATGGTTCAGAAACAAACATACAACCTTAGGATCAATTAGGTGATGCGCCCTAATAAGAAAATATTCTGAAATCCATGAACTAAAGTACAGCGCCACCTGTTCCGTGGCAAAAATCTGAACTGGAGCATTTGTTACGAGACTGAATCTCAAATTTGATTCCAGTGCTATCCTTGACTAGACACTAGTTGGTCAGACAGTAAGCTCTCTTCGAAGTAAATCTTTGTTTATGGTGTGTCATTTGTGTCACGCTTTAACCACGGAATAAATCCTCAAATTTCGCACACACAGGCAGGGGTACAGTCTTCGAGCGCAAATAAAAACTAGATAGACAGTTTCATACAAATATGACACTTTAAACTGTGTAGGATGGTTAAGACGTTTGCCAAGAAACCACAATTGGTAGATAACAATCTATGTTACTGTAAATACAACTCTACGTGCTTGATTTAAAATTGAATTTATAAAGCCGATTACAAAAATTAAACTCTCTACTGAATTCCATGAGTAGGTATTTTAATACGACGCATTGATTTTGATTGACGTATTTTGATTCAGGACACTTTTGTATACACGCATTATACACACACAAATAGAATTTACGAAGCAATTTACGAGAGACATATATAATGGCAAGAAGAGCAATATGAATATGACATTATCTATGGTAAAGTCAAATCAGCTTCAAGAAATATTTTTAGTCCAACCAAGCTGTCTATGAAACGTCACTTTTTGTCTGTCATTTTTTTCTTAAATAAAGATACGTTGTTCCATAAAACACAAAATAATAATAATAATACGTTGTTTGGACTGTACGTATAGATGTGTCATGTTTGTCTGATGCAGACAATTTACAACTTTTTTTGGAGAGATATATTCTCCTATAGGAAAAAGAAAACGATTTGAAAGTGACATGTGTTACTGTTAAAATAATCAGTTTCGCGTTGTTTTTTCGTTCAGTTTCCTTTCTATAGACCTTCTTATAAATAACGCAGCAACTAACCTGACTCCTAACTCGCTCCCACAGTAAGTCCGCGCTCCGCAACGCGTGCACGTCCACCTCCGTGTTAGAGTGTCCCATGTTGCAAACTATGCAGCCATTCTTCATGCGTTCCATGTGGTCGCGGGTCACTACGCCCTTGTTTCCCGTGGCTGTTATCACAATGTCAACTGCTCGGATTACCTAGGTACAGAAATCAAAGAGAGTTAGATTTGTATAGTATTACTATAAACAGGAAAGGTTTGTTCGACTGTCGGTATGTTTGCATTTAATGTATAAACTTTCAAAGTATTGAATCCATTTTTTTAAAATGATTTACCCTTGGAAAGATCAATTTATTCAGACGAAATATAGGTTTTATTTTATCTTGGAATCCTCTCGGGATCGCTCAGACAAACACACCAAGTTTTCTGATCCTAAACTAAAGCTTGCGAAAAGCATGACCACGTGAACTACAGGCACCTAACAAAACCATGAGTGGAGAAGATGAACATGGAAAACTCAAAATCAAACTCAACATTTATATTGCGACTTAAAATGATACATTTGATTAAAACAAGACCTAATCAAAAAAATTACAATAGGGTATATGACTTTTCTTTTTTATTACATATTTAAATAATTTATCGTCTGTTAAGTAATTTTGCAGAAGCAATGTATGTTAACAATCATAGCTTTTTTAGATACAGCGATGCCGATATGTTTGAGGATGCTACGAGTCAGCGAAATTTGTACATCCTAGAATTGTAAATATTTACACTGTTACTGTACTACTGTTGAGTAACACATACATGAGGCACCTCAAATGTCCCATACAAAGTTCCCATTGTCCCGTCATTTCAAACTGAAATTTTGTACCACCTCATTTGAGGAAGTAGCGTAGCTGCATGTATTACTCTTTGTCTCTGTCACTGTCGACTACGAGTAGTGGCGAAGCTAGGCGAGTTGAGGCGACTCAAATCTCGCTCGCTCGCTCGAACTTGTACGCGAACGGCTTGCGAGTAAGAGAGAGCGACACCTTACCTCATGACATGGAGGAAATCAAATGGACTTCAAATTGATTGAAGCATTACACGAATGAGTATGCGTAGAAAGAATATGTCATTTAGTAAAAACGGTTAACACTACAAAATTGTTTTTTGTTTCTAAGTACAATCTTCTTTGTTTGCTGTTTTTGTTCTTATAACGTTTTGATTGTTTTTATGAAAGTTTTAATTCAATTTAATACATAATTTAATACATTTAATATACATAATGCCAATTGTTGTTATAATATTTTTATATTCATTTTCGATTTCGTTCGTTTTCTCTCTTGTACATGTAAGTAGGTACAATAATAATGTGCCATAAGTAAATAACAAAAACACTCGCATCACATTTTTTAAATTGAATAAATTCAATTAATACAAAATTAGGACTTAAAACAGATACTTCATAAAATAATACAAAACGAGGCCCCCCAATGACTAGCTCATTTGAGGCCCTCGGTTTATTTGGCATGAACAGTACCTTAGATACCTCATCCATCACCTCAACTCATTCCTCAATTACCTTACCATACAAAAGAGGTCCTCAAATGAGGCGGTACATTGTACCACCTCACGTGACAATTTGAGTAGCTCATACAAACTCAAAAAGAATCCATGTCCTACCCATCGCTGCTGTACATACATTTGTCAATTAATTAATAATTAAGTTTTACTTAAATAAAAGATTATAATAAAACTGTGACATTATATACGGTGTAGTCAAATTAGCTTCAAGTGAACAACTATAGCTCAGTTCAGGTTCCCGAGGAGAGGCAAATTGATAGCCACAAAACGAAATGATGTTAAGTACTGCACCTTAAGCAAAAATTTATCACTACACACTTACAAAATGTCACTAACAGAATGATATTCGAACATTTAAATTTTACATTTGCGATTTAATATACTAATAGCTCCATCTATGTAGTTTACACTGATGGAACCACACCTTACATTACATGTAAAAAGAACAATACTTAAACTAAATTATACATCAAGAAAGATTTACGTCTGTGCAGGAATGTATAGTTCCACCAAGCTGTCTATGAAACGTCACTTTTTTGTCTGTCATTTTTTTAAAACAATTTATTCATGAACTTGTCCTTATACGAGTAAGTCTAACACAAGTCTGTCAGTCGTTTGCTTGCCATGTTGATAATTTACTATACTATTTCAATTGCTTTATTTTCTCGATGACAGTTCTATCTATCTCGTTTATCGATATAGCTCCATCCCTATCAGTTTCTCATACTCTGATTAAGAAATGGAAATAGTATAGCTTTGATCTTTATAGTTTGAACGAATTAGTTTTAATTTACATTTTAATAAAATAAGAACATTTCACATTGTTCACAGATGTGAACTGTGTAAGCTGACAAGCGTCACTAGTATCGTTTAAATGTTGCCATTTACTAAAATGAATCATTTAACTAAAACTAGTTCGTTAAAACTATAAAGATCAATATAATGATACGTTGTTTAGACTGTACGTATAGATGTGTCAATTTCGTCTGATGAAGAAAATTTACAAAATACTTTTGTACCGGATTTTGTACTATATTATAGTTGTATATTTTACAATTTAGCAAATATAACACGAGTTAAGATGAAAATATAATTAAACGCGATAAAGTCTGGTGTAAAATTGTTTTATTCAAAACAAAGTTTTATATAAAACTGACCTTTACCTTAAAAACACTATTTATTATTACAGAATGGGGAGCTTACGAATACTTTTTTGATCCATCGTCTCTTCTACATTGTTTTTAAGTGTATAGGCTATATGTATTTTTCAAGGTATATGAATGGATAAACGTTAATCATAAGGATGATCTTAAGAATAAAAAAATAAGTATCAATAGGTGACTTACTTCATTAAGCTTAACGACTCGGAAGCCATCCATAGCAGCTTGCAAAGCACATATTGGATCTATTTCTGTGACATATACCTGAAAATAAATAAGAACCAAATTTAAAACGTTCATACTCATAATGATATGCGTTCGGAATGAAACTGATACGTTACAACTTCAACACAATACCAACCGTCGCAAAAGTGGACTATTCTTTTTATATCATAATGTACTTATATCCGGCTTTAAATGTAATAGCAATGATAGAGTTTCAAGTTTTTTGATTTGGTTGATTTCAAGGCAAAATAATGTAATTTCTGTCTAACGCTCACACCTATTTTGTTAAATGTGTACTCTCTTATTCGTGAATAAAGAAAATAAACCTTATTTACTTAAGCAAGATTAATTATGAAGTTGACTATTCACTATTTAGGCAGGTATAAAACTACATTATGTGAGGAAATAAAAATAATATGTTAATAACTTATATTAAATTTAGTTTGTCTTCATTTATTTTTTTCTGTCTATTTTTACAGCCGACTTAAACAAACTGGTAAAGATTTAAAAAAATACAATACAGAAACAATTAGGTTTAAAAATTTACCTTTTTATAATTATTTTTTTCATATCCCATAAAACGAGCACATGATGCCTGACGGTAAATAGTCTCTAACACAGACATTATTAATCCAGCAATTGCAAAGACATATTACATATACCCAGTTGTCCAATCTCAATACTGGCAACGCAAATACATACAAGGCAATTGCCCGCATTTCACTTGTGCAACCCAGTGTCACGGCTGAACGTCAAACAAAACTTATTCCCGATTCCGTGTTTTTAATAAGGTACAATGCCTTCTTGTGTGTTTACTCAATGTACTTATTACACTCTTACTGTTGAAGACAGAAAAAATGTTTCTTTGTGCGGTAATGTTTGGGTATGACTTGTCTATATGTAATATGTCATTGGTCCCTTCCCTCTTATCGTTTTCGAATTTTTTTTTGCACAAACGAGATAAGCCTTTTTCAAAATTGCAATTTTAATATATTTAACTATTTTTAATTGTGTGGTTATAATTTCCAGTTTCTCTACAATGTGAGAATCGAATTTAACAATATAACAGTGGGCATTCCCTAATAAAGGTTTCATGAAATTTAAAAACAGACAGCTACTCAAGCCCTTATTTAGTAATTTTGCATTCCTTTGGATTGAAAAAGCCTAAATCCAACACATGCCATTAGAAGCTTTTAAAACAAGACTCACAACGCATCCCAACGCCTTGAGCGCCTGACAACATCCTTTCCCGACTTCTCCGTACCCACACACCACGGCTTGCTTCCCGCCGAACATCAGGTCCGTGCTGCGTTTTAGCGCGTCGATTATGCTTTCTCTGCAATTTTAGAAGATTCCGTTTTACGGGAAGGAAGAATAGGGCATATGATGTGACTAGATTATATAAAGATATACAAGGAAGTCGTGCAGTGGCTAAGATCCTGGCTTCTCAAGGTCGAGTATTAGTAAATACTAAGCAGAATATTAGTAAAATTATTTTGTTTGCATTTCCATTTACCCAGAGCCCCTCATAAAATAATATGAAGCATCGACTAAATATAGATGTACAAAATATGACATGTCGTCATAGTGAAAAATTTCAGTTTATTGATTTAAATACATTTATTAACAAGCCATATATGACCAATGATAGGTACAATTTGTACAGTAATGACCTACGACATATAGCATACTCGCTATCATATATTTTATTCATAACAGTCAATTCGTTGACTACAACCGCTGCTTCTATTGAGCAGTCACTTTATACTTTTGACCCGTTGGAATGTAATATTCCAAAACATAGTATTAGAAATAATTTAAACATAAGTTAGTGACAATAGATAATACATCTAGCACCAGTATTCTAAGTAGTAATTTAAGCAATAAAAATGTAAAAAATAATTTTCTGAACATAGTCCATCAAAATATGCAGGGCATTGATGGTAAGGAATTACAGATCGAACTATTCATAAACTGTGAAAATATTCATATACTATGTATCACAGAGCACTGGCTCACACAGTGTCGAATTATGTCTTCTTATAAGAATCATGTAATTGCTAGTTCATTCAACAGAGAACAAACAACTTGCGGCGGCTCAATGATCATCACTCATAAGAGCCTAACATTTAAAGAACGCACTGATATTGTAAGTCTGTCTGTTGAGCGATCAGTTGAAATAGCCTGTATTGAGATAGGGAATATTGTTATAATAAGTGTATACAGACTCCCCTCCTCACCATTTGTAGCCAAGTATTTGAGAGCACTATGGATGAGGTATTACATAGAGTAAATAACAAAAACAAAGAAATAATTATTTGTGGCGATTTTAATATTGATTTATTAGTAGAGACATCACTAAGTAAACGATTCTTGAATCTTTTTAATTGTTACAACCTAAAAAATCTCTTCTTAGAGCCTACGCGAATCACAGCGACCTCAGCCACATGTCTTGATAACATTTTTACAAATTTAATGCCATGTACAAAGTCAGTAATTAATAAACTACAATCAGATCATAGTGGGCAGTTGGCCACTTTTGATATTGGGCTAAAAAAGACATTAAAAAGAGAAATTACCTTTATACCCATGAATGAGAGACGGCTTGAAACATTTAGGAAAAATGTATTTGAAAAAACATTTAAATTAGATTACTGTGCAGATCCTATTACTCAATATAACTCTATTCATAATATAATTAGAAATGAATATGACTCTGTTTTAAAAAAAAAGAAGATATGTATAAATAATAATTTATTTAGGTTTAGTGACTGGGCAACAGTGGGAATATGCAGAAGTAGAAATAGATTATATGAATTGTACAGTGAAAGAACTTATAATCATAATAAGACATTTTATGAATATGTTAAAAAGTATTCAAAATTATTTAAACGAGTTTGCAGTGTAGCTAAATCTAATTACATTAATAATAAAATTAAATATAGTACTAACATTTCAAAAACTGCATGGAATATAATTAATCAGGAAACTGGGAAAGCAAAAGAACCACACACCAAATATAATTTAAAAATTAATGATAAAGTGTTGTCAACTGACAAAGAAGTAGCTGAAGCATTTGAAAATTTTTTTACTGCCGTCCCTGTGTCAACTACTTCGAGTATTAATTCATGTTCCACTCTTGCACAGTCACTGCTAACGGAAAATGTAAATTCATGCAATATTGATTTTATTTTTAAACATGTTACTATTCCACAAGTTTTAAATGCATTTAAAAGCATTAAAGTAAAAAATACTGCCGATTTAGATGGGATTTCTGTTAAAATTATTGAATCTGTCATTGATGGTATAGCCCCGTACTTAGCCAGTATATTTAATGACTGTGTTGATAATGGTGTTTTTCCTGATTTAATGAAATTGAGTAAGGTCATTCCAATATTCAAAGCAGGTAGTATGTCTGACCCTAATAATTTTAGACCTATATCTATACTACCAACGCTCAGTAAGATTTTTGAAAAATTAATTTTAAATCAATTACTTTCTCATTTTTACGGTAATAGTTTAATGAATTTTAAGCAGTTTGGTTTCACGCGGGGTCGCTCAACAACCGATGCCGGTGTTGAGCTCATAAAACACGTATTCAGCGCCTGGGAGGAGTCGTGTGATGCTATTGGTGTCTTTTGTGACTTGTCCAAGGCGTTCGACTGTGTGGATCATACTACTCTACTCATGAAACTGCACCATTACGGCATTAAAAACCGAGCGCTTGCCTTGATTAAATCATATATTTCTAATAGAAAACAGAAAGTTGCAATAAATGGAGAAAAATCATCAGGATCGGCAGTGACAATGGGTGTGCCCCAGGGCTCAGTTCTTGGTCCTTTCCTATTTTTAGTTTATATTAATGATCTACCATCGGTCGTTAAGAATCAATGCGAGGTCATATTGTTTGCTGACGATACTTCCTTCTTGTTTAAAATCAAAAGACAAGAAATTGACTATCGAGCGGTGAACAAATGCATCTCCAACACAGAGCAGTGGTTCTCAGCTAATAATTTGCTCCTCAATGAAAAAAAAACGAAATGTGTTAAATTTACATTGCCAAATGTCAAACAGGTAAACACAAACATTGTAGTTAAGAGCCAGGAACTGACTCCTGTAAACTCAACTGTATTTCTGGGCATAACCTTAGACGCCAAACTGCAGTGGGGACCGCATGTTGATGGTTTAGCGAAAAGGCTTGGCTCTGCCGCATATGCTGTTAAAAAAATTAGACAAATTTCAAATGAAACAACTGCTCGATTAGTCTATTTTGGTTACTTCCACAGCCTCATGACATATGGTATTCTGCTGTGGGGGAGTGCTGCCGACATCGATGCTATATTTATTCTGCAGAAAAGGGCTGTTCGCGCAATCTATCAGCTCAGTCCAAGGGTGTCACTTAGAAGTAAATTTAAGGAAATAAATATTCTTACCTTCCATTCACAATATATTTTAGAAAATTTAATGTATGTTAAAAAGAACATAACCTTGTTCAAAAGAAAAAAAGATCTGCACAATGTTAACACAAGAGGAAGAAATATGCTGGCAGCTCATAATAGCAGGCTTCATAAAGTCACTAACTCATTCATGGGTCAATGTATACGCTTTTATAATAAGGTTCCTGAGGATATCCAAGGTCTTCCTACTGACAAATTCAAAGAAACTATAAAGGAGAAGTTGTGTGCTAGAGCATATTATAAACTATCCGATTATTTGGATGATAAAAGCCCTTGGGTATAATCCCCTCATTAACAGGATTGTACTAGTATTTGTAACAAAGCATGTGTAATGTGTCTGTTTGTGCGATGAGTTCTTCTAACAAAGCATGTGTAATGTGTCTGTTTGTGCGTCCCGATGAATATCTAAAGCGTCATTGTCACTAAAGTACGTCTTCTTATGGTAGCGTCGGGTGACGGGTCGCTCACTTCCCTCTAATATGGTTGAGGAGGGCGATGGCTGGATCCCGCGTTAACTCGTGAACGGGTGCCGTTTGAGGGTGTTCGTCGTTTGGATACTTGGGGGGAGGGAGACTTGCAGAGCTAACAGATGCAGATAAGAATCACTTTGTATAGACATAAAGAGACTGTAAAATTATTTTGAAAAATTATGCAAGTGAAGTTTTTTTCCGTTCACCAAGGTTTTTCCGAACTGGTGGTGGAGTTATGTTTTATTTGACGTCAATAAGAATAAATAATTATCAATGTTGAGAAATAAATATTTCATATTTCGTTTCATTTCATATTTAATTTCATTTCATTTCATCCAGCCGACTTCTTTAACGATGAAGGGAAACATCCTGAGGAAATCCATACCTAAGAATACCTAAAAATACCTAAGAAACTATTTCGAGGGTAAGAGTAAGCTGCGGGCAAATGTGATGGACAATAATTTGCCTAGACCACCCCTTAGTTGGGTAAGGCTGAGTGCAGTGGGATTATTAAAGCTGCCACAGTGAAATGATTGTAACTCACAATGTATCATTAGTCAGGAAATCAATAATTAAAATTTCATGAAAGTCGACTAAAAGTGTCAAATTATTAAAATCACATCTCAATTTTAGGAAGGCCGAATGGCGTAGTGGTTGGTGGCCCTGTCTCATACGTCGGAGATCTCAGGTTCGAGTCCTGGCCGGGGCATTTATTTGTGTGATGAACACAAATGTTTGTTTTGGGGTCATGGTTGTTTATATTTATATATGTATGTTTATTCTGGGTTCCCCCAGTTCGCTGTATGGTCATCCATAACACAAGCTGTGGGGCTAGACAGCAGTTAGTTTGTCCGGGGATTTATTTATTATTTTATTTGAAATTACGCGAGTTTATTTATACTAAACTTCGAGCCACCCAAAAAAATATGGAACCCTTTTAAAAATACGTCAAAATTGATACCGATTCAATTAACTTTCTCAAATATCCTCAACATCTAAAAAAACTCACCGACAAGAGTACAAGTTATCAAACTTGGTTTTAGTGACGGAATCGTTGACATTCATGGCTGGCACGCATAATTTTCCCGCCTTGCTTAGTTGATATAACCTGTGTACTCCTGTTACACTCTCTTCTACGATCCCTGGAAAAGAAAATGGAATAAATAAGAGAACTAAGTAATAATTCAATTTCAAGTAATGGTAATCAAAACATATTACAAAACGAAGTCCCCGGCCACGTTTGTCTGTCTGCCTGCATGTCTGAAAGTGTGTATTAACTCAAAAACTATCGAAAGGATTTTCGTACGGTTTTCACCAACGGATGGAGTGATTTAAGAGAAAGGTTTATGTGCAGAATTCTTTAAAGTTTTATGTTAACTGGTTGAAATATGTTGATTATGTGGAAGATATCGGATTAATTCAGCCCACTGAGAGCTTTCTTCAAAAAAGCTGCCTTCGAAAAAGCTTGGCTAGATCCCGCGTTAACTCGTGAACGGGATACTTGGGGGAGGGAAACTTGCCGAGCTAACAGATGCAGATAAGAATCATTTTGTAAAGAAAAAAACAGACTCTGTAAATTGATTTAAAAAAAAATACCCGTGAAGTTTGTAGTCAGTTCTTCTTCACGAAGGTTTTTCCGAACTGGTGGTAGAGTCATGCTTTATTTGACGTCAGTAAGAACCAGTAGGTAATTATTAATTTTGAGAAAATAAATATTTCATTTTATTTCATCCCTGAGGTTTAACAATGCAAAATAATTTTTTGTCCAAGAATTATTCATCATCATCATCATCATATCAGCCACAGGACGTCCACTGCTGAACATAGGCCTCACCCAAAGACTTCCAGAGCGACCAGTCGCCCGCGCTCTGCATCCAACGACTTCCTGCGACCTTTATGATGTCGTCCGTCCATCTAGCCGGAGGCCGTCCCGCGCTGCGTTTTCCGGTACGTGGTCTCCAGTCCAGAACTTTTCGGCCCCATCGGCCACTCAGTTCGACGCGCCACGTGCCCCGCCCACTGCCACTTCAGCTTACTAATCCTATAGGCTATGTCGGTAACTTTAGTTCGTCTCGTAGCGAGATACCGAGCATAGCCCTCTCCATAGCAAGCTGGGTGACCTTGAGCTTTCTTATGGTAAGAGACCACGTTTCTGAGCCGTAAGTCATCACTGGTAACACACACTGGTTGTAGACTTTCGTCTTGAGGCACTGAGGTATTTTGGACGAGAAGATATTACGTAGTTTCCCGAGCGCTGCCCAGCCGAGCTGGATTCGTCGATGGACCTCTCTCTCGAAGTTGGACCTACCTAATCGGACAGCTTGTCCTAGGTAAATGTACTCGTCTACAACTTCGAGAGCAGAGTTCCCAACTAGCAATGGGGTATGGTAGGCGCAAAATGGATATTGGACTTAATTTTCATCTTATCCATATTCATTTTAAGACCTACCTGTTGAGGCCATCGAGCATTGTGCCGAGATCTTCCAGCGATTTTGCCATGACCACAACATCGTAGGCAAATCGGAGGTGAGTGATGTACTTGCCATTGATGTTGATACCGAATCCTTTCCATTCCAGGAGCTTGAAAACATCTTCCAAAGCAGCGGTGAATAGCTTTGGAGATATTACGCCTCCTTGTCTAACACCTCTCTGCAATGGAATCGCCCCCGTGCACTGCTCCTATACTCGGACCAACATAGTGGCGTTTTTGTACAAACACTCCAACCCTTCGATTTACCGATGGTCTATTCGGTACCGTTAGAGAGATCGCAGCACCACCCAGGTTTCAATCGAATCGAAGGCCTTCTCATAGTCCACGAACGCTAAACATAGTGGCAGATTATACTCCTCGGTCTTCTGTATAATCTGCCGCAGCGTGTGTATGTGGTCTATGGTACTGAAGCCTCGTCGGAAACCGGCTTGCTCGGGTGGTTGGAAGTCATCGACCCTGCGTTCGAGACGATTTGTGAAGACTTTTGAGAACAGCTTATAAACATGGCTCAAGAGCGAGATGGGCCTATAATTTATCAAGAGGGTTTTATCGCCCTTCTTGAAAAAGAGTACCACCACGCTCTTTGTCCATGCTTCGGGCGTAGTTCCTTCGAGCAGGACGGAATTGAACAGCCTCTGAATGCTTTAAGTACCAGTGTTCCACCCGCTTTCAGAAGCTCCGTAGTTATTCCGTTTTCACCAGGTGCCTTGTTGTTCTTAAGCTGTTTCAGAGCCATCCTAATCTCGTACAGGCTGATGTCCGGGATATATTCGGGGAAGTGTCGGTAAGTTTTACTCTAGGGTCTTTAGCCGGACCAGTAACAGGCTGCACTACCGAGGTGTACAACCGTCAATAGAACCTCTCGACCTCCTTCAGCACCTCTGGTTTGGTCGACACAACGCTCCCGTCCTCCGTCTTCAGCTTCGTCAACTGGCTTTGCCCAATACACATGTCTCTTGCGAACACTTTGGAGCCTTTGTTCTGCTCTATCGTCTCCTTAATACCATTGGTATTAAAGGCACGGATATCGTGTCGCAAGGACTTATTGATGTCTTTATTGAGTTGCCAAAATGCGTTAGCGTCGTCGGAGGACTGTAGCGTCATGGCTCGTCGTTTTTCCATGAGGTGCAAAGTGTGCTCGGATAATTTTTGAGGTCAATTTTTACGGCAAGTCTTAAAGAACTTAGACCCCACCGCATGGACAGTTTCCACCAGCCTGTTATTTGTATCGTCCACAGAAGCGAAATCTTCGAGGCAATCGAAGCGATTTTGGGGTTCGAGTTGAAAGCTCTCGGGATTCTGGATGTAGGCAACTGCAGGTCGGAGCGTCGACTTCACCATACGTGACCTCTCCAATTTGACGTTTATATTCAACGTGCCTCTTACCATTCGGTGATCGCTGCCAGTTTTTACTCTATGGATCACAGAGACATCGTTGAATATATGTCGCCTAGTGGTCATGATGAAGTCGATCTCGTTTTTTGTGGAACCATCGGGGCTCATCCAGGTCTACTTCCTATGAGGCGGCTTCTGGAGGAAAGAGTTCATCAAAGAGAGTCCTTCTTTAAATAAAACACTTTTTTACCGGATATTATCGCGTATATTTTAGTTAATTTTAAAATTATTTCGACGTTTCGGCATCTTTGCAGTTGCCGTGGTCACGATAGACTCCTACTCACGATAGTCCTTCTTTCTCCAAAAGATCGGCCAGCCTCTGTTCCCGAGGATTCCGCTGCCCAAAACCAAAACCAAAACCCACTTTCATCTCATCATCGCTTCTTTTGCCTATCATCGCGTTACAGTCCCCCATAACAACAGTGAAGTGGGTTTTGGACTTATGTATGGCTCTACTAATGTCCTTACACATAGCCTCCACTTCCTCATCCGGATGTGTCGAGGTCGGCGCATATACCTGTATGACCTTCAGCGAATATCTTTTAGATATTCTGAGTATAAGGTACGCTACCCTACTCGACATACTCTCGGTGGCCATTATGTTGTTTATGAGGGACTTGTGGACGATGAACCCGACACCACCTTGGGACTGTTGATCGCCCTCCCGGTAGAAGAATAAGTTGCCAGACTTCAGGACTATCACATCCTCACCGTCTCTTCGGACTTCAGACAACCCTATGATGTCCCAGTGCAACTTGCTGAGTTCTTCTTCCAACTCGTTTATCTTCTCGTCGGTCCTCAAAGTGTGCGTATTGTGTGTTACTAGGGCCAGTCTTCGGTGGTGGTAGCCGGATCTCTGCGGGGATTCTTCGCACCCCCTGCCCTGCCGTTACCATTACCGCTACTGGAGCCAGGAATAGCAGGGCTGCCGGGGACTGGGGGCCTGATCTTTTTGTCTTCCTTTGTCATCGGAGGGTTTTGCCCATACTCGCCACGCTAGGCAGGTGGTTTGGCGAGCGCAGTTATGGTTAAGTGAGATGGAATAACACAAGAACGCTGCTGCCCATCCCTGTTCATATCTCTTAGACGCCTCTTACGTCACCCACAGGAGGAGATGGGGTGTTACTATTCTAAGCCGGCACCACACGGTGCTTTAGTTTTTAAAATTATTAGTTGTGAAAATACCTTTGATTGAATAAATATCACCAAAGTTTGTCAGTTGTCTTTATAACTTTTTTTTACTATATTCATAGCCAGCAAACGATCATTCGACCCAGGTGAAGGCTAGTGGCATACGCACCCATAAGCATAATTAGTCGTAAGTGTTTATTTATTATTATACATTGTGATTATCATCTCATATTGTATCACCGTTCAGAAGAAATTGCCTTTGTTCCATAGCACTAACTGTTCCTTCCCTTAAACGGGAACCCAACCACGGAAACGTCATTAATATGGCGATCGAAATAAGAATGACTTTAGTACCGCCCCAGACGAGATCTGAACAAAGAACCTCTATTCCCGTTATAAAGGATTCTTTACGTTTTTAAATACTTGCAGAATAGAAAATAAATACTTTGAAAAACCTCCAAGTAGGATGAATAAACGTTACATTTAAATATTATCTACATACATGCTCAACCGAACAATCTGACGCGTCAGTACGACAGAACACAGGGCAGGATTTAGAGGTCTGGAGGCACTTGGGCAATAAAGGAGTGGAGGCCCCAAAATAACTTCCAAATAAAATAAAAAAATAAAGCAAGTAATGCGAAAAAAACTCAAGTATTAGAATTAACACGTTAATAAACAATTATAATAGTTTGTGGACATATTTGTGTAAGTTTTTACTTTGTAGAAGTGTTAATAAAAACCCCATTAAAAAAAAAACAGAAAAGCTTTGCGAAATCAATTTTCTTATTAATCTCTATTGATGTGGAGCTGCAGCCCTGAGCCTCCCCATTCTTGTGGAGGCTCAGGGCTGCAGCCCCGGTTGCTCGCCCCTAAGTCCGGCCCTGACAGAACAGGTATCGAAATTGAAACAAATCAAACAAATCCAACTCTGGTTGGTGTTAATTTTAATCGGGCCAGTCATACTTAGAACAAATAGTAATCGTTTTATTTCTGCTAAATAAATAAATATTATTTTTATAAATTGAGTTAAGTTTCGGATACCATATTACAGAGTCAAATCCATCAGAAATGACCTGAATAATACCGTCCTTTAATATTCATTACGACTTTCCCTGTGACCCTGTATAAACATATCAGCT
Source organism: Marasmarcha lunaedactyla (assembly GCA_923062675.1). Classification (NCBI taxonomy): domain Eukaryota; kingdom Metazoa; phylum Arthropoda; class Insecta; order Lepidoptera; family Pterophoridae; genus Marasmarcha; species Marasmarcha lunaedactyla. The sequence goes on from OV281366.1 coordinate 10,877,323, forward strand.
TTTATGACAAATTTTGTAGCAGATTTCTCGTGGATAATATATTATAATTTCACTATGAGTTATAATTAACATTGATGATGTATATTAACATTATTACACACCAACTTCTTGAGTACAAGATAACACCGTGGGATTATTAAAACTGTTCTCCATTAAAAGACTCGCTACAGAAAGATAACCATGAACACCCACCTTTAATCTGCTTAAATGCATTAGGATGTTTCTTGAGCATAAGATGTGTAGCGTCACCACCGTCGTCAAGGATCATATTCGGCTGCCAAGTGCTGCTGGGAGTGCAGCACTGGTCGATGCACCACCAGAACGCCTCCTCGCTTTCTCCACGCCAAGCGAAGATGGCGAAACCTGTTGGGGATTGGGGTTATAAATAAATACATATACTTAACGGTAAAAGCCGACTTTATAATTGTTATATCAAAATGCGTAAAATATCGAAACATAACGATAATTGCGATACATACAATAGCTTTTGACAATCACTCTAATAAATAAACTAACTACACTTATCACTCCTGATTGCTATACTGCGATTTGGATGTACAGGGTCCTTCGTGGCCTCTATCACTTGTGGCGTGCCTCAAGGTTCTATTCTAGAACCACTTTAAGGTTTCAATATTTTAATTCAAATATATAAATTAAAATAAAACTACTTAGATAAACATTTTTAAAAGATTTAAATTGTACAGAACTTTAATGTAATTTAAGTCTCTAAAATCCATATACCATTAGTAGCCAACGCCGCAGCCACTTCGTTCTGCGTGCTGTAGATGTTACAAGCCGCCCAGCGCACCGCGGCGCCTAATGCTTGTAAAGTTTCTATTAGCACCGCCGTCTGTGCGTTTATGTGGGTGCAGCCTACGATCTGGAAATGTAGTAAGATATCCTTTTTTTTAATCAATAAATATTCTTTTAACAAATTTTAGTATATTAATATTGCCAGAGGGTATCGCATGGGGCATCGCCCATGTGACTAAAAGTAAAGTTTGTGTTATATACCATCATACAGTCAATGTGATAATACAAGAGTGAAATAAACTTTTTATCGAACATGTGCTCATTCCTATCACCATTTGAACCCAGAATTACTAATGACGAAGTAACTGCAAATAAAAGCGACATGTGCTCGTTCCTATCACCATTTGAATGCGTAATTACTAGTGACGAAGTAATGGCAAATAAAAGCGACATGTGCTCGTTCCTATCACCATTTGAATGCGGAATTACTAATGACGAAGTAATGGCAAATAAAAGCGACATGTGCTCGTTCCTATCGCCGCATGAACCCGGCATTACTAATGACGAAGTAAAGATAAATAAAAGCGACATGTGCTCGTTCCTATCACCATTTGAATGCGGAATTACTAATGACGAAGTAATGGCAAATAAAAGTGACATGTGCTCGTTCCTATCGCCGCATGAACCCGGCATTACTAATGACGAAGTAAAGATAAATAAAAGCGACATGTGCTCGTTCCTATCACCATTTGAATGCGGAATTACTAATGACGAAGTAATGGCAAATAAAAGTGACATGTGCTCGTTCCTATCGCCGCATGAACCCGGCATTACTAATGACGAAGTAATGGCAAATAAAAGCGACATGTGCTCGTTCCTATCGCCGCATGAACCCGGCATTACTAATGACGAAGTAAAGATAAATAAAAGCGAAATTTACTTGACTGTTTAGTGCTGATTTCGGTTAGGATTTTTCAATTATTGAGTTATATTCATCTATACGTCAGACAAATAGTCGCTGAGCTTTTAAATCTATAGTAAATAGGTAATTCTTGGATATCTGTGTATAACATCCTAGTCTTCATTTTACATTAAGTCAATAGCGATGAAAAACAAACCACTTAGCACCCGTTTAATTCCTAAATTCATGTTTTTTTTTTCAGAATAAAACATGTTAATTGTATTATTGTATAAAATATACCTTTGTTCCTTCAGAAAAATTTATTTTATTATTATTGAAAGAATTTTTGTAATAGGTGCAGTTATTTCTGCAATGAAAAGGTGCAGCCAAAGCAGATAGTACAAAAAATGACCTACTAATATTCAGTATATCAAATTAAAGGCCAATCAATATGGATTATCATACAATCATTAGTTTAAATATATAGACCTTCCTACCATTGTAAGATATTTTTCTAAAATATATCTTTTCCCCGATTTTTTAAGATTCACTCTAAATAATTCATTCAGAAAAGAACTGACAGATTGTTGATTGACTGTCAAAACTAATCCACCAATAACGTCCATTACTTGTAGGTTCATTCGACATCGTTTTGTTACTTTTTTTGATATTGACATTGATACATTCAATTCTTTTTTTTAATTTATTTATTTTATTTTTTTGCAAATTATTTATTATTATTTTTACAAGATTTTTAGATTTAAAATTAGGGAAGTTTAAGGGGGAAAAGGTTACTCATGAGTTAATCTTTCATACGTACTACTGACCATTAGCAGGTCAAAATCCCATATTGAGTTTGACCATCATCTTTGTCGCTTACATTAAACAAACGAACAAATAAATCTTTCCTTTTTATAATAACGGCATACAAGTGTAGATGACGTTCTAAATAGCTAAAAAAAAGGATTTAGATGATCACTTACCTTAGCATCTTTCAAAGGCTTATCATCCTTCGCTCTCGCTCTCAACGCCATTATGCCAGGCATTTCCTGTTCCGCTATTTCTATCTCTCTCCTCCCGAAGGCATGTTGTTCTATATTTCTGACACAATATGGCGGGTTGGGCTGGCCGGCTGCTATGGCTTTTTCATGAGGTTGTATACCTTCGTCTTCATCTGAGGATGACCCTGCAAGGAGGAAGGAGGAGGACTTCGTATTAACAGTTTTAAATATCTGATGTAAAGGTTTATTCTGATGTAGCTAGTACCTTTGTGATTAAATCAAATAGATACCTATAGTTGATAGAAAATTGTGGATCGAATGATATGTTACTCATAGGCTACTAATCGTCCATTGTTATGATTTACGAATCCACAGATAGTTACACATTGATGCACATGTTAAACTTAACCTCTCTACTTGCTTCGGGGTTCAAAAATAACTTTTTACACACTTAAAGGTACCACGTACTATTTTAATGTAGACGTTTCGGGCCCTAAGACCTGAAGACTTCACCAGTTTCAAGGCAATTCTCAAGGCCCTTAGACGGAACTTAATCTAAATTGGATTAGTCAGAATACATGGCTGTTTAGCAGTAGTTTCACTAGGTCATGTTTTCTTTAACTGCGGATTTTAAATGGCTACAAATTATAGTAAAATTACTGTATCAAAATCTGTTTACACTTGAAGTAAATATTCATCCTTAACACTATTGTTACACGGTTGTTGTTGGACTTGCTATTTTCATGGTATGTGAGAGGAGTGTAGCGGTAGTCATAACTTAAATCTGATAAAAAATATCTTGAATACGTATTAATATTTCATTTGACCCTACATTCGTTTCAGTAATTTCAAAGTTATAACTATCTTCTATAACTCAAAAAAAAAAAACCATTGGGTATTTTACATTTGAAAATGCAAGATTTTATTATATAGAAAAATATAAGCTATTTTGACCAAAAAAATGTATTGCAAAGTAAAGTTTTGAATTCAATTTCGTAATTATACAGATTAGAAAACTTAAAAATCAAGCAGCAAACTTATTATAAAATATATTACATTTTTTGATATTATAAGCTTACTGAATAACTTTTTTATCCAAAAGCCAATATAATTTTAATATGATTTACACGTTGTGACGTCACAAATCAGTACCGGTTTGTAAAGAGCGTTTTTCGGCAACTCGCAGCAGCTGCTCAAACATACAACTGTATCTAAAAAAAACTATTGATTGCAAACTGTTACTTCTACAATATGTCTTTACTGTTGCTAAATAATTTTATCTTATAATTTAAAAAAAATTGTAAATACCCTGTGACATTATCAACAACAACAACAAATCAAACCGACAAAATTGAGCATAATCAATGTAAAAAGCATTATAAATAACTTACGGAACATGCCATTAATATATTTCTTTGATTAAATATCACTATTGAGTATATCAGTATTCTACACTAATAACGCCAAATCAAATCTAGAGCAACAAGTTATGATTAAAAGAAATCTATTTCCGAACAATCCTTGTCACGAAAACCGGAAATGAACTTACACACGTCACTTCTGCCAGAAACGATGGAATGTCTCTTCTTCAGTGACACTCTTTCATCTTCTACTTCTAATAAACTCTTCTTTAATATACTTGGAATGGACATTTCAAAAGGTATTTAGTGCAGATGAGTCAAACTTAGCGTTGTTTGTAGAAAGATTGTACAATTCAATTATAGTTCCTAGAAAAATAATGTAATGCTTTGACTAAAGTAGAATAGCAGAAAATTTTTGACATTCTTACAAAACGTACGTTAAAAAAGGCTCTGTTACTACCGCAAATGCATTTCCTCACACAATTCGATAGGCTATTTGACAATATTAAAAATAATGAAACATTTAGTGCCATCCGCATAGATAATGTAATCTAAAAGCAATTCGCTTTACTATACATAAACGATAATTAATATTTCATCAAGAAAAAAACACCAAAAAAAACTTATCTATTTTGAGTTGGATCATCAAGACATTGATTTTGATTGGCTAAGTTTTAAATGACGTCATAGGCAAGTAAACATTTCTGGTAATGCACGCCGTGTCTTGACGCTACCGTGTGACGTCACAGGCCAGTCTCAACATTTATTGCCGGAGCAAGCATTTTAGTAGCTTAAATAAATCAGAGTACTTTTTAATGTGTTTTTTTGGATGAAATAATTAAAATATATAACAATCAATATTATTTCTAGGGTCCAGCGCCACAAAATAGACAGACATGTTTTTTGAAAAGTAGTCAAATAGCGTATTAAATTGCTCCTCGGCATACAAGAGATAGATTTATGCAAAACGTGAGTTCCTTTGTATTTGTATCATATTATTTATTCATTCATATTATTTAATATATTTGTCATATATCGTCGGTTCGGTTCGCGCAGTGACTAAACCATTTGACAAGTAAAACCAGGCGCCCGGGACAAGATTTTTGAGGAACGTGTCTCAGGAACTTGTCTTCATACTTTGATCAAATATTATAATATAGCTCAGGCTAATGACATAATTACGTACGATGCTAATCACGATTCTAATTCAATGGCGCAGTCTTTTTTTTTTGTCTATCGCTTTTAATTTATACGTATACTTTAGCTAAATTTCCAAAAGATAATTAAGTGAATTATTTATTACATATAGGCATTTTCAATCGTACATAATACTCGTACAGAGCTCACACTGCTAAGTTGTAACACCAGCTGAGTTTCGAAAGTAGTTAGCATCGAAAAAAAATATCTGCCTTTCGTATTATTCTGCACTTTTATAATCAGTCTAGGAAGCTCTTTATTTGTTTCGGGTCACTTGATACGAATAACTACGGGAATGCTCTTCAATGTGACCCACAAATGTCATAGATACATGTCATAGTAACGTAGGTATACGACAAGGAATGTGGTGCAGGGATGGTTTCAAACAAGATTTTGTGAGTATTTTAAAAAAAGGTGTCTTAGAAGTTTGTACCACGTATCAGTCAATTTCTCTGCAATTATTGGTCCCAATTGAATGTTAGAATATACTGATTTTGATGATTTTTTTTTAAAGCTTTGTTTAAGCTGAGTTAATCGAAGATGTTTTGCCATGATTGAAGAAAATCGGTTTAACCATTCACAAGTTATGCGGATTTTTATGTTTATTTTGTGCTCAAAATTAGATAACTAGATAATTTATATTTATTATTCATAGTATTAAGCACAATATTTATAAATTATAATCAAGTTAATTTTGATTTTGCACAACGCTTGTCGATAGCCACCCAACGCGGTAATTCTGTCGGGTTTTGGCCAGTTTGCCTTATGTCCAGTGTAATCAGCCCCAGGTGTGGGTCATGAATTTTTAAATCGTAAATAAATATGTGAGCTTGAAATTGTATAATCCTGTGGAAAAAAAGAACTCATTAAATACTTCTTAAACAAATCATAAGATGTCACGAGCTATCGGTTTGCTGACGCTTCGATCTCATAATCGATCGATCTATTAAACTATCGATTTCACAAGCTTGCGTAAACTATCGGTTTGATGAACGTTCGATTTAATACGCTATCCTTGCAATAGTTTGATGTAGTCTAATTCGATGTCACGAAACGGACGTAATTATTTTCTTTCAATCTTTTCCTTTACATTAAAATTCAAATATTTATTTCTCAACATTAAAAACTACTCGTTCTTATTGACGAAAACTACTCGTTCTTATTGACGTCAAATAAAGCATGACTCTACCACTAGTTCGGAAACCTTCGTGAAGAAGAACTGTGAAGAAGAAAATTTTTTTCATAATAAATTTACAATATCTGCATTATCTACTCTATTGTTAGTTTGCAAATAAATTCACAAGTGTCATGCATAAACTCGTAGATTAAACCAGCACAGATAAAGAAGACAGGTACGATTTTATATAGAATTGAAGATTTTATAAGAATTGTTTGCAATATATTTGCATGCCACCATCCAGCGGTCACTGTGAAATACCTGAGCGACCATTTGAAATGCAGTGTAAATATATTATTTATACCAACCAACACTATTCCCTAGAAAAGAAAGCTCAATTTTGCTCAACATTTTCATCGATCTATCCTTAATAGTTACCCAGTTATTAGACACTGGACCTTATGTAACTTGTAACTAAGGTTTTATTTAATAGTATGCTGGTGTCTGAAGATTTGAAATCACGTGGTTTGATACAGATATCTAGTGACTCGTATTAAATGTAGGAAATAAATTGTTCAGTCAGACCAACTTAAATGTTCAGTAAAGAGTGGCGCTCGTTCTACGCGTAATTGAAAATAATTGAAATGAAAACATTTAGTCACGCAGTAAATGTTTTAGTTCCAGTTTTTGCAACTTAAGAATAAAGTTGGTGGCGCTGTAAGCGGGATTTGCAGTCATGATATAAGTAATTACTGATTTGCTGATAGCCTTATTGAAAGAGTGTGTAGGTACTAATTCGCTTGAACGAGTAGTTTTTATAACAATTCTAGTCAGGTGACAAGTTTGAGAAGGTTCTAGAATTTGGGTAAGGTATTTTTCTTCAATAAATCGGACTTTTATCATAGAGTTATTTCACATTAGGACAGAAGCTGCACGAGGAAGCTCGGCATCTTTTTTATGAATGAAAAGAACCAACAACAGGGTACGATAGACATTATGTTTCGACCTTATGTTATTATTATAACAAAAGCTTTTCGACCTACACAAATGTTCTGTTAAAGAACTGATTTACACTTCAATTTGTTGTCATATTGACGGTGTGCGCATTTTTACGCACTTAACTTATGCTGATGATATGGTACTCTTAAGCCCTCAATTTGTGTATTAAGGAAACCACTTCATATCTGTGAATCCTAAGGCCATGGTAAATTTTTTTTTGACAGTTTATTTATAGTTCTATGGGCCTTTTAAATTTCACCGGACTTTCTAGCTTAGCGCTGAGGACGTAAAGCCGGAACTTATACTACTCCTATATACGATACGCCTAAGGGCACCCGAGAGGGCACGGACCTCGGCTTAGAACGTCGTATATTGAAACTACTGGTTCGGAAGGATCATCTACTGCCAACGAACCAGCAAGAAACTCAAGTACAACGAATGTAATGTGAGATGCTAGTTTTTGCAGGTCGTACTAAGCCCTATCCTAACGTATATTCAAAATGGGAAGCAGCTCCAAATTGTTAAATAGTTTAAGCACTTGGGTCACTGGGACATGGCTGACATTGAACGTGAGCGCAGAATGTTGGCTGTTCGCTGTAACAGTTTGGTTTGCAGGCTTGATAATAGATCTGCGGAGGTACAAGAGACTCGTTTTACCGCATTTTATCAATCTCTCTATACAAGCAGCCTGTGGGTAGCCTTAACGCAGAGGACGTACAATTTGAGTATTTCACAAAATAATGCGTTTAGGATGCTGATATTATATACCTGATATACCTGATAAGATGAGGTTACTTTAATACTGTAGTGGCTCTGGTTTGTTAGCTGACTTTCAAGTCGATGAGTTCCAGATTTTCAAACGAAAAAGATGCTCCTGTATGACGAGGCACCTGTTGAATAGCACTTAGTCACCCTGCTTAAAATATTGTTACGTATCTATGCATGCATCTGGCCCTAAACTAATGCCCTGAGTGATGTTAATTACTAATTATCTTAGTTTATATATTTGTATGTTTCCAGTTATTTTGACCACTCAATTTTATTTTATTTGTGATATTTTTTGTTGGCAACACTCTAAGTGTGACCGTAGGTGGCGACCGAAATCAAAAAATATGTCCATATCTGAAATAAGTGACGTCACGTTTGACAGTCGTCTAGTTGGCTTGGTCTTTACATGTCACGTGCCACGTGATTGTGGGAAGATGTCTTCATTTGGCTGTCAAATCGCCTATGTCTCCGCTATGTCTGGAGCTTCATGTTAAACTTGCAGTTGTCATGACATTTTATAATGTAAGGATGAGAGAAAAATTACGCATGAAACCAGATACACTTGGATCTAAAAAGGCAACAGTCGAATTACGTTAATAAACCATTAACATTTTTGTCATCGGCTTTTTAAATCCAACTCTAAGTCATGCACGTAGGATTGTATTTGCTATTACGATTGATTGTATAACATAGTATATTATGTTCTAATTGTCATTTCTTGACAAACGACTAAAATATTGTTGTGAAATTTTAAAGTTGCATATTTGCATGAAACTGTGTACCTACCTAGTTTTTATTTATATACAGTGATCGAAGTCGATAATAGGAGTAATGGATTTCGTTCTGCGGTCGGTAATTTCCGAACCAACAAGTTATGAACATGCAAAAACGTTACCAAAAGCAAAGGTGCATAAGGTGATTTTAGTGTGCGTTTTGATAGTCGAAGCAGCAAGGTAACAAAAATCAGCTGTATCTACCGAAAATACTGTATTTACCGATTAAAGAGTAAATATCGTTACGTAATACTTTTATTTTGCAACTTTTGTTTCAAACATGGCATTCATTTGTTTATGTGCCAATGACATGGACCTAAATCTATCCTTTCTACAAACACAAGCCAACACGAGTTGCCAAAAATGAAATGTCACGTGACCTTTCAAACCCACCAGGCCTTTCCTGTATTAGGTTTCAATCAATACGTAATGGATCCGATTACACTCCACCGGAGTACTTTCCAAGGCTATGGGTACACTCGCCTAAGGGCGAAAATCGCTTGCATGTTGTTCTGTCTTTTGTAGGCACCCCGCATACTAGAAGATGGAGGCGCTGCAACAAATCCGAGCGCGAATCTGATCCTGCATCGTCTGTCATATGTCACCTAATGTTATATTGCGGGGAAAAATACAATTACTGAAATGGATGGATTGAGATGGAGATGGGATATTCCACGATGTTCCATTTGCAAATCGATGTTCGGAAAATCTGTTGACAGATATTGATAAATATGTGATATTGAAAGGTTGATTTATGAATGTACATTAAGGATGTGGAATTATATGATGACAATAGAAGTCCCTAACGAAAACAGTGGTACCTAATGGCCACTGAAGTACTCGATGATACAACTTATCTCATTCTTGAAGGTATTCATAGAAAATAGTGATATTCACATTAGAGTTACTAACTGAACCAAGTTATTTGTAAACGCTCATAAAAAAATTACTGAACTGACATACACATGCATAAAAACATGCATAACTTTTAAATGGCTAAACCGATTTTCCAAAAATTTTGCAAACTACACTGCAGATCGGTCCAATGATGTGACAGGTCACACGCTGCCACAGACAACACTAAACTTGTAGTCCCACTTTGGAGCTATGCTATAGGTTAAAACTAAAATCTAGTATTCGCATTTAAAAGATTAAAGACCTGGGAATACTTGTGGACTCAAAATTACACTTTGATAGTCATGTAGATTTGATACAGGGAAAAGCATTTCAAATGTATGGGTTTGTCATGAGAATGGGAAATCAATTGAGGCGATCTGAGACCCTTATTTATCTATTTAAGACTTTAATAAGAAGTCAACTAGAATGTGGTTCAGTTATATGGAATCCGTTTTACGCCAAATACATTTGCAGTCTTGAATCTGTGCAAAGAAAATTCCTACGTACTGTTTGTTATAGATACTTTCGCACTAAATTATCCTATGAACTAGCATTAAAAAAGTTTTCAGTAATTTACTTACAGCATAGGAGAACGATACAAGATCAACTTAATTTGTACAATATATGCCAAACAGTGTATGCTACAGAATACCAAGTAAATCACAACGCATTCGGTACACCTACCAACACCCAATATTTATGCCAAAGGTTTGCCGTACCAACGCGGGGGAACGCGACCCCCTTAGCAGAATAATGAAAAATCACAACGAAATTTTGTAAAATTGATATCCTTCATCTCAAAAAACTACAATATAAGAAATGCATAACAACTATTTTGTCAACAATAAGTAACCCAGATGTTATAGGATGAATTGCATTATTTATTTTGTTTTGTCAACTATGTAACGATCATCTCTGTAATTACCTTTTGTTAATGTTAATTTTTTGCCACTCACTTATTTGAGTTAACTTAACTTATATGTGGATAATGGTGCTGGTTACATGGTTAATTCTTATTTAGTGTTTCATATGTATAAGCTAATCTGTTACTGTGTAACTGTTTTTTATACCAAATAAAATAAAATAAAAATACTTTGAGAAAATTCTCAGTAATCAATCAAAAAATCAAGCTTACGGATTGTTGAACAAAAAGAAAGCATTCAAGACTAAACACGCATAAATACTACAATTTGTAAGGGTGCCAGTGCTGAAGAAATATTATAATAACTTTGACAAAAAAGGTCAGAATTTGACAATTTAAAAATACAAAAAGTATTTTCCAATTTAATTCCCGTTCCTATGGAAATTTCGGGAAATGGTGTACCCTACAGACGACGCATCAACTGAGAATCGACGAACAACGAATCTACTCACACACATGTTTAAATCCGTCAAACGGCTTAGGCTGTAGAGCGCGCCAAAGGATATACATTCATACATACACTCGAAAAATATACACCCCCTTATGACAGTCTGGTAAAAACTTAACTCATGCAAAATTCAAGTCAGATTACCTGTTTCTATTATTTACAATCGTATTTTTGTTAGAAAGAGATTGCATTGAGCTTTTTTTTATTTAATTTTGGTAAGCTTCTAAAATGCGACGTATTTTTTAACAAGTATAACATTTTGATACGAATTTATTTTATTCAAACTCAATACTTGAGCTAAAATCCATACTTTTGTAAGTGTAGATTACGTATCCCACTTTGGATAGTAGCTATACAAAGTTAAATCCGGGACTTAGTGGCGTCCTCGAGAGACCGCAGCGTGCTTAAGAGGGTTAATATAGAGATTTGACGGGGGATTTCAATATCAGGGACCTTTATATGTCTAACTATCTCTTAAAAATTTGCATGAGAAATGTTACGTCTACAGACAAGAAAAATTACGCCAATAAATCATTAAAAAACAATAAATTAAATCATTTATTGACAAAGTTACTTGGACATTCAGAAAGTTTAAATTATCTTTACCCGCACCCTTCTTACATTGGACTACTAGACGCAGACAGGTCTTCCACCCCTTTATAGTAGACATCCCAAGAAGTCGAACCAAACGCTTCGATAGTTCCTTTTTGGTGCGGGTCGCCAAGGTGTGGAATGAACTGCCTGCGTCTGTTTTTCCAGAAAACTATAGTCCTAGTTCTTTCAAGCGTCGAGTGAATAGGTATCTCGTGGATAGACGTGTAACACCTTCGTCTTCATCGTCACTTTCCATCAGGTGAGATAGAAGACAAACGTCTAATCTTTTATCAATAAAAAAAAGGTTACCTACTTCTTTTGTTATATTAATTAATAATTTGAATTTTGAATTTTAAAATATGTTTGCGAGTTTCACCGATTTAGGACGGAAGGGTCGCTGGTGGGTCTCGGTCACAAGCTTATTCGGCAAGCTTTTCGGAGCTTTAGGTAAGTTTACACTGTAGAGTAAAATAACAATGATTCAGAGATAAATAATATTTTGATAGATAAAATAAAGATTCAATTATTTTTTTGGAATTTTGATTCCTTCGGAGGTAACTGACATAGAGCATTCCAAAAATGTCGGCTCAATGGTAAATGGGATTTATCATTATTATAATTGTAAGAACAACGACAATTTGGCATTTATTGTCTAACAATTTTATTCCTCAATAACACTAACAGTAGTCCTTAATGTGAAGTAAAAATCATTTTAATTTGTGTATAAAGAAATTTGTGGATGTCTTTGTAGATTAGCAAAATGCACGGTTTGTTTTACTGTAGGAGCAGTACAATTTGAAAATACCCAATACACCCGATAGCAACCTCCTCTTCTTTGCAGCAAAGAAGCTTGAGCAAACTTTACGCAAGCCGGGGCCTCGTTTAGCCATGTTACAAACGTCGCTTTTTATTTTTTGTCTAAAATAGAAAAGTGGGGTCGCTCACTTCCCTCTAATATGGTTGAGGAGGGCGATGGCTGGATCCCGCGTTAGCTCGTGAACGGGTGCCGTTTGAGGGTGTTCGTTTGCATGCTTGAGGGGAGGGATACTTGCCGAGCTAACAGATGCAGATAAGAACAATATTGTATAGATATAAAGAGAAACTGGAATTTTATTTTGAAAAAATAGACCCGTAAAGTTTCTTGCCAGTTCTTCTTCACGAGGGTTTTTCCGAACTAGTGGTAGAGTCATACTTATATTCGACGTCAATAAGAACAAGTAATTGTCAATGTTGAGAAATAATATTTGAATTTGAATCGCTGACTTTATGTCTGTAGGTACAGAGTATAATTTTTTTTGCGTTTATGGTGTTCTATGTTAGTTTCAGAACAGGCTGGATTCTAAGGACATAGAACAGAAATAGGGCTAGGGCCGCTGGTTATAAATTGTGCCGAACAGCGTCGGAAAGTTACCGCGCTTTCGCAAGTTAGCGCTGGCGCACATGCTGTGTGTTGTGGCATCACAGGGACCGCTCAGCAGCCTCTGTAACTAGAGATGGGTAGTGGGTTAAAACTCAATCATTCCTATCGGGTTATAACTGGGTGGTTTGGGTTATAGCCCGGTTATAACCCATAAACACCCATTTTGCTGCATGATAATGAAAATTGTATTATAATATAGTTTTTTTTATAACGAATTAATAGGAATCAGCAATAAAAAGTATAAAATAAGGATAAAATCTAAAAACTATACAAAATAAGTTAGAAAGTTTAAAACAGAGCAATATTAATAATGTACTTTGACTCGACACTACTTGTCTCTGTCGCTCATACTATGCTAAAATATGGCATTTCAATTGCACTGTACGGCGACACAACGAAACGATAGCTGTTACACAACGTTGATAAAAGCGAGAGGCCTTAAATGAAACCACATATTCTCTGTATCATTATCAGGCTACACAACAAAAATGAGGTCAATGTAAGCAACAGTTTAGTCACAGGAATGTTTTTTAGTTTTTACTTAGTTTCATTTAAACACTCTGTATCTTCCCGGTCACCTGATCGTAAGTTTGTACTATAGGCATACGTAGTTATCTTAACGACAAAATTCACCAGAGCGATGCAACGTTGCCAGTTTGCATCGTAAGTTTGCAGTACAAACAAAGTACAGATCACGGTTATCTCACTCTAATGTAATAAGCGTAACAGAAATAGAAATAGATCAGTATGTTGCTATGGCGCCGGCGGCGGCTCGGCTAATTAGGTCAAGGGCACAATTTTTACTTTGTTTAGTGCGAGGATGCGTTGCACAGATTATTGTCGCTCACGCGTCCCATATACTAATGTTAAGATTTTATTGTGATAGGACACGTAACTGAGTATTTTCGGTTTAGTTTTGTGAGTAGTTTTTAATTATTTTGTAAGTACGTAAGACATCTACAATGCCTCGTGCTACATACACGGCGTCAGAATACACTGAGATGATTTTAATCTACGGGGAATCCCACGGAAACGCAGCTCTAGCTCTGCGAACTTACCGAGAAAGGTATGGAGACAGCCGCGCGTGCCCTAGGAACGCTCGCACCACAGTATTGGCAGTACAACGGGCACGGGAAAACAAACCATTAGCAGCGCATCAGGAAGGAGTCCCACCGCAGCAGATACCTACAGCGTGCGAGCAACAGATTCTTGATTATTTTGACCGCAACCCCACATCGAGTCTGCATAGAGCCGCACGCCAGTTTAGAGTTTGCCATAGAACCGTGCATAACATTTTAAAAAGGAATAAACGCAAACCGTACAAATTTAAAAAAAGTCCAAGCCCTTTTAAGAAGGGATTTGCCAGTCAGGCGTACTCACTGCCAGTGGATACTTGACAAAGTTACTGACGACCCGAATTTTTTATTAAATGTCATGGGGACCGACTAGAGCACATTTCCACGCAATGGCATATGGAACCAACAAAATCTCAGATACTGGAGTATTAAAAATCCACGCATGATTCGGGAGTCAGAGCATCAGTACCGCTTCTCTGTTAATGTGTGGGCTGGTATACACAGGGACCAGATTATTGGCCCTGTTTTTATTGACGGCACTCTTAACGCGGCAAAATTTTTGGAGATATTATCCGGTCCCGTTGCTGAATATACCGAAGAACTACCCATAGCCAATTATCGGCATTTATGGTACAATTGGACGGAGCTCCTCCACATTCAGTGATGTCTTCCAGAGAGCTACTCACCGAAATGTTTGGACAGCAGTGGATTGGTCGATTTGGACCAGTAAGATGGCCACCACGGTCCCCAGATCTCACTCCAATGGATTTTTTTATCTGGGGGTTTGTGAAAAGTGAAGTGTACGCGACAGACGTGAATACCGTAGAGGAACTTAAAAACCGGATTATTTTAGCGTTTAATAAATTAAAAAGTTTAACAACAAACAGTGACCTTATTGCACGATTAAATAACAATATTATGTCGTTATAATTTTTGAACCATTGCAAACGGCGGACATTTCGAACAATTGAAGATTGAATGTGTAAGTGTGACAATTAATTATTTTTGTTTATTATTTTCATTGATCATACCTTCCAACGTTACCTACACATGTTTACATTATCATCCACATCAAACCCGGGCGCTCCGCTGTATAGGTGTGCGAGCCGGTGAGCCCGCCGCCGCACGCGCTATGCTATTCAAATGCTACGTTGCCAATTTGTTACGCAGGTGGCGGCAGGCTACTCAACAAAGGATGATCACATTTTAACTTAATTATAAGCTATTTAAGTTCTTTGAAAAACGTTTTTTCGTATACTTCTTACTAACTTTTTTTAATAGTTTCGGATTAACAGCAGGCACTTATAGTATATGTGGTTTCATTAAATGCCTCTCGCTTTTATCAACGTTGTATATGGGTGAGCAACAGAGACAAGTTGAATAACTTTTGTTTTTACTTTCGACTGTCAAAAAATTTAGCGAGCTTTTTGGCATGGCCTTGTAAAAAGATAATATATAATAAAGAGATGAATTAAGTAGAGTGATGGTGACTGGACATTGTAAATTTTTTTTGTGCTATAATGGTGAAAATCACGTAGAATAATTCATAGTTAAAAGATATTGTATTTTTGGTCTCTCACAGGTAAATCAAATAAAAATCTAATAAAATGGCTTATTTATAACTAAACACACTGTTTAACAGCAATACCAACCTTCGTTCGTCGGTCTCGCTAAGGTTAACAATTAGGTAATATATTTTATTTTTCTTATTGGATTAAAATGGATATTCTAAATAAGTAACTATTTATCTTAAAAAACTATTAAATAAAGGAAAAATGAAACACCTAAGCCACAGAAGTCACATCACCCGTGTACGCTAACAGACGAAGTAAGTTATGTGAGGATGAGAGCGGGCAGGCGATTCATTGTCATCCATCGAGGAAACTGATGCTGCGATCGGTGCTTTCACCAACCACCTTCGAACCGCTATCAATGCATCTTCCGGGCAGGTTCCGGTGGCGAACGATCGCAGCTGGGTCCTGCCTGAGGATGTGAGGGAGTTGTCGAGAGCAAAGAACGCAGCTATCCGGCCGTACGATTACGCTCCGACCCAAATTCAAATTCAAATTCAAATTCAAATATTTATTTCTCAACATTGACAATTACTTGTTCTTATTGACGTCAAATAAAACATGAATCTACCACCAGTTCGAAAAAAAACCTTCATGAAGAAGAACTGGCAAGAAACCCAGGCAAACCGCATCCGTATGAGGGCCGTATCTTGCTGTAGGAGCAAGATGTTAAATCTCGCATACACGCGAACTGCGGTTTAACAGATTTTAACAGATTTCGCCTTCGCATCTGGCTTACTGGAGCTTAGCAAGTAAGCCAGATGCGAAGCCATTGGCAAAGTCTCTCAAGATAGACACTACGGCGTCATCGATGCCACCGCACATTAGGCCTCCGCCCATGACTCTCGCCTTCATAATTTTGAACAGGCTCCGAGAGGTCATCCATTCGAAGCAGCTGTTACCGGATGAACAGTTTGGCTTTAGATCCCGCCACTCCTGCGTCCAACAGGTGCATCACGGAGCATATCTTGGAGCAAAGGAACATAAGTCGTAAACAGACAGGCACGAGTGCGCTTTTCTTTGACGAGGCTAAAGCCTTCGACAAGTTCTGGCACAACGGCTTGTTATTTAAGCTCATTGTCGAACCTTTCGCTACAGATTGGAAACCCTCAAAAAGATTAGGTCAGATCACTCTGATTGTGTTGCGCGTAGTTTTGTTGCGCCGGCTGGAGAAGATGCCGCCGTATGTACCCTTTGGCCCCGAAGACACCACGACCTGACTAACCACGGAGTGACACCCGACTTGATCGAGTGCAGGTTGGAGCGCAGTGAAAACAACACAGTCTTCAAAGTAGGAACGTTTATTGCGTATACAATTAAACCTTAAGTTTAAATAAGCCTATGAACCGCAATCGTTCCTGTAGTTCAGCTTCTTTCTTCAGACCTCTTCACTGGCCTCCGGATACACCGAACAGCGCTTATGTGTTCTTGGGTCTTCACTGGCCTCCGGATTCACCGAACAGCACTTTCTTTCTTCTAACTGGAAGCTTCTGAACCTTTCTTCTTAGACTTTTTCTTTCTTCTTATTAGACTTTTTCCTTCTTCTTATTAGTTGTTGTTTTCTTCGCTGCAGGCACCGAACTGACTTCCAAAGCTCGGCGTGCGCCTTTTATACAAATTTCGCCCTAAATAATTCCAGCGCTCTGATTGGCTGGCGCGTTTGTGCAATTGGCACCTAATTACACTTAAGTTTTACTTGGATTCTAAACTTTACATCGAATTATCTTTCAAACTATTAAGCAAAACTATTACAATATTATATTCAAATAATAGAGCGAAACGATTCCTACATGTTTACATAAATACCAATTTGATAAAATTAAATACAAAAAACTTTCTAGAACAAAGACTACCTCAAAACACCGTTTGCGCCGGCAGACTGTTTACTTAGCCTAACATTGTACCTAAGGCGAAACGGTTACAAACATAATTTTATCATTTTACATTATTAAAATATGCAAACATTCTAATTACAATTAGATTTTAACATAATCAAACAAGATATAACTACCAATTAGGAACATATACAACAACAAAGGTTTTCTCGTTATTTCTCTTCAAATACGTAAAACACCATGAAAATAATTATTACATTTCAATAAAAGAAAGCAATTTACACATTATTATCAATAAACCATAACAATAAACCCTATAATTACGTAGTTATTCAACGAGAAAATATCTAACCATAATACGTCATTTATTACTTCAAATGCGTACTTTATTATATGAACCTATATACAATAACGTTATATCTACCATTATCTACCTAATCTGATAAGAAATAACCATAAATTTACCACAATTATGACAAATCTGAACAAATCAGTATTTTACAAATAACCTAGGTCTAAATTCTATCCAAAACATACATAAGCTTCTCATATTATGCTTATATTATACCAATGAAATCTCTAAGAACTTTATTAAACACAAACATCATCAATTCAACCATAAATCAATGTTATCAAAATAGAATTCAAAATATACCTATACCTAGGTTCCTATAACATCATAATTTCCTATAAGAATCTTATTAGTACTTGCTTACGTCACACTCGAAAATAACCACCTATCCGAGGACGGGCGCAAGTAGTGAGGGCGTGGACTAGCGTTATTTACAAAACTATTTGAATGGCTATGTCCCTATTATGCCGAATCCATTTCATGATGCGTCGCTAACAGTCTCCCCCGCAGTGCGTAGCACTCCATCCTGCGGTTGCGACGCTGCAGCTGGAACCAGGATGACGACCCGTCTCGTTGGTCGCCTCAGGATCCCCCATGGTGTCTGCACGTCCAGAACTCGAACTCTCCCATCAGGTCCAGGGTAGACTCGGTGAACTCTTCCTCTCGGCCAGGTGTTCCTCGGCAGTGTTGCGTCGACGACCATGACAATGTCGCCAACGCGCGGATCCTGCGTTGCTGCTCCGTTGACCTTCTTCGGCAGCAGGGTAGGCAGATACTCCTTGATCCACCTGTTCCAGAAGTGATCCGTCAGCCGTTGTGCCGTCTTCCACGTTGCCCTTCCGACGAGCTCGATGTCTGCAAACTCTCCAGGTGCCGGTGCTCCACAAGATCTGCCAAGTAAAAAGTGGTTCGGCGTTAGAGCTTCCTCGTCGTCAGGGTCTACGCTAACGTGGGTGAGTGGCCTCGAGTTCACCACGTGTTCGACTTCGGTCATCAGTGTGTGTAGGACTTCCTCTTGTGGTGTCCTGGACTGCAGCACCGTCGTCAGAGCCGTCTTCACCGATCGTACGAGCCTTTCCCAAGCGCCGCCCATGTTTGGACAGCCAGGTGGTATGAACTTCCACCGGGTTCCCTCTTGACTCGCTGCCTTTTCCAATTCTCGGTGCGCTCCGACGAAGTTGGTCCCGTTGTCGCTGAAGATAATCTTCGGCATTCCCCTTCTTGACGCCATTCTTCGCAAGGCCATAATCATGGAGTCGGTGCTCAATGTGTTCGCCAACTCAAGGTGCACCGCTCGTGTCGTTAGGCATGTGAACAGGACACCCCATCTCTTCTCTGTTCTTCTCCCGATGTTGACGTTCATGGGCCCAAAATAATCCACAGCTGAGCAGCTAAACGGTGGTCGATGATGCCGTAAGCGCTCGGCGGGCAGGTCTCCAACGGGTGGGATGATGGGTGCGCCTCTGTGGACCTTGCACCACTGGCATTCATGAACGATCTTCTTCGTCGTAGTCCTAAGGCTCAATATCCAATACCTCTGTCGTATCTCGTTGATGACTGTCATTGCATTCCCATGATAGAACTTCCGATGATAATGTTCAATGATCAGTCGGCTTATCTTCTGTTTGCCATGTAGGATGATCGGGTTGATCCTTCTGCCCTCGATGTGGATCTTCCTTGCCCGACCTCTCAGCCTTAGGATGCCATCGTCATTCAAGTACACGTCGTATTTTCGCAGTGGGCTTGACTTCTCTAGGATTCTTCCGTTCTTCAAACAGGTAATCTCGTTGGCGAAGCTCTCGTTCTGGCTTCGTTTCATCAGCTCGTTTTCAGCTCTCTGCAAATGTTCCTCTTCCAGGGGCAAGTATTCTTTCTCGGTCCTTTTCTCGACCGACACTGGAGATTGAGTCTTCGCTTCTGACCCTCTCTTTTTCTGTGGCTTCCAAGGTGCGTCCTTTTCTTTTCTTCTTGCCACGTTCACTTTTGCCGCCTCTTTTGTTGACCCATTCTGAGCGAGCTTCTTCATGATCTCTATGAACTGGAACACGCGTGCCATAGTTCTGAATAATCGCGTCCAGCTTGAGAATCGTTCTGGGTCTGGTACCATATCAGCCATGACCCGCGTCGCGCCGACCACTTGGAGGTTCTTCTCTTCCCCGGTGACTTCTTCACTCCCCTCAAATCTTCGCTTTGGCCAGTCTTCTTCGTTGCCCCGCAGAAAGGTGGGACCGTTGAACCATCTTGCGTGGTGGTCGAATTCGCTCGGAGTCCCTCTGGTAGCGTCGTCTGCCGGGTTCTCCTTGGTTGGGACCCAACGCCAGTCTTGAGGATTCGTCAGCTCTTCCACTTCTGCGAGACGATGTGCCACAAACGTCTTGAATTTGCGGGGGTCTGATTTGATCCACTGCAAAACAGTGCTTGAATCTGTCCAGAATAGCTGCCGGGTGATCTTGAGTCCCATCTCTTTCGCAATTGTCGTCGCTAATCTGCTTCCCAAAACAGCGGCTTGGAGTTCTAGCCGCGGGACCGATATAGGCTTCGCTGGTGTGACCCGCGCTTTACCGGCGATTAGCGCGACTTGGACTCTTCCATTTGCATCTGTTGTTCTCCAATAGATAGCGGTGGCGTACGCTTCTTCGCTCGCATCGCAAAAAGTATGCAGCTCGCCCTCTTCTTGCCTCGGTGAGATGCACCTGGGTATTCGAAGGTCTTTCAATACGGACACTTCGTTCACGTATTTGGCCCAGGCTGCTCGCTGTTCTTCTAGAATTTCGTCATCCCAGCCGATCTTCGTGCGCCATATGTCCTGAATTAGCTTCTTTCCCTGAATTAAGACTGGGGTAGCAAGGCCCAGGGGGTCGAAGGTGGACATCACGGCGCTGGTGACTTCTCTCTTCGTTGGCGTCTTCTTGCCTTCGAGTATGTCTGCGCTGGTATTCCGGAACCCGACGTTGAAGGCCAGCAAGTCTTCTGCCATCAGCCATCTCAGCCCAAGGGTCTTCTCTTCAGCAACCAGTTCTGTGCTGTCTTCTTTGAGCTGATCTCCTATCCCGTCGAGGATCTTCGGCCTGTTGCTGCTCCATCCCCTCAAGTGGAAGCCTGCCTTTGCATGGATGCTCTGCACCTGATGCGCGATCTTTCTTGCATCTTCCTCTGTGGCAAAGCTCTGCAAATAATCATCCATATAGTGATTCTTCTCGATAGCTTCCACTGCCGCCGGGTAATCTTCTCTGAAATCTTCTGCGTTCTTGTTCATTACAAAAATCGCCGTAGACGGTGATGAAGCCGCACCAAACACCACTGAGCACATTCGGTATTCGTCTGGTGTCCCATTTCTTCTGTCGCCGCGCCACAAGAACCTCAGGCTGTCGCGGTCCTCTTCACGCATCTGTACCCTCAGGAACATATCTTGAATGTCGGCGACGACGGCGACCGGCTTCTCTCTGAATCTCACAAGCACCCCAAATAGCGATTGCAGAAGATCTGGTCCCGGCAGGAGTGCGTCGTTCAGGCACTTCCCGTCAAATTTGGCAGCAGCATCCAGGACTATCCTTGGCTTCTTCTTCACGGGATGCATTACCGCAAAATGCGGCAAATAAAATGTTCTTCCAGCGGTCGTTGATACTGGAGCCTTCTCTGCATAACCATTTTCTATCAGCTTCTTCATCTGGTCTTCATATGACGTCTTCAGGGTTGCATCCTTGTCCAATTTCCTTTCGATCCCAATAAGACGTCGATGAGCTTGCACGTAGTTGTTTGGGAGGGTTTCGTCTTCACTCTTCCACAGCAGCCCGGATTCAAACCTCCCCTCTGGAAGGCGCTTCGTCGTTGACTGCAGGACCTCAAGCGCTCGTTGGTCTGCGTCGTTGCTCGGGCGGCGAGGCTGCACTCCGATTGATTCGATGTCGAAGTGTCGCCGCACCAAGGCTTCTGTCTCATCTTCTTCGATGAGTCTGCTGTGGTTGACGAACTGTACTGGTGACGTCTTCCCGTTGTGACGCCCATGGAGGACCCATCCCAAGCTCGTCAGTGATGCAACTGGATCGGACCTTTTCCCTTTCTTCAGTCTTCTCGTGACGATGAGACCCCAGTTGTCTTGCCCGATGAGAAGTTTTGGTTCTTCATCTTCATATAGTAGTTGACCTTGAATGCCTTGCAGGTGCGAGCATCCTTGGATGACACCTCGATCCACACCTTGTCTTGAGAGCTTCAAACTGTCGATTGTTCGAACTTCAATCGTTTCCTTCTTCTTACGATGAGCTCCCTTGATCTTGACACTTATCTTCTGCGAGTCGCACCTCTTGATTCCATGTTCTCCAATTGTCTCGATAGTTATCGGACTCGCCTTGCCTTCAGCCCCAATCATCTGCGCCACCCCAGCATCCAATAACGTGACTGTTGACCCCTCATCCAGAAGGGCCAGTACGCGTGCTGCGCCCTTCGGTCCATACAGGTCCACTGGGATCATCTTCAGATACACCTGCCCATCACTGGCAGTGTGCACGGAGGTGACGACTTCTTTGGGCTCTTCTCTGCGACTGGAGACATTGCAGCGGGATTCTTCTCTATCCCCAACAGCTGCTGGTGGACGGCTTTCTTCATGAAGACTGGTGTGGTGCCATCTTCCGCACTTCTTGCAATCTGCTGCCCTGCAGGTCTTCCTTGAATGCCTTCCTCGTAGACACCTGAAGCATAAAATTGCCTTCTTAGCCATTTCGTACTTTTGACTAAGGTTTGCTTCCTTGAACTTCCTGCATTCGTAAATCCAGTGTTCGCCGTTACACACTGGACACCGATTCTTGCGGGGGTGCTCTTCATTCCCCTGCACGTAGTGAACCTTCTGACCAGTGAGGTCTTCGCTCGTGGCCCCATGATGTCTTCGGTGGTGCAGATCGCTGACGGTCTTCTTTCTTCCAGGATACTTCAGGGTCGGCTATTTCCGCGTACCATTCGCTTTCATCCTCCAGGAATGCGTTCATGACTTCCAGGTCCCGAAGTTCTTCGTCAGGATTCGTCCTCTTGTATGCGATCCACCGGTGTTTCATCGTAGTCGGCATCTTCGCAATGAGGGCCCTCGTGGTTCTAAGGGAATCTAGGTACTTGCTTGCCCCCATTGCCTTGATCGTGGCCACGGCGTTCCTCACGTGGCTGTAGAACGTGCTCACGTCGTTCGGATCCTCTGTGACCCGTGGCAGGTTCTCCAGCATTTCCAACTCCGCAGTTGCCAGAGCTTCGGGTCTTCCGAACCTCAATTGTAGCCCCCTCATGACTTCGCTGGGATGCTCCGCCGTAAACAAGAGGCTCTTCACTGCCTCTCGCGCCCTGCCTTGCAGCGCCTTCCGTAATCTGGCCAGGTTCTGCACGTGACTGAAGCTGGGTGCCGTGTCTTCGAACGTCCTCTTGAACGCCAGCCATTCTTCTGCGGCGCCGTCGAAGTTGGGAAGCTCGATGTGTACAGCTTCCGACCGGCCTCTAGGTAGCTTCCCCAATGCTTCAGCCAACTCCTGGATGTCGGTCTTCCTCGATGCAGGCGGCGGCTGTGGTAGCCGCGGTGGTGGTGGTGGTGACGGTGGTCGCGACGGCGGCACCAAGGGTGGCATTACCCTCGCTCTCCTCTCGGTCTTCTGTAGCCACTCCTCCACGTGGTGCTGCCGCTCCTCGTCTGCGAAGTCTTCTTCGCTGCCGGACTCGACCCGCACGAGCTCCAGTTCGGCCTCGGCGAGATCCAGCTTCCTCTGGGCTATTTCCATTTTCAATTCGGCTTCTCTTCTTCTGGAAGCCCTCGACCTGGTGGTGGAACCAACCCTCCTGGGTTCCACGGGCGCTGGTACCGCGAACCGTGCCTCTTCGTCCGCAGCGCCCCTTGACGCAACCCCATCCATTGCTGGCGGTACGGTGCAACCTTCGGCGTGGCGTGCTTCAGGCGCTCCTCCGGCGGGGTGCGTTGGTGCCCCTGGTGTCAACGTCGACCCCGTAGACGACCCCATCGTGTCTGTCGTCTCTGTCGGCGTGGCTGCGCTCCAGTCCCTCGAAGACTCCGTGGCGGTGGTGGGCTTCGTTCTTCCAGTCGACCGTGTGGTTGGCATCTTCTTGATCCAGGATCTCGGCTCGAAGGACCAGGAAAACTGTTGCGCGTAGTTTTGTTGCGCCGGCTGGAGAAGATGCCGCCGTATGTACCCTTTGGCCCCGAAGACACCACGACCTGACTAACCACGGAGTGACACCCGACTTGATCGAGTGCAGGTTGGAGCGCAGTGAAAACAACACAGTCTTCAAAGTAGGAACGTTTATTGCGTATACAATTAAACCTTAAGTTTAAATAAGCCTATGAACCGCAATCGTTCCTGTAGTTCAGCTTCTTTCTTCAGACCTCTTCACTGGCCTCCGGATACACCGAACAGCGCTTATGTGTTCTTGGGTCTTCACTGGCCTCCGGATTCACCGAACAGCACTTTCTTTCTTCTAACTGGAAGCTTCTGAACCTTTCTTCTTAGACTTTTTCTTTCTTCTTATTAGACTTTTTCCTTCTTCTTATTAGTTGTTGTTTTCTTCGCTGCAGGCACCGAACTGACTTCCAAAGCTCGGCGTGCGCCTTTTATACAAATTTCGCCCTAAATAATTCCAGCGCTCTGATTGGCTGGCGCGTTTGTGCAATTGGCACCTAATTACACTTAAGTTTTACTTGGATTCTAAACTTTACATCGAATTATCTTTCAAACTATTAAGCAAAACTATTACAATATTATATTCAAATAATAGAGCGAAACGATTCCTACATGTTTACATAAATACCAATTTGATAAAATTAAATACAAAAAACTTTCTAGAACAAAGACTACCTCAAAACACCGTTTGCGCCGGCAGACTGTTTACTTAGCCTAACATTGTACCTAAGGCGAAACGGTTACAAACATAATTTTATCATTTTACATTATTAAAATATGCAAACATTCTAATTACAATTAGATTTTAACATAATCAAACAAGATATAACTACCAATTAGGAACATATACAACAACAAAGGTTTTCTCGTTATTTCTCTTCAAATACGTAAAACACCATGAAAATAATTATTACATTTCAATAAAAGAAAGCAATTTACACATTATTATCAATAAACCATAACAATAAACCCTATAATTACGTAGTTATTCAACGAGAAAATATCTAACCATAATACGTCATTTATTACTTCAAATGCGTACTTTATTATATGAACCTATATACAATAACGTTATATCTACCATTATCTACCTAATCTGATAAGAAATAACCATAAATTTACCACAATTATGACAAATCTGAACAAATCAGTATTTTACAAATAACCTAGGTCTAAATTCTATCCAAAACATACATAAGCTTCTCATATTATGCTTATATTATACCAATGAAATCTCTAAGAACTTTATTAAACACAAACATCATCAATTCAACCATAAATCAATGTTATCAAAATAGAATTCAAAATATACCTATACCTAGGTTCCTATAACATCATAATTTCCTATAAGAATCTTATTAGTACTTGCTTACGTCACACTCGAAAATAACCACCTATCCGAGGACGGGCGCAAGTAGTGAGGGCGTGGACTAGCGTTATTTACAAAACTATTTGAATGGCTATGTCCCTATTATGCCGAATCCATTTCATGATGCGTCGCTAACAGATTGGTTCTCCGATCCAATGAGCTAAAAAAGTCAAATATTTAGAAGTCACTTTAGATATTGGACTCACATTTCGGTTGACAGTTTGGGTGACGGGTCGCTCACTTCCCTCTAATATGGTTGAGGAGGGCGATGGCTGGATCCCGCGTTAACTCGTGAACGGGTGCCGTTTGAGGGTGTTCGTCGTTTGGATACTTGGGGGGAGGGAGACTTGCCGAGCTAACAGATGCAGAAAAGAATAATTTTTGTATAGACATAAAGAGACTCTGTAAATTTATTTTGAAAAAAAAATATACCCGTGAAGTTTCTTGCCAGTTCTTCTTCACGAAGGTTTTTTTCGAACTGGTGGTAGAATCATGTTTTATTTGACGTCAATAAGAACAAGTAATTGTCAATGTTGAGAAATAAATATTTGAATTTGAATTCACGGCTCGCATAAAACGCGTCCGGGACCGAGCCGCCTCCATCATGGGTAGCCTGCACCCTATAATATGCAAGAAGAGTGAAATGTCTCTTAGAAATAAGCTTACATTTTACAAAACTTGCATCCACCCCATCATGACATTTGCGAGTGTGGCTTATGCTCAGGCCAGCAAGTCGAACCTCAATCACTTGCAGGTTATGCAAAATAGGTTCTAACACAAATGTGTCGGGGCCCCGCCCTATGTCCACGACTTAGCCACTTCGACAATGCTACCCACCATCCCAACCCGCTGGTCAATAAGTCAGCTGAATACACAGCCAACCCAGACACGGGAGTTCGTTATAGGCGTCCGCGTAACGTCTTAACAGATCCCGACGACGTCATTTCAACAAGGACCGCCGGTGCTCAAGTTAGAAATAGGGCAACACGGCTACAAGGCTATGCCAAAAAGCTCGCTATATTTTTTGACAGTCAAAAGTCAAAAAAAAAGTTATTTTACTTGTCTCTGTTGCTCACCCATTAGGGTTGTAACGGAGCTTCGACTCCGCCTCCGTTACTGCGGAAGTTCCGCAAGAAATCTTACCTTCGCCTCCGCCTCCGCACAATTTTTGCGGAGTTATAACGGAGGTTTATTTACGTAATCATAAAACAATAACGCGCAAGCAGCGACGCTCGACGACCGCCCGGCCGCGTGTTGCGCGAAATGGTCAAGAATCAACGAGTGCGAGGCGGGAACGCGGTTAAGTGGGGGTGGGCATATGTCATTTGTCAAATTAATGATACAAATTATTTAGTTCAGCTGGCTTAATTTATGAGCCCCTCAGAAATCGTCTTGAAGGTGACAAAGCAGCAAAACTATTGTTTGTCAAATACAATTTTCCTCTCCTTAACTTTAATTACTAGAAGGTAATGTTTTTTTATTAAGTGTACTACTATGAATGTACGTATTTAAAATAAAGATTTTGTTTTAATGAACCATAAATTTAAATTTTTTCTATATCTACTTTCACATCCACCTCCGCCTCCGTTAACCTCCGCATCCGCGGAGGTGAAACTCGTCGACTCCACATCCGCCTCCGCCTCCGCTAACAAGGCCTCTGTTACAACCCTATCACCCATATATAACAGCTACCCTTTCGTTGTGTCGCCGTACAGTGCAAGTGAAATGCCATAAGTGATTGTAATAAATAAATAATTACTTGTTCTTATTGACGTCAAATATAAGTATGACTCTACCACTAGTTCGGAAAAACCCTCGTGAAGAAGAACTGGCAAGAAACTTCACGGGTATATTTTTTCAAAATAAATTTACAGTTTCTCTTTATATCTATACAATATTGTTCTTATCTGCATCTGTTAGCTCGGCAAGTCTCCCTCCCCTCAAGCATGCAAACGAACACCCTCAAACGGCACCCGTTCACGAGCTAACGCGGGATCCAGCCATCGCCCTCCTCAACCATATTAGAGGGAAGTGAGCGACCCCCATTTTTCTATTATAGACAAAAAATAAAAAGCGACGTTTGTAACATGGCTAAACGAGGCCCCGGCTTGCGTAAAGTTTGCTCAAACAAACTACTGCAAAGAAGAGGAGGTTGCTATCGGGTATATTAGGTGTATTCAAATTGTACTGCTCCTACAGTAAAACAAACCGTGCATTTTGCTAATCTACAAAGACATCCACAAATTTCTTTATACACAAATTAAAATGATTTTTACTTCACATTAAGGACTACTGTTAGTGTTATTGAGGAATAAAATTGTTAGACAATAAATGCCAAATTGTCGTTGTACTTATAATAATTATATTAATGATAAATCCCATTTACCATTGAGCCGACATTTTTGGAATGCTCTATGTCAGTTACCTCCGAAGGAATCAAAATTCCAAAAAAATAATTGAATCTTTATTTTATCTATCAAAATATTATTTATCTCTGAATCATTGTTATTTTACTCTACAGTGTACACTTACCTAAAGCTCCGAAAAGCTTGCCGAATAAGCTTGTGACCGAGACCCACCAGCGACAATTCCGTCCTAAATCGGTGAAACTGCGCAAACGCCGCTGTTATATTTTCTTGATGGATTTGAGCTGCATACGCGTCTCACATATATTTAAAATTCAAAATTCAAATTAATTAATATAATAAAAGAAGTAACCTTTTTTTTATTGATAAAGGATTAGAGGTTTGTCTTCTATCTCACCTGATGGAAAGTGACGATGAAGACGAAGGTGTTACACGTCTATCCACGAGATACCTATTCACTCGACGCTTGAAAGAACTATGACTATAGTTTTTCTGGAAAAACAGACGCAGGCAGTTCACTCCACACCTTGGCGACCCGCACCAAAAAGGAACTATCGAAGCGTTTGGTTCGACTTCTTGGGATGTCTACTATAAAGGGATGGAAAGCCTGCCTGCGTCTAGTAATCCGATGTAAGAAGGGTGCGGGTAAAGGTAATTTAAACTTTTTGAATGTCCATGTAACTTTGTCAATAAATGATTTAATTTAATGTTTTTTTATGAGTTATGGGCGTAATTTTTCTTGTCTGTAGATGCAACATTTCTCATGCAAATTTTTAAGAAATAGACATATAAAGGTCCCTGATATTGAAATCCCCCGTCAAATCTCTATTTCAACCCCCTTAAGCACGCTGCGGTCTCTCGAGGACGCCACTAAGTCCCGGATTTAACTTTGTATAGCTACTATCCAAAGTGGGATACGTAATCTACACTTACAAAAGTATGGATTGTAGCTCAAGTATTGAGTTTGAATAAAATCAATTCGTATCAAAATGTTAATGTTATACTTGTTAAAAAATACGTCGCATTTTAGAAGCTTACCAAAATTAAATAAAAAAAAGCTCAATGCAATCTCTTTCTAAAAAAAATACGATTGTAAATAATAGGAACAGGTAATCTGACTTGAATTTTGCATGGGTTAAGTTTTTACCAGACTGTCATAAGGGGGTGTATATTTTTCGAGTGTATGTATGTATGTATATTCCTTTGGCGCGCTCTACAGCCTAAGCCGTTTGACGGATTTAAACATGTGTGTGAGTAGATTCGTTGATCGTTGATTCTCAGTTGATGCATCGTCTGTAGGGTACACCATTTCCCGAAATTTCCATAGGAACGGGAATTAAATTGGAAAATACTTTTTTTATTTTTAAATTGTCAAATACTGACCTTTTTTGTCAAAGTTATTATAATATTTCTTCAGCACTGGCACCCTTACAAATTGTAGTCTTTATGCGTGTTTAGTCTTGAATGTTTTCTTTTTGTTCAACAATCCGGAAGCTTGACTTTTTGATTGATTACTGAGAATTTTCTCAAAGTATTCTTAAATGCGAATACTAGAACTATACTAGACTATAAACTTAAATAAACATACATAAACATCCATGACTAGAAAGCAAATATAATAAAATATCTGCCTCTACCAGGATTCGAACCCGGGACCTCTGGCATGGAAGGCAAGGGTACTTACTACCTACCTCCACACCAAACAGGCCGTCAAAGTTTATAAATGCGATAATAAGTAAGTGGAAAATCTAGTACAGTCCGACCGATTTATCTGTTCAGTTAACGATGGCGCTGCGTTCTACGCGCAATGAAGTTTGACATTTCGACACGAAACAAACGCTTTAGTCAAAATGTTTGCTATTGACCAGACAGTTGGTGACGCTTTAGCAAATGATCGATTCGAAATTCTGAGAAAGCGTAGAAAATCAATAGTTACACTTATTTTTTAATAGGTTATCGATAAGATAGATCAGAACCTGTTATTTTTATTATATTATCATATTTATATTATTATATTAGCGTAACACGTTAACGGGTTAAGGGCTATTACTATTAGAACTTCTAATATAGAGATATGGACATGTATGCGAGCCGGTAGCATGTGCTAAGTATATGGATTTAAAGTCATATATTCGATTTTATCACGATTTGTTCTATTTATTCGTACATTTCGTATTTCAATGCTTGCTGGGCTTCACAATACAAAGCAAGCATAATTATTAAGACGCGGAGACATTATAGTAACCCACTGTCCTATGCAGAAGTCACAATACGATGGTAGCAAAATCATTGATTTTACAATTATTTTTGCTAACTCTTGCTATATTTTGTCACTGTTAGTTCGGTTTTGATACAATGTCATTATTTATTACTCAATTTTTTTTTAATTGTTGATTTATTATTAGACACAGTCCAGTATCAACCACAATTAAATAATAATATGAAGCTTTAGAAATTGTTTCACATTGATAACACTATTTTTGTTATTAACTTGGCTTATTTCAAGAAATGTAAATATTCTTTTTTATAAACGTAACATTTAATATTAAACCAAACATTTTTAATACTTATTCTTCATAGACAAAACTTTATAACCAAACTTTTTACAACAACATATTTTCTTTTCTTTTCACATATAAACTGCGCGTTTTCAAAAAAAAAATCTTATTTTTTATTTTTATATAGAAAAAGGTTTCTAAATTCAAACACGTTCAACTGAAGTAACACACGACATAAGTATGTGGTGGGTGAAGCGAACTCGTTAGTGAACATACTCCTTTCGTTGCAATTACAGAGTTTTAGAGTATAGAGAAGGTGTTTGGGGGTTTTCTCAATATTGCTATTTGTTTTTTATTTATTCGTCTTTCCTCCACGAAACGTCCAAAACGTATCTGGCTTATGTAGTTTAAAATGCTCAAGAACATCTTGTATCTTGACATAATATATCTAGATGTAAATAAACTAACAACGATGGAAGCGAAATCATAAGGCCTAATCCATATTTTGCGTTAAAGTACTTCATTCGTACGCCTTTTTAATATTCCGCCAATTTCCTGCGTCCATTATAATATAAAACAGTGACGTGTGTGAATTATGAAATAAACCAGTGACAACAAATAAACATAAAGATACCTCATTACAATCAAAAAAGAATAAGACTATCTGTGGGTTTTGACATAAAAGTACCAAAACATTTATTTATTTATTTTTTACGCTTTGACATCTCAACTTTTCAATTAATCACGAAATTTCGCGTTCAGGATGTCAAGGCTACTTACAGAAAAGGATTTAGGGTACCTTTTACGCAAAAAAATCTGTTTACGATGGGTAAGTACTTATTTAAATATTTAAATATGTTATATATGATATTTAAATACATGTTACAAAATCTCTCTCCATACATACCGCCGCATTATATCGGCCGCAGGATATCGTTTCGTGGACTTAGGTTCTGTCGCAGCTACTGAAAAGCCGTAGCGTGACGTTCCAAATTTAAACTTATTTAAGAAATTGTACTTGCATGTTTACAGTTTTACAAGGATTTTTTTATAGGTACGGAGGTTAAGTTACCTCTTTGGATATTATACAAAAAACGTAATTTTATTGGGGTGTGCAAATAAAACTTAACCTACAAATACAATTTCTTGCAAGCCAAAAAGTCACTTTACATTCAAAAGATACAATTATGTAAATAGAATGACAATTTGGGTGGTATTATCATTAAAAAAGCGATCTCTTCCAGGCAGCCTTATAAAGTTTAATGATTTTCTATTTAGAGTTAATGAATATAGGTAGCATAATAATGAAATCGTCTATTCCATTAGTTTGCTGGTTTTCAAGAATAAAAAAATAAAATAGGTAAATTTATAAGATTCTCCACGTCAATAACTTTGTCTAATGAAACATCTTAACGTGGCTTTTCTATTGAAATACTTAAGTATGACGTCAACGTAATATCTAGCCAAACCACGATGACGTAATTCAAATTCAATTGCAAATATTTATTTCTCAACATTGACAATTAGGTACTTGTTCTTATTGACGTCAAACAAAACATGACTCTACCACTAGTTCGGAAAAACCTTCGTGAAGAAGAACTGGCAAAAAAATTTCACTGGTATAATTTTTTCTAAGTAAATTTACAATGTCTCATTATGTCTACTCCAAATTATTCTTATCTGCATCTGTTAGCTCGACATGTCTCCCTCCCCCCAACTATCGAAACGACGAAAGCCCTCAAACGGCACCCGTTCACGAGTTAATGCGGGTTCCAGCCATCACCCTCCTCAACCATATGAAAATAGAGACACGTGTTAGTGGGAGGGTCTCAGGTTTATTACACTTTCTCTTTCTCGGAAAATACCCACAGCTGGACAGTTGCCTGCCAATCTACAGTATAGCTTGTGCAAAATTATGTGCTAAGCACAGTTGCCGCTGTGGCGTAATGGTTGGTGAACTTCGGCGTCATGGTCTTGCTTGCTCTCGAATGCCAGTTTGAATGACTTGTCATCTCCGATTCTCCCTCGGTACTCGAACCTTCGGGACTGTTGCGTGACGATAGTAAGTGGGCTGATGGTATCTCAAAATGGGCCCCTAGTGGGGATGCAACCTGCGTAGACACGCTCGCGGCTGCCACTTTGAGTGCACGAGCTGGCTGCTAACGACACGGAGAGTGTACGCCATAGGAAATATCAACATTTACGCAATGGTTATATTTTTATGGCTCTGGCTTTGAGGATGGGGTACTCATAGTCTTTTCAGTAGAATTTCTACACGATGGTGAGTGAAACTCTTGACTCTAAGGCTGAAATATATTTTTGGAACGTTTACTGCTGGCGATCCAACATGGCAATCTGGCCAGACATTTGGCCACTTTGCCTGTACACTGTACACTTATGTATGTACATAGTAATTTAGGCGTTGTACTCTTTCTTTAATTCTTTTTCCTTCTTTGTTTTTTCTTCTGTTGCCAATTGTAAATTTGTAAAAATTCCTGTTTGTAAGTCAAAACTTTATTGAATAATAAAAGCTTTATGTTTATGACTATATACGATATATCTATACTATGTTAATAGAAAAAATAATTTTTGTTAATATACAGGGTGGATTTTTGCGATGCCTACTAGACTCAATATACAGGGTAGCTTTTTGCGATGCCACCTAAAGGGAAAGTAGGTACTATTACCAAATTTTACTTTTGGGAAACTATCGTTTATTTTTAGAAATACTGCAGTTAAAATATTTGAAAATAAGATTGCCACACCGCATCCAAAAAAAGAACACCCTGTATTTTGATGGCATCAATCAATAGAATTTTTACGGTATCAATCAATATAATCAATTACAAGATCTAGAACAAACGTCGGGGTCACCAGTTATTACCTACGTCGGGGACGCCACAGTAATTTAAACACAAGAGATCTATTAAATCTCAACTTATACAATAACAAGAACGAAGTAAAGCACCTTCACTCATAGTTGCATCGGTTACTTATTTTCATAATAACCTTTTACTTTTGAAACAACTTATTATTTCAAATTATGAAAATCGGTTTAGATAACAAAATTAGACAAAATGAAATGCAGACTTTGTATCAAAAGCGTAAAAACTACGTGTCCAAAAACCTATGAAAAGCCACGTTTGAAGAGATGGCTCTGGTCAACAACAGCAGACGTTCCACAGTCTATTATATATGCAGCGACACAATAGGATGGCCTGCGATATCTCAAGGCATCAAGCCTTTAGAATATTGTGGAATGAGGAAAATTAAGATACCATATTAAATTTACAAAAAAACGATGGTAAATAAGAAATTATAAAAATTTTATTTCATCATAGGTATAAAATTTTAACGATTTGCAAAAGTTGGTGACACATCTTTTTCATTTCAACTTCATCATCATAGCGTAAATGCATTTTTAAATTCAGCTTTTAAAAGTCGCCGGAAAAAAACGTCTCTACAATACTTTGTCAAACTTTTCATTCATGAAATGGGTACGTACTATAAAGCCGAAGTTGAAAATACCCGATTTCATAAGAACGGAAAGCCGAATATTAAAATGCCAACTGTTTATATGACCAAAAGTTCAAAATACCGAAAGATTAAAATCCCGGAAATTTGAAACATAAAATTTTATAAGACCTATGAGCGGAACGCCGAATATTAAAATGCTGGATGTTTATTTAACCGCAAGTTCACAATCCTAAAGATTATACCTACGGTTAGACGCATGATTAATTCTCAAGCAATTTAATTCTCAATGTCGATAAACATTCACAACAATAAGCAATTAAAATTATTTGAAAGAATACATTTTGTTTACAATAAATTAGAGCTCATTTCGAGCAACCAGCGTATTTAGTTTATTTGTTCATATTCGTGTTGCTATTGATTTTAAATTTCATGGGTTATTTTTCATTTAATTTGCCATTTCGATTAGCCGGTTCGATTCCTGAGCGTAGCAGCTTAAATTCGATCATATTTAATTCAGTTTTTTTTTTCTTTTAAAATATAAAAGCACTTTTCCTAAAAGAAAAAACTTGCTATCTCCAGTATTTAGAATACTTTTCCTCCCGCGCATCACAAAGTTCCACCCTAAACGAATAATTGCGACGTCATTTGTCATTTGTAACCTACGCAAAACATGTCTCAAACATCGACGTATTACGTCAACTGAATATCTCCCGCATACTTAATGAGGATCATACGGACGTAATAGGTATCCCCACCCCTGGTATAAAAGAACAATATATCTGCCTGTTGAATCTCATGAACTGAGGTACCTACGTTGGCAGTTGGAAATATTAGACATTCAACTAAACACCTAGCGGCTAGCCGATTGGTTGAATGGTTTTGTTCAGCCTATAGTTATTTATTAAGCAAGGAATATGAGATATGTTAGTTATTTTCGTTCAAGCTAGTTGATGCAATACGATTTGCGCAAGACGATGGGCCGAAGTGAGCGAAGTCCCGCAGCCCCGGCGAAGCGCCATTTTGAAAATTACAAATATAGCATAAAACGTTCGATCAAACAGTTAGCTGTTCGAGAGGAATATTTCCACCATACATTGTTTTGTTATATCTCGAAGGGATAAGGCAGCGAGTTCGTCAAAAGCTCCCAGTCTGCTGATTAGCTTAGCTGAGCAAATGTGTATAAAACATTAAATAATTATAACCTTGCTCTGGAATCACCCCGTCCATTGGTGAAAACCGTATGAAAATCCGTTCGCTAGTTTTTGAGGTTATCACGTTCAGACAATCATTTAGTGAGATAAGTACAAATACGCCTTAAAGATCATAAAATTCTCGAACTAAAGATCTGATTTTATCATTAAGCAACATTATCCAAAAGTAATTACTAGAGGCCATCATCAGATCAGCTTTAAGGGACCAGATCTGATGTGGCTGTGTTATTATCAGTATTAAATAATAATAATAAATCCCCGGACAAACACACAAACTTTATGGCCCCAAAGTAAGCAGGGCTTGTCTCCTGAACAAACATACATATAAAAATGACTACAACCATGACCGAAGAACAAACATTTATGTTCATCACACAAATGAATACCCCGGCCAGGACCTTAACCTGGGACCTCCGGCGTATGAGATAGGGCTACTAACCGCTACGCTACTCGGTCGTCGTAAGATTCCAAAGTTTCTAATTGACACGTTATGTTAGAGGTTGGTTTGAGATTTTATATTGTAGACAGTGAAGCCTTATATGAGTGTCATCTTGGTTGATTAGTTAGAAAGAGGTCAAACTATAAATTCTGCATACTACTGCACTACGATTGCAATGCTACGATTGCTGTGTAGTGACGGCATAGAATTTCACTACCCCCTCTCATCCCGTGGGTGTCATAAGAGGCGACTAAGGGAAACTTGATCCAAGGAGATGGGCAGCAGCGTCTCCTTGCGTGGGCCGCAGAATTGGTCCATACTGCGATCGCCAACCCGCCTGCCCAGCGTGGCGATTATGGGCATATCCCCCCAATGAAGAGGCACAGTAGGCCACGGCCCCCAGTTCCCGGCGGCCCCGCTATTCCTGGTCATGGTGGCGACCATGGTAACGGCGGGGCAGGGGGTGCGAAGAATCACCCGGCTACGGGAGGCCACCACAACAAACTGACCCTGGCGACGTACAACGGACGCACGTTACGGCTTGACTCGCATCTGGCGCAACTGGAGGTGGAACTTGGGAAGATTAGGTGGCACATATTAGGATTGTGTGAAGTCCGAAGAGAGGGGGAGGACACCATAACCCTCGAATCAGGCCACCTAATGTAATTCCGAGAGGGAGACCAACAATCCCAAGGTGGCGTGGGGTTTCTGGTCAATAAGTCCATTTCTGACAGCGTTGTGGAGGTTTCCAGTATGTCGAACAGTGTAGCGTACCAAATTATAAAGCTCACCGATAGGTACAGCCTAAAAGTGGTGCAAGCGTATGCACCGACCTCGACACACTCGGACGATGAAGTGGAGGATATGTTCGATGACATATCGAGGGCCCTCCACTTCACTACTAAGACTCACTACAGCGATGTCATGGGGGACTTTAACGCTAAAGTGGGAGTACAGAATTGCGGCGAATCGGTAGTAGGATCCCATGGATTTGGAAGCAGAAATGACAGGGGGCAAATGCTCGTCAACTTCCTCGAACGGGAGGGGCTGTTCCTGATGAATTATTTCTTCAAAAAACACCGGTAGCGATCACCGACTTGTCCGAGGCTCTCTGAATATCGACTTCAAAGCTGAACGTGTCCGCTTGATGAAGGCCAGGCTCCGACCTACTCCGCTCCAAACCATGGCGGGATCTGAAACGTTCCAGTCAAATCTGGAGAACCGATTCGCTGCCGTGGAAACCGTGGAAACCACAATGGACGTTGACCAGAACCTTGAAAATGTGGTTCGAATCCTCAGGGAAGAAGGTACGAGATTTTGTAAGATGCAGCGTAAGGGCAGGAAGTCTAAGCTTTCGGATAGGACTTTAGGGCTAATGAAGGAACGACGTGAGAACCCACCCGTCACTTCGTCAGGAAAACGAGCTCTAAACCAAGAGATCAGCAAGCGCGTACGACACGACCTCCAATGCTCCAATACTCTCGCTATTGAAAGAGCGATCGAGCAAAACCGGGGGTCAAAGGTGTTCGTACAATCTCTTGGAAGAAGCCACTTGACAAAGTTGACCACAGCAAGTGGAGAAGTCATTGCTTCGAAGCCGGCAGTCCTTTCAGAAGTGGAAAACTTCTATGGCCGGTTATACGCCTCTCATGCATCTCGACCTGATCCCGAAAATGATGATCCTAGAGCCACATTAACACGCCATTACACCGAAGACCTGCCAGAAGTCAGCATTGGTGAAATCGAGATCGCTCTTGGGCAGCTTAAAAATGGAAAAGCCCCTGGAGAGGACGGCATTACGACAGAATTATTAAAAGCAGGAGGTAGACCCGTACTGAGGGAGCTCCAAAAGCTTTTCAACGCTTTCCTCTTCGAAGGGAGAACTCCGCAGGCGTGGAGTAGGAGTGTAGTCGTCCTGTTCTTCAAAAAGGGAGACAAAACCATTTCCCTCCTAAGCCACGTCGATAAGCTGTTTTCAAGAGTGATCACGAACCGTCTTGCGCCGAGACTTGACCAGTTCCAACCACCGGAACAGGCTGGGTTTCGGAGCGGATACGGCACCATAGACCACATCCACACAGTGCGGCATATTATACAGAAGACCGAAGAGTATAATCAGCCCCTGTGTCTAGCATTTGTGGACTATGAGAAGGCCTTTGACTCGATTGAGATCTGGTCCGTTCTGGAGTCCCTGCAGCGATGCCAAGTAGATTGGCGATACATCCAAGTGATGAGATGCATTTACGAGGCCGCCACCATGTCCGTCCACATACAGAATCAGCAGACGAATCCCATACCATTGCATCGAGGAGTGAGACAAGGAGCCGTAATATCTCCCAAATTGTTCACTAATACAATGGAGGATATGTTTAAGACGCTGAACTGGAAAGGACGTGGCATAAATATCAATGGCGAGCATATCTCTCACTTGCGATTTGCTGATGACATCGTCATCATAGCAGAAACGCTGCAGGACCTACAACAGATGCTAAATGACCTGGCTGACTCTTCTATACGCATCGGCCTACGGATGAACTTGGATAAAACCAAGGTCATGTTCAACGAACATGTACTACCGGATTACAGTGCACGGAGCCGTCCTCGAAGTTGTTCAAAAATATGTTTACCTCGGGCAGACATTGCAGTTAGGTAGAAACAACTTTGAGAACGAGGTGAATAGAAGAATTCAGCTAGGTTGGGCAGCGTTTGGGAAACTACGTCAAGTCTTCACATCCACGATTCCACAGTGTCTAAAGACGAAAGTCTTCAATCAGTGCGTCCTACCCGTCATGACATACGGAGCCGAAACTTGGACACTAACGGCACGGCTTGTCCACAAGCTGAAGGTCGCTCAGCGTGCTATGGAAAGAGCTATGCTCGGTGTTTCTCTGCGGGACAAAATCAGAAATGAAGTGATCCGGCAGAGAACCAGGGTCATCGACATAGTGCACCGGATTAGCAAACTGAAGTGGCAGTGGGCTGGCCATATTAGCCGCAGAACCGATAACCGTAGGGGTAAACGAGTTCTTGAGAGACCGCGTCTCGGCAAACGTAGTGTAGGACGTCCTCAGACACGGTGGAGTGATGATTTGCTCAGGATGCCTGGCAGAAGCTGGATGCGAGTAGCCGAGGATAGACTTCGATGGCGTGCAATTGGAGAGGCCTATGTCCAGCAGTGGACGAATATGAGCTGATGATGACTACTGCACACTATTACGTCGTTTACGCGACGAAATAAAGTCTAAAAGACCAGGATTGTTGGCCAAGAAAGTTTTGTTTCATCAGGATACTCGTGTTCACACGTCTGCAGAATCGATGGCTCAAATAGTGAATTGTGTTTTCGAATTGCTCATCCCCCTTATTCACCTGACTTGGCACCTTCTGACTTCCACCCATTTCCAAAACTAAAAAACACTTAGGTGGAATGAAATTTTCCACCAATGAGGTCAAAGTGGCCGTAGATGCCTTTTTTGAAGACCTTGACGAGATCTTCTGTTTAAATGGGATCAAGGCTTTGGAGGACCGCTGTGCTGGACTGAGTGCTGTGACCTAGGAGGAGAGTATGTAGAAAAATAAATATAAAAACATTGCATTATTCCTGTGTTTTCTTATTTAGGCCGCGAACTTTTCAATCCACCCTCGTACAGACATGAGAGAATCTAAGGACGTGGTAGTATAAATGTTTGTGACTTGCTCGGGTTCGATTCCTGGTAGAAATAGAATAGAATATAGATGTTTCTGAACAGTTAATACACATAACATGTCAATGTGACGCGAATCGCAAAATTATGATGAGAAGCTTAACACATGCAATTTTCTAATTTACTATCAAATTTTTGTCATACTGGGTTTGTTATTAGTTAGTGTTACCTAAATTTACAGCTGTATTTTTAGTTTGTGCTTGTATTTGTGATAAAATGTTCATTGTAAAGTGTTCCGTTTCCGTCAATAAGTGTGTTTGTTTTCTTCCTTCTTTCTTTCTGTATGTTGTTGAAAATTATTATCTAAATTTAAAAATCTCAATCCTAACATATAATAATTACAAATACTAAAATACGATTGTTTAATGCGCGATCATTCAGGAAGCACGCAAAATAGCGTTTTTGGCGTTTATATAAGTACATAAGGTACATTACTTGTTTAAAAAAACTTAATTAAGTTACTGCTACCGAGAGCTACGTAGGCGGGCCAAGCCGCAGGCACAACCTAGCGAAGTAATTTTTTAATACTATCTATATCAGACACTAAACTTTTTACGCGATTACCTATTAAATGACAAATTTTGTTCTTATCCGATTAATACCTTTTTCTAAAATTAAAAATCTTTATACACAAGATTCCTAAAAGAAATCCTAAAATTAATGATATTCTTTCCTATGTTGACTTAAAAGGAGACTTTTCTCTAGGCTCCACCCGCGCGATTTACGGAATTATTTATAAGCCAGTACCCCTTTTCTCCTAAACCTCCTAAACCCATAAGTACTATCTATCTTTCAAATCATAGTTCTATTGAAGAAAATGTTTGAGCAAAACGCTAATGGGGCAGTCATCCACAATTTTATTATAGAATCGTTTACTATTTGTAAAAGAAAAACTGAAATTCTTCGCAAATAAATGTAATTTAAAAGCTACACAACCTCTCGTCTCGACTATTAATTAATGTATTTCTTACGAATTCTAATACAAATTAAACATGTTATTTATTCTTTATGCTAAAATTGTCCTGAATACCCATCCTCTTAAATTAACGTAAAGTAGCTGAAAATAGCAATACCTGTTTGTTTGTGCAATGAATAATTTATTATTATTGTATATTTATTAAAATCAAGTACCGTTTCTTTCAACGTAGAATTAATGTTCACTAAATTACTAAAACTGCAGTTAAATTGAAATAAAAACACTTATATACCTACTTTACGGTATTTTACATTTTCGTAGGTACTTCGACCATTTTCCCATGCTATTAATTGTTTGTCATGTAAGTGTCACCTTCCCCAAGTTTAGCAAATCTATGTTATGTAAATATTTAGTAGTTAGGTAACACGGTTTAGTACTTACCAGTGTACGATGTCGAGCTGTAAGAATCTGCAGATGATGCTGACAGCGAGCGACTTCTGTAGCGTGCTGACTTCTTTAGTGCACCAGATTTAACCCTCGGACCCTCGAATTTACAAGCTCCCGAAGGTCCTTCACTGCTCACTCCCCGAACTTGTCCAGGATCCGTCACTGGACTGTCAGACGGCACATTGGCCGCAGCCACGCTATCTTTCCTATTTTGAATTGGTTCCCCTTGCGGTTCCGACATTATTGTTTATTTTCCTGACCGAATTACGAAATAAATTGTTACTAATTATTATCAAACTACTTTTCGTTGGCTTCAAGTACAACTAGGATAGATACAGCGACTCAGCAGAATTTACAAGGGGAGCAAATAAATAAAGGGGACCAAATAAATCGAAACGAGGGGTGAAAACACGTCCGCGGAAAATCACTATAACACTTATGACATTTTTTTCTCAACTATTACATGAATTGTAATATTAGTTGCAT
Source organism: Marasmarcha lunaedactyla (assembly GCA_923062675.1). NCBI lineage: Eukaryota > Metazoa > Arthropoda > Insecta > Lepidoptera > Pterophoridae > Marasmarcha > Marasmarcha lunaedactyla. Next base: position 10,918,382 of record OV281366.1, read on the forward strand.
AATTTTTAGGGACATTTTAATTGTTTTCATTGGAAAAGTTTATGAAAATGTAATTTATTTAGTTAAAAGTACTGGAAAACTGGTGGAAAAACCACTCTCCACTCTACGTCTTATCCGTCACTTCCTTTTCTTTGCTTCCCCCTTCCAAACTCAATTTCTATTGGTGTATGAAGTGTCATTTTTTTCGATCGCGTAGTGCTTACAAAAACCGGTAAAATTTATCGATAGTTTTTAGCATTTCGAACTCTGCTTCTGACATTAAAATACCTATTGTTTTTATCATTAGTCATTAGAAGTTATTTAAAGTTTCTATAATGAAATATTTAATCTGAATAGCATTTTATAAGTGGATTTGTTACACGTACCTGCACAATACATTATAACTTGGCAAAGTACACTAGACTATCCAGCATGCCTCCTTTAAGAAATAAATCTATTGTTCATGATAAGAAAATGGTAAACAATTGCATCTAAGAGTGTATGGTAAACATGAAATATTAAAATCACTTTTGATTTTTAACAGTTATGATTATCATTATCTAACTTGTAAAAATATAAATTATAAGATATGACTTTTATACTGGTTCGAATTACCTTTATACGTTTAAAATACATTTAAATCTAATTGACTAAGATTATTAATCAATCGTTTGCATTGCACCCTGTATTAATATAGTCTAATATGAACGCAACTTTCTAAAAATCTTAAAGTCGCTTTTTTAGAACTATTACCGTATTTTTAATAAAAATGGGCAGTACAACACTGACTATTCCAATATGGAAGTGAAACGTATGACAACTGTATCGTCAAACAACTGAAATTTATTTGCTGTTTGTTTTAATTTGTCTCAGTTTTTGGTAAGTAAACACTCTAGATTAAACCACGTTTATAATAGAAAAAATTATACATTTTAATTGCTCTTTTCTTTCAAACATTGGAACAAAAGTATCGTGTCTGTAGTTCGTCGCATTTAATCGTTTACCGGTAGTACTACTCGCAAAAAACAAGAAATTTCGCTTACAAACACGTAATATTATACTGAGCAAGTCATGAATTAAAGATTTTACATAATCTCTTAAACTTTCATTTAGGCAGAAGTCAGTCTAGTCACTTTGTAATCATTTCGTTTATAATTTATGTATTCTATAATATTAACTTGTTATTGCTACGAGAATCTTTAAATATTTTGCTTAAAATACCATGATATTGTAATCAAAAATACCAGTACACTCGCTGTTTCGTAGGTCTTCATAATTCCATGTTGATTTGCACTTTGACACTATCATGTTTTGTTTTAACTCTGCACTTATTATTTGTTCATGTTTATATTTTTGTTCGAATTTGTAGTTTCGCAACAGTGATTTTACATGTTTAACGTAAAAATTGTGAGTGTTAACTCATGTGTTAATTTTTATATGTATTTAGTGGCAGGTTAAAACAAAAAGCTTTGTATATGCTTACAAAACATTGTATTAAGAGCTAATAAAGTAACAGAGCTGTGAAACTTGTCAGAGACTATGTGACATATTCATTTAGACTGTGTTTAATATATTCAGTGTCTGTAAGTTATGAAATAACAGGTTTTCCACATTGAATCCTGATTGCAAATTCAACACAATATTGACTACGCAGTTTAAGTATAGGTGGATGTCATCTTTTTTTTAAACCTTTTTTACCTGTGACTCAGAGTCTGGACAGTGAATAAGTTATTACTAAGTTATTGTTTTATTTGTGTTAGCGAAGTTTATGCTTTTTGAACACACTTAAAAAAACCAAAATGTGTTCAGTGTAATTTGTTTGCCACTCCAGGTGACTCAGGCCTATGTCACTATGAATAGTAGTGCAACTATGACATAGTCTTATGTTCACCAAGTGCTATAAGACAAGTTATTTACGATATTATGTTTAATCTAGGTCTCTGTTTAGTCTCTCCTTATAACAAACTTTGTTACTTTGGTTTTAAACAATTAATTTGCTATTCTATATTATTTATTTATTTGTAAAGTTTAGTAAATCAGATCTTTCCATTCTCCTTGAATTATAAAGTGAACAGAGTTTTGAGAGGTACCTTATTATGTTTTTACATTCATTAAATGTACCATGTGTCTAAAAATAAAGAAATAAATCATTTTGAATTTTATCCAAATTTACCAATTTTTTTTCCAATTATTTGTAGAAAAATTTCCACTACTTTCGTTCCTGACCCTATGTAAAAATTATAAACCCAATATTCCAGCATATAATGGCAACCCCGGGGCGTGGTCGTGGGTACTCGGGCCGCCACCACCTGCGAGACGCTCGGCCTGGAGACGAGCCTGAAGCTGTTCGCACGCTGGCCGAGCTCAGTCCCCATGCTACTGGTATGTTATTTTCTTGTGTTTGGTTTTCATCGCTTCAACTTACTGCAAAACTTTCTTCATATTTATTTTACTGTATTCATTACCAAGTGTTGGTAAGTGGCATCTGCACTCATAGACATCATTAGTAGTAAGTGTTTAATTTTTAATAGTGATAATGAGTGTTCAATCTGAATTACTTAAGTTTATATATTGACTAATGAGGCCTTGCTGACCGAAGGCTTTTATTGAAATGGCCTTCGCTTCCATCCAGTACTTGCACTAGCTATACCTTTCCTTTTGACTGGAATACAACCATGCAAAAATTACTATGGCCTAAATAGGAAGGACTATATAGTATGTATAGTGCCAAACAGAAGAGATCTTCATACATAGAAACTCCTACTACCTCCTAGGTACCAGATTTATGAGAAATTAATAAAGGACTAATCTAAAGAAATTTATACTTCACTACATTACGATCAAGTAGCATAATGGTTAGTAGCCCTGCCTCTCTGCCAAAGGCCCCTGGCTGGGGCTTTTTTAATTTGTGTGCATAAATGTATGTTCTCGGGTCATGGCTGTTGATATTTATATATGTACATTCATTCTGGGTTCCCCCCAGTTCGCTGTATGGCCATCCATAACACAAGCTCTGCTTACTTTGGGGCCATACATTTGGTGTATTTGTCTGGGGATTTATTTATTACTATTTTGTTATATGAAGTATACTCTTTAGGGTTAGTCATATGAAGTATACTCTTTAAATATCTTCAATTTAGACTATTGATCTAGAATACTTCTATGCACAAATAAAATATCATTTTCAAAATTGTTTGTAGACCAATAAAAATATATATTATGGTAGTTTCAGATATTATATCAATGTGTTCATACTAAAATCTTTTTTTCAGTATTATTTATTTATTATTACTATCTTATTTACTTAAAGATTTATATTGCTAGGAGATTTACTAAGTTTCAACAGAATTACCCCTAACTTTATGAACACAAATTAAGTAATAACTTCCATAAAGAATGGCAAAAAATAAGTTACTTAAATTTTACCGAGTCCTGTAGTATTTGTACATTTTTACATAAACTGTAGTCTACCTCTTAGTTCCCTGCATACATCACGATAAAAACAAGCTGATTTCATCTTAACAATCTTTTATTTGTCTCTTTTTCTTTATTTTTTTTAATATTATTTATTGCATATAAAACGGTAGGACTGGTCATGCTCAGACAGATGAACAAAAAAATGTAATGATATTGTTTAAAACTAGAGATGGGCAATGTGTTCCTGCACGGCAGGAAAAAATGGAAAGTTTCCGGGCATTTTGGGAATAAATCTTATTTTCCCAAATACACACATCCAAAAAAGTCTAAGCAACATATACAAATTTGAATGTTACAATATATTTTCACATTATATCTTTAGTATTTTATTATTTATATTATTCAAAGTAAAAAATCAATTGTTTTTTATAACTTTTATTACAATAACATAAATTGACAATATTGCAAGTAATGTATCATACATAGTACTAACTAAGATGCCTAAGCAACTAAACTTTTTATAAACTTAATGAAATTGTTAAACAAAATTAATTTATTGTAAAAGAAATTGGGTAACTTAATACAAAGAGTGGCCGCCTCTGTTGAGAACTTGCTGACACTGGTTATTCATAGAATTGACTGTGAAATTTTGTAAGTGAAATTTAAGTAAGTCCATCAGTTGTCGGGATGTTATCACTCCGCCTAAGTCCTCTAAAACACGTCTCTGGAGCATGTCCCATGCATGCTCGATGGGGGTGAGGTCTGGCGATTGTGCAGGCCAAGGCCATGCCCGGATGTTTTCCCTTGCAAACTACTCCCTGTTGTGCAAAGCTGTATGCGAACGCGCATTGTCATGCATCAACGTAAAAGCGCCAAACGGATATAAGGCCTTAGAACATCCTCAATGTGATTTGCAGCGTTCATGTTTACGAGCGCGATTCGCGTGACGTATAGGTGGGCACCTAATTAGTCGTCGTGCATGTAGACCGTACTCACGCAGTTGATTTCGCATGGTTTGGGTGCTAACAACAACACCACTTGTGTTTTGTAGCCTTAAACCTATCTCTCGGGCGGTTAACATCGGCTGACGTCTTGCGGTCAGTTGAAAGTATCGGTCTTGCCGTATGGTTGTACTCCTTCCGCGGCCTGGGTGCTGCTCGGCAGGGTCTCCGGTGTTAGTGTAACGCTGATAAAGACGGCAAATAACGCTTCTGTTGACACCAAAATATCGTGATACCTCAGATTGATTGCTTCCCGCTTCCATTATCCCTACGGCTCTTAGCATTTCGTGTGAGGTCAAATGACGTCGCTCCATGTCGTAAACAATGTCTTACAATTAAATTTTTTCTCATTTAATCAATAAAAATTAATAATAATAAACGATTTCCAACACTCACGCCACACAAAGAAAACGCATTAAAATTCGAAAACAAGCATTCGCTTTAAATTTTGTGAAAAAACAAATGATGGTCGAATTTTTTTTTACAACCAGCCAGTATGTTATCTGGAACAAAAAAGTTTAGTACTGCCTACTTGGTAAGAAAAGATATAATAATTGATTAATAAATTTGAAATAATGTGTGTTGCTTAGACTTTTTGATGTGTGTAGATAGATGCCCGATCACTGGGCAAAAATGTTATAACAGTTAACTTAAAACCTGGTTTATGCGAATGAAATAATAAACAGTCAATATAAATGATATTTATTTCTCAAAAACGATAGTAAGTTGTTGTTTTAATAATAATAATAGAAATTTTATTTCGGAAATCTATGATTTGTTTATAAAAATATAAAAATAAAATCTAAAAATAAACATGAAATATTCTAAATTATCACGACTTTGCACTTATGGTTAATAGGCCGACTATAATTTAATGAATTTACTTTTTTGGACTGTGTCCGCGATCATGGTGCTTGCAAAAGCATCGAAATATCGGACACGTGAAATAAAAATCGGAAATCGTAGTAAGAATCCCGTAAATTCATAAAATATAGTGAAAATAACCGCGATAGTTTAAAACAGTTATTTGGCGACTAGTTTGCGTGACAGTTGGTGGTCGATTCGATACTCAGCCCCTTGATGAAGGTCTCCAAATGAGATCGAAACTAGTCGGCAAATGTGGCAAATTAACCGTAAGTGCCAAGTAGTGATAATTTTTTTTTTTTAAATAGGTATCAAAACAACAAATGAGAAAAACTAATATTTGAATCTTTATGCATAGATATTCAATTCAACAAATGCAATTCAATAAAATATTCTTAATTAAAATCAACAAATTATTAACCATCAAAAATTTACTGAATAACACTGAGAGCAATAACAAAAAAAGGGTTCCAGCGCCACCGTTGCCGTGCGCCTGATTGGTCGACGGTATGTTTAACGCTAAGATAAGAGCAGGTAGATTCATTTGTAAATTGTAACGATGGTAAAAAAGAAAACATACCATAATAAATTGTTTAAACTAGTCTCTCAGAATAACACAATGACGACCGAGTCCTGGCCGGGGCATTCATTTGTGTGATGAACATAAATGTTTGTTCCCGGGTCATGGTTGTTGATATTTATATATGTATGTTTATTCTGGGTTCCCCCCCAGTTCGCTGTATGGTCATCCATAACACAAGCTCTGCTTACTTTTGGGGCCTTACAGTCTGTGTGTTTGTCTAGGGATTAAAAAAAAATATGTGCTGAACGACTAGTGTTAAGAAGGCTTAAGAAATACAACAAACATGTTTGATTTACAAATTTTGTTTTGTTGTTTCTAAATTCCAAACGAACATCATCTGTAAAAAAATATTTCGTTTTAAAATAGGGAAGAAGGGAAGAAATTTATATTTACAGGCACTTATTGGGAATATTCCCAACTTGCCTTAAATGCCTGGGCAAATGACCCATCTCTATTTAAAACATATTGAATAAAATACATTTACTACAAATTCAAGTCAGCTGATTAGTTAAAATGGAAATTGATTTATGGTAAATAAATAACAAGCCCACTCTTACTAATGCACGTAAATTATAATATATCAAAAATAAAAAATAATTACGATTTTATACTATGTTCCGTTATTTAACCCTGCAGCGCCATTACCTGACACAATGAAACCTGTGAAGGAACCTAACCTAAAAGACCAAGAGCCGACAGATCTTGATGATGCTGATCCTCCCGAGTACAACCCGAGTGATGATGAAGCAGTTATGACGAAACTACTGCATATTGATGAGCAATACAGCCCTTTGCTGGTTTTGGTAAGTTTCTTCTTAATCAAAGGGGTGAGTTCAAAATGTTCGTGTCGTCGGCCACTTATGTTTCAGTGAAATATACTGTTATAATTATTTTTATTATAATAATCAGTAAGATTAATACCATATTTTATAATCACTTGAGCTAATTACTAATTTGTTTTTTTAATTTTTTAGTGTTAAAATAGCCATCATTAGAGTAAACTTATAATAACTATATTGTATTGCACCACAAATTCTTTAATCTAAAAATATTTGTTACTTTATTTGATAGGGAAAAATAGGAAAAATAAACAATTAATTACAAATTAATTATTTATTGCGTTAGTTTGCTATCTCATTAGTAAGCAGGTTGCATTCACTTGTTGCACAAAAACAGAGCGAATGTTTTCTTTATTGTGGGTTGGCGATCAAAGAAAATAATTTCGCACATAAACCCAAGCAAATAAAAATATTTGACTATAAAGCTGACATAAATATATTTTTAGTGATATTATTTAATAAGTTATGATTTCGACATTTTTTAAGTAACTACTTAATTCAACTGAATATCTATGTCATCTATTTATATCATAAAGATTACCTCAAGTATTAATTACTTTTTGCATAATGATTATCCTATAGTTCGAGAACCTTGTCATTATCGGTGAAGATGCACGCAGTTACATATTCTTTGATTTGCTTCTATGTCTTTTATATATTTATATACATAATTTGGTTCTGACTTTCATTTTAGTAATTATTATAAAATGTTATAAAAATTAAGGTAAGGTCCAGCGAGGTAAATGCAACTATGGGGAAAATGCAACTATTTTAAATAATTGCGCGAATTTAATTTTTTAAGAAAATGCAATCTATACTATAATACAGGAACAAACATTGCTTCTAGATATAAAAGATGCCACTTAATTCATCTACCCCTGCTTAAGTTAAAGTGACATTTGAATATTCGCCATTTTGGTTGTTGTTTTCGAGAGCGTCGGCGTGCGAGTTTTTTATGAATAAATATAGAAATTCTTCTAAAAGTACCGGTGTTTTTATCCAGCAAGCCGATTTTGTATACGGTTAGGCTTTTTATACTATTTATTCTTTATTAATAATTTTAAGTAACAGAGCTGAAGTTACAATAGCCCCTTGAAACCGCGTCGAGGGGCAAATGTAACTTTTAGTTTAGACTTAGGTTAGTTGCAATTACCACACCAAATTTGTATGGAACCGATAAACGCCAGGGATGTCCTAGTGTCGATATATTTTTTAAAAGAACCAGATTGCTTTGTGGCAAACAGAAGACCAATAAATTTTGTTTATTTAAAATTTTATAACCTAAGAATAAAAAGTTTTATGTAAAGTATCTATAACACTGCGTAATAACGACTAAATGATTAATATTTTTTTATAAGTAATTAATAAAGTGCACAGTTAAATAATTAACTATTTTGCTAAGTTGACTTAAATTACTATAAATTTAGTACTTTTTGAACCAATGTATTGTCGCGTTTAAGATAAAAAATTTCTGTCGACGTTGTCACTAGCCCATCTCATTTCAATATATGTAAATAAATTAAAATCGATAATATCTGGAAAAAGTATTATGTAAATAAAACGAATCTTTAAAACAAAAGACTCTGTCTTAAATTTCCTTTCTATTTTAAAGTGCAATAAATACAAATTTCGTTATACCGTATTTTTAACGTTCCATGTAATTATTACTAGCTGGGCCCCACAGTTTTGCTCGCAATCAACATAATAGTCAAAGTCATAAATACTTTTAATTTATAATCAAATCCGTTAATTCGTTCAGTTAACACACCAACACACTACACACGCGCATAAAATCACACATTGCGGCCAGAACGCAGCCTTTACCTAGTGCAATTGCATTTAATTAACTGCGCGAGCAGAAAGTTATTTTACTAAACATATTTGTAAGTATTTTACAAGAAAAATATTTCGAAATATTTGAATTTTATTTTATTTTAGATAATCTAAATTGTCTTTATTTTTGGTGAGAAAAATACTTTTATCGATAAACTATGATCACATCTCAACACTATTCTCAAGAAAAAAGTTGCATTTGCCCCGCAAAATTTTATAACCAAAATTACGGTATATTTCATCTTATTGCGCTGTCTTTAAGACCATTATCGCAAAACAGACTATAAAGATTATGACTTGAACCTATTTTTGAATATATATTCATAATGTATAGCAATCTACATATATAAGTTGCAATTACCCCTTGGTGGGGAAATTGCAACTTTTGCTTTCTTTTTTCAGAAGTAATATAATTTAAACTTCTTTTTTCAACAAATAAACGAAGACTTCAAATAAATACTATTTCTTGATACATAGGGAACTTGGTAGGAAAAGTCTTTTTTAGCTCCGACTCATATAAAAACCAGTACAAGAATTCAAATTTGTGTCCCTATCTTTTTTAGTTGCAATTGCCTCCCTGCACCTTATAGTCATTTTTTGGGTAAAGTACTGAAATCAAAAGCTTATTGAGGGCCTGGAATGAACTCCACTATTTGAATGAAACTTGAATTTCTATTGTTTTTGTATTTTTAATTCACATTTCAGTTGCCATTAGTTTACTTGTATTTATTTATTTACTTGCACTTTTATATACAGGGTGTAACATACAGGAAGCATAATACTTAAGGGTCAGTAAATATACCATTGTTAGAATATACTGTAAAAGAATTGGAGTGATAGGGGCTGGTTACGACTTCCATAATTTTTTATATACATTTTTTTACTCAACATTTTTGACGTGTTTTGTTTGGATCGACTCACTGGTCTTATAAAGAACTTACTAAGTTTGTACCTTAATTCAGACAAGATAAACGCCAAAATAAAATGAGCATTGTAGAATGTTTACCTAACAATTTTATATAAAATCGTTCACAATGCCTTTAATTCGCGAGATTTTCGGAAATTTGTAGTCACCCCAATGATAATTTTTCTATGGAGATATAAAATTGAATGCTTAATGTTGGTTTCATTTAGATATATTTTTTTGCCCAGAAAACACTTGAGTTTGTAAAACTGATTTGAAAGATTTTAAATCTAGTAATACCAGGCCGTTGATGGCCATCCATTAAACTTTATTTTAAAAATAAGTTTTAGATTTTAAATTAAATTGTTTTAACTTCTTAGCTCCCGATCATGTACCTATTGGGGATAATGTAATCTAACTTAGGGATAATGCACCTTACCAATGGTGAGAGAATCATAAAAATCTGCAAAGTGGTTACAGAGTTTTATGGATTGGATGAAGACAAACACACAAACCTTTCCTCTTAATAAAAAATTATACTATGACACAAAAACAGTGTAAATCAATTATATTTTTCAGCTAGAACAATTCTCTCCCGGCGAAGATGGAATACAATTCAACAGAAAATTGAGACAATTTGAGACTACCATCACAAATCTGTGTCCAGATGAAACTAGGCTTATGTAAGTTCATCTTACTTTTAAGTACATTTTGATTCTTCAAAACTAACACTGACATTCTTGTTCTTTAAATCCCTACGATTTTTTAGACGCGAGTGATTTATTTTTGTATATCTCGATGATTTACTGATATCGTGATATACAACGTTGATAAAAGCGAGAGGCATTTAATGAAACCACATATTTTGTGTATCATTATCAGGCTACACAACAAAAATCAGATCAATGTAAGCAACAGTTTAGTCACAGGAATGTTTTTTAGTTGTTACTTAGTTTCATTTAAACACTCTGTATCTTCCCGATCACCTGATCGTAAGTTTGTACTATAGGCATACGTAGTTATCTAAACGACAAAATTCACGCGAGCGGCGCGACGTTGCCAGTTCGCATCGTAAGTTTGCAGTACAAACAAGTTACTAAATCTTTCCTTAAAAGAAAGTACAGATCACGGTTATCTCACTCTAATGTAATAAACGTAACAGAAATAGATCAGTATGTTGCTATGGCGCCAGCGGCGGCTCGGCTAATGAGGTCAAGGGCACAATTTTTACTTTGTTTAGTGCGAAGACGCGTTGCATCCGGGGTGCACGTTGCGCAATTCAGCACAGATTATTGTCGGTACTGAGTATTTTCGGTTTAGTTTTGTGAGTAGTTTTTAATTATTTTGTAAGAACGTAAGACATCCACAATGGCTAGTGCTACATACACGGCGTCAGAATACACTGGCATGATTTTAATCTACGGGGAATCCCAAGGAAACGCAGCTGTAGCTCTGCGTACTTACCGAGAAAGGTATGGAGACAGCCGCGCGTGCCCTAGGAACGCTCGCACCATAGTATTGGCAGTACAACGGGCACGGGAAAACAAACCATTAGCAGCGCGTCAGGAGGGAGTCCCACCGCAGCAGATACCTAAAGCACGCGAGCAACAGATTCTTGACTATTTTGACCGCAACCCCACATCGAGTCTGCATAGAGCCGCACGCCAGTTTAGAGTTTGCCATAGAACCGTGCATAACATTTTAAAAAGGAATAAACGCAAACCGTACAAATTTAAAAGAGTTCAAGCCCTTTTAAGAAGGGATTTGCCAGTCAGGCGTACTCACTGCCAGTGGATACTTGACAAAGTTACTGACGACCCGATTTTTTAATTAAATGTCATGTGGACCGACGAGAGCACATTTACACGCAATGGCATATGGAACCAACAAAATCTCAGATACTGGAGTATTGAAAATCCACGCATGATTCGGGAGTCAGAGCATCAGTACCGCTTCTCTGTTAATGTGTGGGCTGGTATACACAGGGACCAGATTATTGGCCCTGTTTTTATTGACGGCACTCTTAACGCGACAAAATTTTTGGAGATATTATCCGGTCCCGTTGCTGAATATACCGAAGAACTACCCTTAGCCTATTATCGACACATTCAGTGATGTCTTCCAGAGAGCTACTCACCGAAATATTTGGACAGCAGTGGATTGGTCGATTTGGACCAGTAGGATGGCCACCACGGTCCCCGGATCTCACTCCAATGGATTTTTTTATCTGGGGGTTTGTGAAAAGTGAAGTGTACGCGACAGACGTGAATACCGTAGAGGAACTTAAAAACCGGATTATTTTAGCGTTTAATTAATCAAAAAGTTTAACAACAAACAGTGACCTTATTGCACGATTAAATAACAATATTATACGTCGTTATAATTTGTGTCCCATTGCAAACGGCGGACATTTCGAACAGTTGAAATTTTAATGTGTAAGTGTTCATCAAATGTGCATTATTATCCACATCAAACCCGGGCGCTCCGCTGTGTAGGTAGGTGTGCGAGCCGGTGAGCCCGCCGCCGCACGCGCTATGCTATTCAAATGCGACGTTGCCAATTTGTTACGCAGCTGGCGGCAGGCTACTCAAATGTTCACATTTTAACTTAATTATTAAGCTATTTAAATTCTTTGAAAAACGTTTTTTCGTATACTTCTCGTTAACTTTTTTTTAATAGTTTCAAATTAACAGTAGGCACTTATAGTATATGTGGTTTTGATTTAATGCCTCTCGCTTTTATCAACGTTGTATATATTATAGTGACCCAGCCAGTCCAGCGAGTGGTAAGTGTCAGTAACTGGATCAATGTAAAAATGACTCGGACTGTAAGGCCAGTATTACGCGATGTATAAGTGTGCACATTGACTTGAGTGTGCACGCCATCTTGAGAGTGGGAAAGAGCAAGCCAGTTAAACTGTTACTATTGAACAAAAAGTTGAACTATTGCGGTTATTTAAACTAGGAATTAACGAGATTCTTACCACGATTTTGATTTTGTGATTTGATTTGCCGATATCTCGGTTCTGTGCAAGCGTCATAATCGCGAAGCTGAGGTGATGTATGTCGGTAACTCAAATTTAAAAAGCGAGTAGTGAACGTATCTTTGATCAAGTAAACGTCAACAAAGGTAATTTTCATCAAATAGGAAATTTTCCTGTAGGTGTCGTAATTTTAGTTTTTTCATAATCAAGAGATGGCGCTCGCGCATGACTTAGATTTTACCATAGATACCCTATTTATCTTTATAATGTATGGGATCTATGTATTTTATTTTCCAATTTTTTGCAGTAATATTTTTACTTTAATTAATTGAAATAGTAAAAAATCAAAAGTTTAATTAATAAAACAACAGTCCGGCAAAAGTTTTATATTTCTAAAACCTTAGCTAAGGCGGTAACGCATATAAGGTCAAGGGTAAATAAATTGAAAAAGGAATAAATAGTGTAACAATATAATCTAAACAAGAGAATCACAGGGGGTGGGGATTCTACACTCACAAACCGACGCACTACTAAGGTCTCTAAAACCAAACCGCACTATCCTTGGTTTGCAGCAGTAGTCAGACCGTTACGTCAGACGGCAGGTAGACGTGACGCAGCGGAGTAGGATGTTGGTCCGTGCGTAGATCGGCATTGACCCAAAAAGCAACCACTCCTTAGTAGGAGTTTTTGAACCCTGGAAATTATGAGATTGGCCATTTTAAAAAATGGCCAGTTTTACAGTCTGATTGCGACATCAACCCAAAAGCTAAGCGGATGGAATGATTTAGGCAAGAAATAGCTATTAATGATGAGGCAGTCAAGCAAAATCAATCTTAAACTAAAATTACAAAGCGTAAGCGACTAATAAATATCGGAATCAAATAGGTAGGTTTTGACGACCGAGTGGTGTAGTGGTAAGTAGCTTTGCCTCATACGCCGAAGGTCCCAGGTTCGAGTCCTGGCCGGGCATGCATTTGTGTGATGAACACAGATGTTTGTTCTCGGGTCATGGTTGTTTGTATTTATATAAGTATGTTTATTCTGGGATCCCCCCCAGTTCGCTGTATAGTCATCCATAACACAAGCTCTGCTTACTTTGGGGCCATACAGTTGGTGTGATTGTCTGGGGATTATTATAATAGAACACGTTTAAATAGTTTCACATCTTAAAATGTAAGTTGGATAGCTTGTTTATTCTTAGAGATCTAAATATAACAGCAACAATCAACAAAGGGGCATACTAAATCGTTATGACCGTTAAGGGTCATGCGAGGTCATGTCACAATGGCGTACCAAAAATTGCGTGCGTTGCTTGTAATAAGAGATTAATTAAATAGCATCCTTATGAGCAGCATTTAATAAAATGAGGCATGAAATGAAAAAAATGAATAACGCACTCCTAATACCGCTTGTATTACTAGAGTCGCTCACTTCCCTCTAATATGGTTGAGGAGGACGATGGCTGGATCCCGCGTTAACTCGTGAACGGGTGCCGTTTGAGGGTGTTCGTCGTTTGGATACTTGGGGGGAGGGAGACTTGCCGAGCTAACAGATGCAGAAAAGAATAATTTTGTATAGACATAAAGAGAATCTGTAAATTTATTTTGAAAAAAAAATATACCCGTGAAGTTTCTTGCCAGTTCTTCTTCACGAAGGTTTTTTTCGAACTGGTGGTAGAATCATGTTTTATTTGACGTCAATAAGAACAAGTAATTGTCAATGTTGAGAAATAAATATTTCATTTCATTTCAGCTAATGACGTATACACAGACTTACTTAGGCAGCCAGATAAGCACTAAAACTAAGTTCTAAAATTAATTGCAACACGCACCCGACTTTGGGGTAAAACAGCACGCTTATAATATCAAAGAATTCACTTAGACTCGATTAACACGAGTAGTTTTTTTTTAGCAGAAAGGTGACGCGTCCTAGCGTTCAAATAGCTTGGCAGGGACTGCCGAACGTTCGAGACGAGAAAGAGTGAGTCGGAGGTGCCTTTGCGCGTTGAACAGAACCGGTCTTCCTACTCATCGTTCATACCGTTACTGTTCACTCAGCGTCACTACGCGCAAAGACGTATTCTAAATTGAAGTTCGCGCGGTCTAGGTTACATACTTATAGTTATTAGGTTTATAATTAAGATAGGTTCTGTGAGTAATAGGCTAGAGGCTAGGTACATGTTTTTTTGTATTTATTAGATTAGTTTACTTATTAAGTTCAATTGTGAAGTAGTCTTTAATAAAATCTTAGGATAAAGTAACAAGCCGTTACACGTAAGCGAGCGCCATCTAGCGAGGTATAAAGAACACTGTACCTACTTGAAAACTGCCTATTACTTTATTACTTTTTTTTATAATATATAGAGATTAACGTGTTCAAACGATCAAAGATTGACGGGTTGTAAATTTATTTTGGCCTGTATATGGCAATGCAATTGTTTAATGTGAAATATGTATATTTTTGTAAGTGCACTAATTTGTAACTATCTGTATGAAACAATGAAAATATTTTATTTTATGTTAAACGAACGTTACATTTCAATCTAAGTTCATGCTCAACGCGACAATATAATGCGTCACTACGACAGAAAAAAATTTAGGCATACAGGGTGTTCAAAAAATTATTTTACAAAAAAATATTCCAGATTGAGTAAGTCTCCACCATTCGACTACAAAAAACCGCTTTTCATTATGACTTATGGCCTTTCCATAAAAAAATCTAAACATTTAGAGTTAAAGCGCGCGGCCACACACATATCCAAATATAGCGCGGACCTTGCGATCAGCTGTGTTTCTAGTAAATTGTTTTCTTTTTTTGCTACATTTTAAAAGTAATCTAGCAAGTGTTATACCATTATAAAGTCTGTATTGAAGATCCCGAATACCCGAGATCTCGCCTCATTTTTCGAGAGCAATCTCGAAGCATAAAATGACGAGATCGAGCGCCAGTAGTCAGCGACGCATGATGCGTGTTCTCTACGCGGACGCGAGTCGCTGACTGGCGAAGGAAAGTGTCGGACGGACTGCATACGCAAACTATCCCGACTATTCCCGAGTATTCAAGATGTTGGACGAACGGAATAGAAAAGAATAAGCGGGTTTCTACTATTACAGACAGGCTAGAGCCTGTGATTAAAGAGAGATGGATCTCTATGAGTGTGGAGGGTCGAGGTTTTTGCAATTTGCATACAACAGCTTGCTCACGCTAAGACCAACTAGCGTTGTATCTGAGTCGGCCTTTTTCAGCCGCTGGCTACATAGAGACTCTAAGCACTATTTGTTTTTTTAGAAGCTATTTCCAAAATCACTCCTAATTTGGTTACACGTGATCACTCGTAGTTTAAGAGTTTATCTTTGTTAAAATAAGTACTTTCTTTATAACAGATTTTACGGGTCAGATTTTTTGTGTTCATTAACATAATATATGAAAAAATTATAAAAATATAGACTTTTTTTCATTATTTCATGTCGTATCTTACTCGCATCATCATTTTTTTGTTGTTTCAATCATGTTTCAGTTATCTAATTAAAACAATACTTTTCGAAATCCATTCGAGATCGCCGAGGACGAATTTCTGATCCCTCGAGATCTCGACCTAGCGATCTCGTCTGGAGATTGCATTCTGTAGTATTGAATAAGCAAACTTTTGAAACGAATTGCCAAAAGAACTCAAAGTTAGCGACAAATATCAATAACATAACATATTCCGTCTAGTCAAACGCACAAACACAAAGTTCTAAATCTTGGAACGTGCCACTAAGTGATTGGACATGGGTGCCTGTATATTTCAGTAAGAGTGAAAATAATAATAATAATAAAAAAAAATAATAAAATGATTTATTTCCACAATTACAAATATATCACAAAGAAAATATAACATTTATCTTGGAAACAGGAAAAGACTCAGCATATTGCTTAAAAGCATACAAGGAGACACTTAGAAGCGCTGGTTTTCAGTCTTCCCCTACAATAAACAACAACACAACAATAACACACAACATTTTAGTTATATTTAACACAAAACAATGTAGTATGGCTCAGTACCTACATTACAATAAAAAAAAAGCAAAGAATTAACCATATGTGGGTGCATACAAATTAAAAATATAAAATAAAACTTGATAAATAAAATGGCCTCATTACTAAAAAGCATCCTCTTCCAGGCAGCGTTATACCTAAAAAAAAATTTTTTTATAAGGAAGAGTCAATGGGCATTATTCCAACTTAACACATTTAAAATACATACAAGTTTATAGTTTCCTCTTCACCCACAGCCAAGTGTTCGCGGCGTTCCGGGCGGCCGCGCTGCAGAACACGGCGCTGACTCGCAAGCTGTCCGGCGTGGGGGCTTCGTTCACGAGGCAGCAGAAGCAGAGGGCCCTCAGAGCGGCCCTGTTGGACGTCATGCAGGACACCTTCGCTAGTAAGTTTTGACAGTAACAATAATTTGTATTAGCATAAAACGGCTTTCTACGCCACGGTTTTTTGTAAGAAACACTCACCGCCCGCCATGACCGTAATGTATAGTGTAAACCAAGGGTTGAGAACGATAGTTATCGATGTTCATTCATACAAAGTACATTTATTTTCATTGCTTATAACATTTTAAAATATATTTTGCTATTTCACGGTGTACCAATAACCTACCTACCTTTACACCTTTGTACCTTTGTAAAAAAAATTGTTACAAAGAAATTCCTGTTTGCCTCTATAGGCATACGCCTAGCATGATTTCTTTCGAGTCTTTAGACTACATGCGTACCTTAAAATGAGCAGGCGGTTTAGGTTTGGAACCTTAGGTGTGTTAAAATATTAAATTTTGTATAATTTTTATTTCATATTCTTACTATGCATCGGTTATTGTATCTACCACTTCTGTTTTCCCGCGGTGTATGTGCGTCACCCTGTATGTTAAGGTATGCCTGATTCATAGTAAACTTGAATGACATTAAAAATATAAGACAAAGGCTTGAACTGATATCCTACTTAATAAGTAATAATAATAATCAAGTTTAGTATGTTAAGATAACACAATAAAGGCTTAAAACCATAGTGTTTGAGCCGTCGGCCGATGATGTTTCAGCATATAATACCGTCATGATTATTTTTAATAGATTGACTATACAGTCATAAACCATATTTAAAAGGTTTTTGAATAAACTTTTTGTTTTTGGTATTTAAATTAAATGTATACAATACAACACTAGAGTCACGTGTCCAAAATCTTAATTAGAATATAGAAAGAAAACACATTTATACAGTAGACTAACCTAAAGGCTTTTAAAGGAAGAGGTCTGTACCCGCGACAATTCGAGGAGGTCTCAAAATGCGAGAAACTGACGCTACTGAGCCACATTATCTCTCGACCCGCAGCGAGTGTTTGTCGCGTTTAGACACCTTCTCGGCTAATTATGCTAGCCCCGTGCAACTTTAATAGACACAAGCAAGTTTAACCTTCCGCGCTTATGAAGCTTGTTTTCAGCTTGAGTTCTTATTGTCTAACACAGGAGAGATTTTTTGGATAATTTAGTTTATTTTATGATAAAATACGTTCTAATATAAAGTAAAATCAAAAAGGAAATAACATGGGAAGAAAAAGAGTGAAAAAACAGGAAAACCGAAAGAGCACATCCACTTGTTGCAAAATAACAGAGCGAATATTGGATTGACGTATTTGAATTTTGAAGTTTGGCGATAGGGATCCCGAACTAAAAAACAACAAAACTCACAAAAAGTTATAGTTGCAATCGAAATAATGCTTTGCAAGATTGTACAATTAACATAATGAAGTTTGTAATATGTTTTTGATTTTATTTATTTAGTTTTAAATGTATACTTTATATGTTTACTTAACTGTTTATGAAAAGCTTTATGCCTTTATCTTTAGAATAAGCCACCAGCAAAACTTCTTTTGCATTGAATCGGTAACCCCAACGTTGCGCAACTATTGTATGGAGACTCCTCACGTTTAGCTTCTTATTAATTGAGATAATTTTATTGGGAAATATTTTAGTTCTGATACTTTTTTTAATAATCACTTACATATATGATACGAATTATCGTGCATTCCATTCGTCCATTAAGTGCTGAAACAAAAAGCTTACTGATGGGCTAAAATGGACTTAACCCTTTCAGGTGTTATTTATTTTGATTATTATTTGTGTAAATAATTTGAAATTTAACACAATCGGCGTGGATATGTGCCACTAACAACGAACGATATATTAGGTCCTGCGTATTTTAGAGTTGAATTATATTATTTTTATTATTTCAAAGCTTAATTTGTAATATTGTTGCAAAATTATATGGTATTAAACCTTTGATTAAAGTAAACCAGTGGAATATATAAAATAATAATAATAAATCCCCAGACAATCACACCAAGTGTATAGCCCCAAAGTAAGCAGAGCTTGTGTTATGGATGACCATACAGTGAACTGGGGGGGGGACGCCAGAATAAACATACATATATAAATATCAACACCCATGACCTGAGAAGAAAAATGTACTTTCATCACACAAATGAATACCCCGGCCAGGGCTGGAACCTGGGACTTCTAGCGTATGAGGCAGGGATACTAACCACTTCTCAAAAAAGGACCTCCAGACTCTTGTTCCCGGTCGCCTGATTTACTTGTCAACGGCTTAGTCACTACGCGAACCGAACCGACAATATACGACATGACACGAGTAGAAACGAAATTACACGGACACGAAATAATTCGTCTCTCTTTTATGTCAATATAATTGAGTTTATAATTAGTCGTTATATAAAAACTTTATTTATCTGCCGCTATTAAAGTATAAAACCCAACCTGTATTTAAATGTTATCTTATAGTACGGTCACCTCACGACGAAGAGACGTTCGCTATACTTGTAGTTGTTAGTGTCCAAACAGGCTACGAATGTGTGCGTGACCGACGCACTGCACAAACCCCGCGCTCACGCACACATGTATGTACTCTGTTTGTGCACGTGGTTATTGTTTACGAAACTCGCTTCCAGGGTTATAAGTGCTATACGTAAAATGAAAATTTCAAACTAAAATCACCTATATGGTCTAAAACAGGGAATTATTATTTTCAGAATTAGAAGTGCTGGAGCGGTCCAATCCCCTTTTCTTAATAAACGCTGCTAATTTGATGGGGGACTATTTTGCAGGTATGTCACAGTACAAAGTATATCAGAACAAGTTTACTTGAGTATTCTCTATGTATACTTACCGGGTGTACAATCCAAATGGGTCAGTATGGAGAAGTCAGAAACTATGAGAGATTGCGAAATCTGTTCTTAGGAACCAAGGCGTCGATTTTAGATTTAATAACAATCACATTCAAACTTTTTTCTTAAATCTCATACATAACATTTTCAATATAATATATATATATATATATATATATATATATATATATATATATTATATACACGATATATTATATTGAAAATACTGTATTTATTCTTTGGGGATTTACTACAAGGAATCGAACCAATGATTTGTTAATACTCGCTTACAGTTTAAAGGGTTGGAAACAAATAGATCTAGTTCGGGAACGTCCACACGGCCGTTAACGTAGTTTGCAGCTCTAACAAAGAACGAATTTTTTCTATAATTAGTGCCACAAGTTTGCACATGTAAATACGAAGGATGCCTTACAGACGTAGAGGGAACTTTTATATTAATCAATGAAAGCATGTCTGGACAGTCAATTTAACATTGAACAAATTTAACCAAAAAGAAAACATCTGCAATCCTACGTCTTTCTTTAAGTGGTAATATATGATGTCTTTTACATCTCGTTTCGCAATGTTCGCCATGCTGTTTACATTTTTAATTAATTCTATTCTATTTATGTATATATTTATTCCAGAGGCACGTCTCTGCAACGGAAATAAAGTGCATATATTGGCGAGTCCTCTAATACAATATATGAGAGCATTACTGTCTAGTGATGATATCAGAGCGCATCGTAGTTTGGCGACACAGGTTTGGATTATTTTATTTCGTAGTTATTCTTTATGCAAGACATACTAATTATAAAATATGAGTTTATTTGTTCGTTTTTACGCCTTAAGTACCTTACTAATCAGCCAATGAGGCTAGATGAATCGGGAGCGTCGCAGTCTCATATTCGCTCAGAAAGTTTTGTTAAAAAAGTTTTTATGCATGAAACGCTGGCGAGTTACAATTTGTTTTAAAATTCGATTTTTTAAAAGTAAAAGTATACTCGTTCAAAATTTAAATATCCTTCTTCATTCTTTTATAAGCATTATGAAACTATTGTGTGTCATAGAAAAATTGATTTTTTTTCGACTTCAAGTCCATCTTGAAACCTGATGAATCGTTTAATCGACTTCATTTAGATTTTAACAACATGGCGCCTTCAACTGTGTGCCGCTGGTGTAACGAGTGTAAATACGGTCGCTTACATTTGAAGGATGAAGAAAGAATCGGTCGTCTTTTGACTGCTGTTATGGTGGAAAACGTGAAACGTGAAAAATTTGTTTCTATAAAACCGGTGAATTACGTAAGAGAAGATTCAGCACAATCTGCAGACTGGATCGGGAAGTGCTCATGGACATTCTACTTAACCACGTAAGCAGGTTTGTTTCGCGCTGGGTGCCCCTCAGCCTCACCGATGCTCAGCAGCAGGCGCGCGTGGTGCCGTGATATGATTGATAAATTCAAAGCAGCATCTTCCTGCCGTATTGACGATGTAATAACAGATGACGAACCTTGAATTTATCAACAAAGCGCCGCACAGTAGTTCCATTCCGAATATAAATGGACATGGAAACTCAACTCAGAATTAAGATGGAATTGTTTGTATTTGTTAGATTTTGACTCGACTAACAACTTTTATTACATACAGAAAATCTCTAGGTTTGTTTTCGAGAAAAAAAAAATGTTAAATTTTTATTTTTCCTTAATTTAAAAACCAGTTCAAGGGGATACAGTTTTCGTCGCCAGAAGATGCGCTGACTGCGTTCGAGAGACTGGAAAATGTGCTTTGAAAATTGGTTAAGACGTGTGAAATTTTTGTGTAGACCGAGCATAGACGCTGGCGGAAGTTCTTTAAAAATTATATACTATAGTGGCCTGGAGAATTGAAAACATTGTTTTTTTTCTTCAAAGCTGTCTGAGTGTCCCAGGTAGTGTCGTTGGCCGTAGTATGCGGGGCGCCTACGAACAGTGCGCAAACGAAACTCGCCCTTAGCCTCCGCCGGGTGTGTCTGTGCTCCGCGAACAAAAGTGAAGACGGTTCTTCACGAGCATTGTCCAACCATTAATACTGTAAACCTATGATTTAAAGATTCTCACGAAACCAAAACTTTTAGCAATTAATGTTGTCTGATGACGTCACAGCACGATTTGACCTGAGTCGGGTGATTCATGCGGTTTTTTTTTATTTTTAAGTGCATTTAAAACTAAATACAAACTTCCTTTATACATTAATAACCTGAATATTCTACTCTTTTGCAGTTAATGCAGAACGGCCGAGAACTACTCTCAGTGCTGCCTCAAGAATTAGACGACCTCTCAATCTCCATCCGACTCCGCTTGCTCAGTCCGCCACCAGTAAGCATAATTTGGCTCCTGCTCTCCGCAGACCTCTGCCTCAACAGATTCTTGCCTCTTCCCAACACTCTACAGCAGTTCTACGCTTCCCATCTGGAACTCACAGCAGATGACAACTACAGTGAAGTCAGCTATGGCTCATGGAAAAAGAGCCCTGAAAAAGACTTCCCAGCTGACACCAACCAAGACTTAAGTGATAACGTCAGCTTAAATGTATCTCAGATTAGTTTAAACGAGAATGGAGAAATGAAACCCAAGTTGAGGCCCATCTTAGGAGCGGGGGCTGGTTTGCTTAGACAAGAACAAACTGTTGTGGTCGGTCAGGACGGTTATGATACTTGGACTCCGAAGAGTCTGAGTAAAAGATATGATTTGAACTCGTGGAGACAAGAAGAGGAAGAAAAACAAGAAGAATCACCAGTTTTCAATCCAAATGTCTTACCACCGACTTTGCCAAACTTCAACGTCCCGCCGCCCACTTTAAATAGATTTAACTATCAAGAAACCTTTCCCAACTACCTGCAACAAGGAGACGGCTCCTACATTCAAAGTCAATATCCAGCTAACAATACAAATTTCGCTGCTCAAGGTGACTTTGTGACTCAATACACAGATCGACCGACTTCAACTCCGGAACGAGTGAACAATGAAACCCAACAATCCTGCAGCAGAAAGACAAGTTTCAATGCAGGCTCCGGAGACTTCATACCCCAACCGGGACAAACTGAAGCCCCAGTTAACAAGGATAAAACTGCCAATAACAAGCCTGTAGAGAACTGGCGCAGAGAGAAGAGTGATTTGAAAGAGGATGTCAATAAAAATAAACCTCGTAACTGGACTAGACAGCGGTCCAACGATGACACTACTGATGGAGATGAAAAGTTCAATGCTACCCGGGCATCTAGAGAGTCTTTGCCGGGCAACTCAAGAAGTAGGCAAAGTAGACGGAATAGTGCCGATAAGGAATCTGGCAATTCTGGAAAGACTCCACCAAGAAGACATGTCTCGGATGTTCCCCGGAATCACAAGTACTGGGATCACGATGATCGGTGCGATAAAGATTATAATAGTTAGTGAAATTAGTTTCTAATCAAGTGATTTGGTAGTTTTTGTATAAACGCTAGAAATGATAGTGTCGATGGCGGTTATGATAAATTTTAGGTATTTATTATGTGTTTAGGTACAGTTGTTTGTGTTCAGACCGTTGCATGTACATAAGTACCTTTGGATATATTTATGCAGAATCGGCTGCTGGATTGCTAATGAAGATTTTCGAAGAAGTATATTAAAGTTTCTCATCATTTGGTCACAATTCATTCTGCATTTCATCTAATAAATGTGCCCTGGTAGGTTACTTCCGTAATTTCTGCGATGTGTATCTGTAAATTCTGCTTAGGAATCAAACTCATTTTACTTCTTAAATAGTGTTCAGTACACTATTTAAGAAGTAAATTTAAGAATTAGCAACACGAACAACATATCCAAATGATGTTTGATACTTTAATTATTTATTTATTTCATGATGTAACTACACCAACTTAATTTATTAATCTATAAAATTATGCAAAAATATAAACATATACGGTCATATTCATTTTAAACTATAATGGCCTGCGCAGACGACGGACTTTTCTCCGCGGCAGAGCAAAAGGTACGCTCCGCGAATAAAAAGTCCGAATTTACCGCGAACTCCACGCACACGGCGAGCGATCATTTGTTGCCCGGAAATGTAGAGATAAACGCGGACCAAAGTCCGCCATGTGCGTTGCTTCGCCTAGTCACACGAGTTCTACTATTTCGGGGACTCCCCGGTACTTTTGTCCGGTCCGCTCTCTGCATGTCCTCGGTTTTTCGGGACACTATTTGTACGCGGCACTTTTAATCCCTCGTTTGCATTACTCGATACAGTTGTAAGCGATCTATTTTAGCGGACAAAAAAGTCCGTCGTCTGCGCAGGCCGTAATAGGCAATAAAGCAGCCTCTTTTGCTTGGATATCAATTTTTTAAATTCCATTTCAAAAAGTTCATAAAATAAGTCTACTTGCATTCAACTAGCCAATAGGCGACTAGTTCATACCGGTTCATAGCTATAAATAATTTAGTTTTAAAAATTCATAGTTTTAAATTGTGTAGGTATGTATGGATGATTATGTGAATATATTTTCAAGAAATATCGGGACACGCAAAAGACAAATTATGAAAGGGCAAAAGCTGTCTTTGCCATTGTTTTTTCAAGTTACGTTATTGAAAATGAGGCAATATTTTGGTTGCATATTTTCAAATTTGATTTGACTGTGATTCGCCAAAATTGACGCTTGCGAATTGTTGCAAATTACGTCATTTTATTAGCTATCTGTCTCGGGCTACCTTTGGGACACAATTGAATATATTTGTCTGACAACTTTTTGGACAACAAATTGGTCTCATTCTAACCCAACCTTTACCTAAAATTAATGTTTTTAGGTGGGTGAAATAATCCAGCTTTTCTCCATTTAGTGTTACTTGCAGAACCTAAAATGAACTATATTGTATCCAATTAAATTTGATCTTATGATTTACAGCAAAGATAAAGTACTGTTGGCCTTAGAAAAATATTTGCTACCGTGTATAATTTTTTTTAAGTGATCCAAATGAAATATGTCATAACATGTCACGAAAATAGCCTTACAAAATTATGTCCCGTTTAATTCCTAAAAAATTGGTGCTTTATTTTTTTTACATTAGAAAAGTTACATAGTTTTGACACTCACAAAACAGCTCAGTTTTTTTCTGTCGAATGTGTATTTTTTAGTAATTTGTTCCTCTTACATGCGCTACCCAAATATTCGGTTCGGCAGGCCTGAAGCAATTACTACAATCCAGCTGGTGCCGATCGAGTTGCCTATTCGGGCTATGCAACGGGTCGGCACAAAACGTTCTTCTCGACAAAACTCGAACGGCACTAACCCAAATGTGGGTAGCGCTCCTTAGCCTTCTTGTCGACCAAAGCTGCGCGTGGAAGCTTGATGGTGTGCCGAGAAATATCCTACCAATAAGATCATTCTTAATTAGGTATTTATAAACGCGGCTTACTCACGGTACACGGTCGGATAGGTCCGACTACACTCACCCCTGAAGACGGACTCCAGACGAGTCCGAAACTAGTCGGACCTATCCGACCGTGTACCGCGAGTAAGCCGCGTTATTAAATACCTAATTTAAAATGTCTCACGTAAGTTTTATGAAATTAAGATCATTCTTATTGCCTGATTTAAAAAGGTCAAAAACAAATGCAGTATTGCTATTGGTCAATTGTTACCCCCCACTCTGCCGAGCTTCTTTGCGCAGCTTTGCGAGAAATACTACCGGTAAATTTTATGTCTCTTAGTTTTAGTTAGGCGAAGCTCAAATTATTCTCAATTAGGTTTTATTTTAGACATAAAATCTTATAGATTTGTTGTAGCCGTGATTTAGAGTCGAAAGTCGTTATAAAATTGTAGTGAAAATAATTTATATATTATGATAATTTCTGTCTTAACAAGTTATGAATGTGATTTACTTTGGCATTTTTTTTTCTGGCGGCATATTAAATTTATTTCTCAACGAATTGTACATGTAATCCTATTAATTTTTTTTTAAATTAATATTTCTAACATTTCTCGCCATATGAACCGCGACTTGAAGACCTATAATTGGTTATATTTTAATTTTTACTTAACAATAGTTCGGTTCAAAAACAATTAAAGAAAGACAGAAAGAATGACACAGGTCACAGACCCGAAAACATCGGATACATATATCTTTTTAAGTCCATAACTTTAGAGGGTTTTTTTCTATATAGGAACATTATAAGGAACATATTGCTGTTTTAAAAACTACTCTAAAACAATTTAAGAACAATTTAAGGCAGTTGAATTTGTGCTAAGAAAAAAATCAACCAATCGGATTATTGCAATTATGGTACTAGTCTTAGCACATCGCAAGAGCTACCTTGCGCAGCCCTAGCCTTAAACATTGACGCAAATGTGTATCGGACTATAAGATAATTAGTTCAATTTTAGACTTTAATGTATTGTTTGTGAGTACATAATGAGGCTAAGGAAATGGCGCGCTGCCGCCAGCGTCTGCTAAGAATAACTGTAAAGAAGTAAACTAGGATAATTATTTTAGATTTTCTAAGAGATTGTAAGGAGCCTTATAGTTATTAATCCTTTTTTATTTCCAAACTTTTTTATAATAAGGCATGTTTTGTACTTAGACTTCGGGAGTGATAGGGAATGGAAGGATTTTAAAGGGTTTTGTATTGGGTAGACCATATAGGCCCTAAAAGATGTTAATGTAAGTATGTGTGTAAGTTCTGTCTTTTCGTGGTAATTGTCGCAGTTGGATGTCGTTAATGAAGTCACTAACAGCGACCAAAAATAAGGAAGCCTTTTGTATTAAGACCAATTTTCAACTTTGAATGACCAACAGAAATTTTCAAGACCCTGGCAGACCCTGTTGTTTTTGTCTCTGTCCATACTTGTCGGTAATTGTCGGTAGATGGCGCGATGATTAAAATGGTCGGAAATTTATGAAACAAAACTAAAAAAAATCATGATCTTGGAACAAGACTTGTCTCATTGGAATTTATTGTTTTTCGTTATAAATACGTGACATTTTCAATATAATTCTTTTGTTTGTTGTTATACGATACGGGTTGTATTGAAGTTTTCTCAAAAAAAAATGTTGGTGGCCTACGCCACAGTCTGCACTCGTGCGCGCTGCACTTACCAGCTGTCGACGCGCAGAGGGAGTAGGTTAAGTAATAAGGCGGGAAAATTGGGAATCTGTGACTCGAGTAACTTTCAACTTTAGCGTTTCATTTAACTCGGCCAAATTAATCTCGTGCCCACTTACAAACAAACTTGGTGCCCTGTTTTATTCCACGTTTGATACTTTCTTGCATCGTGTGAATTCTTGTTAGATTGATTACGGAATAATTTTACTCAACATTTATTTATAGCTTAGCGGGACAGATTGATCCATTTGACGCGTTCGAGCTTTCGGGCATACTTTAACAAAACTCACGAGGCTCGTCCAATGCTTTACTATTTCCATTTCTTTATTTTCTCGATGACAGTTCTATCTATCTCGTTTATCGATAAAGCTCCATCCCTATCAGTTTCTCCGACTCTGGTATTATAGAACCTTGTTCGTGTGTAAACGTCATATTTTTTATAAAATAATGCATACTTATTGTAAAAAAAAAAACGCTCGCACAAGTTTTCACAGGAGCTGTCATCGAGGAAATAAAGAAATGGAAATAGCATAGTCATTTGAATACATACACCTAGAGAAGGTAGATACGTATGTGCGGAGATTTTGTTTGGTGCAATTTACCGTCTGGCAATTTTGGTTGGAAGAAATGTATTAAATCTTGAAAGGAAACGAAATGATAATAATCTAATGACTTTTTTCAATACTAGTACGTAACTATGTATATAAATTTGAATACCGTAGGTATTTTATTTTTATTTTTACCTCTTATGGAGTCATTACCGGCTTACCGTATAGACTCTTACGTGGCGATTATTTTGATGCTGTAAAGTAATTAATTATAGGTAATTTTTGCTAAATTGTACTCGTGTATATTCCGCCTCTAAAATGTGTCAAATAGTAAGTTTCAATAGTTGTATTACGTGCATATTGACATTTCGTTGTAGGTTTAATGGCATTCGCATTTGGAGGTAAAAAGTTTTGTCAACCCCTGCCTGATATGAAGTCTCGTTAGAGAAGAAGTATTTGTTTCCAATTTTGATTTCAAAGATGTCTGCCAATTTGTTACGGATTTTGATGAAAACTATGACGATGTTTCTGACTAATACAATTGTTTAGAAGATTGTAATTTTTTTATCATTATTATTCATGGCCAGGACTGAACAATCTAAAGTATATTTTTGTATAAGATCTCAATTTTCTTTAAAATCACTGTACCGATTCAATGTAATTTGAATTTTCTGTATATTATCTAACATGCTATGCGATTCAAATGAGAGTAGGAACGTCAATGATCTCTATCTGTCAAATTTCACTTGAAAATTATGGTCTGCAAAGAAAACTTTTTTGCATAAAAATAATGATTTATTTTACTTTAATTATCAGAGTACTATATCGAAAAGAAAATTTTCGAAATAAAATTGTATTCAAAAAAGAACTATATGAGGTAATAAAAAGGCACAAATCACCAAAAAGCTATGTCAGAAATAACAATTACAACTCTCACGGTTTAAAAATTTTGAGGTTGCCTTACAATTCTGATTTAAATCCAATCGAATATATTTGGCATTTAATTAAGCGTAGGATCACATGAGTAGATAATCAGAACAGAGACAAAGTTCCATACAACCGCAAGAATCGGTTGCACTACTACAAGCACGCGGGGCATGTGTGCGTGACCACTGGCCGCTTGTCACGTACGCGGCGAGACAGGTCAAAAGGCACAGCCAGTTGACAATCTCAGGGTCATTGCGACGCACGTTGTTTGTTTTGTTAGTTGCAAGTTTAAATATTTTAATGTAAAAACGTTGTATTTTTTATTAATAATGGTTGTTTATTGTACTGTGTGTATGAATAATTCTAGAAAAAATAAAATTGAATTGCTCGAGCCAAAGTTTCGCGAATATTTCGATCTTGAAATAAATATTGACTATATTGGCAATTAAATACTTAAGCGTGTTAAAGATTGTAAATTTGATATGCCACGTGAGTGTTTCCCGTTAGATTACTTGAAAAAACTATATGTTAAATTCAGAATTTACCACACCATCAAAAGAAACAATAAATTATTAAAAAACAAAAATTATAAAAATTTTCACGTTATTAAGAGGCTTATCTACTCATGTGGTGGCAGACAAAAACGTCAAAAGTTAGAAAGCCAAATTGAGAGTTTCACGCAATTGCTCGCGCTGCCTAACCGGTTCGAATTGACAGCTATGACGTCACAGTATGGCGCTAAGTCGGTGCTGTTGTTACTTGAAACGCGTAGTACAGCACTAACTAATATCGGTTGCAGATGCGCTTTTGCAGCTCTGTTTATATTCGTTGATATTTTACAAAATGTCTTCTATAACGCAGAGACGAGGCATAAACTGGACGATATAAAATTTTTATTTACGCAAATAACGGTAACTTTGTAAGCATAATTTCAAAGATGCAAAGATATTTTGGATATTTATGTAGCGAAAACAAAACCTCGTGTTTTTCTTGGCGAGATTTATCTTTATTTCTGACAATTATTTCTTATCAGAAATGGTTACTTTTTTTTTACTGCAAAACTGCCACCCGTGAAATTGTTTTCACGGGTGGTGGTGGGTTTGAACTACCCTACGTATATTTTACGCATTTCAACCTCCGAATTTGGCTAAGAAATCTTTTATAGGCAGTATTGATGTATAATATTGTCGAGTGGTGAAATTGCTGTAATTTTTTTTGTTATGCATTTAGCAAAAAAGGAATGTTATGTTATGATGACGACTGAATGTAGTCGCAATGGGTTACATATAGAAATTATGTATTATGTAATAAATTGAAATTTGATTTCTTAATGACTTTCATTTCTCCCTGAAGCGAAGGTGTGCAGTGTTCATTAGAAAAAGTGGAATTAAGCGTTTGTTACATAAAGTTTCATCTACGCGTAGAATCCGGCCCTAGACTCGTAAAATTGACTTCTAATATTAGACACTTGTAATATTTGGCACAAGACGAACTCTTTTGCATCGGGGCTCATAAATATGAGATGACAAAAATTTTTTTTTTAATGTTTGCAAATCTTCACGATTTATTTGGTCTGGCCTAGGTGAGGCCGAGAACTCGAGAACCGGTCGAGGAAATGTGTAGCTAGCCAATGACATTACATATAGACAGGTTATCCGCTCTCAATAATGGCAATGCAAATGCAGGGTATTTCCCCGCTATTTGAATTAGTCTTGTGCAACCCAGGGTCACGGCTGAACGTGTAACAAAACTTATTCCCTATTCTGTGTTTTTAATACCGTACAATGCCTTCTGGTGTGTTTAGACAGTACTAATTACACTCTTAGTGTCAAAGAATAAACGTTTATTTTGATGCGTAGATACAATTTTTTTATAACTATCTTATTTATTTATTTTATATTGCTATTTAAAATGACGTTTTAAAATTGACATGGCCATTCATTTCAACAAACTCGTAGAGCGAGATGTTATATGATTTTGTATGTGGGAGTAAAAGAGAAAACGTCACGTACGCTCGCGACCAATTAGTGCGAAGCAACGTCACGAAGTACATAGATAACTATTTCTGACAACATGTGAACCATATTATTCTCTCCTTCTCCCACATATTATTATTACTCTATATATATTTAGTTACGTTGACGCCATTTTTTTGTGCGGTAATGTTTGGTTATGACTTGTCTATATGTAATATGTCATTGGTAGCTAGCTCCCGCCAGTTCGGTCAACGCGTGTGCATCTGCATTGAGTGTCCTTTTTTTCAAGTTTTAGTAAAAGACATAAGATTTTTGGGAAATATAGTTAAAAATAGTAAAAATTTAGAGCATTAAGTAAAAAATTTCTAAAACTTGAGTTTAATCTGTTGTGACAAAGAAACTGGGACACTCCATCCAGACGTTTGAACAAATTTGCATGATTTAAATTTCAGAACAGAAAGTACTAACTCTGATAACAATTTTTATTTTACAATTTAGTAAAGAATTTCTTACCTAAGTCTTTTAAGAAATTAACAACTTGCTAGGATGTGATGTTACAGATTAACATCGGTTTAAATGGGTCACTCAATTCATTAGGTACGTGTCTGAACTGAGTAATCTGCAAAATATAAGTTTCATCAGAGAATTGTATAAATACCTAACTGCCTACTCGCCCGCGGACCTTAGCAAAGTAGATTGCCGTATCGCGTACGCATTTATGCTCATTTTTGCGTGCAGTCACCGCTCGGAGAAAGTAGGTTTAGTTAAAAGGTGTGGGCGCCATTATTATACAACACGGACAAAGTTCTTTTTTTTGTTTTTAAAGCTTGGACTCCTGCCAGCACAGTAAACTTAGTAAGGTTAAGTGCATTTATGTGCGCAGTGCTTACTTTTTATCCGTTACGAAGTAATTTTAGTAATCTGTGCACAACGTCACCACACGCAGAGTCAAACAGAAAGTTGTAACAATTCATCGTCCTCTTGCATTTTCAGTTAGGACTTTATGAAATATCGTTCCCGTCAGCCGCCATTTTGTACAAAGAGTTCAAATCAAAACAAACACAGACCTACGACTAATGATAAGCTGGAACTTTTTACAAAATCCCCTTCTCCATTTCCGTTATTAAATACTGTTTTGAGAAAACCTCTTTTACCTACGTGTTAGTAGTTAGGAGTCCAAGCTTTAAAAACAAAAAAAAGAACTTATATTACTTACTAGATAGGAGTCCAAGCTTTAAAAACAAAAAAAAGAACTTTGTCCGTGTTGTATAATAATGGCGCCCACACCTTTTAACTAAACCTACTTTCTCCGAGCGGTGACTGCACGCAAAAATGAGCATAAATGCGTACGCGATACGGCAATCTACTTTGCTAAGGTCCGCGGGCGAGTAGGCAGTTAGGTATTTATACAATTCTCTGATGAAACTTATATTTTGCAGATTACTCAGTTCAGACACGTACCTAATGAATTGAGTGACCCATTTAAACCGATGTTAATCTGTAACATCACATCCTAGCAAGTTGTTAATTTCTTAAAAGACTTAGGTAAGAAATTCTTTACTAAATTGTAAAATAAAAATTGTTATCAGAGTTAGTACTTTCTGTTCTGAAATTTAAATCATGCAAATTTGTTCAAACGTCTGGATGGAGTGTCCCAGTTTCTTTGTCACAACAGATTAAACTCAAGTTTTAGAAATTTTTTACTTAATGCTCTAAATTTTTACTATTTTTAACTATATTTCCCAAAAATCTTATGTCTTTTACTAAAACTTGAAAAAAAGGACACTCAATGCAGATGCACACGCGTTGACCGAACTGGCGGGAGCTAGCTACCAATGACATATTACATATAGACAAGTCATAACCAAACATTAAGCCATCCAAACATCAAGCGTCGAGTGAATAGGTATCTCTTCATCGTCACTTTCCATTAGGTGAGATAGAAGACAAACGTCTAATCCTTTTTTAATAAAAAAAAAAATCTTAAGACTTTTCCTTTTTGACTATTACTGGATAAACCTACCTACGAATAGATATATAGTCATAAAATCTGATCCAGAGTATTTTTTATTTAAACCCCAAACGAAACCTACAAAAAAGGTATGTTGTATCTTACAACGCAATATAGGGAACTTTTTTACGCAACTTTTTTAGGCAATTTTTTTTACGTTTGTATACTTGAGGTGAGGGATACTTGCCGAGCTAACAGATGCAGATAAGAATAACTTAGTAAATTTATTTTAAAAAAAATATACCCGTGAAGTTTTTTGCCAGTTCTTCTTCACGAAGGTTTTTCCGAACTGTTGGTAGAGTCATGTTTTATTTTTGCAGTCAATTGTCAATGCTGAGAAATAAATATTTCACTTCATTTCCTATTCAGTCACAAACAAATGTTGCCAGCAATGTTTGTTTGGGCAATGAGGTCTTCTATCGTATAAAGCGCACTCAAACGTTGCGGTACTACGGTAGTAATATACTCACTCAAACTAATGAATGTCGTTGTATAACTGTATGATAACGAGGACTACTACGACACACACTACGAGAGCCCCAATGCAAAAGGGGAGGGAAATGCTGTAACGCATAATCCGCAGCCGGTCTGCAAGGTGATGTGGGACTCACTGGAAACTACTAGTCACTATATACCCACTAAAAACCACCTTAAGGCTGCTTTTCCACCAGAGATGTGCTATGCAGCTATGCTAAGGATGCGTTTCATATCCAGCAATATTCATTTATTATTGACGCATATTCATTGACGCGCATCTCTGGTGGAAAGGCACCTTAACGGCTGTGGCAAGGAATTGCTAAGCAGCCATCATCGGAGCGACAGTGGCTTAGGGAAGCGGCTGCGCGAAGCTCAAAGCGCCGTGATTGTTTATATTCATACGTGCATATTTATAATAAGCATATTTATTCTGCCCCCCCCCCCCCAGTTCGCTGTATGGTCATCCATAAACACAAGCTTTACTTACTTTGAGGTCATACAGTTGTGCTTTGTCTTGGGATTTATTTTTATTGGTAATAAAATATGCTAAAATAAATATCAAATAAGGTCTTGGCGAAGTGCTTGAGACGCTGGACTCTCAATCTTGATGAAGAAACATCGTGACTTACTCACACACAGACCTAATACATCGTGGCTAGTTAAGTGAGGCTATTGTGATGTTTCTGCAGTATTATTAAGGATGTTCTGGCACAAAATGGTGAAATGGGTTTTAATTAACGTGTACCTACTACATTGTTTGTTATATAATATTATATGATTATTTAAGAGTATTCTTGAAAAACTTTGAATGCAGTTTTTCTAAACTGTAAGTTAGGCAACATGGTTCTGTTGTCCAAATATATTAGTCTCTTATAGTTTCGGATTTTCCCATGCTGACCCATATCGATAAATCACTATGTATAGCCTGGAACTTAGAGGTGTTTTGATGCTCGGGCTGTCTTGTCACACGTTTGCATTGATTTCTCATAACACTCACATGTAACAACAAATGTAGTGTATATACTGATGTATAATTAATGTGATCGCTTTGTCTTCGCATATAAATCAAAGTAGACCAATTTAGTGGAAAAAATATCGTTATTAGAACTGAGCAACATTATGCACATATTTAAAGCTACGCAACATAGTATTTTTAGGATACAGGTAACTTTGAACCATTCAATATTATCCAAATAACTTCGATTTTGAACGTTTTGAACGTACGTACAAAACTTTATCAGTTTCACAAAATATTTAACATCAAAAACGGATACCTAACGATTTCACAATGATATCTATAAACTACATTTTACAGAAAAACACAAAAACATACCTGTTTACAGTAAGTCTTATATTTTTAAAATCACGATTTCAAGCACTAAACAATTCCAACAACTTCACTACGGAAAGGTCGGTATTTTACAAAATTAAGACATTGAGAGTTTATTTTTTTACTTTGCATTTGCTACATTTTGGACATTCGATTTAGTTAATTGAAAAATGGCAATCAGCCACGATTGGTGTGGCGGGCTATTTCTGCGAGTGTCGCGTATTGGTGGGACAAAGTACAAAAATAAAATAAAAATTGCCAAAAAATAAATTCCGTTTTGCATTGGGATATATTATAGGCTAAAACAAAATAAAACACACGTACAATAACTTAAACTAATAAGAATGATTAATTATTTATATGGTATAATACATGCTCAAACTAAACTAAACTTACTTACCAAAAGGAAAAGAAAAAAAAATTAAATAATAATAATAATATATATTAAACAAAATACTTGCTAACAATGTACAATCAAAGGCTAATATTAAATCGATGAATGAATTTACATAATGGTAGGAAATCAAATAGTGATACCGGAACGAGCGGGCAATTAAAAAATATATGGTCTACTGTTCCTAAATCCTGACCACAGTCACAGAACGGGGAAGAGCGAATTCCAATCCTGTTAAGGAAAATTGGGGAACAGCAGTGGCCTAAGCGAAGACTAGAGATAACTGATGTTGTCCTTTTATCTACCTTTCTAAATTTAAAGAACCAAGGTCTATCGGGAATGAAAGGCTGGATGTCACCGTAGTGTTTACCTTTAACTTTCCGCGACGCCTCCCATTCGGAACTCCACACGGCCTGTAGGTGGGATTTAGCTAGGAGACTCAAATCCTGAGCGAAGCACATGTAGTAATCTGCGGAACCGATTCGTATGGAATCTTTCGCAAAGCCATCAGCTGTAACGTTACCTGTGATACCAGAGTGACTAGGAATCCAGGCTAACACAATATTTATAGCCCGGGAACTGCAACAGAATAGGACATGTCTAATTTTGTTTATTATAGGGAGTTTTGAGCCTAATTTAAACGGGTTGCTTTCCAAAGCTTGAAGACAGCTTAGACAGTCTGTAAATACAATGGAATTATTTAAGTTGTTTTCAGCTATATACTTTACTGCTTCTAAAAGCGCAATAGCCTCACCTGTGAAGACCGTAGATTGAGGAGGAGACTTGAAGGCCAACAGAACCGAGAATCGTGGAATCCACACGGCTGACCCTACGTCTCCCGTAGAGGAGAGTTTAGAGGCGTCCGTATAGACCTGAAGCCAGTCCCTAGATTTTCTGTCTACAGCACTCAAGAATGCGGAATTGGCGTTTGGATCGTTCTTGGCAATGCCAAAACTTGTGCCTATAGTCGGGGTAAAAATCAGCGAATTATAAGGGAAAGTAAAAAGACAAGGACGGGCGCTTTTAAAAACTGGAGTACGGGAGATGTCCAGATTAGCACAACTTTTTATGAGACAAAGCGGAATTTTATTTAACCAATACCTAGAGTTTTCGATGGAGCGTTTTAGTAAAAGGAGTTTAAGATGAAGGGGATGAGATGAAAGTTGTAACGACTTAGCTAGAAAGCGAACCGAGACGTATTGACGTCGAAGGTGCAGGGGAGAATCTGCACATTCGACCTGCATGGCATTAATTGGGGAAGACTTCATTGCACCTAAAACTATGCGAAGTGATTTACTTTGAATTTTAGTAATAGCGTCTAAACCTGGTTTATGGCAGGGTTCCAATAAGAAAGAGCCGTAGTCTATTAGACTCCGTATCGATGCGTTGTATATTAGCTTCTGGGTATAGGGGTGAGAACCCCACCATACGCCAGACAGAGCCCGAATGGCGTTGATGTTGGCGTCGCATTTTTTGGAAACATAGTTAAGGTGTGGTGTCCCGGAAAGTTTTGGATCAAAAACTACACCAAGAAACCCTACCTCGTTGGAAAACGGAATTGGTTGGCTTTGGAAAACAATTGAAATGGGAGGATAAACCCTTTTCCTACTAAAAATTACAGCCTTACTTTTAGATGTAGATAGGGACAAACCGTGATTACCTAGCCCGATGCCTAAATAATTTAGGGCATTATTCAAACGAGAGGGGGCCTCCTCTATTTTCATAACGCGCAAATATAAAGTAATGTCGTCCGCATATTGTAAGACGTCGCAGAAGGAAGATATAGATGTTATATAACAGGGGACTTAAGACGGACCCCTGTGGGAGTCCTCGCCAAACTTTTTGGGGCTGGAAGTTGGCCTGGGAGTGTCTGATTTGAATAGAGCGTTCTACTAATAGATTGAAAATAAAAGTTGTAAGAATACCTTGTAGGAATATCTGAAGAAAGCATCTTAAGCCTAAGCAATGGAAGCTGGACATGGTCGTAAGCAGAACAAACATCCAAGAACACCCCCACGACCGATTCATTGCTCGATAGGGCTAACCTTAAATCGGCCGTGAAAATGCTCAAGCTGTCCATCGTGCTTAAACCCTTACGAAAGCCGAATTGCGTGTTGCTAAGAATATTATGGTATTCTACGTACCATTCCAGCATATTATTGACAAGGTGTTCTGTAATTTTCAACAGACAAGAGGCCAGAACAACGGGACGGTACGAGTCTGCATCTAAAGGGTCTTTACCGCTTTTTAATGATGGGATAACTAAGTATATTTTCCAAGGATCTGGGATCTGACCGGTAAGAAAAATTATATTAATAGTACTAAGGAGCGACTCTTTAAAGACTGTCCCTGCTCTAGCTATAAGGGAGTACGGGATACCATCCAGGCCGGGGGACGAATCATGAAGACCACTAAGGACAAGATTCAGTTCTTGCATAGAAAATGAACTGTCAAAGGGGCAGTTTAAAGGCACTAACGATGAAAAGGGGACAGGAAGAAGATCGGAGTAAGGCACAAAAGGGGGGGGGCAATTTTATCTAAAAACTTATCAAGCCAAAGAGACGGCATATTAGAGTTTGGAGATGGAGAATAAGACACAGAACCACGGAAACGTTTCAGAGCATCCCACACCTTGGACGCAGGTGAGCGAGGAGATAAACTCTTGCAAAAACCTGGTGCTCCGCATCATTTGAACGCCGCGTTGTAAGGCCACAAACATATACAATATTGTTCTTATCGCAAGTGAATAAGGTTTATTACGCATATTAGTTAAATATTTTAAGTCCTGCACCAGATGAAGACCGGTGGACGTTGGTAATTAAAATTCCAACTTTTGGGAGGTGTATTGTACATTCTGTCGTTGTTGGTATGGCTGAGGCCTCTCTAAATTGAATTCTTCATTTAATTTAAACAATTTTAAAAGCTAATTAAGATTTTTTCCATATACCTACTTGATATTTTAATAACGTTTCTACATTTTACAACACGTCTTTATACTGTAAGTTATGAAATATGTTACAGTTGTTATAGGACCAAAACTGCAGGGCGCTAAAAGAACACAGATAAGAGCACGACTGCTTGATTAAAACTCATAAAGAGCAAAGAAAATAATTGAACGATCTCCATCATTATTTAAAACATAACATTATTTAAAAAAAGGTTAGAGAGAGGGGAGAGTTTATCTGCTACGTAGGACGGTAAGTAAAGATCTTCATATTTGGAAAGAATATTTATAAGGAGGGTGATCAATAGGTCTAAGATGTTGTCATTAGGCTGAGAAGGTAGAGGGTAAGAGAGAGCACAACCAGATTTAGAGGGGGGCATATTATAGTCCCTAATGAGAGCCTCGTGTGCGGTTTTATCGAAGCCCGGGGCACGAGGAGCTTTGGATTTAGCTGAAGTGAAAACAGTTTTTCTGTATGAAATCGCTGATGGATTAGGCGAAGCAGAAGTTGACGGGGGTAAGTTGAATGGTACAGAAGATTTTGTGACATCCGCGTACGATTTACGCACTGCAGGGAATCGGGAGGAGGCCTCTTTAAGTGAGATATTGTCTTGGGACATGGCAACTTTTATGGTTTTTTGACTAGAATGTTCCGGACAGCATTTATCTGTGGCCAAATGAGAACCTGAACAAAGTAAACATGAAACTTGATCGAGAGGCACTACACAGCTATCACCGGAGTGAGGCTGACAGCACCGGAAACAGCGTGGCTTAGAACGACACTGTGCTTTTATGTGCCCAAACCTGCAGCAGTTTAGGCACTGGATAGTAGGTAAGATGTACGGTTCTACTTGAATTGAAGAATAAAAACAAGTAAGTTCTTTGGAAGTTTTTGGCCAGAAAGTGAGATTACAACTGAACCTGAAGGTAACCAGACTACCGGATGAGCTTACAGCTTTACGATTGAGTCGCCTAGCTTTAAGCACTACACCGCATCCGTGGGAGGGAGAAATTGCCAACACAAATTCTTCGATGGACCATGAGGAGGGCACGCTGCGCACAAGACCCATACGACAAGACATTGTACGTTGGAATAATGGCGATGAAATTGTTCCACGCAACACTTTGATTCTTAATAAAATCATTAGCTTCCCCGGTGGAGGTGAACTCAACCGAGACCCGGTTTCTACCAACACTCTTTACTCCGTCTAATTTATTATGGCATTAATTTTGTTGTTAAATAAAAATTTACCGAAAGTTAGGGGGTTCAGAGTAGTTCCGGCAGAAGGGTTAGCCTCAGCCTTGGAGTCATGTACAATAAACGGCCCTGAATCGTTGACAGAATAAATCTTACTTTCAGTAAGACTGGGGTGGAAGTACACAGATTGAGACAAACTGGGAGTATCTAAAACTGCTTTCTTGGGGAATGGAGTAACCTCTGAAAGATCACTCGAAAGGGCATTCGGCCGCTTCCTGGACTGAGTGAGGGAAGAATGGCTGAACAAATCCTGTGAGACGTCCCTAATGTAAAAAAATATGAAAAGAAAGTAGTGGCCAGACATTCTGACGTCAGGTTGTCTGGACCACATCTTTTTCACATAGTTACGGTATAACTTAATTATTTCTTGTAAATAAATATTCAATACCTTTTTAATACCTTAATATATATATTTTTTTCAAACTTTACGGCGTCCCAGAATGTTACGGGTGAATGATATTCTTTAGGACTAGAAGAAAGTAAGCTCAAGGTAGGTTTTGGCGGCGCGATTTAGGCCCATTGACTGGCAGTTGACTGATATAGGCTGATGATGACGATAATGATATAATAATAGGTCTTTACCTATGAAACTGCCGTTTTGCCGTACTGGCCATTTCAAATGAAAATATTTTTTTTTTTTTGACTGATAATTCTAATTTCAGATTAATTTTAATTGACAAACATGGAATTCTTTTTCTAAAATCGTCATTTGTTTAATAGTTAGTGTTTTGTTTTCAACACATTCGAACATTTTTCGTCATCATGGATAAGTTAAAAATTCGAGTAATTATGGAGTAAGAGTACCGTCGTGGCAGCAAAGCGGCACAAGCGGCACGCAACATCAACGACGTTTACGGAGCGAACACTACAAACGAACGCACCACCTGTTATTGGTTTACCCGCTTCCGTTCTGGAAATTTTGACCTGAAAAATGAACCCCGTGGTCGTCCGAAAACTTTGGTCGACAATGACGAATTAAAGGCAATTGTGGAAGCTGATGAAACTCAATCCACGGTTGAATTAGCAGCAGCTTTCGACGTTAGCATCAAAACAATATTGGTCCATTTGCGTCAAATTGGCAAGGTAAAACAGCTTGACAAATGGGTACCCCACGAACTCAATGACCGCCAGCGCGAAGTACGCGTGGAGACGTGCCTTGCACTGCTCAGCAGGCATACAAATGAAGGAATTCTGAACCGCATTGTTACTTGTGACGAGAAATGGATCCTGTTTGACAATCGTAAGCGCTCATCAAGTTGGTTGGACCCTGGTTCAGCACCCAAACAATGCCCTAAACGAAAACTTACCCCTAGAAAAGTGATGGTCACTGTTTGGTGGTCTAACGCGGGTGTAATTCATCACAGCTTCTTGCCAAACGGGACAAGCATTACTGCAGATGTGTACTGTGAAGAACTGAACACAATGATGGAGAAGCTCGCACGTCTCCAACCAGCTTTGGTCAATCGTTCGGCTCCACTGCTCCTGCACGACAACGCGCGACCTCATACTGCACAGCAGACGGTCTCCAAGCTACAAGAGTTGGGGTTGGAAGTTCTCCGTCATCCGCCGTACTCACCAGACCTTGCGCCTACAGACTTCTACTTTTTCCAGAATTTGGATAACTTCTTGGCGGGAAAAAAATTCAATACCCGAGAGGCAGTACAAAATGCCTTTGAAGAATTTGTTGCCTCCCGTCCAGCTGATTTCTTCAAGAAAGGCATCAATAAGCTACCAATGCGTTGGCAAAGATGCATTGATTGCATGGGTGATTATTTTGATTAATAGAAATAAAAAATATATAAAAAAATTACGCTTCATTTATTTCGTGAAAAACGGCAATTTCATAGGTAAAGACCTAATATTATGTAGTTTAAGATCCATATTTGCATAGTGGATTAGAAATAAATACACTAATATTAATAATAATATTAATAATCAGAATTGTATTAAACATGATATTATGGATAATTGAAAAAGCTAATTAATACCTACTTTTTGGCGAATATTAAACAATGAGCAGTAATTTTTATAGCTTACAGTAATTCTACTTGACATATCGTCGTATCATTGCCATGTTGACCCACGTCGGCAATGTGACTTGTAATGTCCTACACCTTGACGGTTGCAGATTACACAAATTCGATAACAGACCACAGATGGTACTCAGTACCTATTAAAGATATATTTTGTGGTAAATCATTAATGCAAATTTGTACCCTGCTTTACCCTTTGATCTACATGTTTGAAACATGATAGGTTAAAAAGAGTTTTTGTAAAATGACTGGTGTCGATACGAATGAAGCTTTCCTCTAGTGTTTGCACTTTTGTTTCTAATTTCGTGTCACAGGCATTAACATACTCTGCCGTCGATTTAAATTTTGTAAAAGCGTTTACTTCAGCCCCAATCAAGGCTGCACAGTCATCAACGACGATTTCTATCGGAGTTGCATTGTTTTGAGTTTTACACCATTTGGCGATTTGTATGTAGAATAATTTATTTCATTCGCAACTTTTTTCTGGAACGCCCTAAAATTCAAAAATGTATATACATATATAAATTAAGGTATTAAAAAGGTATTGAATATTTACAAGAAATAATTAAGTTATACCGTAACTAACTATGTGAAAAGGGTGTGGTCCAGAAAACCTGACCTCAGAATGTCTGGCCACTTTCTTTTCCTGTTTTTTCACTGTTCGTCAAGGTACTAAATAATTAAATAAAGCTGTCACGATAGTACGAAAAAGGTATTGAAACTTTATAGTCTCCAAACATAAAATATCGTACTTGGTCCAGGGGTTTTGACGCTAACAAATATTTGACTTTGGAAAGTTCCAAACATTTAAATAAACTTTAAAAAAATATCATTCAGACATAGTTTAAAGTTAATGTGACAGTTCATGTCAAACTCGTTTGTTTAAGATTTGATTAATCTTAGTATTGATTTTGAATATAGTTAGGACTAACTGATTTACTTTTATATTGGTTGTGTTAATGTATTTATTACTTATTGACTAGTTGTAATTAAGAATTATGTTTTAGTTGCCTTCAATGGGTTATTGTAACAGTTGTTTATTAATTTATTAATATTGATTATATAAATTGTGTTGAATTGTTTAACGTAAATAATTAATGTGGGGTTGTTGATTATTCATGAATTGTATGAGAGATAATAGTAATTTATACTATTTGATTTGGAATTAATTAACTTGCCGGGATCTTGACTGATTTTCATCAGGTTTTATGGCTAATGCTCTATTGATAGGGGTATGATGTAATAATATTTTGCGGTAATCAGTTGTTGTCATTGGAATATAAATATGTTTATAAGTATAGTCCCGAATAATGTATACCTACTTAAACTCCTGCTCCTCACACAGTTTGAGTACCTAAGTCTTCATCAAACATGTTGCAGCGAAGACTTTCCATATTGAATTTGTTATAATATTGGTTTTTAAGAGATACTTATATAGGGATTTTGTCAAAGGCAGGGGTAATTTACCTGCACTTTTTTGAGTGCAAGTTGAACAAAACCCTGCCATGGGAAGCACCCCGTCGATTTCACTACATTCTTCCGTTTCATTGTAAATATAGGGTACTTTTGTCCCTAACAGGGTGTAAAGAATGGACTGATATCCGCATTCTCCATCATCCATTCTGGTAATTCATTCTGAAGTTACCACAATCGAACGTATCTTTTGAAGTCACGTAAAATAATTGATTTGCCCATCTTTTCAATTACTGGTTCTGTAAGCATTGTATATCTTTATGACGAGTAGACTGTAGACGCCGAGCAGGTGGTTGCGTGCACTCACAGTTATATGTGTCTCTCACTTGGTTTTATTGTTAAAGTTAGTATTGTCACTGAATCACATCACACCTTTAAGAGTTATCTCACGGTTTTTTGTCCTTAGTCTCCACAAAGAACTTAGCACAATCTTCTTTTGTTGCTATTTGCTTTGTTATTTCGTAGATGATATCTCGGGTGCTCTGATAGTGTTGGTCGTCTCCGCTGTGAGCGTAATATTTCACACGCACGTCTGTATGTTTCCAAAGCTCCGTATTGGAAACGTTGCGAATTTTGTTCATGTCATATACCCTGGTTTAAGTAGGGTCGTATTTAAGAACGAAATGTAAATAGGAATTAATTTAATCAGCTTCACTGATTAAAAAAATTTAATAAGAGGGGCGATCGCAACATTTGAGTACGCTTATATGATAGAGGACCTTACTGCGCAAACAAACATTGCTGGCAACGTAGAATTTTAACGTTAGTTCCAAACTTGACTCGGAGATTAAACAAAAAGGATTGAGGACAGCCGCCTCGATAGTGTTAGTGATAATAAATGTATTCGAATTGAATGAAAAAAATATATATTAAAGTATTAATAAAAGGTTTTATCCTTCCGTAGGTAAAAGTCCTCCTGTAGGTTAGGAGTAACCACAGGATCCCGGACCATTGCGGTACCTATCTGCCATGAAAATAACGATAGCAATACCGAATAAATCTATCATCAATTTATTCGCACGCTCGATACGATATTTCGAAATAGTAATAATTTTCATCCGTACAGGTGAAGTTGATCACCGTGTCGCTGCGAAGCGGTGGTGCTGCGCAGAGGACACAACAGAGACAACTCGTGCGCAACGCCCTTTATCACCGAGTAGCACGGGTTTAAAGATGTCTCATTCATTATGTTTACAATGACACCGAAATGTTATATCGTTTTATTTTGTTTTTTTTGTCATTATATTCACCCTGCCTACGCAAAAAGAGGGGTATTATAAATTTAACATTCAAAACCAAAAACAAATGAATTTATTTGCGAAAAAATGTGTACAAATAGTTCTTAATTAAAATTGACAGTTCTACATTTTTTACTGTTAAACAGCGTGCAAATATTTATAAAAAGTTAATTACAAAATGGTTTACTATCTAAAACATGATAAATAATATCAAAATAGTATTTACAAACATTAATATTTAAATGTTATAAAAATGTTACATCATTTAATTACAATACAGTGTCTTTAAAATATTCATCAATTGTGTAGTAACATTTTTGTACCAATAAGTCACATATTTTTCGTTTATAGTTATTAAAATTTAAGTTTTTATAATTAAAGGGCAACTTATTATATATATCGATAGCCATACAATAAACATTTCTACTAAATAATGTTAATTTTCTAGGCGGCATATACAGTTTTTTACTCAAAATATCTTTATTTCTAGTTCTTAAAATCATGACATTACCTAGTTCCTTGAAATATTCCTTATGTTTTTACAAACAATAACATTTCGAATATGTAACTCGGCAAAGTAAGTAACTTTGAAACAGCAAAAAGAGGCCTGCACGGATCTCTGAAATCT
Source organism: Marasmarcha lunaedactyla (assembly GCA_923062675.1). Classification (NCBI taxonomy): domain Eukaryota; kingdom Metazoa; phylum Arthropoda; class Insecta; order Lepidoptera; family Pterophoridae; genus Marasmarcha; species Marasmarcha lunaedactyla. The sequence goes on from OV281366.1 coordinate 10,962,359, forward strand.
GCTCTACAAAGTGCTCTAACACATTTCTTCTGACACAAAGATACTTTCTGGATGTCTACAGAATTTCCCCATAAAATTAAACCATAGCGCAAGATAGATGAAACATAACCGTGATAAGCTAATTTTGCTGCTGACTTACAGTTCTTGATAATCTACCTATGACGAAAACAAAACAATTTAGTTTTTTACATATATTTACATATATGTGGTTTCCAGTCACAATACTTATCTAGAGTTATTCCTAAAATCTTGGTACTATCTACCTGCTCTACTTCCGTGCCTCGAGATGTTAACCGAATTACATCAGCTTTACTTCTGTATGTCTGGTATTGCATAAAATTTGTTTTATTCATATTAATGTCTAAATTATTTTGATTCAAATCTAATTATTTGAATCTAATTATTTGAATTATAGGGGTCAGTGCTTAATTAGATTCATGTTCCAGAGATTTGTTATGTGGTCAGCGAAAAGTATACATTCATGCTCGGTAACAGTAGGAAGATCAATGAATAAAATAAATGAAAACGGCCCTAACACACTCCCTTCATCATATCAGCCACAAGACGTCCACTGCTGAACATGGGCCTCCCCCAAAGACTACCAGAGTGACCGGTCGCACGCGCTCTGCATCCAACGATTTCCTGCGACCTTTATTATGTCGTCCCTCCATCTAGCCGGAGGCCATCCCGCGCTGTGTTTTCTGTACGTGATCTCCAGTCCAAAACTTTTCGGCCCCATCGGCCGTCAGTTCGACGCGCCACGTGCCCCGCCCACTGCCACTTCAGCTTACTAATCCTTTGGGCTATGTCGGTAACTTTAGTTCGTCTACGGATCTCCTCATTTCTGATTCGATCTCGTAGCGAAATACCGAGCATAGCCCTCTCCATAGCACGCTGGGTGACCTTGAGCTCAACCCATGGTTGGAAGCCCATGGTAAGAGACCACGTTTCTGAACCGTAAGTCATCACTGGTAACACACACTGGCTGTAGACTTGCAACTGAGGTATTTTGGACGAGACGATATAACGTAGTTTCCCGAACGCTGCCCAGCCGAGCTGGATTCGTCGATTGACCTCTGTCTCGAAGTTGGACCTACCGAATCGGACTGCTTCTCTTAGGTAAATGTACTCGTCTAAAACTTCGAGAGCAGATAATAATAATAATAAAATTCTTTATTTGCCAGTATATGCGATACAATGGTGATCTTAAAGTAATAGGTCTTTACCTATGAAACTGCCATTTTGCCGTACTGGCCATTTCAAATGAAAATATTTTTTTTGACTGATAATTCTAATTTCAAATTAATTTTATTTGACAAACATGGAATTCTTTTTCTAAAATCGTCATTTGTTTAATAGTTAGTGTTTTGTTTTCAACGCATTCGAACATTTTTCGTCATCATGGATAAGTTAAAAATTCGAGTAATTATGGAGTATGAGTACCGTCGTGGTAGCAAAGCGGCACAAGCGGCACGCAACATCAACGACGTTTACGGAGCGAACACTACAAACGAACGCACCACCCGTTATTGGTTTACCCGCTTCCGTTCTGGAAATTTTGACCTGAAAAATGAACCCCGTGGTCGTCCGAAAACTTTGGTCGACAATGACGAATTAAAGGCAATTGTGGAAGCTGATGAAACTCAATCCACGGCTGAATTAGCAGCAGCTTTCGACGTTAGCATCAAAACAATATTGGTCCATTTGCGTCAAATTGGCAAGGTAAAAAAGCTTGACAAATGGGTACCCCACGAACTCAATGACCGCCAGCGCGAAGTACGCCTTGCACTGCTCAGCAGGCATACAAATGAAGGAATTCTGAACCGCATTGTTACTTGTGACGAGAAATGGATCCTGTTTGACAATCGTAAGCGCTCAGCAAGTTGGTTGGACCCTGGTTCAGCACCCAAACAATGCCCTAAACGAAAACTTACCCCTAGAAAAGTGATGGTCACTGTTTGGTGGTCTAACGCGGGTGTAATTCATCACAGCTTCTTGCCAAACGGGACAAGCAATACTGCAGATGTGTACTGTGAAGAACTGAACACAATGATGGAGAAGCTCGCACGTCTCCAACCAGCTTTGGTCAATCGTTCGGCTCCACTGCTCCTGCACGACAACGCGCGACCTCATACTGCACAGCAGACGGTCTCCAAGCTACAAGAGTTGGGGTTGGAAGTTCTCCGTCATCCGCCGTACTCACCAGACCTTGCGCCTACAGATTTCTACTTTTTCCAGAATTTGGATAACTTCTTGGCGGGAAAAAAATTCAATACCCGAGAGGCAGTACAAAATACCTTTGAAGAATTTGTTGCCTCCCGTTCAGCTGATTTCTTCAAGAAAGGCATCAATAAGCTACCAATGCGTTGGAAAAGATGCATTGATTGCATGGGTGATTATTTTGATTAATAGAAATAAAAAATATATAAAAAAATTACGCTTCATTTATTTCGTGAAAAACGGCAATTTCATAGGTAAAAACCTAATATAATATCCGTCCGTTCATATAAAACTGATATATCAGCGTGCAAACATGTCTTCAGTAGGTGTACATAAATAATTAGTTACATCTTGACATTTCCAAAAAAAAAATATATATATATATTCAAAAGTAATGATAATTATGTAAATTACAAATGTCACATTAAAATTAATTACATTAAAATTAAATTACAAATAAATAATTACTTGAATTAACTTAACTAAAAATTCCCAATGTCAAATAAATTATCATTCAAATATGCATTCACAGTATAGTACATTTTGTTCAATAAAAAATTTTAAAGTGTTGTTTTAAATTTATTTTCGGGCAGTTATAAACCAATGGTAACTTATTATAAATTCGTATTGACATACAATAAACACTTCTGCTGTGCAAACCAAGTTTTTGGTGGGGAACATAAAATTTTTTCTTATCCCTTCCACGTCGTCCAATCACATCGTTGTTGCTTTCAAAAAGATGTTTATATTTTTTAACAAAACAACACATTTCAAATATGTAAAGACACGGAAGTGGCAAGATTTTTAATTTAAGAGTTCCCAACTAGCAATGGGGTAGGCGCAACGTGGTTATTTGACATAATTTTCGTCTTATCCATATTCATTTTAAGACCTACCTGTTGGGAAACTCTGTTGCGGCCATCGAGCATTCGTACTCGCCATTGATGTTGATGCTGAATCTTTTCCATTCCAGGTGCTTGAAAGCGTCTTCCAGAGCAGCGGTGAATAGCTTTGGAGATATTACGTCTCCTTGTCTAACACCTCTTTGCCCCCGTGCACTGTTTCTATGTACTCGGACCGACATAGTGGCGTTTTTGTGCAAACACTTCAACACTTCGATATACCGACGGTCTATTCGGTACCGTTGGAGAGATCGCAGCACCAACCAGGTTTCAATCGAATCGAAGGCCTTCTCATAGTCCACGAACGCTAAACAAAGTGGCAGATTATACTCCTCGTTCTTTTGTATAATCTGCCGCAGCGTGTGTATGTGGTCTAATGGTACTGAAGCCTCGACAGAAACCGGCTTGTTCGGGTGGTTGGAAGTCATCGAGCCTGCATTCGAGACGATTTGTGATGACTTTTGAGAACAGCTTATAAACATGGCTCAGGAGCGAGATATGCCTATAATTTTTCAAGAGGGTTTTATCGCCCTTCTTGAAAAAAAGTACCACTACGCTCCTGTTCCATGCTTCGGGTGTAGTTCCTTCGAGCAAGACGGAATTGATCGGCCTCTGAAGTGCTTTAAGTACCGGTGTTCAGAAGCTCCGTAGTAATTCCGTCTCCGCCCGGTGCCTTGTTGTTTTTAAGATGTTTCGGAGCCATCCTAATCTTTTATAGGCTGATGTCTGGGATATCTTGTTTTTGTAACAAGTGCTTACTCAATGGATAATGACAAAGTTTTAAACATTTATTATCAAAATACAAGAGGGCTACGCACAAAAACTCACGTATTCAAAAGAAATTTATTGATGCATTCATATGACGTGGTTGCTTTGACGGAAACTTGGCTGTTAAACGGCATAGATAACGGGGAACTTTTTGATGATAGGTATGTGGTCTGGAGAAGGGATCGAAACTACCAGTCCACACAGGAAAGGTTTGGTGGCGGTGTTTTAATAGCGGTTCGTCGTGAGTTCATGGCAATTAATCGCCTAGAATGGTCGTCAAAGGCTGAAGACATCTGGGTCACAATTACATTGACTGATAACCACGCTACTGCTGTAAAAATACATTTTTGTTCTATTTATCTGTGCAATGAAAAGTTTGGTAATTCCTTTAATTCACAACTTTCGAACTTTACTAATAAACTAGCTTTAACAGTGAACTCCCAGCCTAATGATATTTTTGTTATTATGGGAGATTTTAATATGAGTAACATTCAGTGGAATCCTACTTCCGACTCCACTTCTGGATATTCGGGAGTCATGGGAGAATTTCAATATACATTTGTTGATACATTGTCTGAATGCAACCTTACACAATTTAATTTTTGCCGTAACACTCACGGTAGACTTTTAGACTTAATATTAAGTAATGTTGATGTCCAGGTGTCTTCATCCGATGATCCCCTTGTACCCGAAGATCTCCATCACAAGTCGTTAAATATAACAATAGACTTAGCGTTTACAAAGCCTATGGAGGATAATACTCGTTACAAGCACCACTTTGAGTCAGCAAATTATGACAGCATTAAGTCTTCGTTGGGTAAAGTAAACTGGGATGACTGTCTACAAAAGATACCGCTTGAACAAGCCGTAGATAATTTTTATAATTATCTACATGATGTAATAAAAAAATTTGTACCTAAAAAGTTATTGTCTAGCGCTAGATATCCACCGTGGTACAATTCTTCGTTAAAGCATCTTCTCAGAGAAAAGTATAAGTTCTTAAAAAAGTATCGTACGTACGGCAATGTTTCAGATTACAATACATTTTCACTCTTACGTCTAAGAGCTAAAAACCTAGAGGTCAAATGTTATACTGCTTACATAAAAAAATGTGAGGAATCTATAGAAAAAAATCCCAAACTATTTTGGTCGTTCATCAAATATAACAAAAACAAGCACAACACTATTCCCTCATCTCTGTCATATGAAGGAGAGGTCGCAGAATCTGGACAAGATGCTTGCCGTCTTTTCGCGCGGTATTTCCAATCAAATTTTCAAACATCAAATAGCTCCTCGAGAGATTCAAATGATTCAATTGATCAATGTTCAAATTATGCCAACACTATCAGTAGTATAGAAATTACCCACGAAAACACACTAAAAGAACTTCAATCACTGGATCTTTCGAAGGGAGCAGGGCCTGATCGAATACCGCCATTATTTATAGTTCGATGTTCAGAATCTTTGACTAAACCAGTATCTATATTATTTAAACGTTCTATAAATGAAGGTATTGTTCCTATGATTTGGAAATCGGCTTTTATAACACCAATTCATAAAGGAGGAAGAAGAAATGATGTTTGTAACTATAGGCCGATCTCTAAATTATGTATATTTGCAAAGGTATTTGAACGCTTAATATACACCCAAGTTTACAGTAACCTAAAGCCTTACTTCATCTCTGAGCAGCACGGTTTTCTTGAACGGCGATCTACAACATCTAATCTTTTATCGTTTATCGATTACACAACGGTCAACATGGACTCTGGAGGCCAAGTGGATACCATTTTTACGGACTACGCGAAGTGTTTTGACCGCATTGACCATAGCGTATTACTTCAAAAGCTATTGAAGGCGGGAATTCACGGCAGTCTGTTCAGATGGTTTAAGTCCTACATTGAGAACAGGTCCCAGGCCGTAGTGTTGAATGGTTTTGCATCCGCATATAACTATGTGCCTTCTGGTGTCCCACAGGGATCCTTGCTGGGCCCTCTTTTATTTAATATATTTATAAACGACATTTCCAACTGTTTTATATATTCAAAATTTGTGTTATATGCGGATGATATGAAAATCTTTAAGAGTGTTGCGGATCGCCGGGACTGTACATTGTTGCAGGAGGATTTAATTAGGTTTGAACAATACTGCAATATTAACAGACTTGATATTAATGTTTCAAAGTGTTATGTGGTCAGGTTTACTAGGAAGAAAATCCCGTTACGTTTCGAGTATTTACTGAAAGGCAAAGTTCTTAAAATGTCTAATGAAATACGCGACTTGGGTATTGTTCACGATTGCAAATTAATTTATGAAAGACATATTGATGATATTGCTAATCGGGCTAATAGGGCATTAGGATTTATCTTACGCTCTAGTTCCCAATTTAATAGCATAAAAGTTATAAAAATTCTTTACTGTGCGTATGTGCGTAGTATCCTTGAATATTGCTCACAAGTTTGGAGTCCATTGTATGACATTTACATCGGCAGGCTTGAAACCATACAGCGTAAATTTATGAGACATCTTCAATTCAAAAGTAGAGTCCAAGATGTATGCTACGAGTCCAGATGTAGGCGTTATCACATTTTACCCCTCTACGTAAGACGCCAAATCGCGGATATTGTCACGGTTATCAAGATTGCACAATGTAAGATTGATTCTCCTTGTGACGGTTGTCTATTTCGACCTCTTTTTGTCAGTAAATTTTATTTTTTTTGTCGTTCCCGACGTAATTTTAAACTAGGAATTACGTAGTGTCGGAGAACGGCAATGTTTTGATTTGACAAGTCAGTCACGAAATATTATCCATCAAAGCAACTTGAATCTATTTATTTATTATTGTTTCCGAGTTTATTATTCAAAATTACATAGTTAAGATATTTTATTATCTACAATCAAAGTTTTTTTTAAGAAACCTATAATTTATTTTTACGTTCACGAGTGTGCGTAGCCAAAATTTTTGGTAAGGATTCTCATTCATTAAAATTTTATTTTATTGTTATTTTTTCTTTTCAGATCAAATTTAATTGTATTAATATTTCTGTTCTATTTTGTGTGACTATTTTTTTATTTCAATTTTGTTTATATTTTTCTGTTTGTATTTACAGGCATTTTTGTATATTTTTAATTTTACCGAAAAAATAAACATAGAAGAGAGTTTTGGTGTTTTACTGGTACTACGTTACATACTGGCGCCCGAATATTCAAACGTAGTTTATGGAGAAGAGAGGAGGAACTATATCAACAGAAGAATTGCAACATTAAAAATAATTTTTTTATAATTATTATTGAGGTCAGGCATAAAACTTTATTTGTTACCATTTTCAATCATTAACATTCACTATAATATATTTATATATATATCTACTATAATATATCTACTATAATATATCTACTATAATATATCAAAATACTGCTAAATTATTCAGACATTCAGTTTCTTTAGTTTCTTTCGTTATAATATCCTTGAAGAAATTTTCTGAAGACACAACATTCTATAACCCAGTAATTTCACTATTTAAATAACATTTTCTATTCATTTTCATCACTCGAAAATACGTATATTTTTAAGGCTCTATTCTGCATAACGACTATTAACAAATTTGTTTCACTTTAACATTTTTTTTTTGATTTTGCAATGAATTTTTCACAATTAAATAAACCTGAAATAATTTATGAATTAAAAATCAGAAATATAAATTTTTCTTCGACGCAATCTGTAGACGAACTACGATCATTATTATTAAATATTAATGTAGATTCTGAAACAGAAATTTTACAAAATAGCCCTGAAGAATTTTCAGAAGATATTAATACCATTAAAAAAAATTTAAAACTTGTTGAAGCTTGTATAAACTCTTATCCTATTAGGAAACAAAAAATTTCACCTTATTTAACTCATATAAGAACAAGATTAGGCCTCATTGACATTACATCAGATTTATCTTCAGAGCAGTTAGATTTAATAAATTCATGTTGGAATGATTTAACTCAATTAGACTCACGTTTTAAAAATTTGGAAAAATCACCAACACATTCCACATATCATTCCGCAGAATCTATACAAAATATTAATCTACAACCCCTTTCTTTTTTCGAAGCATTAACTGATAAGGTCAGTAAAATTACAGAAAATCGAACTAACAATGATTTAAAAAGATTTATTTATAAAGGTGAAGGTTGTCCAAAGGATTTTATTCAAAAACTTGAAGAATTTTCACAAATAAAAAATATTTCTGAAAAATCTTTATTCTCACATATTTATGATATTTTATCTGGATCTGCTCTTGATTGGTTTAGAGCTAGAAAGTCGACTATTAATGACTGGTCATCTTTCCGATCGGCATTGTTGAATGATTTTGCAATTACCGATTACGATTATAAACTAAAAAAAGTAATCGATGCTCGTAAACAAAAACATAATGAGAGAATTATCATCTACTTTGCTACAATGGAATCTCTTTTTTCAAAGCTCTTGGAACCAATGTCCGAAAAAGAAAAAATTAATACTCTTGTTAGAAATCTTAAACCTGAATTCACATTACGTCTTTCACCTACTGATTTACATACTGTAAATTCCCTCTTGGAATCATGCAAATTTACAGAAAGCATTCTCCAAGTTTCTAATAATACATCTTACTACTCTTCATCATCACCACCAGATCATTATCATTCTTTTCCTATTCCTTCTACATCAAATTCTAATAACAAATCGTATAATAATACTCTACTTTCACATAATCAACCATATATTCCTGAATTTCCTTTTAAAGCTTGTACATATAATTCCATAGCAGCTGTAGCTAATCCATTACCTAATACTGTAGCTGCAATTAATAAAAATCAGAATTTTTATAAATTCACTTGCCCACGTTGTAGATCTAATACACATTTATTAAAAGACTGTACTAACACTAATATAGTGTGTTTTCGTTGTGGAAAAAAAGACTTTATTACTAGTAAATGTCCTAATTGTAATAAGTCGATTTCAAAAAACTAAATTACGAGGAGTGCATAAACAAAAATAATAGTATTAAATCATCAAATTTTGACAAAAAAGATTGGGATACATGGTTAAAAACTTTAACAATTTTTTTTAAATCTTATAACACTTGTGCTCTCCTCTTTAATAAAACATCAGATTTTGAACGTCCTTATTTACATATAAAAGTAAACGATTTAATTTTAAATGGTCTTTTAGATAGTGGTAGTGCTATCACTATATTGGGTAATAATTCTCATAAAATTTTATCACAACATGGTCTTTTTATGCAAAAAAACTGTTTAATAAAAGGTAATGTTGCAAACGGACAAACTATTTCTTCTATCGGCATTATTACTCTTCCTACTTTTTATAACAATAAATTTGCGTTAATTACAGCTCATGTGATCCCAGAAATCACTGAATCACTCATTTTGGGTATTGATTTTTGGAAAACTTTTAATCTTGCTCCGGATATTCTTAGTAATATCACATTACAACCTTCAAATTTAAACTCATCTTTTCTCATTAATACAGATCCTAACTTTCATTTACATGAATACCATTCTTTAACAGATACACAAAAAATTATTGCAGATGCAATTATGGAAAAGTTTAGGTTGATTTCAACTGAATGTAAACCTTTAGGTCGTACTCATTTAGTCGAACATTTCATCGACACTGGAGACCATCCACCTATTCGTCAACGCTGTTACAGACTTTCTCCTGAGAAACAAAAAGCTCTTTGTAAAGAAGTTGATGATATGTTACAATTAGATGTCATTGAACCCAGTGACAGCCCATGGCTGAACCCAATTATTATTACACCTAAAAAAGATGGTTCTTGGCGATTTTGTATTGATAGTCGTAAATTAAACGATATCACAAAAAAAGATGCTTACAAACTTCCTTTCATTTCTGATATATTAGATAACCTTAAAGATGCTAAATTTATATCATCTATTGACATTGCTAAAGCGTTTTGGAATATTCCCTTAAAAAAAGAGGATAAACTCAAAACTGCATTCCATGTTCCAGGCCGAGGAATGTTTCAATTTAAAGTTATGCCATTTGGTTTAACTAATGCACCTGCTACCCAACAAAGATTCATTGAAAATCTACTAAATGACCTTACAAATGATAATAATGTTTTCTATTTTATCGACGATATAGTCTGTATCTCTCAAACCTTTGAACAACATGTCGATATACTTACTAAAATTCTTAAAAAACTTTCAGATGCCAATCTCACAGTCAATTTTCCAAAATGTTCATTTTTCCGGAAAGAATTAAAGTACTTAGGCTATGTAGTTAATGAAAATGGTTTAAAAACGGATCCTAAAAAAGTTCAAGCTATTCTTGATATACAAACTCCAAAATCTGCTAAGGAGGTCAAACGTTTTTTGGGTACTGCCAGCTGGTACAGACGTTTTGTACCTAATTTAAGCACCCTTGCAGCACCGTTAACTAAATTAACTTCTACAAGCAAAAAATCACCTCCATTTAAGTGGTCTGATGAAGCTGAAATTGCTTTCAAGGCTATTAAGCAAGCTTTAATTAGTACACCAGTTCTGGCATGTCCAGATTTCTCTAAACCATTTGCTGTTCATTGTGATGCCTCTTCCTATGGCATTGGCGCAATGTTAACTCAGGAAGTCGATAATATTGATAAACCTATTGCTTATATGAGTAAATCACTTACAGGCGCTCAAAAGAATTATTCAGTCACTGAACGTGAACTTTTAAGTGTTATTACGGCACTAGAGCATTGGCGTTGTTATTTAGATAATGGATTACAATTTACAATTTATACTGATCACGCAGCCCTTCAGTGGTTTATGCATTTAAATAATCCTACTGGCAGATTAGCTCGGTGGAGTATTCGTTTATCTATGTTTAATTTCGTAATTAAACACAAAAAAGGCTCAGATCATGTCGTACCAGATACTTTATCACGGATAAAACCAATTGATTTAATTAATTTTTCTACTTCTCAAACTAAAGACACTTGGTATTTAGCAATTTATAATAAATGTTTATCATTTCCTTCTAGTACTCCGGATTACATGATTCATAATAATAAATTGTTTAGATTTTGTAGATCTAACACATTATTTAACTCTGAATTTAATTGGAAACAAGTAATACCATTAGAATTTAGGGAATATGTGATTACACAAAACCATTCTACTCCCCAAACGGCACATTTTGGTACTTTTAAAACATACCATAGAATTAAAAATCTCTATTTTTGGCCTGGCATGTATAAAGACGTAGCCATGTTTATTGCTAAGTGCGAGACTTGTTTAGCTACCAAGCACCAAAATCAAAACTTAATTGGTTTAATGGGCAAACCCAAACATTGTTCACGCCCTTTCCAATGTTTATCCATAGATTTGATAGGTCCACTTCCTACTTCACGTAAGCAGAATAGATTTCTATTTGTAGTTACTTGTTGTTTTTCCAAATATTGTTTGTTATTTCCAATAAAACATGCAACCGCTTCTATTATTCGCCATATATTGGACAATTTAGTTTTTATGGTTTATGGAGTTCCAGAAACTATTATATTAGATAATGGTCCTCAAATGATAAGTACAGAATTATCTGAATTATTTAAATTTTACAACATACCAAAAATACATTACACCCCACGTTACTGTCCACAGGTTAACACCGTTGAGCGTTACAATAAAACTATTGTAACGGCGATTGCAGCTTTTATAGATAAAGATCACAGAACTTGGGATACCTATATAAACAAAATACAGTTTGCTATTAATACTGCGGTTAATGAAACCACAAAATTCACTCCATCATTTTTAGTATTTGGTAGAGAAGCTGTTACATGTGGATCTATCTACAAAAATAAAGATTCCAGAGATGAACTAATTTTCAGTCCTAGGGATGTATATGCTGAAAACATAGGACAATTAATACCTATCTTTTCCGAAGTACAGAAGCGGTTATTTAATGCACATCAATATAATGCAACTTATTATAACAAACATCATCAGAATTTAGAATTTAATAACGGTGATATTGTTTGGAGGCGAAACCATGTAATAAGTTCCTCTAAAAAACATTTTTGTGCTAAGTTTGCACCCAAATTTATTAAATGTAAAGTTTCAAATAAAGTTTCACCATTAATTTACGATTTAGTGGATATGAATAATAACCCATTAGGTCGTTGGCATATCAGAGACATTAAACCTCTACCGCGTTTAACTTCTTCTTTGAGTGATTAGATTGGTTGTTACCAATTACTTTATATGAATTCATATATAATTATTGCTAATTATCTCACGGCGAGCATAAGCCGATTCTTTTTGTCTTATTTTTTTTTTCTCTATGCACCTCATTATCGTTTGGCTATACCATTAACATTGACGTTGGTCAAAACTTATAATTAATTATCATCATCGTAGTATTAGGTTAACTTTTTGTGTAATTTATTTAATATTTGCAATTCTAATTTTTTCTTCTCAATTTTTTTTTTTTTTCAAGCGGTTTGCAACTTGTAAAATTAAGCCTTCTGCATGAGTGTTTATTAAGGTAACTCGTTAAACTAAACCATACCTATGTATATTATTTATACGCTTGAATCACTTTCCTGTGAGAATTATTTTCATATGTTTATTACATAAATATTTTAATTACTTCACAAAAGACCCTTGGATTTTATTTAAAAGTCAATATTTCACGACTGGCTATGATTTTCTTTTCTTTCCGGCATATTTATTTCAGTCTTTAACTGAAACTTGTTTATAGTAATCACCGTGCGGGAGTTAGCGACACGTTAAAGAAGCCATAAGCTATTAATATTTTCAGCGGATGGCAACTATTAAAGCCTTTTGCCGTTGCGTTCAACTCTGTTGAGTTGACTTATTTAGGATACGATTCCTCATAAGCAACTCTAACTGCATGATGTTTTATTTCCAGTAGTTGGAATAAGACTAGTATGAAAGAGAATGTATGTTGTAATTATAATGTACGTTGATGGAGTTGAACGATGTATATTAACATTGTATATTCCAGGAACATGTTTAAAATTTTATCATTCATGAACCATGTAATTTAAGATAATTATTTAGGATTTTTTTTTTTCTCTCTCTCGTCTGTTTTGTTTTCTTTTTCTATTAAATAACTTGTTGATATGCAATATATCAGTATTATTTTTTTTTTTTCATATATACAGGATGTTTTTTCAGAAAAATTCTTCTATAGGATGTTAATATTAATTTTCATTTTGCTTTTAATTATTATTTTTTTTTTTTTGATTGTTCTTTCATTTAGCAGATTAAATATTAAAATTCGATATGTATATGCGGTTTATTTTGATTTGGTTTGAATTTGAAATTTTACTAAAAAAAATCTTTCAGATTTTTTTTTTTTCCCGGCCCCCGGGGTATTGTGACGGTTGTCTATTTCGACCTCTTTTTGTCAGTAAATTTTATTTTTTTTGTCGTTCCCGACGTAATTTTAAACTAGGAATTACGTAGTGTCGGAGAACGGCAATGTTTTGATTTGACAAGTCAGTCACGAAATATTATCCATCAAAGCAACTTGAATCTATTTATTTATTATTGTTTCCGAGTTTATTA